>JAOTQQ010000001.1:157718050-157794139 GCA_026546715.1 Gallinago undulata | reverse complement strand
TAGGAAAACTTTTGGACATCAAAATATTTCTATGGCTCTGCGACAGAATTTAAGTGAATTGCATTATCTTGTCTTTTTTGTCTTTTCATATTGTCACCTGCTTCATATTGTCACCTGTCACCACAGCTCTTTCTGTTTGTGAAAGGGGTACATTTATTTCTAAGTGTCACAGTATATTATTCCAATATGTTCTATGGCATGACCAGAAGAGAAGAAAAATTAACACATTCATTTCACATTTTTCCTCCTCAATGTAGGGTGAGATGTTGGTAGGAAATTATTGCAATGAATAATTTTTTAATTTTTTTTAAATATCTTTAATGTGTTCAAGATTAATGATAACAGTTCGGAATGCTCACAGACCATGAGAAAGTTCAAAGCATCATAGTGAAAGGGAAATTAGAAATTCCCTTCTGGTTCTTGTAATAAGGACCTATCACAGAGCAGTGAATTATACTGGTGAACAAAGTACAGTCAGTGTATTATGATTTTTAAAACAAAGCTTGTAGTCATGTTCTATCTTTTCAAACTAAACTTAAAGAAAATATCACATGATTTTAATACAAAAATCAATTAAAAAAATCAGTTGATCTCAAATTTATTACCAGGGTGCTCTTGTATCATAGGCTTAGATTAACCAATTACCTTCAACAGCAATTCACTGACTCCTCATTACCTTTGTAGATACAGATACGGGGCTAAGAGAAGCAAGTACTGAATGTTCTACTATGTTGAATTTCTTTCATAGTTTTTCATTTCTCTAAATGAAAACGGAGTTGAATATCCACTCATCCAGGGTTGGCTTATCAACAAAACAAGCAACCAACCAACCAACCAAAATGCATGCTGAGATAGTAAAATCCAGCTGAAGTTTTGAAATGTTTTGCTGCTCAAATTTCTCTGGTAATCGAGTGTTTCTTGTTCATCAACCTCAGGTTACAAGCTGCATTGTCGTTTTGATGTGTCATCAGGACCTGCTTAGTTATTTTCCCAGAATTAAAAGAAAAACAAAACCAAAAACAAACGAAAAAAAAAAAAAAAACAAACAAAATTCAACAACCCCACTCCCTCCCCCTTCCCAAACCTCCTAATAACCAGCAAATTAAGACAAATAAGGAAATCATGTTCTATGGATGTCACAAAAAAAGATCAACGAGTTCTCCTTCATAGGTACATACAGTACTTGCAGGTCAGGTCTACTTGGATTTATCACTGCAAAGGAAAATGTCCTGTAAGTCAGATTAATGTATGTAAGAAAGAAGAGTGGCTGCAACCTTAACAAGGGTGGGAAGGAAATTGAACATTGTGGTCATCCATATGAGATGGAGTTCTGTCCCTGTGTCAGGTGTGGCTATGGAAGTATGGGCCCATCGGATCCTTTAAGGCTGCACCTGGGAACAATCCTACAACTCTGTGCAACATTACCTTGTTCCCTTCTACATACTACTTACAGGTGATTGTCAGACTAATTATTTTCATATAATTTACAGAACTGACAATCCAGGGAATATTGCAGTGCTGCAGGACCTACCAGTACCATGTCAGGGAAATGAAAAATGGGAGCTCAGAAAGGGAGAAAATTCCTTGTTAATCTCAACTAAAACACCATTTATGTGTGTATGGGAGAATCCATTTCCTCATGATATTTGTTTTGTAAATCAGATTATCATCTTATCCTTATCATCACTTATCCTTTAAAGCATAGTAACTTTGACTATTATTAAAGAAAAAATTCTGTAGTAAATACATACTGAAAGTATAGAAGAATGCTGCATTCTTTTTTTTTAATTTTATTTTTCTTTATTTTTGAGAGTTTACTGTAACTTTATGACCCCAGAGCACAGAATAAAGGAAAAAAAGCATCTGCTTCATGGTGTCATTTGCATAGTACATCGTATAATGGATATTTTAGAAACACAAAAATTCGCAGGATTCTCAGCATCTCTACAATGGTGAAAATAATGCAAATCAATTTATACTAAAATCGGTAAAAATAAAAAATGTTTGTAAGCTTGGTTCAGCTATGCATAAAAAAATAGATATGTTTTTTGAAATATATGCAAATTTAATAATGTCTTAATTTCTGAATTGAGTTGTAAATTAAAAAAAAAAAAGTCTATCATAAGACTTGCACTTCCAACAGTAGTTTCAGTACACTTGGTAGTCTGACAGTACTTTCTTTCCCTATAATATTTCATTGTTCTGAATAATTAACAAAGGCAGCTAGCGCAAGTAAAGACACATACTGGGGGAGTTGGGGTGGGGAGGAAGTAAAAAGAAAAAAAAAAACCCACAACACCTTAAAAATATTTACTAAACTAATCAAATTTCATAAACCGGTCACCTGAAGATTAGAGAGACTTCACATTTCCCCTTTAAGTACAGAGACATACTTTTTAAATGTCTAAATTTCCAGACTAACTTTAAGAGTAAGTAGAGAACTAAGAAGTTAGAAGATAGTAGGCATTTTTAAGCTCTTTGATGTGCAAAATGTTCCAAGGTGTTAGATAAATCCCAAAGGAACCCTGAAGTCATGAAATCAGATATCTATGGTCATGAGAAAATACACATAATATGACCTTTGCTTTGTCTACTTTATTCTTTTTTTCACTTTCTAGTTCCCATAAGAAGCACAACTGTTTTCTTCAGTTGTATTAACAGAATACAATTCCTTTTCATCTAAGTGTCCCTTACTTGCCCGTTGCCAACAAATTATAAGTTTTGAACTGTTTTGGGGATTGCTCTTTTAATTATTTTGTACCTTTCGACTAAACTTACTGTGGTGTCATGGAGACACAGGTGCCAAATTTTGTATGGTAGGGACATGGATAATATGATTTTGAGGCCAAGTGTATCTACAAGCCAGTCTGTGTCATTTGACCTGTGGCTAGCAGTCTGTAACCCTATTTTATATAGCTAAATAGGGTCTTTGTGCTTAATAGTCCATGATTTATTTTTCTTCCATTTGTTTTCCTTTTCCATTTGTTGCCAATCAAGTTTCTCTTGAATCTACAACGGCACTCTAAGGTTCTCTAACTAGAAACTCCACAGTTAAATTACAGGTTGTATGAAGGTCAACCTTTCCTTCCTTCCTGAAATCTACACTTTCGAGGCTTATGGTAACGCAAATGATTTATCAAATACTCTAAATGGCACCACAATAATAAAAAAGGAACTGTGCAGTATCACTAGTTTTAGGTATATTCCTATCATCAGATCACTAATACATTTTGTCTGTTTATATTCATGCAGACAAACAGAAGCTATAAATCTGAAGAGTTTTTATTGGTTGACATGTAGAACAGTAGAAGTTCAATGTCTTTAACTTGGTGGCCAGGAAAGCATACTCTGCATTCCTGTTTGAAATGTCACCACCTAATTGTGGTCGCAATCCTTTGTTGTATACAAAATTCAGTAAGTTCAGTGAATGATACAAATTTGGCCTTGTTTTAGTGGATTTTATTAACTCATTCTTTTCATGTTGGTTGACATATTGTTCTTCTTGTTCCCCCCAAAACACCCTGTAAATTGTCTTCGCTTCCACCATTCGATTTTTTTTTTCCTCTGGAATGGTCTGCTTTATCACAGATCTGCTATGTAAACTCCTTCAAAAAATCATCCCAATAATATAATATTTAAGATGAAATAAAATGAATCATCTCAAGCCCTTTTATCAGCAAATGGCTTATGTAGTAATTCATGTTCCTCTCTGAAATGATCCAGGTCCTCAGCTGATATTATTTAGAGTTACACTTTAAGGTATATCAATTAACACCTCTTGAAGACCTGCTTCATTGTTTTTAATGCAGGACTGAACAAAGTATACATGAAATATCTGAAGGCTTTTAAATGGCAAAGGGAGTACACACAACTTGCATTTCCTTGAGAAGTAGTTATTGTAGGAGCACTCCAACATCATCAACATCAGTCTTGTTATGTGACAAGACACAAGAAGATTCAATGCAAGTAAACTGTAAATAAAATATCTTCTGAACAAGTGAAAATTATTTTTTTTAATTTGCCCTTGTCAGCACTTACAGAAAAAAGTATAAATAAATTAATATTTAAAGCTGATTTCATAAGATGATGCAGTACGTATGAAGTACTTGTGTGTTTGAAATATAATTTCTAAGAACACTTATTTGACTTTTCTGGCCTATGGATAGCTATTTTTTTTTCCTTTTGTGCTAATATAATAAATAATCAACACAAGCTTGTGTGCTTGTGCAACTAACAAGGAATACATTTCTATAACAGCTATGCATATAAGGCATAGAGCCTCACTGTTAAAATCTGAAAAAGTGCTGGAATCTTTAATGTCTGCTATATCATGTTTATGATGCAGTTGTATTTAGAATAAACTTCAGTATCTGTGAGCTTCTCTGCTCTGATGAGAACTGCAGCTCTGGTTCGTTAAAGTCTCTTAAGTGTCATATATTTTTTAAAACGTTCATTAAAAAATGAACTCCATGGCTGCTAAAATGAAATTCTGCTAAATAACGCCATGCTCCATCCTTCCTTGCAAAGTATAAAATCCTCACATGTGATATCTTAGTCTTCTGGGAAAAGGCAAAATAGACGACACAGAGGGGTGTGCTGATGACCTAATTCAACATTGCTTTCAAGGAATTATTTGTTTAGTACCATTGTTAAAGGATTTCTCTAGCAGTGGTATTCCTTCCGGAATTATCTTTTGAACAGAGTAAGAACCTTTCACCTCTCTGGCACTAATATGCATAACATACTGAATTATCTCTGTGAAGGCAATTCTCAACCATGCATTATATTAAATTTGAATGTGTTCATTCATACTGAACGACCTGCTGAGGCTTTTTTTTTGCTCTACATTCAGAGAATAGACCAGGAACTTTCATGCATTTCTGTAGTCAGTCTTAGGTGATAATAACAGTTCTTGAAGAAATAATAACATATACATAGCAGAAATTAAGACATATTTCTTTCTCTTACTTTCAATATAACCGTTTTTTATGCAAAAACAGTAAGTTATTTAATAAGACTTTTTGCATTCTTTGGTTAATCCCTAATTCATCCCTAATTGGTTAAACCCCTAAAAAAAAAGATTTATTAATTTAAATTAGAGTTTATTTTATACGCTTAAAGCAACAGTTAATTTTGTGAAAAAACCTTTCTTATGGTTAAGTTTTGAGTGATGGTTAGGAACTAGGAGGGAAAAAAGTTGTAAAAAAGATTACCTGTACAATATTATATTCTTGAAATTCTTACAAGTAAGTAAGTATTGAGTACTGCCATGAAGAATTAAAAGTGCTGGGCTTTCCAAGGTAAGCTAAAGTGAATATTCAAATGTGCAGAGAAAGTATAGAAACAAATGGATGCTCACCTCCTGAGTGAGCAGGACTCACTCAGTGGGTACTCACAAGTGGACTGACAATGAAGTATTTTGTGTTCTAAACTTTGATGTAATTAAAATAAATCTTAACATTAAAAATATATATATTTCCATCTGCTTTATTATTAGACGTGCAATAAATAATTTTACAAGTCTGCACTCTGATATAACAATAGTACAAGTATTTAGAGTCAAAAGGATTTCCACAGTATTTGCCAAATTAGAATGTCCAGCATAATTCTGTTGATTTCTGGGGGTGACCAAAGGGAAATTACCAAGTAAAGGATAAACAGCTGAAGGAGCTGAAACATACTAACTGCAACTGAGTGTGAATGCTAAGGAATAGAAAACAGAAATTACATAGTAATTAGTGACTTCTGCAAGTATTTAGAATAATTAGATCTTTTATTATATTGCTTTTAGTTAGAGGCCCAAATTAATGTCTAGACTGAACAGTAGCAATTGGAGCAGGTGTTCAGTAATACAGGACTACATCTTACAGTCAAATGTCCTTGAATTTCAGAGGAATTTAAGTGAAGGTATGAATTATCTGCTGCAAGGCACTTTAGTATCTGTGTCTCCCTACAGCCTACCCCCAAGCATAATTGCTTCTTTTGGTCTCTTCTCTAGCATCCAGACAAGTTATTTGATTCTCCACAGGCATTTGAACTCAACTAACACAAAATTAAGTTTCCCCTTACTACGAAACATGTCAGTTTTCCCTGTGGATCTCTGAGCATTTTTCTAGAGTTCTTGGGCCAGATCTTCACTAATGTTCATCTAACTCATGTGTCAGTCAGAAGTTTCCTGAATATCCATTTCAGTGTAAGGGAAAGAAGGAGTATTTTCTGTGGCACATTAACTGGGACATCAAATGGAATGTAAGAAGGTCAGATTTTTTTTTCATTTGTTTTGAACAACATTGAGTAGGAATTAAATGGCCGATTATCAGAAAGAAGAAAGGAAACCTAACTCTTGGTGTACTTTATTCAACTTCTTTACCTCAAAAATATTCCAGAAGTTAATTTCACTGAAATATTTTTTCACAGAGCAAGTATTGTTAGCTAAACTTGCAAGGGTCCATTTCAAGAAGTTTAAATTATGGCACTTAAACTTCATTTTTAAAACAAAGAATTATTATAAAAATAAGAAAAAAACTCTTGTCCTGGAAATCAGCTGTCAGGTTTCAAGTCTTTTACAAAACTTTATTTAGCCTTGGTTATCTGGCATAATGCAGTTCAAGATGTTAATCTGATCCACTACATTTCCTTTGGGATATAGCTACTTTCTAAACTGGAAATTACAGACCACATTGGCAGCTTAGTTGGATCTGATACTTTTCTACATTATTGGAGAAGATAAAGAAAGTAGGCCGTCCGTAATAATTTCCAGTAATAAAGCACAGGAAAGAAAGCATTAATTGTCCAGGTGTCTCCTGCTACCCTGCAGAAGGGCCAGGTTTGAGTATTCCCTCTATTGGCTGACAAACAGAACTACATTATTGTCACATTCAGATGTCAACTGCTGCATTCACTTTAAAGGATGAGTGCAAGATGGGAAGAAAAGAGGAAAGAAAACCATGATTTTCAAATAAAAAGTAATTTTCTCCTGTATTTCTCCTGTATTATTAGGAAGAAGCAGCTGTAATGTTTCTAAAATTGGGTATATTTCAATGCCACATTTTGTACAATAAATACAATAATTTTTTGAAACTAGACACTTTTCATTCTTCAAAACATATGACAATGTATTTTCAAAGTCATGCTGTATTTAAATGTATTATGCATTTAACACAACATTAAACATATTTCTATTGTAGCATGGATTGCAAGATGAAAGAAAGTTGAGAACAGATGGAAATGCAACATCACGCTCTCAATCTGTAATACATAAGAAATTGATAGCAATGTAGCTGACAAACACAATTTGCTTTACAAACAGAATTTTGAAGGTTAGTGAAGATTTAGCCTACCATTTAGACACAACCCAAAGGAAGAAGTGTTGCAGAACTTCACTGGCACGGGTCAGTATCCTGCAGGTTTCTGCCTGGAAGGGAAAATTTTTTTCCAGAGTCCCAGTTCCAGTCCAGCTGGCTAGTAACCAAAGAGGTCAGAATTGTAGTTGTCTTTTTCTTTCTGTATATGTCTATTTGCATTCAGGAGTAGGGTGTATAGTATAATAAGGAGATAAATAGCTACTTGGAGCTGAATTCAGCTACGTAAATATAGGCATCTGTAAACATTTGAGATGCCCTTGGGTATTCTACATGACTCACAGCTGCTTCTTCAAAAGGACATGGGATCCCTCTAATTTTTGTATCTAATTTCATATCTGGCCATCTCAAATGTGTCAGACACCTCAGTCATAATAGTACCTATATTCAGGCTACTGAATGTAACCCTAAGTGTCTTAAGAGATCTCTGTACGGTTCTCTAGGCTCCTTAAACTGTACTTAAACTGTAGGCTCCTTGCCACTGGATATATGAGTAACTGACACCTCATTGATATCGCCGAGGAGATTAGCTGCAGTGGAGGTAAGCGGCACTGCGGGAAGGGATCGTGGCAAAAAAAAACTAAAAGGACCAGCAAGGAGTTCCTTTTGAGGGTTTTAGAAGCCCTCAGCAGTGACTGGTGCCAGCCAGAAGCTGGCTGCTTGTGGGTGGGCTGCGGAGGTGGCACGGGAGGAACCACTTCCCCCCTTTCCCCCACCTTCCCCCAGCTAAAAGCTACCTCTCAGGAACACAGGTACTGCACACTGTGAAAGCATGCAAAGCACAAGGAGTGGCAAGGGTGTGGCAAGAAGCACAGGGGAGGAACACGAAGCTCTGTCAGCTACCCAGATGAGTCCTCCTGCTTATCCTCACTCCCTTGGTAGGAGTTCAGCCATGGTCTCCACTCAGAGGAAGTCATGCGCTCAGCCCTAAACAGAATGGATGTGGGAACCCAGACAGAGCTCCCACAGAAACATGCGGCTGTCCAGGTCACAGGCTGCAGGGAGTGCCAGGACCTTTTACTGGTGACAGATGATAGCTGTGAGACCTGCTGTATCAGATGTGAACAGATCACTGATCTGCTCAGTATGGTGGCAGAACTGAAAGAAGAATTTGAGAGACTGAGGAATAACAGGGAAAAAGGCAGCAAGGGTCCAGGAGAGCCTGTAGGTAACCCTGGTCAGCCTGAGGACAAAAGCATAAATGAAGAGTGAGTGGAAGCAGGTTTGTGGTCGGGTCACCAGACAACCTCCCACCTTACTCACCTCGTCGTGTCAAGTACCTCTGAGGAACGGATATGAGGCTCTGCTTCAGAATGGCCACTCGAGCAAGGAAGTAGGTAAGGAGCACCCTATAACACAGATGCCTCCTAGGCCAAAAAAGCGCATACCCCGCATCACCACAACACCCTCTAACAAAACAAGATGGGTTGTAGTTTTTAGGGACTCCTTCCTGAGGGGGACAGAGGGCCCAATATGCCAGGTGGACCCTCCTCAGAGGGAAGTCTTCTGCCTTCCTGGAGCCTGGGTGAAGGACATCACCAGGAAACTTCCCGGGCTAGTACAGTCCTCAGATTATTATCCACTACTGATATTCCGTGTACGTGCAGAGGTGACAGCAACTCGAAGCTCAAAAGCTATAAAGAGAGACTTCAGGGAGTTGGGAGGCTTAGTAAAGGAATCTGGGATGCAGGTAATTTTTTCGTCACTCCCTCCAGTGGCAGGCAATGATGCTGAGGGGATCAATTCAATCAATACATGGCTCTGTGGCTGGTGTCACCACCATAACTTCAGGTGCTTTGATAGTGAGTTGGTCCATATTGCACCGGGCTTATTAAAAGGAAATAGAAGATGCCTCTCTCAAAAGGAGAAGACTGTTCTGGCCTGAGAGATGGCGGGGTTGATTGACAGGTCTTTAAAGTAGATGTGAAGGGGGAGGGGGATGATAGCATCAGACCTGTCCTTGAGGCTCCTGAGGCAAAGGGAATATGGGAATCACATACAAAACACCATGAAGGAAGGCCACCTGAAGAACAACACAAAGGAAAGGGAGTCATTCCAGCCAGTAAATCATCCCCATTAGGCGCTCAGCTGAAGTACCTTTACACAAATGCACACAGCATGGGGAACAAGCAAGAGGAGTTAGAGATGTGCGCACGGCTCCAGGGCTACAATATTATGGGCATTACTGAGACATGGTGGGATGGCTCTTATGACTGGAGGGTTACAGACTTTACAGGAAGGACAGGATGGGAAGACAGGGAGAGGGTGTTGCCCTCTATGTCAAGGACCAGCTGGAGTGTGTGGAGCTCCACCTGGGGATGGATGAAGACCTGACAGAGAGCTTATAGGTCAGGATTAAAGGGGCCACAGAGGCAAGTGATATTACAGTTGGGGTCTGCTACAGACCACTTGATCAGGGTGACAAGGAGGATGAGGCCCTCTATAGACAGATAGGGGCAGCATCACACTCGCACACCCTGGTCCTCATGGGAGACTTCAACCACCCCAATATCTGTTAGAAGGGCAACACAGCAGGTCACAAGAAATCCAGAAAGTTCTTGGAATGCATTGATGATAACTTTCTTCTTCAAATGATCAAGGAGCCAATGAGGAAAGGAGCTGTACTGGACCTTGTCCTCATTAACAAGAAGGGGATGGTGGGGAATGTCAAGCTCAAAGGTAGCCTTGGCTGCAGTGATCATGAAACGGTAGAGTTCAAGGGCAGCTCAAGGGCAGCGAGGAGGGTGTGCAGCAAGCTGGCTACCCTGGACTTCAGAAGAGCAGACTTTGCTCTCCTGATTAGATCTAATTGAGACAATAGCATGGGAAAAAGAACTGGAGGGGAGAGGGGCCCAAGAGGGCTGGGTGGTATTCCAGGATCGCCTCCTCCGAGCTCAGGAGAGGTGCATACCAAAAAAGAAGTCGTCAGGCAAAGTAGCCAGCAGGCCTGTGTGGATGAATAAGGAACTGCTGGACAAGCTCAGGACCAAAAAGGAGGCCTATAGAGGGTGGAAGCAGGGACGGGCAGAATGGGCAGAATACACAGAAACGGTCCAGTCGGTCAGGAATGAGATCAGGCAAGCGAAAGCCACTGAGGATATGGCTGAATAACTGAACAACTTCTTTGCCTCAGTCTTCACTGGCAAGGGCCCAAACCACTCTGCCCAAGTCACGGAAGGCAAAACCAGGGGTTCTGCAAATGAAGAAATGCCCACAGTATGAGAAGATCAGGTCCAAGACCTCTAAAGGAACCTAAAGGTGCATAAGTCCGTGGAACCTGATGAAATCCATCCATGGGTCCTGAGGGACTTGGCAGATGAAGTTGCTAAGCCCTTTTCTATCATATTTGAGAAATCATGGCAGTCTGGCGAAGTTCCCACAGACTGGAAAAAGGGGAACATAACCCCGATATTCAAAAAAGGGGAAAAAGAAGACCCTGGGAACTATAGACCAGTCAGTCTCAGCTCTGTGCCTAGCAAGATCATGGAGCAGATCCTCCTGGAATCTTTGCTAAGGCACGCAGAAAATAAGGAAGTGAATTGAGGCAGCCAGCATGGCTTCACCAAGGGCAAGTCGTGCCTGACAAATTTAATGGCCTTTTACGATACTTCCACACACTTGGTAAACAAGGGCAGAACAACTGACGTTATCTACGTGGACTTATGGAAAGCATTTGACACTGTCCCACATAACATCTTGGTCTCAAAATTGGAAGGTCATTGATTTGATGGATGGACCACTCAGTGGGTAAGGAGCTAGCTGGCTGGCCGCACTCAAAGGGTTGTGGTTAATGGCTCCATGTCCAGTTGGCAGCCAATGACGAGTGGTGTTCCTCAGGGGTCTGTACTGGGATCAGTGCTGTTCAACATCTTTTTTGGTGACATGGACAGTGGGATAGAGTGCAGCCTTAGCAAGTTTGCTGATGACACCAAGCTGGGTGGCGCAGTTGACACGCTGGAGGGAAGGGATGCCATCCAGAGAGACCTGGACAGGCTGGAGAGGTGGGCTTGTGCAAATTGCATGAAGTTCAACCAAGCCAAGTGCAGGGTCCTGCACCTGGGATATGGCAATCCCATGCACAAATACAGGTTGGGCAGAGAATGGCTAGAAAGCAACCCTGAGGAGAAAGACTTGGGGGTGTTGGTGGATGAGCTTAACATGAGCCGGCAGTGTGCACTGGCAGCCCAGAGAGCCAAACGCATTCTGGGCTGCATCAAGAGAAGTGTGGCCAGCAGGTCATGGGAGGTGATCCTGCCCCTCTGCTCTGCACTTGTGAGACCCCACCTGGAGTACTGTGTCCAGCTTTGGAGTCCTCAACTCAGGAAGGATATGGATCTGTTGGAACGGGTCCAGTGGAGGGCCACGAGGATGATCAGAGGGATGGCACACCTCTCTTCTGAGGACAGGCTGAGAGCCCTGGGGTTGTTCTGCCTGGAGCAGAGAAGGCTCTGGGGAGACCTTATAACAGCCTGTCAATATCTGAATGGAGCCTGTAAGAGAGCTGGAGAGGGACATTTTGTTGGGAAATGTAGTGACAGGACAAGGGGCAATGTTTTTAAATTGAAGAGGGGAGATTTAGATTAGATACTAGAAAGAAATTCTTTACAGTGAGGGTGGTGAGGCACTGTATCAGGTTGCCCAGGGAAGTTGTGGATGTTCCATCACTGGAAGTGTTCAGGGAGTTCCTTCTAACTCACTGGCAGAAGCCACTAGGCGAAAACTTATATAATTAAGTTTGGCATCTGGAACTGTTTTCACCTGAATCAAAGTACAGTCAGAAAACATGCTTGTATAAGACTCATCTCAGGTTGTTTTTTACCTCTACGCAACATCATGGGGAATGCTAAATTTGATTTTAAACACTGTTATTCATGGAGTGGGAAAAGGATTACAAGAGTTGAACCAAAATTCTGGTGGTCTGAAAACCTTTGCTTATATATGTTCTGAATTCAACAGAAAAAGAAAAAAAGATAGACTTCATTGGAATCCAAAGAGATCACCCACAGCAAATACTTGGTAAAATTTAAGCCAGTAGAAAATATTTAACTGTAATAATATGCATGCCCAATGTCTTTGGAGATATATTATGTAAACCAGGTTCCCTGAATAGCTGATACATCAGCTCATACAATATTCAGCGGATGCTGACAATATAGATAAAATATTCTGTATCTTCTATAGAACTTAGAGAGACTTGTCCTCTTTTACATTGGCAGCTGAAGGCCAAACAGGAGTTCCAGTAAAAATACAAGTAATTAATACTTTAATTTTGTTACACTCTGTAGAATACAGAGAAAAAAAAGAAAAAAAAAGGAAAAAAAATGAAAACCAATCAAAACAAACACAACACTCCTTATTGATTTCAACATAAATAATTCGTAAATGAGAAAAGGGACCCACAAAAGTAGACACACACAATTTCAGTGTTGCATATAACCAGGGGATATCATGCTGAAACTCAGCAAAATGCTATCAGAAGTTTATTAAGCCATAAGATCTTAGGTAATCTTAGGTGACATGACACAGGTTGAATTTCCATTTAGGATTTGTGAAATCGAGCACAATAAAAACCTCCAAGCTGTTGCTTATAATGCAACATTTAGAGGAATGCAGGCTTTATACACCTGTCCCTGGAAAATAGGCAGTGAGTCATTCCGTTAGTGAATAACCTAACAGCCATGTTTCTTAATATATCCACAGAAAACTTGACTGGTTTTAGTTTTTGACCAAAACTAAAAAGTACTCCATACCTTGGATGCAGTCCTAGCTCTATTCTTATGAATAGGAATTTGTCACTGATTTCCCTTTGAGTCAACACCATAAACAAGTTCATTGGATATAACTTCTTCAATATAAATTGAAGAATGGATGACATTTTAACATTGTTTTACCTTTTTAACTACAGCAGAAGAAAGAGGAAGCAAGTTATAAAAATAGTTCAGAAATGAAAAATAAAATAGTCATACGAGTTTTAAAGCATCATTATAAGGTTTGTGGAGTTATTTCAAAGACCATAAAAGCAGAGAATTTTCCCAGACCAAAACTGAGAAGTAATTCTGAAAGGAAAGACAAGCCAGGCTTACATAAAGAAACAAGAAAGTTTAAGTGCAAAAGTAAGGATATAAACAGTTTAAGACAGGAGACAAAATAGGTGATGTTTTATTGATGAATAAAAGAGGATCAATATAGTTGCTTGATCACCCATATTTCTTAATGGTAGTTGTCTCTTGATTTGTCTTTGCCCTGGAAAAAAACTGCTGTAGAAGGATCTACAGATCTAGAAGGAACCAAGAGAAGTCAAAAATTTCCATGTCACTTGGTTAGTTTTAACTCTTATTTTTGTAAATGTTTCATAATATTTAGGCTTTATATGGGGCTACACACCTGCAGAGCTGGGCAAAAACGATAAGGAAAGGTTGTTTTACCCTGGTGGGAGATCTTTGACAATGACAGAACTGGTGTCTAGCAAAATGCTTACAGAAACACAAGACTAACTTCTCCTACTTTAGCTGTTCATTACAAGGTCTTATTTGCATTATGAAACATAAAATCATTGTACTCAACAGCCTTGGTTTATTTGTTCTGAAACAATGGAAGTCCTTATTCTTTCAATGATTGGGAAGTATGGGGAAACTGAAAAAAAAGTGGAGAAAAGGAGAATAAATGGTCAATAGTTTAATGCCCAGGTGGAGATCAGTGACAAGTGTTGTCCCTCAGGGCGCATATACCGTTTAATATCTTCATCAATGACAAAGAGAGTGGGATTGAGTGCACCCTCAGCAAGTTTGTGGATGACACCAGGTTGACTGGTGTGGCTGACACAAATGAGGGACAGGATGCTATCCAGAGAGACCTGGACAAGATTGAAAAGTGGGCCCTTGTGTACCTTATGAGATTCAACAAGGCCATGTGCAGGGTCCTGCACCTGGGTCAGGGCAGCAACCTCTAATATCAGTACAGGTTGGGGATGAACAGACTGCCAGCAGCCCTGCTGAGAAGGACTTGGGTTACTGCTGGACAGAAGCCAACAGTGTGTGCTCGCAGCCCAGAAAGTTGATCATATCCTGGGCTGCAAGAAAAGAAGCATGGCCAGTAGGTTGAGGGAGGTGATTCTGCCCCTCTGCCACTCTGTTAGCGAGTGCCCCACCTGGGGTACTGCATCCAGCTTTTGGGTCCTCAGCACAGGTCCTCAGATCCTGCTGGAACAGGTCCAGAGGAATGCCACATAAATGATCAGAGGTCTGGAACACCTCTCTTAGAAAGAATGGCTGAGAGAGTTGGGGGTTGTTCAGCTAGAAGAGAAAGCTTCAGGGAGACCTCATAGAAGCCCTTCAGCAATTAAAGGGGGATTATGAGAAATATGGGGACAAACCTTTAGCCAGGCCTGTTTTGATAGGACAAAGGGTAATGGCTTTAAACTGAAACAGCGTTGATTCAGAGTACATATAAGGAAGAATTTTTTTATGATGAAGGTGGTGAACACTGGAAGAGGTTGCCCAGAAAGGTGGCATATGCCCTGTCCCTCGAAGCATTCAAGATTAGGGTGGGTGGAGTTCTGAGCAACCTGATCTGGTTGAAGATGTCCCTGGTCATTGCAGGGGAGGTTGGTCTAGATGACCTTTTACGGTCTCTTCCAACAAAATCTATTCTATGATTCTGTAATTCTATGATTCTGTGATTCCATGAATCTTTACATTATTCAGGAGTTCTGCATTTATTTCTTTGAAATTGTGGAAGATACTAAGAATCCTTTTTTTTTTTTTTTCTGTCTTAGATGTCAGAGGTATCACAAATACCAATTTAAGAGGGAAAAATGTATGAACTAATAATATACATCCATTTAAAGGGGGCAAGAGGGAACTGCACTGTTTTTGATAGAAGCTAAGTAAGACTGAAGCTGCCTGGAGCTCTTTGCTTATCTTCAATCAGATTCCTTGAAGCAAGCTAACCACAGAGTCATACATATTCTATGTACCTAACTTTGTGATTGATTTGCCGTGGTTGGGCTGTATTGAAGGGGAAAGAAACAGTCCCAAAATGGCTTGCACCGTTCTTCTGAACAGAATTTTAACATCTTCTGCTAGTTGTGGCAGTCTATTTTATGCAGACTCTAATTTCTTCCATAGATTCTTAGAGTCTTTGTATCTACCTCTTTCTACAAGGTTTGCAAAATGTCATTGATTTATACATGACTGAGGATTTATTAAGCCTCTTGCATGATTCCTCCCTTAGGAGCTCCTGTCTCATGACCCTTTAAAGGGAGGCAAAATGAATCTACATGATCATCTACTCCTACTCAGTGGTTATCTGAGAAAACAAGTATTCGACTCATAGAAACCCACAGGGTTTTCCACTGGTTTATCATGTAAGCCTTGCAAAGTTATCATTTGTTCTGTCAATTTGTCGTTACATCTGAAACAGTAAAATAAGTCAGGATCAGAAACTTTCCTCCATATTGTTTATTTTACAATACAATCTAAATATAATGTCATCTTATTTTAGTCTATCCTTGCTTTTTATTCTCTATGATAATTTTGGAGTGTGATTTTTTTCTGTTCTCACTACAGGTTTTATTATTATCTCCTGGATAAAGGGACACGTTTTTTTACTAGTGTAACTGAAATGTACCATATATTTTTATCATTGATAGCTCCATGCTACTGTATTGATTACTGGTTATCTCAAATAATAATATTTAGCATTTTAAGTGACACAACATTTGAATGTCTAGACAATTTAATTAAATGTACAATCTGGAGAAGCTTTCCACTTACTCTAAAACATATGTTTTTATTTTAACAGCTGACTGAAAGACAGCAATCAGTTACCTAAACATCCATGCCTATTACCTCTCCTAATACTGTGGGGCACTCTGTCTGGACTCTAGCTGTCACTGTAGAAGAACACAAGCTTATCACAAGCCAGTTTTGTATTAACTAGTCTTGTGTGGATGCCTTGGATATCCTATGGCGTCCTACCCTTAGGCTGTACTAAGTGTGTAGGAGTGAAAACCTGAATTGAGCACCAGTTCTCTGTTGAGTATACTTGTAGACACTGAACTTATCTATGAACACCTCTATTTAAAAGTCTACATTTGAATCGGGATGCCTCCCTGTGGTTCTACTGCTGGATATGGAAATCCAGAAACATCTTAATTTTACCTCTGATAGGTAAAGACTGAATTGACAAGGCAGTTAAAAATAAAAGTTCGAGAATTAATCAGTAGCAGGGGAGCACTGTTAGCCTAAACTGCTCAGAAACCAGCTGTACATTGTACATTGTGGAAGGCACAAACTTTATTTAGCTTAGAGTGATGCTGCAATGCTCACATGGCACAATAGAGTAACACTCAGAATTGGTGGTTTACGGCTGAAAGTAGTACAATGCTGGGGGCAAGGCACAGGAGCTCATAATCTCAGCATTTAAGAGCATTTTTGGCTTTACTCCTTTCAATTCTAGAATTACATCTGGGAGATCTAGCTTAGGAGTCAATAAGTCCCCTATAAATTTCTTACAGGTGGACAAAGTAAAGGACAGGAATGTGTTGGCTACAATATTGTTCTCAAATTTTACAGTAACTTTGAAAATCAGTCAAGTTGAAATCCAGCAGTGAAAATATTCTTGCATCATACAGACAAGTACTCTGACTTTCAGCTCAGACTGTTTTGGTTTTGTTTATGAAAGTATGTGAATAAAAACTATTTATTATCCTTTGATCTTATACTGAAGTCAAAGGTGCTAGATATCTAACTGTATATTTTGTTTTCTCTTCTGTGGGTGGACAGGATTGTGGAAGAATCAGAGACCAGAAGAAGGAATAGAAGAAGCAGGAACACTGGCAGAGGAAGGTCTGTGATCAACAATGCCTGGTGGCCAGACTGATTGAGAGGAATTCCGCCTGCCTGGCAGTTGGGGGTTGCAAGGGCACGTGGGTTGGGAAAGGAGATACATTGGTACTATGTAAACTGCCTGTTTGGTATAATAAACGAATCTGGTTGCATCACTGACGGGGGTCTGTGCTTTCATATGCTACACTATTCTATTCAGTCCTTCTTTGCAATGACTTCTAGACAAAATTACTGTTTAGAAAACATATAAAAAATATTTTTTCATACAGAATTTAAACTTAGACTTTGAGTTTAAACTGTTGATAGTATTTCCAACATTTTCAAATCATTAATTTCAAAATGGAGATTTCAAACTGTTGTCCTCCGCACTGTGATTACTTGGTAAATTAGATTTATATTAGAAGAGGTATAAATTAGAAGAGAGGATTTAGCAGCAAATGATACCTTTGGATGCTCATGAGAGATTAAATATTGTGGAGAGGCTATACTTTGACCAAAAAAAATCCCACAACCTGACTAAAATCCTCTTATCTTAAAATCCTCTTATCTGGTTGCTTGTTGGGTTTTTTTTTCCCCTTAACTCTTGAGAATGGAGCTAAACCATATGGTACAATGCAGTTCACTTCTCCATTTTCTGATCAATGCTTATAAATACTTAAAAGGTGTGTGTCAAGAGGATATGGCTGGTCTTTTTTCAGTGGTGCCCAGTGACAAGACAAGAGGAAATGGGCACAAATTTGAATGTAAGAAGTTCCACCGAAACATGAGGAGTAACTTCTTTACTTTGAGGGTAGCAGAGCACTGGAATAGGCTGCCCAGGGGCATGGTGGAGTCTCTTTCTCTGGAGACATTCAAAACTCACCTGGATGTGTTCCTGTGCAACTTACTCTAGGTGGACCTGCTTTGGCACGGGGGTTGGACTAGATGATCTTCAGAGGTCCCTTCCAATCCCAAGTGATTCTGTGGTTCTGTGATACATTGTCATGAAGATTTCTATATTTTGTACACCACCTATCAAAGAGGGAAAAACTACTTTGTTGAATCCTGTGAAATTCATGAGGCTTTTTATGACTTGAGACATTGTTTTACGTCTGCATCACACTCTATTGCCTGCATTGAAGAGAGTTTGAAAACTTTCAGGCTCTTCATATTAAATACAGTTCTACTTACACACTCTTCTGTATCTGAAAACAAACTCTCGAAAAAAATTCTTCCTGTTCATTGAAGGAAAAGCCAATTTTAAATACTTAAATCTAGCATTTCTGGCATCTTTTTTGTTACCCATGAAGAAGGGTGAAAAAATATATAATATGTATATAATACTTATTATAATGTAAATTCTTACTAAAGAAGCATCTGTATCAAGAAGGTTGAATTTCTGTAATTCTTAGAGACTATTTCTAGCAGGCGATTGATTTCATAGGACAACTCCCCCCTGCTTTTTCAGTTCAATATTTTTTACCATAATACTTATTCTAATCATGTGGTGAAATTGCTTCATTGTTAAGATGGATATTTTTCAAGTAAAGAGAATTTCTGGTTTTTGTATTCATATTTTTTCATTAGTTTCATATCAGAAAAAAAAAACAACAAACCCCTACTTATGTGTTTTATACATCAGAATTACTTAAGCATATGGTAACCATAACTGTTGGAAATGATGTGGTATTCTCCAGATGAAGTTCGTCTGTCTTTGAGACTATGAAATTTCTACTGCATTTTTCATTTATATTGAGGCTATTTTTGTGTAATTTATGTGTTCATAGGTGACTTTGTTGTTACTTGTCATATTTGTTTGGCGTTCACTGATTAGAACAAAACCATATTATTTGGAGTTTTTCTCAAGTCAGAGTGAAAATAATTTGGAAACTGTAAAAGTCCGTATTTTTGTCTATTCTGTCACTATAAGGTTTTGGCATATTCTAAAACATGCCTTAATATTTTTTTCCTTTTTTTTTTTTTTTTTTTTTAGTTTGGGGTATGGTTCAAATTAATAGTTTACAAAATTAATATTTTTTTAAACTTTTCTTTCTTGGATACTCAGGGATTTCTAGGTAATAATTATCATATCTTTATAAATTCATTTTTGGATGTACTTATGGTTGAGTGAATGTAGCCTGAATTACAACGCATGGTGATACCTGATTTTCTAACTGAAAAGACTGGACTAATGTAATAAATGCCATCTGAATATAACAATTAAAACCACTTGGAAGAAAAAAAAACACCTGGAAGAAAAAAAACTACACACACACACATACAAAACACAACAAAAATCAAGAAGATAATGCTATTGTTTCAAGTTCAATGGCCCAATCTATCATTTCCAAGCTCAGAAGGGATTTCCCTCCTTTAACACACATAAAATTGCACACATATATAGGCACCTATGGAAAGTGCACTTTATTACTAGATCCTAAAAACACTCAGGTCATTCCTGCAGAGCTTTTTGCAGGTGACCCAAAACTCTTCTGTATATGCTTCAAACATGCTGCTTGTGGTCTACTTTACAAGCTGTAGCCACTTATCTTTTAAACTAGGTAACTCAGGTCCAGTTCTTTCTACATGTAGTATCAACAGCAGATGGGTACTTCCAAAGATGTTACTGACGTTTTAATGCTTATTCCTCAAAGTAGAAAACAAACCTAATGTTTGCTACTTCTAATGCTTGAGGAGGTTTTATTGTCTGAGATGGTCAAAAAGTTGTGTAAAGTTAGTTATTAGAAGATATGCTCTCCAGAAAGGGAATCCCAATCTCTTTCCCCAGATCTAATGCCTGAATCAGACTTGCAAGGCTCTATCTTCACCTCTTTAAGATCAAGAATGCAGAATATTCTTTTACACTGTCACACTTTTTTTTTTTTTTAAAGAACTGATTGCAAGGTATTACTCCCTACCTTTCACATAATGTCCCAGAAATTAGAAACCTTGACCAAAAGCTTGAGAACTGGATTGCAGAATCTCTTAAGCATGTTTTAATTAAGAAATAAAAATGCACCTGTCTGGTGAGTGCGTTAATGCCCACACTGAAAATGGAGTTTCATTCTGTGCTTATGAATTCTAGTTTGTTTGGGGTTTCGTTTGGTTGGTTGGTTGTTTTTTTTTTTCCCTTTAGTGTGGTGGTAAGTAGGTAAGAGGAGAGGTAAGTAGCTTTTTCAGGCAGTTATTCCTTAATGTAAAATATATGCATAGTCCTTGAAACAGGAATCGGAATCCAGGACAAGCCCTTCAGATCAGTTTGGTAATAATTGCTGTGCAGAGTAAAGTTCTTCCTCTGGCCCTGTGTATTCTGAAGTGTTTATTACTAAGGGATTCAAAAGGTAAGTAGGCCAGCTTTTCCCAGCTGGACACGGTTTCTCTCAAAATATCTTCCCCAGAAATTACACATTTTTGTTTGAGTTTTGTCAGACTAGAAATTAAAATACACCTAATCAGCTGCAGCAAGTTTATGTAAATGACACTGGCAGCCACTATAAGTGTACATTACATACCAATAAGCTTTATAATTAGATGAAAGTATCTTGAAAGAGATTCTTGTAAATCTTTGTCAGATAACTGTTTGTGTCAGGGATCATAGTACTTAAGTCCTGGCTTCCTTAGTGAAAAAGAAGAGGACAATACAGTGAAAAGCTTACCAGGCTGCAATTTTATTTTCTGCTTTCCTGTGGTTTCAAAATGGCATGTTTTGAACCACTTTCATAATTTCAGACACAGAGTGGCATTCATCTCACTTAATTATAAGTCTTGTGTAAACATCTGCACAAGATCTGGTTGGCCAGACTTCCTTTATAATTAATAGAAAAATAAAGTACTCCTTGAAACTAAACAAATTATTTAACAGATCTGTTTTAAGATGAGATGAATCACTCAGATATGCATATCTACATAAATGCCATTCTTGTTTACTCACGTCGTGAGTTCAGGTACTTACTCTTTTTTCTGCATATCAGAAGCTCAGTGGGTTAACTCATCACAACCTAAGACAGACCAACTGAAATGTGAATCAGATTTCTGTAGCCTTTTTCTGACAACCTGACACAACCTCACACACACTTCAGATGTATGGCCAGCAGTCCCAGCACCATCTGGTGTGGCTCTTTCCACTGCTAATCTGACATGATAGCTGTCTGACTAGTGTCTGTGACAGCACTGGTGATGTCAGAAACAAATAATACTTGACTCTTTCTGGTAGATTAAATTTCTCTTTGCCACTAGAAAAATACATCTTTGCCACTAGAATTGTTTTGCTAAACTGCATACAAGTTCAACAGTTCCTCTATGAAGTCTGGCACCCTTATAGCTGTTATTGTGATAATAAAGTTGGCTGCTACATGCTGCTTTTACTTCCTGCGGTCAGTCTTAATGTGTTGCACAGTGTGTGGGGAAAGGATAAGAATAGGCGGTATGTGATAGTGTAGTAAATAGGTAAAATATTTCTTGGTCCCAGAGGCTTGGATTTTAGACAACTTGAATAGGCAACCAGTAGAAAAAGCAAATTAATTTTATAAACAGCAGAAGTATTTAATTGCTGTCTATTATCATGACCTAGGAGTACTAAGCCTTGAACGCAGACAGAGCTCTCAACCACTCGTGACTGATGTCATTGTATATCCATCTTCTCACTTTAATTTTTAACTTAAAATCTTCTGTGTTCAGAGGTCTATAAATACATTAAAGATTGTGATTAGCAAATTACCTTTATTTCTATTCATGACACTTTGCTTGCTGGATCAGAGAAACCTCATGATATCCTTTAATATAATTATGGGATACGGTAAATATGCCCTTGTGGTATTCTTCACTTTCTCCAAACACCAGCCAACATGCAGGTACTGAGTATTTGGCTCCATCCATTTATTTGAATATAGTACTGTGACATTTCAATCAGTTGCTATTAGACTCTGAGAGAAGTTTCATGCCAAAAGTGGCGTCTCCAATGTAAAAAACCATTTGCTTCTACAAGGAATTTTACTGATTTCTGGTGACAGTTGTATACCCAAATGGACTTGGATGTCACTCAAAAGACTTGATTAGAAATAAAAGACAATGTTAAGAGATGCCTTACTTGGCAGAACACTGTGGACATCAATATTCAGGATAATAGTAAAACCTGATTTTACTTGTGAAAGCTGTATTTGTCTAGCAATAACATTTCATTCATTGTTTTCTGTGGTAGTACTGCTAAGACTGTGCTTGTCACATCTATTATTGATTAAGTTTGTAGCGAGGGATTTATGTTTGTCTATCATTGATTGTAAAATCAGCTCTTTTTTTGTATCTCCACAAACATTGCTAGTCTATTTCCTGGGGCATGATTACTGATTAAAATACCCCTTTTATGCTGTACTTCTACAGTCCTTTGCAAATACAAACAAATACACTGTTTATTTTAATGTATATTTTTGGGTATATCTGAGTCACTTACCCATTACTGAAAACTATAAATAAAATGTCCAGATACTTGGGATAGGGAGAAGAACCCTAAGTGGGTGTATGGGTAGGAATGCTAAATCATGAGTAGCACAGAGACAGACAGAGAAGTCGCATCTGCAAATTCAGCAGAATATTCCAACAGACTATGATAACCAAAATCATGTTCATCTTATCTTGATAATGTTTCTTTATTGTTTGTAAGATATCTGTAGTAGTATAGACTCAAAAATGATTTCTGACTTAAGAGCTTCTAATTTTGCAGACCGTTGGGACCTAAAAAAGTATTTTTAAACAGTGTTACTCTGAGTTCATTCTGTTATTCTGCTATTTCCTATGCATTTGCTGCAGGATGCTGCCAGAGATAGACCCGGATGCAATTTTGTAGTGTGTCTGTTCTTATTTGTAATTCGTAGGGACCAGATTCTTGAAGACGTCAATACTACAGTGTAGTATTCTATTGTATGCCTGTCAGGGATATAAGGAAAAGGCAAACACCAGTTCCACCACTCTTTCCTCAACAGTATGACCAACAATATTCGATCTCTCATGAGCAATGATTCACAGAATTGTTCCTGATGGTTTTGACCTAGTTTTTTGAGTATCCTGTTTCTTATACAAAGAAACACAGAGCCTGCCAGATGGCAAAATATAATAAAAAATGACAACAATAAACCCAGAATACACTAATTATATCTGTATCAATTTTAAAATTGGGTCATTTATCCAAATTGCAAAGCCGTGCTCAGCAGCTTTTATCAGCAGCTACAAAGTCTTGGCACTGCTATACTGAAATTAAAGCTGAAAAAGACTGAACTTAATACAGAAAGCAGCAAAGAAACCAACACAAAAATGAATGAAAACAACAGTATGGTGAGAAATTACATTTCAGACTGAGGGACAGATTTCAGTCCCTGCTGGAAGTGAAAGGATGTGAGACATAGCATGGACTTGAAGGAAAGACAGTGATTACTAACTGGTAGTGTAAGTCAACCTGTATCTTTCACAGTTGGATACTGACATGGATTAAGAACCAAAGAAGCCAACAAATGAGGTAGTGAGAAAAAAACCCAACAATAACAACAACCAAAACCCAACAACTCCCACCCCACTCCAGCCACTGAAAGGAGAATCCATAAATTCAAAGTCCAGTAAAACTGTAGAAAATAAATTCATAAAGACAAACAGCAAAACAAAAGATAAAGATCCAATCAGAGAAAACATTAAAAAGGAGAAATGAAAGGAAAATCGTTAATAACAAACCCAAACTAACTTTTATATTAGAAATAATAAAATAAAAAGAAAAAACAGGCTATGAAAGATCTTTGTGGAAATTTGTAAAAATGTATTGGCCAAACAGAAGGAAATTTGATAAAAGGACTATAACTGTGTTAGAACAGATGGGCAGATAGCTTCAAAAAACCTTGACATGTCTTACCTTGTCTCAGCACTGGAATTAGGGGAAACATGATTTAGAAAAATCTCACATTAGCAAGGATGGCATAAAGATATCTAAAACTCAATCTCCAATCAAGATACTCCAGCACAACAATGTGACTGGAAAGCATCAAATCACAGTGAGCATACAGAAATCATCGTCTGCTTTTTGTCAGTCCAAATCATCCATGAAAAAGAACTAGGATAACAAGCCTGGACACAGGGAGCTGTGAACCTCTAACTCAGTAAATATCATAATAGTGGTATTAACAGGCCACAACCTTTGTATTAAATCTGTGAGGCGTCAGGATGGAGCCTAGGTAAGTTTTCTGTGTCTGGGCTTATTTTGCTGTTGGCTGGAACTTTGGGTTAGTTTGTTTGGCTGCAATAGCAATTGCTTAACAGTTAGGTGATCATGAACTTGGTTTAGTATAACTGTGCGTGTCTGATGATGTCTCTTTGCTACAATGTTTTTCATGGGTTATAACTAACATATAGTCTGTGTAAAATAAATTCTCCACAGCCATAAAACTAAAAGGCAGCTTACAGAATTGTAGGCCTGAGACCACAGCATAGGCCTTGAAAGTGTGGGCATGATTCCAGAGGTTCCAGGACTATAAATTAGCCACTAATAGCCATTTGTCATTAAAGAAACGTAACCTTGGAAGCAAAGTAAAGCCCCCTTTTCAGCAGTAACAAGGTGAACAAAAGATCAAGTATACAAAGTAAATAAAAAAAAACAACGTGTATAATAAATGCCTAAACAGTGAGGAATTGTGTAGCAATGAAGAAAAATCAAGGTACGTGGAGCATTAGTATACATATAGAATTAATCACAAATGGACTTTTGGAAAAGATGCACTTCCCCATGACATCATGCTCTCCTGGGAAAGGACTGTGAATGCTGACAGCTCCATATACCACACTTTCACACTGACTGAGGACATGAGCCTTAGACTTACAGAGGCAGTGGGTGAGCACAATAGTAGAAAGAAGGGGTAGATACTAGAAATGTGGGCACAGGAGGTCTAACCAGATCAATGAGAAAGGTTTTTGTTTTGTTTTGAATGGTTGTGTGTTTGGGTTTTCATTTTCATTGCTTTTCATTAATTAGTTTTCTCTAATAATTATATCTGGATTAAAGATAAACTGTTGGGATTTCAGTTAGATTAACTATTAATTCTTGTCTTTGAGTATAAGGTATATTTCTTTTGTCCATATAAATTTGGTAAGTTGCAATGCAATAAATTGATGGAGAATGCACGCAGCCAAAGCTGTAATTCGGATGTAATATGTCAAAAATTTAAACACAATAGGAACAGATAGGAAATGTTAAAATTACCTAGACTTTCCTGATTAAATTACACTATAAAGCTAAGCCTTTGAATACTCTTTCAGTAGTAGAGATTAATGGTGGTAATTCTGATAAACATATCACAACATTTACACTCTAGCAGAAAAAGAAAAAAGTAGCAATATAAAATATATGAGTGAGCAAGAACCTTACAGATGAGAGAACTGAAATAGGTCAGCTGCATCGTGAGTAGGTATTGAAGACCCTGAGTTAATGCCTAAAGGAAAGATCACTCCCGCTGCTACCTTTCTGACCTCAGTTCTGTGAGTGCTGTGGAAAAATAGCTTCTATTTCTATTGTTTTTCTCTCCATTTTTTGTGGGTTTTTTTTTACCCTCTATTGGTTTTGGGAAGAGATAAAACCTTACTTTTGACAAAATATTTTTCTTTCAGTGACCAGTTAGCTACCAGAAAAGAAAATTTAGTATTAGTACAGCATTTTACTGGTTTGGGCTGTTATAGAGTTAATTTTCTTCCTAATAGCTCGTATGATGTTGTGTTTTGGGTTTTGACAAAAACAATGTTGATAACAGGGGCACATTTTACCTATTGCTGAGCAGTGCTTACACAGCATCAAGGTATTTTCTGCTTTTCACACCACCCTGCCAGCAAAGGGGTTGGAGGCACACAAGAAGTTGGGAGGGGACAGCTGACCCCAAATGACCAAACAGGTGTCCCATACCATATGATATCATGCTCAGTAATGAAAGCCAAGAAAAAGGAGGAGGCAGTTATGGTGTTTGTCTTCCCAAGTCACTGTTATGTGTGATGGAGCCCTGTTTTCCTGGAGATGGCTAAACACCTGCCTGCTGATGGGAAGTAGTGAATTAATTCCTTATTTTTCTTTTCTTGCATGTGTACCTTTTTCTTTACCTATTAAACTGTCTTTATGTCAGCCCATGAGTTTTTGTACTTTTGCCCCTCTGATTGTCTCCCCCATTCCACTGTGGGGGAAGTGAGTAAGCAACTGTGTGGTGTTTGGCTGCCTACTGGTTTTAAACCACTACAGTTTTCTTGTGGGCAATGCATATTTCTCGTGGGCTATGTGCTTTAATTTTTCTTGTGATAGTTCCATACCATTCCTCTCCACTGGGAGATGAAAGGTAAATGTTAAAATGTACTGAATTCCACAAAGATCATTTGACAGTATCTAACTTTTAACAACACCACACAAACACCCCCATATACACCCATAAGTCTTGAACTGGTCACCTAAAAAAATAAATTAAAAATACTCCTATTGTCATTTGTTCTCCCTTTAGTTATCCTTCTCAATACTACTATGTAATGTGAGATAGAAACACTGGAATCAACTTCATATATAAGAATGCAAATCCTTCATGAGAGCTAAGCTCTTTTAGCCACTTGTGCATTTTCTTCCTGCTTATCTCTGAAAACTTAAATCATTATAGTACCATGATCAGATGGAAGTTTGGAAGAAATTGTGATGTTATTTAAGTAGAAAGAGTCCATAGACTCCTTTTCCTCTCTTCATATTGCAAACACCTTTTGTACAGTGCACCTGGTCTTGTGAATTATTAGCCACTGAGGAATCCAAATAATTTTTGTTAGGTAAATATTTGCAAAGTGAATATGAATAGTATCAGCATGAATTCACCTGGCAATAACAGTATCTGTATTGCCCCTTTTTAGTTGTGACAAAGGGCGAGAAGGAACTTTTATATTTAACTGCTGGAAATAGAGAATGGAATCTAAAGTCCTTCTCCAGGTTCTTTACTTCTATTGCTCATGGAAAAAGGTAAGTGCATGCTTCAAAAACTATCCACACTGAAGGACAACTAAGAGATTGTGAATAAAACACACCAGTTTATATTTAAACTATAAATGACAAGAGACTAAGGCTAACTGACATGATGTAACTCATGTCAATCAAATTCCTTCTCTTCATCTCCTAAAACAGTATGACCTTATCCACGCTATCAAGAATCCTTGGCCCATATTATGTTCCCAAAACTGTGACATCTGAGAGACTGTACACAGCCCAAGACTATACAAAGAAGTATGTTAAATTTAAGCAGTATGGAAGATTTATTTCATGCTGATGCTTAAGCCTCACTAAACAATTCTTCCTTTTTAGCTTAGACAGGTTTGGAACCTGGAATGGATTGCAGAGATTGTATCAGCTACAGTTTTTTAACTGTAACCCACCCACGGCTGTCTCATACCATTTGAGATGCTGTAGGGTACAGCGACTGTCATCCTTGTGCCACATGACTGAGGTCTCCAACAGGGTCTACATCAGATTTGCAACAGCCAGATCTGTTAGATGTCTCAACTATCTTCATGGTTAGGTAGATGAATTAACCCTCTCATTTCTATTGACTATGGTGGAAATTTAAACATCTAAATCATTGTCATGGTTTAACCCCAGCCAGCAATAGAACCATGTAGCCTCTTGCTCACACCCTGCCTCTTTTGCCCTCACCCCAATAGGGTAGGAAGAAAGAGGGGGAAAAAAAAAGGGGGAAAGGGAGAAAAAACCCTAAACTCATAGGCTGAGATAAAGACAGTTTAATAGAAACAGTAACAGAAAAGGAAAAATAACACAAATAATAACAATAATAATAATAATAATACTGACATGGGTCGCTCTCACTGCCCGGTGAATTGCATCCCAAGCAGTGACCACAGATTGCCCTCCCAGCTCCCACCTGGTGGCTAACTCCCATTTATCTACTGACCATGACATCTACGGTATGGAATATTCCATTCTATCGTTCTGTTTATGCTTCTATAGGAAGCTGAAAAAAGTACTTGAATATTATAAATCTCTTAGAAAAAACTGAAAACATAGGTATTATTGACATTCCTTTCACAGCAATCACTAGGAAAAAAAAAAACAAAAAAAAAACAAAAAAAACCAGGACATTCATGAGTAGACAATAACATGTAGGCAGTTACATTTAGATGTCTAACCACAAACTGAATTCCAGCCACAGTTCTAATTCCTTTTCAGCCAAGTCATTCAAACCTATACGTCTTGTGAAACTTCTCCTCCCATCAGATACTAACCTTGATATTTTTATAGTTTGTCTGTCATTTGGAACCCACAGTGTTGACAGAATTGGTTGTGCATGTGTAATTTATTAATTTT
This sequence comes from Gallinago undulata, assembly GCA_026546715.1. Lineage (NCBI taxonomy): Eukaryota > Metazoa > Chordata > Aves > Charadriiformes > Scolopacidae > Gallinago > Gallinago undulata. Next base: position 157,765,595 of record JAOTQQ010000001.1, on the reverse strand, counting down.
GTAATATAGACATTAATGACCTGTTTATGCTTTTCTTTTTCTATTTACTTGGAGAACAGATGCTGATTTATTGATCACCTTTGACTGCAGGTTGTTTTTCTACTCATTGTTCAATTTGAAATCTCACAATTTATTCAGTGTATGTTATATGAACACTGCTGTGAAGAGAGAATTTTGTACTAATGCATCATCAAAACACTGCATTGTCTACAAGTATTAACTATTTTATATTCACAAAAGAAAAATAATGCTGTCCCCTTTTGGTAAAGGAAGAACTGAAGCACCAATATGTAAGGTAAAACTATCAGCTGTTTTTGAATGACCAATTAAAAATTACATGCTCTGATGGTTTCTGGAGCGCATAGCATTATATATTAACTCTGTGTAGAACCTCATTCCTTCAAAACTTAGTTTCCATTGATTTTTCAGTTAGAACTGTAAGTAATCAGCAGTTATGTAGCTCATACCAGTAAGTCAACTGATGGATCCAGGAAATAAGAAATACCATTATTAATAGGTTCTCAAATCTCTTGCAAATAAATGAATTGCTATCAAATAGTTAGCAAAGCACAGGCAGAAAGCATCTGAACTTGGACAGAGTTAGAATTTATTTATTTAAAACCGAAAATATCTCAGACTACCGATTGTACAAGGTTTTGCAACCTTCTAAGTACCAAATGATGGCAAGGAACTCAAAGACTAAGAGTCTCTGAAATTCCTAAAGACAAATACTGTGTTTATTCATTAAAATTTTGAACTTTTAGTGTCTTTTTATTTGATTTGCTGTTTTTTTTTTTTTGTTGTTTGGGATTTTTTTCAAAATAGATTAGAAATTCATACAATTTTTTTGAGGGAGTTATGTAAATTTAAAAGTCCTTTTCCTGGGCCCATAGCTCTTAATTTTTGTTACAGAGCCCTAATTTCCTAATCTATGTATTTGGATAGGATTTAGGTGCCTGTTCACTGAAATAAAACAGTGGAGGTACTGTCTCCACAACAGGAGGTTTCTGAGAGTACATGAGTTCATCTCCATTTACATTTTGCTTACATCTCACCTGGTGCAGATTTCACACCTCTATATTACAAATCCTCTATTTTGTCACTCAGGTGTTACTTTTTCTCACCTGTAGGCATACAAAGAGAAGCAGAACATAAAGTTAAATAATTAGTATGGTTATGACATAGCAGATGTCTGAACAAAAAGTAGAAATTAAGATGATGTAGAAAAAACTTAAGAAACACTCCATTCCAGTATTTTGAAGATTGACTTATATGTGTATTCATTAAAATTACATAATCTACCAGTTTGAAGTGGTAAAGAATGAACTCTGAAAAAGGAAAGCAAGGTCTGTCCTTCCATATATTTCTAAGAGACTCACCAAACTGAGAGGAAGAATAATTTAGTTGTTTTCTTTAATGGTTTAGCTGTGAGGGCTTCCCTAACCACAGAAATGGTGGTTAATTGCCATGTCAGTAAGGAAATGAAGCAGAAAAGGAAAATCTTTGAAAGAAAAGTGTAAATAAGTAGATTGATTAGAAATTGGATATTCCTTTCTACAAACCTTCACCAAGGCTGCTGTACAGGAACTCTCCTTGTTCTGTGATTGATACATATGGCAAACTTTACTACTTGAACAACAGAGGCAACTGTGTATGATTAAACACTGTGATGTTGTTTCAGAAGTGTCATATACCTTTATCTTTAGTAAGACATTGATTTTATATTTTTAGGAAATAAAATTGTCTTTCCTTCCCTTGACTGGTAAAGTCTACTAAGGGGTAATAACAAACTTGATTCTCAAAATGCTGGAGGATGATTTGCTTCACTGTAGGATTAAAATATGAGCTCATTTACAGCAAAGTCTTAAACTACAAAATATTTGTTCATGCAGAAAAACTAGGAGTGTTTTAAAATTAATTCTGTTAGTGTAAATATCTCTTAATGGTGTTTTAGATCTGTTAGAATTTTTTAAGTAGTGAGAAAGACGGTTTATTAATCCTGCAGGTAACATAGGTAAATCTAGTTAGGTTTGGGACTAAAGTATGGCCATCAGTTAATTATATTTTTTGGCGATATCAGGAACTTTTATACTTTGAAACACTAAAACCAGATTTCTGGAAGATAAAATTGAGGTATTATAAAATAATAGCAAAAAGTATGATGGTTTTATTTAGATCCTTAGGGTCTTAAAAGGTGATATTATGACTTTTACTTCAGGTAATCATTGAGACTTTTCCACATACCACACATATATAGAATTTTAAACAGAAAATCAATTTTCTATAGAATGTGAGGATTGAAAAAACACAATTCTAGACAAAAAGACTTTGTATTGTGACTTAACATCATAAATTTCCATAAGGCTTAATATGTACTCCTTTACCATTGTGATTAACCAGAATGTAGGGTCCTTTAATAATTACTGTATAATTCCCTAAAAAGAGGTTGTATTTCTTACTTATGACTGTGTTAACATATTATTCTGTTAATATTTATAGCTCATTCTGAGGATGAAAACCCCAACAAATTAAGAATCTTACTAGTTATAGACTGTAGATGCATACACATGCATTGTTTTCACCTATTTTCTGCCCTCGGGTTCCAACTAAGTCTTTTCCTATGGATTATAAAATCTAATCTCCTGGTTTGGATGTTGTTAGCCTTAACAAATCATATAAATGTAAGGGCAGTATAAAAGCAAATTAATATGTGCTTATTATTCTATTTATTGAGCTCCTTTTATTGAAAACAAAATCATATATACATATATGACATTAAGATTAAAATAACTGTGGGATTATTCTGATTACTATTTCATTAAAATAGTTCAGAATACATGAAAATATTTTCTTTCAGAATTTCTTTGTTTTCTGTGTTGTTTATAACAAATATTTATAAACTGGGAGTTTATAAGTATTTATAAGCTGGAAGTACTAAAAGTTTTATACTCCAATTATATTCACTGCATAAGTCTCTCTATTATCTATGTAACTGCAAATGTACAGATCTCATTTTTATCTTTTTTGGTGGATTGAGTAAATGAGTAGAACTATTATTATTTTTTTTTGTTCTTCAACTGTGTGTTGTAAGTATTAGTAAAACAAATAAAAGAATTGATTCTGACTCTTACTTCAGAGGTAATAGTGGAGGATTTTGCCCATTCAGGAAAGGATAGAAGAAAGGAGTACTGTGTAGGATTGTACTGAGAGTTTGTATATCTCCATTTAGGTTTGTTAAAATTTTGAGTCATATGAAATGAAATACAGTCCCATAGAATAAAACAGAGAACAGAAAACCAATGAAAAAAAGAAGAAAAAAGAAAGGACAGGTTTTCTTTCTGCAACTCATAGGAGCATGACATTATTCGCAATAGAAGGAACAGATCCTATGGCTCAGGAAAGCAGAAAACTTTTGTTACAGCTGACCTAAATTTCACTACAGATACTGTGAGGGAGAGAGAAAGGATATGTTAGAGTCACATTGATCTGTCAATTGGACAAAAGACACATAAGGTGCTTCAATTCGAAGTTGAATTGTGACTAGCCTAGTAATAAGAGTTTCATAAAATATTTATTTTCTCAACTTTTCAACAGGAAAAAAGATAAGAAAGTTACTAGAAATAAAAAAAAATGGCGATTGACACTTGAAAATAGTAATTACTACAGTAATCCCAGTAAATTGCAAATTTATTTCACTGGGAATTATGGCGTTTCAGAGATTTCTAAGATGCTAATATCTGGACAGTGATGCTCACAAATAAAACTGAAGAGTGATTTCTATTCACTTTAACAGAGATTATTATAAAATATATAATTCAACTTTTAAAGAATTCTTCAGATGGGAAAGTGCTTATGATTTTTATTTAAAGTTATGGCAGAACAGTCAGCAAATATTTTGCTGTCATACCACTGACTTTCTTTCTTTCTTTCTTTCCCCCCACCCTCCCTCCCCACTCCTTCTTCCTCCCAAAATTTGGGATTAGAGACACCAAGGATCAGCTTTCATGTGTTTGGTTTCAAGAAATTTTGCATCTCAGGTAACCACTTATAGGTAAGCTAGAGAGTCCTTTCATTGCTTTCAGTGGGAGGATCTCTGAAGAAAAAAACATGACGAAGGCAGAAGCATGGTGGTGGACAATTTACACGTTCTCCTTCTCAGCTCAAAGCTTAAAGGAGGATTTTATTTGCCTGAAACACAATCCTTTTTGAAAGCTGCCACAGGCAGGGTCTGCATCTCCCATAACTGAGGATATACTTATATAGAACTGCTTACCCTTTAGTAATTTTACATAATTTTCTTGTCCACAAAGTTTTATGTCACTTTCTTAAATATATTTTTTTGCATATCTTCAAGATTGAGCATTTTGTTAAGGTATAGCTTTGCGATGGTTTGGCTTTTTTTTGTGTTGTTTTTTTTTTTTTGTAAAGCTGAAACTGCTTTGGATTTCAGTTTTTACTGGGGAAAAGTAATAGTTTTCTGAAGGAAAAAAAGGGTATCTAAACTTTCAAAACCACAGAATTTTATGATTAGCTTACTAAATATATATTTTCACGTGCAACTTTAGTCATAGCTCAAAAAATATTTAATATAAAAGATGTAAAAAACCCACAATCATATTCTTTAAGATGCAAAACATAATGATACATAATATTATTAATAATAATAATAATACATACATACTAATGGCAGGGAAAAAAAAAAAGAAAAAAAGAATTCCTGAGTCCATAAACTGCAAAATAGCTAATTCCTACATGGATACATCAGTGTGCTTCAAGATGGAGTATTGTGTCACTGGCATATTGTTCCTGGAAACTACTTCTTATAGATCCATGTATATTGCTCTTATGGTATGGCATATCCTATAGTTTGAAATTATTTGTACACTGGAGATTTTACAGTCTAAATAGAAAAATACGAAATATAGAAGAGGGGGAAAAAATATTATTTACTTATCACTTGAGGAGTTGAAACTTAGACTAAATGACTGGCAAAGCTTCCAGAGAAATGTGTTGATGCCTAGAAATAAAATTTGTTTCCTGAATATCAGTCCAGTATTTCTCATTAATTATTAATTATGAAGAGTATGAAAACAATCCAAATAAAGAGAAATGATTTTAAGCTAAAAGAAGTGGTGTAATGGTGAAATAAATGGGAACATATATCATAACAACAATCTTGTTACTGAATCTTCAAAAAAAGCACATTATACCACTGGAAAGACCATTAATTCACAAGAGAGAGCAAGCAATGAGTAGAATTGGGGTAAAGGGTGGGAGAGCAACCTCTCAATATAAAAAGTAATTCAACGTTAAAGTTATCTCAACAGCTATAGTATTTGGTAAAGTGTTCTTTTAACTACATAATGAATGTGGCCTAGATTTTTTTAATTGCTATTTTTATTACAGTGATCTAAGCCTACATTTTGTTAGTCAAGTTCAGTATTGATACAGCAGGTAACAGTATCCTGCCTTAAAATGTTTAATTGGTGCCATTTAAGTAATATATTTCAAAAAAAATAATGCTATAGGACTGATTGGCATTGTTCTACACAATATATCTTAAAGAGCTAGATTTCATACGAGAGTGTTATAACTCTCTCGTCTTTTCATTAAATTAATATTAATCAGTATTGTCACCTTGTATATAAAGAAGAAATGGAGTCAACAAGTATAATAAAGAGTAAAATATTTTAATAGACCCACAACAATTAAAAAACCTGTCCTGTCAGAATCATGACATATTATGTTATTTTTCAAAGCCAGAACACTAGTAACTACAGATTTAAAAGATGTATCTGCAGTATCTAATAACTCAGCATTAGAACTAGCACAAATTCTTAACTATTCCTTGAAGCCAATAGAAAGATATCAAAAATAAATCGTTTTAAGTACAATAGCAAGGCAAAAATAAATTAACTAGCATTTTTCAGGAAATCATAGCTGTGAATACATTTGTCTTTCAGTATCTCAGACTAAAGTGCATATTATTGTGATGACAATACAGAGATATAGCTATCCCTTATTTCCCTTTCTCTCTTACACCTCCTATACTCAGCAACTGTGAAAGCAGTTTCAACTCTGAAGCGATGCTGAAAAAGAAAGGAACAGGTGCAGGGCACCTATGTCGGATGACATAGCCTTTTTTTCCTTCTCCACAACAGGACTATGGGCAAGAGCAGTCAGCTTGCCATATGGCACTTTGTCCCAGAGGAGCAGGAGAGAATTTAGGTCCTGATTCACTGACCTCTGAAATGACTGGTAGTCATTTCACTGATCTTGGTAGGTGCAGGACTGTCCATCAGTCAGATAAAATTGACTTGTAGAAAAATGTCAGCAGGAAAATTAAAAGGGCAAGATTCTTCTCTTGGCTAATGGCCAAAGTGGACTGTCAGCAATATAAAAACCTAGGCACCTGCTCTCATAGACTATTTTTCAATGTACTATGCCCTGCCTTTGATTACCACTGTAGTCATCCAATTAAAATCAGTTAAAGGGTTAGAGGCTTTATTTTGGATGGCAGTATAATGCTTTGGTCATAAAATTGCAGTAGCATACACTCCACACCTGAGGATACAAGTCTGAAACAGGGTAATAGGTAAAAGCACCAGACAGCAGGAACTAGTTTATAGTAGCATACGAATCTTTAAAAGTGTAAACAGATCAGGCTCCCATGGAACTACTCTTCTGTATGAGATTTACATGCCTAAATGTAGATCTCCAGCTATTCTACTGCTTAACATATGTTTAAATTTAGGTTTAGTAAGGCTGATCTTTCCAAATCTATTGTATTCTTATCCTAGATATATCTCCTTATGAGAAATATGTATCTACCCTGGTGAGTACAAGAGGCAGGCAATCACATGTATTTCAGTAATTTACTTTAAGAATTCAGTTTTTTATGATATTTCATATATTCTTTGCACAAATTATATAGAAATAAACTTTTAGTTATCCTTGATAAAAATACATTTCTAGCGTATGTATCACACCTTGCAGTACAAGAAATCTCATGCTGCAGTGTCTGATTCATCCTCACTCGAATGAATGGACAAGAGTAACCAAAAGCCATGAAATTCAGCTAAGCACACTTTGCCCAGAGTCATAAACTTCCTATGAAATAACCGTCTATGAAATACCAGTACTGGTAAGGCCGTGATATAACTGCCCACTGACTACACCATTCTGTGCATAGGGAAAATAATACATGCTGCATATATAGCATGTCCCTCCCTTTGCTTTTGGCAATCAAATTTTTTGTCAATTATTTTAATAGATCACTGTTCTTGTCTCCAAGGGAATCTCCATCTCTTTGAAACAGTCTGCCTGTTTTCTTTCTAAATATAAAACGTGTAACATATGCCTCAAACACTAAGTGGGATGGCATTTAGCATTGTTACAGTCCCTTGATGAGAATAACCTTCTCAGAAGGATGAAATGGCAAATGAAGAGTAAATGACACAGCTCTTTTCTCCTAGCATGCATTTGTATCTTTTAGTGAATTAGTCAGCCTTTTGACAAATCTTGTCTGTAGATGGAACTGTGAAAGTCATATTTATGGCTGTCTATAATTAATAGTAATGACAGTAACACATTTTTTCCTGAATTTTTGGTAATGTTATTTCTTTTTAGTTGAATGTACGCTACTCACTGTTGGTGCTGACATCTTTTTAACTGTGTATGGATTTCAGTAACTATTGTTTTCATGAAAGCTTAGTTCCATAATGGATTTTTCCAGAGATTATCTGAGAAATCTCATCCCTCATATTTACATGATTTTTTTTGCTGTATCTTGCAGTACTGATTTACAAATATTTAAAACTTTCAAATTACTATCATAAGGTTTTCCCAGAGAATATGATTTTATAAGACATAGAATAAAACACTAAGCTTCAACTTTATGAACTTTTTCCAAAAACATTGATTTTTTTCTCCAAAACTTAATTTAGGATCTTACATTTTTTTAATTCTCCTTAGAACTTAACTTAGAACAACATTTTTTCCCTAAGAATACCTCTTTTTAAAAATTTCCTCTAGATACTTAAATGCTTTTAAAGTGTTATCCCTATTTTTTTTAAATTAATGGATCTTATAAACTAATAATAAATGTATATGCAACCTTTTCTCAAAGTCAATCACTAAATTACACATCAATTAAAATTCAGTATAACCTGAATTTTCAAATTTCAAATTTGCATAGTTTGAATAATATTTGCTTAAAGTGAAATGATGCATAGCTTGAAATATGCTTATGCAAATGAATCAAAGCATTGCCAGTCACAAAGAAAATATTGAAAAACAAAAAAAAAAAAGATAGGGTGGTTATATCTTGACTATTATGCTTAATTTTAACCATATTTTCTGTTACCTCATATATATTTTTTGATTATCGGAAAGGTCTCTGAATTTATTTTGGATAGAAGAAAATGAAATCGAAGTAATGAGATAGATAGATAGATCTTAAAAGTTTAGAAGTAATTCTGTGGAAATGGTTGTTTCTCCGTTAAGAGAGGGAGGCCAGAGAAACAGTTTTCCTAGACTTTTATCAGAGGCAATCCTGGCTAAAAAGGATTATTTATTTAAAATTATTAAGTATTAAAAATACACCAAAACCAAAATTGGTATGTGGCATACACAATATGTCATGAAGAAGTGTAGAATGAATAGATAGATAGATAGATAGATAGATAGATAGATAGATAGATAGATAGATAGATAGATATCTTTGCTCACATGGAAAGGTTTGTGGTTTTATTTGGTGTGGCTCAGTGCATGGAGCCAACGCATAAACTAGCATGTTCTGCTGTGCAGTAGGAGTAAATCTGCAGAGAGAAATGATTATTGCCAAAGTCCTAATGTCAACACTGTACAGGTTCTGGGGGCTCACTTATGATGACCTCCAGTCTGGTCACATGGACTGGAACACATTTCAGCTGAACTAAAACTTCAATGTAGACACTTGTAGAGCACACTAGATGACAGCCTCACATCTACTATTGATCTTCTTGGTGGCCTTATGCTAGTCATTTTATTCCCTTATGCTTCCTTTTTTCTCTCTTAAATACGGGTAAGAATCATAGAATCACAGAATGGTTTGGACTGGAAGGGACCTTAAAGATCATCAAGTTGCACCCCCGTGCCATGGGCAGAGACACCTCACACTAGAGCAGGCCACCCAATGCCCCATCCAGCCTGGCCTTGAACATTTCCAGGGATAGGGAAACCACAACTTCCCTGGGCAACCTGTGACAGTGCCTCACCATCTTCACTGTAAAGAATTTCTTTCTAATATCTAATCTAAATCTCCCCTCTTCCAATTTAAAACCATTGTCCCTTGTCCTGTCACTACACTTCCTGACAAAGAGTCCCTCTCTGGCTCTCCTATAGGCTCCCTTCAGATATTGAAGGTGTTATAAGGTCTCCCCAGAGCCTTCTCTTCTCAAGACTGAACAATCCCAGCTCTCTCAGCCGGTCCTCAGAAGAGAGGTGCGCCATCCCTCTGATCATCCTCGTGGCCCTCCACTGGACTCATTCCAACAGGTCCATGTCCTTCCTGTGTTGAGGACTCCAAAGCTGGACGCAGTACACCAGGTGGGGTCTCACAAGCGCAGAGTAGAGGAGCAGGATCACCTCCCGAGACCTGCTGGCCACACTTTTCTTTTGATGCAGCCCAGGACATGGTTGGCTCTCTGGGCTGCCAGTGCACACTGCCGGCTCATGGTGAGCTTCTCATCCACAAGCACTCCCAAATCCTTCTCCTCAGGGTTGCTTTCCAGCCATTCTTCGCCAAATCTGTCATTGTGCCTGGGATTGCCACATCCCAGGTGCAGGAGCCTGCACTTGGCTTGGTTGAGCTTCATGCAATTTGCCCAAACCCACCTCTCAAGACTGTCCAGATCCCTCTGGATGGCATCTTTTCCATCCAGCATGTCGACCGCACCACCGAGTTTGTTGTCATTGGCAAACTTGCTGCGGGTGCGCACTTTATCCCACTGTCCATGTCACCGATAAAGATGTTGAACAGCACTGGTCCCAGTACAGACCCCTGAGGAACACCAGTTGTCACTGGCCACCAATTGGACATAGAGCCGTTGACCACAACCCTTTCAGTGCGGCCAGCTAGCTAGCTCCTTAACCACCATAAAACCATGACTTTCCAATTTTGAGACCAAGATGTCATGCAGGACAGTGTCAAATGCTTTGCATAAGTCCAGGTAGACAACATCTGTTGCTCTGCCCTTGTCTACCAAGTCTGTGGCAGTATCATAAAAGGCCACTAAATTTGTCAGGCACAATTTGCCCTTGGTGAAGCCATGTTGGCTGTCTCCAATCACCTCCTTATTTTCCATGTGCCTTAGCAGAGATTCCAGGAGGATCTGCTCCATGATCTTACTGGGCATAGAGGTGAGACTAACTGACCTATAATTCCCGGGGTCTTCTTTTTCCCCTTTTTTGAATATAGGGGTTATGTTCCCTTTTTTCCAGACTGCGGAAACTTCGCCAGACTGCCACGATTTCTCAAATATGATGGAAAGGGGCTTAGCAACTTCATCCGCCAGCTCCTTCATGATCCGTGGATGGATTTGATCAGGTCCCATGGACTTATGCACCTTCAGGTTCCTTAAGAGGTCTTGAACCTGATCTTCTCATGCTATGGGCAGTTCTTCATTTGCAGAACCCCTGTTTTTGCCTTCTGTGACTTGGGCAGAGTGGTTTGGGCCCTTGCCAGTGAAGACCGAGGCAAAGAAGTTGTTCAGTAGCTCAGCCATATCCTGGGTGGCCAGGTCTCCAGTTTCCTTCTAGAGAGTGCCCTAGTCTTGCCTTTGTCCCTGACATATCTGTAGAAGGTTTTCGTATTGTCTTTGATGTTTTAGTTCTGCCTGTGCTTTCGCTTGCCTGATCTCATTCCTGACTAATCGCACCGTTTCTGTGTATTCTGCCCATTCTATCCGTCCCTGTCACCCTGATCAAGTGGTCTGTAGCAGACCCCAACTGTAATATCACTTGCCTCTGTGGCCCCTTTAATCCTGACCTATAAGCTCTCTGTCAGGTCTTCATCCATCCCCAGGTGGAGCTCCACACACTCCAGCTGGTCCTTGACATAGAGGGCAACACCCTCTCCCTGTCTTCCCATCCTGTTCTTCATGTAGAGTCTGTAACCCTCCATTCCAACACTCCAGTCATAAGAGCCATCCCACCATGTCTCAGTAATGCCAATAAGATCGTAGCCCTGGAGCCGTGCGCACATCTCTAACTCCTCTTGCTTGTTCCCCATGCTGTGTGCATTTGTGTAAAGGCACTTCAGCTGAGTGCCTAATGGGGATGATTTACTGGCTGGAATGACTCCCTTTCCTTTGTGTTGTTCTTCAGGTGGCCTTCCTTCATGGTGTTTTGTATGTGATTCCCATATTCCCTTTGCCTCAGGAGCCTCAAGGACAGGTCTGATGCTATCATCCCCCTCCCCCTTCACATCTACTTTAAAGACCTGTCAATCAACCCCTCCATCTCTCGGGCCAGAACAGTCTTCCCATTCTGAGAGAGACATTTTGCAATACAAGTAAGGGGGGTATTATAAGAGCCCTGATGGTAAACAAAGCTGAAGAGTGGAATGGTAGTATTATCCATGTGTAGGAGAAAAAATTGTCAACCAGCAACAGATCTTTTCCTCACCTCTAGTTTACTTTTTCAATGGTAACACAGGTGCTATTACTTTAGTCATGAATCTCTCAAGTCTAGCATTTGTTGATAGCTGTTTCATGTGCAAGAATTGTCTTAGTCATTGTGTCTATCCTTGTTATTCATCTTTATGAGAGTAAATCACTATTTAATAAAGACGACAAAAATATCAACAGAAAGATAAAGAGCAGGATTACAGCCTTTATCAAGAGAAAGTCCTTCTTGGATCCCTTGGCCAAGCAACTGCTACTTCCCTCCTCTGCTTGAGAGAGAAGGATCTTGTTTCTCTATATAACCTTTTACAAATTAGTGGATTCAAATAAGTGGGAAAACTCATGGCTGTGCTTCATGATAATAAGGGTTATAGAATCACAGGTTTTGTAAGATCAGAATATTTTTTTCTTAAATGTGTTTTTGAATGTTGCTTCCTCCATGGTGCTGCCTTAGAGCTTGTGTCAGACAGAAGGAACAAAAAGCAGTAGGATGTCAGTGAGCAACTCTTCCTGCTGATACCACTTTCTGGTGCTATATAGCCAGTCATGAGTGATTCCATGACAACAGCAAGTAGCATGTGAAGACCAGGTTCCTTCTATGACTCAGTTTAAATTAGGTAATAGTCAGATTAACCACAGCAGCCTCTTGTTTAGAAAAGAGGCCAGCTCTAATTCTGCTTCACAATTTGATTTTTTTTTTTTTGGAGCTGTGCCTATGCATGCATACGCAATGGCTGCTGCTTTGATCCTTCTGGAGCTTGCTGAAGAGTGATATTGATAATCTGCATTCCATTGGTCTGTTTAACTTCAAAATCATAGTAACAGACAGACATCTTTTTTGTATCACAGCAACAAAAACACTGGTTTTCAGTTTATTGGCATTCTGAATGTTTATGGAAAATATATAAACAACAATTTCCTTTTTGTTTTGTTTGCACTAGTAAACCAGGCAAAATAATCACTTGAGATAAGCTTTGGGGAAATTTTGCACTGATGAAAGGGGCTTAGTACTTCAGAAACATAAGCAATCATCAGAAATCTCTTCCTGGAGATGAAAACTCTAGAATCTTTATCTGATTTCAGGTGCAACTCCAGAAACTGGAGAAACTTTATTGAATTAATAGTGGTTTTATGTCGAGTGACAGCAGATTCCTTGCAGAATAATTTGTTGTACAATCAAAGAATGTCAAATGGTTGACCTTTTTCAGTTCTACAACTAGTTTGCAAAATTTACGCAAAACCCCCAAAGAGTTCTTGCCGCAGGTAGCAGAGAATTTTCCTGGTAAGCCTGCTTTGAACATATTATATTTGAATATTTGGGAAATCCTATTAAAAGCCTTGAAAACACTGAGTTCACAGCTTTTAACTGTTCACTTACCTCCAGGGAATAGTATCTACTCTTATTCACAGAGAAAAAAAAGGAAACAAAAAGGGTATAATTAAAAAAGCCACAACAAACAACACAGAAACACTTCATAACTTTTGCATAAGGCTATTAGCTATGTTTCTAGATCTGAAGCTTGCCGGAGTACATTTCTGACAATGTAAACATTCTGTGAGATGTATCATGATTAACTTGAAATGCAGGCTAATTACACATGAAAAGAAAAATAGTCTCTAATTATCTTTGTAATCTGGTTACAAAATGTCGGCATATAGCTTAATCAACAAAAATAATAACAGATGTTTTTAAACTTTGTGTTTGAACATAGAATCATAGAATCATTTGGGTTCGAAGGAACCTTAATGATCATCGAGTTCCAACCCCCCTGCCATGAGCAGGGACACCTCCCCTCTAGAGCAGGTTGCTCAAAGACCCATCCAGCCTGGCCTTGAACACTTCCAGGGATGGGGCACCCACGACCTTCCTGGGCAACCTGTTACAGTGCCTCACCACCATCACTGAAAAGAATTTCTTTCTGGTGTCTAATCTAAATCTCCCCTCTTCCAATTTAAAACCATTGCCCCTTGTCCTATTGCTACACTTCCTCATAAAGAGTCCCTCTCCAGCTCTTGTGTAGGCTCCGTTCAGATATTGAAAGGGTGTTAGAATGTCTCCACGGAGCCTTCTCTTCTCAAGACTGAACAACCCCAGCTCTCTCAGCCTGTCTTCATAGAAGAGGTGCTCCATCCCTCTGATCATCCTCGTGGCCCTCCACTGGACTCATTCCAACAGGTCCATGTCCTTCCTGTGTTGAGGACTCCAAAGCTGGACGCAGTACACCAGGTGGGGTCTCACAAGCGCAGAGTAGAGGAGCAGGATCACCTCCCGAGACCTGCTGGCCACACTTTTCTTTTGATGCAGCCCAGGACATGGTTGGCTCTCTGGGCTGCCAGTGCACACTGCCGGCTCATGGTGAGCTTCTCATCCACAAGCACTCCCAAATCCTTCTCCTCAGGGTTGCTTTCCAGCCATTCTCCACCCACCTGCAATTGTGCCTGGGATTGCCATATCCCAGGTGCAGGACCCTGCACTTGGCTTGGTTGAACTTCATGCAATTTGCCCGAACCCACCTCTCAAGCCTGTCCAGGTCCCTCTGGATGGCATCCTTTCCCTCCAACGTGTCAATTGCACCACCGAGTTTGTTGTCATTGGCAAACTTGCTGCGGGTGCACTCTATCCTACTGTCCATGTCACCAATAAAGATGTTGAACAGCACTGGTCCCAGTAAAGACCCCTGATGAACACCAGTTGTCACTGGCCTCCTGTTGGACATTGAGCCGTTGACTGCAACCCTTTCAGTGTGGCCAGCCAGCCAGTTCCTTACCCACTGAGTGGTCCATCCATTGAATCCATCACATTCCAATTTTGAGACCAGGATGTCGTGCGGGACAGTGTTGAATGTTTTGCATAAGTCCAGGTAGATGATATCTGTTGCTTTGCCCTTGTCTACCAAGTCTGTGGCAGTATCGTAAAAGGCCACTAAATTTGTCAGGCACAATTTGCCCTTGGTGAAGCCATGTTGTCTGTCTCCAATCACCTCCTTATTTTCCATGTGCCTTTGCAGAGATTCCAGGAGGATCTGCTCCATGATCTTGCCAGACAAAGAGCTGAGACTGACTGGCCTATAGTTCCCTGGGTCTTCTTTAAGGTGGCTGAATTTATAAGAAATAAATTCCAGTCCATGTTAGCCTGGTTTGAGGTGCACAAATTTAAGAATTAATTATTCATGGTAGGCCTTGATTTTATTTGATTAGATTAATATATTCTTAATTATGATTATTTGTATTATGAAAAAACAATACCACAAAAATTATTATACAGTATACTAATGTAAACATTTAGGTGTTCAAATACATATATCAGTCCTTCTTTAAATCTGAATTTTGACAAATGTACCAAAGAAGTTTCCTTGCATTAGGGGGATTTTAATTTTTTCCTCTCTAGACTGTGAATGTGAAATATTTACCTCAAAAACCTGTTAACATTTCATCAAAGATACCAGGATTTTTTTATATCGTCACAAACAGCTGTCAAACATAAAAAGTTATTATACAATTTTGATTTCTAGATCTGTAAATGCTATTGTCAATGCATAATAGCTGTTTTATAGGAAATGTCAAAGATAGGCAACCAGCTAAATTAAAGTATTTTCCATCTCCACAGTCTTCATCCCAGCTCCTGAAACTTGTTTTCAAAAAAAAAATTAAAAAGTGTTCTGATCTATTTTGTCAGATGGGTTGTTCCACATTTCAAAAAACAGAAAAATCCTGTTAACAAGGACTACATCTCCAGCTGTGCTAAAAGGCACTTTGAAGACAAGCCAATATCAAAGGGGGCACCCCACCAAAGGTGCTTTAGCTTCTTTCACTCACATTAAAAAAAAAGGTGATCATTCCAATTATTGACCACCTATGGCATTCTTCAGAAGGAAATTAACATAGTAGACAAATCTGATGCTTGGTAAAAACTGCCATCGACATGGAGAAGGGCAGCAGGTGAAATGAATTTATATATTACTAAGTTAATCATAGATTCATACTAGTTAAAAAGAAAGTTGTTCCACGAATCTCTTCCTTGGAACTATACGCATAATCTGTGTTTTATTAATACATACAAACAATATTTGTGTACATTGTAATTAGCAATATAAACTGCCCAGCCTTTTTTCTTAGTCTGAATGATTTTGTGTATACATACATAGGAACTGTCTGGCTGAAATTTGTCATGGAAAAGTACACATTCAACACATAAACCAAAGACTAACACAGCCAGATGTATGCTCCTTCCAAACACCTGCATTTGAGATCCCCAAAGAAGATTATATATGTGAAAGTTATTTCTAATAAATCACAACAGTTCCTTTACATCTTGTAAGAATATTGTATGGTTTTGAATTGAGATTTATTTTGTACTTTCAAAAACAGGAAGAATAGTATAGTACACAGCAATGTCAAATTAGATATAAGCAATAGGATAATTTGCCAAGAAAATTGTCCTCACTGACCCATAGGGACTGGAAGTTAAAAACATAAAAGAACAATCATTCATTGCTTGTTTATGTGGAAACAAAGAAAGCAACTCTATATTAAATAAATCACTGCAAATCTAAGAAAAAATTACTGTGCTCAGTCAGGAATTCCTTTCTGGGATTTAGCTAGTGTGGCTGACTATACACAAACCCGAGCTTCACCAGTTTACAATACCCTTTGGTTAAAGTTGATGTATTCATTGATTTCCTAAAAACATTTATTCTCTTTGGTTCTTAGGTATTATACCTTTGGACCACACTCTGCAAAGCAGTATTTCTTAAAATCCATTGTGAATTTCTTCCATTTAAAGCAATGCACTTTACCTAAAAGTGTCCTTTATCTTGTACCGTAGGATAAAATAGATCATCTAATTCAATATTCTACTAACCTTGTGTGCAGTAAATATTTCTGCCTTTCCAATCTTAACTCCACTTGAAATATAAAATACATCAGGTTTGTGGCATCTTTTAAGAAAAGTCAATTTCTGTGGACTGGAACTTGAAGGTTATATCAGGAAATGTTTGCTCTGAAGAAAGACACAAGTAATTTGGAGACAATAAAGATAAAACATTTAGGATGACCAGTTGAATTTTGCTTCCATAGCCACACAGAATCATAGAATGGTTTAGGCTGGAAGGGACCTTAAAGATCTTCTGGTTCCAGCCCCCATGCCACGGGCAGGGAGTACATCTATATGAGTAAACTAAATGCATGGCACTGAGTCCAGCTGTCATGGTACAGTTTGTGCCTAGGCTAGAAATCTCCTCTGCTTTAAAATGCCGTGCTCACACACCCGTTGCAAGCTACATGGCACAGGCCCGAACATGGAATGTGTCCTACAGGCATTTCTATGTCTCCACCCATATGACTTGGCAGTGTGTTATTCAATACACTCCTCTCATACGGTGCACCAAAGAGATTTAAAGGGGCCCTACGCCCACATTCTCAGGTAAGAAAGCTTCTGTTGAATGGTCCCTCACCCTGCTTGTGGTATGCAGGGACACTGACACCAGATTATGGATGTTCTTTCTGCATCTCTTTCCATAGTCCCATAGTCCTATATTTCTTTACAGCAAACACTGAAAACAAGATTAATGCCCAGTAGAGCCCCCCCCAGGATCTAACTCCTTTATCCAGTCTGATTGTGGTGGAAACATGGAGAAGTGCTCTTGTAGCAAAGAAGTCACAAGAGCCTCTTGACCTCTGTTAGGAAGAATTTTCAGCAGGCTAAGAGAGGTGATTCTTCCCCTCCTGGGAGGGAGATGATTATCCCTGGTGAAGACACATCTGGAATGCTGAATACCCAGGTCCAGGCTCCCCAGGGGAGAGACATGGACATTCTAGAGTGGGATGTCTCATTCTAAGATGATTGAGGTGCTTGGAGCCATAGTCAAGTGAGAAGAGTCTGAGAAAACCAGGAGTGTTCATCTTGGAGAAGACAAGGCTCAGGAGCATCCTATCAGTGTGCAAAAACATCTGATGAGAGGCTGTAAAGAAACTGTAAACAGGCTCTTCTGATAGGTGACAGGACAAGGGGCAATGGAAACAAACTCAAGTAAATGAAATTGCATTTAAACATAAAAATATTTTTACTGTAAGGGTGGTCAAAGAGTGAAATGAGTTGGCCCAAGAAGTTGTGGTGTCTCTATCCTTTGAAACTCAACAGGATGGAGCCTTGAGCAACCTGCAGTATCTGACCCTGCTCTGAGCAGAGTCGGTTGGACTAGACAATTTGAAGAAGTTCCTCTCCATTTAAAATGATTCTGTAATTCTGCAGTTCCAAGCACAGACTTTACTCTGTAGGGCACTTCCTGTTGTCTTCACCCCGCAGCCACCTCTCCAGAAAGATTTCACTGAGGGTTGACAAACCTGTGATGGTCCCAAAAGGGAAATCTGGGATCCCCAAACCCAGGTGATAGGCAATAATGGACATACACCCAAAGAGCTAGTACAGCCAGATATAAAAGCAAATATGCTGAGCTGTGCCAGCATGTTGTCAGTGATCTCTAGCTAAAATGCAAGTCAATTATACTTAAAAAAAAAAATCTAAAATCTTTTTCTCTGCAGCAATTTTTGAGTGTTTTTTTTCCCCATGCTGTGTCGTTTTGTTGTTGATAATGTGATAAATCTAGCCAAAGCAAAATCTGCACCCCCAGCATGCTCTTGGCCAATATCCCTGCAGGCTAAAGTGAGGTTGACCATCAAACATGAGCACAGCAAACAGAAGCAGCTCACAGATGCAATAGTTTGCACAGCAGTTTGTGCAGAAGGGCATGTGGCAGGGAGCCAGCAACTATTGAGGACAGCGTGGGACTGCTTAGCATGTGATGGTGTGCCACAGGGCATGATCTCCAAGCCCCAACAAAAGCAAGTACTTCAGTACATCAGAAATTTCCTCTCTGACAAAACTTGGGCTGCAGGGAGTCCAGGGGTCTCCCACTGAGTTTGAAACAAGTGAAGGTGGTGCCCAGGCATGCATCTGTGCTCTGGATGAGAAGATACGTCAGCTACTAAAGAAATTGTGAGCGCAAGAAAGCAAGCCATGCAGCATCAGGGAAAATGAAAAAGAGGTTGACAAGTTCTTTACAGAGACCCTGCAGCGAAAAGACTCCAAAGCCCCAGCTTCACAGAAGGGGGCCAGAGACTGTGGTCATTCACATCGCAAATGGAGACTTCTGCAATGGTGAAAGCTGGGAGTGTGTGACTTCTGGCAGCCGGAAGAAGCTCCTTTTCCACCCAAACCTAAAACTGTGGAATAGGTTTAATGCCTTGGTATCACGCATGGAGGATAAATCTCTTCCTGAGTAGGTACAACAGTTGGCCAAGCCTGAATTACACATCTGCACCAGGAGGAAGCAGTGGATTCTAATTATGGGAAATTCTTGACTGTGGGAAATGGAAGTCCCCATCTGCCAACCTGGGACTACTAGGAAGGGATTGACTGTGCCTGATCAAATGTGGCAAAAGCATCTCTACCAATAGGCTGATGAAGGTGGTGAGGAGAGTTTTAAAATTGGAAAAATGAGGGAGGGAGAGGAAAACACAGTTAAGTGAGAAAATGGTTGACAAGGGTGAAAAGCACAGTGCATAACACAGTTACAAGAGACCTCGGAAATAGAAAACTGGGGCAAAAGGACACCAGTTTTGAATGTACATACCTAAATGCCCACTGCCTGAGAAACAAACAGGAGTAACTAGAGCAACTCATGCAGTCACATACTATCACAGAATCACAGAATCGCCTAGGTTGGAAGGGACCTTTAAGATCATCTAGTCCAACCATTAACCTAACTCTGACAAGGAGAAAAAAAAAAAAAATTCAACACTAAACCATATTCCCGTGCACCATGTCAACTCATCTTTTGAATATCTCCAGGGATGGTGCCTCAATTGCTTCCCTGAGCAGCCCATTCCAATGCTTGATAACCCTTTCAGTGAAGACAATTTTCCTAATATCCAACCTGAACCTCCCCTGGTGCAACTTGAGGCCATTTCCTCTTGTCCTATTGCTTGGGACACTATAATGCTGTTGGAATAGCTAAGACATGGTGGAACAACTCACATGGCTAGGGTACTACAACAGATGAATACAGGCTCTTCAGGAAAGATAGGCAGGGAAGATGAGGGTCAAGGTGTTGCCCTCCACCTGAGTTCTTGTATGGGTGGGATGACAGGCAGGATGAAAGCTTTCTGAACAGGATCAGACAAGAGGCCAATAGGTATGCCAAATGATAGCATGGTAGGAGTTTGTTACATTTTGTTATAGAGGAGTCATTCTCCAAGGTAACAAGAGCAACTAGAATTTCTTTTCAGTCAGTCTAGTTTTTGTCGTAATCTTTCAGCCATGAGGAGAAATATGGCAATACCAGTTACTTCTAATTCGAGATACTTCTGCTACACCTAAATTGAAGCAAATCTATACTCCTCTTCACCTTTCAGTCCTCAGCTCCATTCAGAATGGGGAAACTGTTTTGAGTACTCCAATTCCCAGTCTGCTAGAGTAGTTGGATTTGTTTCCTGCAGAAATCAAGCATGATTTAATTGATGCATAACCTGGAACTGGGAAACGTTTTAGTTCCCACTCTCTATACATAGCTTTGGTGAACCAACATTTCCATTCATTACTTAATTTTAGATGTGGTAAAGATCAAAATATTTATTTAGTCTGGAGAAGGGAAGACTGATGGGGGATCTGATCAACACCTATAAATACTTAAAGGGTGGGCGTCAAGAGGATCGGACCAGTCTTTTTTCAGTTGTGCCCAGTGACAGGACAAGAGGCAATGGGCACAAACTTGAACATAAGAAATTCCATCTAAACATGAGGAAGAACTTCTTCACCTTGAAGGTGGTAGAACACTGGACCAGGCTGTCCAGGGAGGTGGTGGAGTCTCTGTCTCTGGAGACATTCAGAATCCACCTGGATATGCTGCTGTGCAACCTGCTCTAGGTGGACCTCTAAAGGTCCTTTCCAACCCCATATCATTCAGTGATACTGTGATTCTGTGATCTGTATTCAGGGATCAACATACAGCTGCTGACATGTAAGGCAGGAATTTGATCTCTCATTACCATGGATGGTTATCTAGTTACAGTAACTGGAACCTAAACAACACCTCAGGTGGTGAAGTACTTTTTTTTAAGTTTCCGCATTTGGGATATACTGTCAGTTTCTGCTCCAGATGAGCATGCATCTTCTTTAGATCCATGACATGTCAGCTCAGTGTAGTTATGTGCACAGCTGGCACTACATGTGCACCTCTGGCAGCTCAATTGAGGTTTATAATCTAAGCTAATTACAATGGGAGCTTTAATATCCATGTACAGACACATGATTTAGGGACCTTGATTTGGAGTTGATTCTCATCCAACTTGTCAGGTTTCAATGCATTGCCCACATGTAAGCTACCAGTATTTGAAATGCCCCACAGTATTCAGTGTCATGTCCAGCTACCCCTCTTGAATGGGACAGGTTTCAATTACATGCCATTCACATACATATGTATTCAAACTATCCCAAGGGGTTCTGCTTGCCTCATGACATTGAGATTTCTCAGATATACTAGATACCTCTACTGACATTAAGCACTTGTGTATGGGCAACTGAGTTTAGACCTCATAGCCCTCATGGAAGCCATCAGCTCCCATGGATTAATTTTGCTGAAAACCTATTTGTTTGCTTATTTATTTATTTATTTATTTATTATTACTTTAGATGTCCTAGAATACCAAGACATCTGTATAGGACTGCAGATAGGACAGAAGACTTATCGGAGACACACACTATTCTGGAATGGGGGAGCTGCCAACCAGGCAGAATGTTCCACCAAGTCTAGAAATTGATGTTTAGGCAACTGAATCCTACCTTCATTCTTACTGATAGTCAAAACCAGACACTTTACCAAACTTATTTTTTTTATATTTCAGTTTTAAAATAAGATAAATTTTGCTACTGACATTCCTATTTCTACCCACTATCTATAAACAATAGTTAGTTCAGGTATAGATGGTGGATCTTTTGGTTGGTTGGTTGGTTGTTTTTTTGTTTTCTGATCAGTTCCATGTCTAAGGCAGTGTGTTTTTTGTAATGTTGAAAATTAGTGAGAACTAAATTTAATTCTCTGGAACACAAATTTTTCTTCCAGTTTCCAGATAACTTATTATCGCAATTCCACTTTGGTCTTATGAACTGAAAAAACCCCACCCTTATAGTTTTATTCAAACTCTTTAAATTAGCCATGGTGGAACTGTGGGATTCTTCCAACTTTAGCCATTAAAAAGTTACTATCCAAGTTAGCCACCTAGGTAAGGATCTTCATGCAGCTGTCTCAGGTTACACATTCAGACAGATTCCATGTCTCTGAGTTAATTAGAGTTTATTACAGTAACTAATTATTAGAATAATAATGAAATAAATGTGTATATATATATTTATATACATGCACATATACATTTACATATATAAGTATATATACTTCTAAATAAGCAGAGTTACTTAATCTAATAGATATTCTAAACTATTAGATAATCTATGACTACTCTAGTGGGTAGGTAGTTTATGTAGCAGAAAAATTCTAAGAACATGTGAAATAATACTTCTCCCAGAACACCATCCTCAGCTGCCGAAATTCCATTGTTAGAGTATTTCTGGAATCAGTTTTTTATGTTGCTCTTTGTATTTTATAAAGTTTTGATGGATTTTTCTTCCAATATCTAATAAAACAACAGGTTCTGTAGCTTAACTATGTATTTTGTGGGTTCTTGAATGTACTGCTCAAAAATTTCATTTGATGTTGCTCAATAACTGAATTTAATGTCTTATAAATATTTTCTTAATAAAATTATGAAAAATTGTGTACCCTGTTCAATGTCTCCCTGTAATCTGTTGTCTGACGAACTGTAAAGGTCCAATTAAAACAATCTCTCCTCACATTAAAATTGATATCTTAGATACCTCTCTTAAAATAAGAACAATCCTATTCAATGGGCAATTATCTCTATTTATACTAGAGAAAGCACAGACATCTAGCATAGACAGTTTAAGTTGCAGAGGAATCTGATTGGAAATTTAAATACTGAAAAAAAATGCTTCTTATTTGTTTTTACAAACAGTACTTTAACAAACAAAATATTTTTATTATAAGACAGTTCAATCACATTTCGAAGTTCCCCCCTGTGAGCCATTATTCAAATGTAATATTATATGTTGTTGTTACTTCTGTTTACTTGTTTTTTAGAAAATAAGGAACTGTATGCATTTTCCATTTGTATCATAAGCTTTAGGAGTTTGGCAGTGTGTGAAACAGGGAGTTAACTGACAGAACTTCAGATTCAAAAACTTAATGTAGCACAGAATTGAAAACAGACAACATTGATAAAGAGAGAGGCAAAGAAATAGCTACAGTGAAGACAAAAATGCAATCAGACAATGTAATTTCTGCTCTAATAATTTTATTTTTTCAACTCAGTTAAAGAAATGTTTAATTTACTTTTAGAACTACATGAAAATTCTGTGATTAAACTCAAAAGGGCTTGACTGTTTCAAAGAGCCGGTATGTGTAATAAGTAAAAGTTACTATCAAATGAAAGGCTTTCCAGAGTTTCTAAAACTTCTGAAAGAGCCTTGTCAGAAATTTGTGTGAGCTTACATCAATGTGAGTCTCTGGGTAAAATGGAGAGATTGTAGTGAACCTCAAAGCAACACATGTCTTTTTAATTTGTTTTAACAGTGAGTTTTTGAACTGGTAATTATCTGAGTATTAAAAAGCAAACCTATGAAAATTCATGAAGCAAAAAGAAAAAAAAAATGGTAATCAATTCCAAAAACTTTTTCAGTGATACCATTGGGTATTCTCTGACAGCTTATAACTGTGACGCGCTAAAAGTGCCCCTTAACAGACAGTGAGTAAGCTGACCCATGCTGCTTTTATATCTGCTGCATTGTCTATGTTGTTGAGCCATAAAACTGGTGTACGGATTTATTTTTAAATTACTGTGTGCTTGGTACTGGGCATATCTACAAAAAACTTTCAAATTTCTTGGCTGAAGTACCAAGAGCAGTTAGAGTTTCTTTCACTCAGGCAATAGCCTCAGTGCCAGCCTTATTAATATTATCAGGTATATCTTTAGAAGCCTTACAGAGTTTTACAACCTTTCAAATGCTGCAGGATTTCCATCTGTCCAATGGACTTCTCTATTTACATTCTTGGACACATAAAAGGGTCTAGCCTATTTTCTCTAACAAAGGCCAGGAATCATTTGCTGTATAATTGTTAGGCTCAACTACAGTGTAACTAAAGCTTCTCTTCAAAGATCTCTCACCACATGTTCTCTACCTATCATTCCCTGTATTATTTACTATTTTGTCGGTTTAATTGGGGCATTTCTTACACCCAGATGGCTTGTTAGAGTGGTATTAAGTACCTTTGTAAGAGGCTAAACTTGGGTTTTCAGTGCTAATGTGATGTATTAAATACTTCTCTGCTTGCTGGATGTTTTAGCATATGCATACCTCATGTTGGTATTCCAAAACTTCTCTCATCATATCCAGTAATTTCTAAAACAGAGTAGGAATTTCATGTATGTGAGTGGTAATATAAATTTGGCTTCTTCTGAAACAAAATATGCAGAAATCTTCTGAATGAAATATATACAAATGCATATGGTTTTGAATAAAATTTCCTTTTCTGTAAGTTCCAAGAAGAGCAATTATTTATTTTGATGTAGTTTTGATTGTATTCCTTTTCTTTATTTCTTTATCTTTCTAGCAATACCATAACATAGCCTAACAATACCAGGGCTTTGTATTTATTTGCAAACGTTTTCTCACTAAATAATTATTGTTTAAAACCTATTGCAGACTCGGAATAGTTAATATGATTCACTGAATAACATATCTGCTAACTAAATATCTGTGAAATACTGTCATATCTCAGCATGAATAAAAAAAAATCAAAACAATTATTGTTCGTGGTTTCTTAATATACTCATTTGAAGATAATTTCCCCCTCTTTATTTTCATTTCAGCTATGGAATTAATGAACAACAAAAGAACACTAGTTAAGGTATAAAAATGTTATTGTGACCATACTTGTAATTAAAAGAGATTATGGTACACACTTTTTCACACTTTTCTTTCTCAACAAGCAATAACATTTCTCAAGAAGCAGTTTCGTATTTAGGAAGGTCATTTAATGTTCTAGTGACCACAGATAAAAAAAAAAAAAAAAAGGAAAATAAAATCAAGTCCTTCATTATTGTACCGGGTCTGACTGCAGTGGAATTAATTTTCTTCATAGCAGTCCATATAGCTGTGTATTAGACTTATGACCAAACTTGTGACCAAAGTTTTAGCTATTACTGAACATGCTTGTATAGCATGAAGACCTCACGCTGCCCTCCCGACAAGTAGGCTGGGTGGGCAAGTGACTGGGAGGGTACACATCTGGGATAGCCAACCCCAATTGACCAAAGAAATATCCTAAGATATATCCTACAACATATAACATCATGCCTAGCAATAAAACCAGGTGGAGTGTACAAGTGACTGGGTGGGGACTTATCAGCCAGCTGGGGTAAACCCACCACAAGTATCATTTAAACAAAATAAAAACTTCAAAAATATTCATAAATATACTCTTTTAGTAGAACGATGTGACACTCATTTATGCTAACACTAGGTTCTGTCCTGATCCTTGATTTATAATACTCATATTTGACTTGCATTGAATTGCATTAGTCTCTGGAAAGCTCATGATTTTATTTGTAGTGATGTCTTATCTATTATTTTGTAGAATTTACATTTTCTTAGATGTGTTATATTGAAATATGCTCCCTTTCCTGAATTACCTTTTATAGAACTGTATTGCCTAAGGCCCCTTGTCACAGACTGGGACTCCCTTGAACAGTACAAACGCTGAACAAAAAGATAGACTTATTCCAGACATTTCACAAGCTAAGTATAAAAGAAGATACTACATACTAACATAAGAAGTCTCATCTGGAATACAAAGCAGCAGTGAGATGGCATTGGTCAGGATCTTAGGTATTTATTTTGGTGAACAAGTTCATTTTTTTAACAACAATGTAATTGTGAAGAACAAACCCCCAAGATAATGATACTGCTTTTCAGTCCTTTTTGGTGGGGTGGAAGAACAAGAGGGATAGAAGAGGTCAATTTCAAATTTAACAATTTCATTTGTTTGGTAGTGGTTATAAAGGCCTTGTTGTGGCATAGTTATTGATAAGTTCAGAAAATCTTAAAAATAAATCATTGATTGTGGATGACTCACTGTTTTGGAGCTTTCCAAAACTAGAAGTCATTTTATAGATAGGGACTAGGATAAAGAGTTCAAAGGCCTCACAACCAACCAATTCTTTAGACCTAATGCAGTCCAAAATAAATGTGATTAAATATTATCTCCAAAAAGATGGATAAACATATTTACATAAAGGCATTAATTTTACAGAATGATGCCTAAAAATATCAGACACGTCAGGTACTGTACAAGCAACAACATAATCACATTTGTATGTGTGTGCATGTGCCACGAAGGATACAGTTTATTTGATTTGCAGTTTTGACTCCATGATAGCTCTAATCTTTTATGTGCATAGGCTTTAAGAAATGAATTCTTTTCCTGCATTCATGAACTAAACAGTAGAAATCTACAATGCAAGTGTCAACAGGCAAATGCAGGTGAAACAGCTAAACTGAAATATGGAATGTGTTATTGATTAAATAAGTAACTCTATCACGTTGTTCGCAAATGCCTGACACTTCACAATGAAAAAATACATAAAGTCAGTATCATGATTGAAAGGAAGCTGGGGATATTGTTATCTTACTCTTCCACCAGGATATGTCACATCATACACATTGCGATCACACTCTCCAAGTATGTTCTGAAGGGGCAAAGAATAATAGACAACAAATATCAGCTTCAATCTTATCTGCTTTTGACCCTTACATGAACATTTTTCACACAGTATGAAACAGTATGACTGTAATAAAAGTAAAATTTAATAAAAAGTAAAATGTCACTAAGAATTACATCTTTCTTTACTGTTAAATCTGGTAAGGCGTTATATTTCTATACTGACAAACTGAGGAAGAATTATGAAGCTGTATAGAAAGCTGTATAGAAAATTTTATATAGCTTTTCCTTGGAAGCAGAATCACTCCAGTGAATTTACTTTTCTTTTCCATTGATTTTTCCAGTGGAGATGTCTATGTCTATGGTTGTAAACAAAATTCTTACATCTTTAAATTTTAGCAAGATTGTGTCATTTGGTATCTAGTAATAGTATTTTTTTTTTACCTTCTAATTAATAGTTGTATAATGTGAATATTGCTATTGTGTTAGATAGTGACTATAAGCATATATTGAATTGGATATGCAATTTATGGGCTAGCCATACATAAAAGCATTAGAATACATTAATGTTTGTAATTAATACAAGAAGTCTAATTTAGGTTTCCGGCAATCAAGCATAAAACCTCAAGCCCTACTTCTGTGCCCTAAGATTTCATTGATGGAGTTGTAGCTCTGTATTAGATGACTGGTTGCCTTTTAAAAATCAATTTAATTCTTATGAAAGCTCTAAGACTCACAATACTGGAAAATTAATCTCTCTGTCAACAGAACAGATACTGCAGGGGCAGTGATGGAGTACAGTCTTGAACATGTGGTCCAAGTCCCTTTATATCTTCCTAACAAATTCAAGGGCAACAGCTTTAAGCTGCTGATAATCTTAAAGAAATGTCACAGTGCAGGGAAGTGTAACTGCAAGAGTAGTAGTGTTTTCTTGAATTAATAAACTCTAATTTGGTAAACTTCCCAAACGCTCAGTAAAGTATAAAACACAAACACACAGATTGATATTCTCATGTCTGCTTGTGTAGTGTAAAGACTAACAAGCCAAAAAAAAAACAAAACCCAACCCTAGACTCTGAAGTCAGTTGTGAAAACATAATGGTTTCATTTACCAAGGAAATAGTTTCATACCAAAAATGCTCAGTCTCAATAAAACAAAGTGTCAAAGGAAAATAAAATGAAACAGAATGTAACAAAAGTTTAGAAATTTGTAGTATATTTCTTTTTTTGTGATCCTTTCACCTGGTAGACTAAAAAAAGAATAAGAAACATGAGAAGGTAAATCATGTCACCTTGTACTTTAACATCCTGTCATTGGGAAAAGTACAATATAGAAATTTGCAATGTCCAACATTTTCCTTGTCTTTTATGACATATTAAAATAAAATAGGCTATTTTGTCTGAAGCAGCAGTCGATGTTTAGAGCAAAAGGTAACAAACAGACAAACTTTAAATATATTAAGACTCATTTTGGATTTAAAAAGTTGAGATGTAATTTCAAAGACTAGGAGCTCATAATCTTTAAATACTGATCAGTCCTTTCATTGCTGTTAGCCTTTTACCATCCTTAATAGACATGGATTATACACGGAACTGTGAAACCTTAGGGAAAAACAGCTGAAACAAAAAACATGCTGCCAAAAAAAAAAAGGGGGGGAAAGACGGAATAAAGTTTACCAACATGAGCCTGGGGATAATTTAATTCAAATCAATGAGATCTTTAAAAGTGGGGGAAAAAACGGATCAAGCAATAAATTAATAACAAACAGGCTTCCTTTTGAAACCATATTAGAAGGACCTGAAAGTCTTTGATGTCATTTCTGAAAGAAATGAAGGACTGGATTTGCTAACAATGGCATTCACATCACATAGGAATGACTCTAAACATAAACAGAAAAATATCCATCAAACAAAAAATATCCAACTTTCTTTATCTCTAAAGTGGGTTTGATCATTTGGGGTTTTGTTCCGAAAACATTTCTGTAAATACTTAATAATTTTAGATACTGATATCACTGTCACTACACTCTTTTACTTTTAAGGATGTCTGCGCTTCTTTCCTCAGTTGAATGTCTGCTAATTGATCCTGCTAGAAATAACAAACAATCCTACCATGTTCTTTCTTGCTCTTTTATTATTTTTTTTTTTTAACCATTGCTTAAACAGTAGACACACAAACTTAAATTATGCTGCAAAGTGCATAAACTCTACTGTCTATTTCTTTACGTGCAAGCCAAGGGGAAGAAGTAGATTCTTCTGGAGGAGACAGGCCACATCCATACTACAAAACATTTGACACTGATTTGACACCAGATCCCCATCAAAACCCCACAGGGTGTGCTGTAGCTCTAAAATGGGATTATAATGTTTCTTTCACCATAAAATGTCTGAAATAATAGTAACAAACACATCCAAGTATTGTTTTTATAGTAGAAAACTATATCTTTTATGACAAAGAGTGTTGTATAAGTGGGCTGGGATTACTCGACTGGCTCTGGAGAATTGTGTAGACTGAAAGAGTATCAGCACGATACAGTCCAGTCATAAGAGCCATATTGAAGGTGGGTGGCTGGTGTTTTTTTTGTTTTTTTTTGTTTTTTTTCCACTGGTAATCTGTCCTTTAACTTAAAAATGTGGTCTAGAAATAAACAGTATGAATGACAAGGTGGTCCGGATAGCTAAGTTCTTTTTCAGCATAAGTAGATCTTTTCATATTGAGTTCTTTGCCATAAATATATATTTGCTTCATTGATTAGGAATGAATCTTTTCAACAAATAGTTCCTGTATGTGAAAAAGCAGTAGGCAAATATGATTCCATCTTACCAACCTCAGACAGACACCAGTATATACAGAAATCTTTAAGTTTGTCTACTCTGAGATCCCTTCTTATTTAATTTCCAATTTGAAATTAATTAAGGCTTCCCATAAACCAGTAAAATGTCCTTTTAAGTTTGGAGTGCAAAATACTCTGGTACTGTGGCCTTGGATCTGCTCCAGTTATTTAATTAAATTTTCAGTGTACTGGAAAGAGCTGTGGAAGAGCACCAATTCTGTAGCTGTTTGTTACAGCCCTCGCCCACATACTTGGAAACAGGTTCGTGACTTTGTTCAGCTGGTGCTCAGCCGGACATAAACTGTAGAGCAAGTTTAGCAAGAATATATATAGAGAGAGACCTGTCTTAGAAAACAGATGAGTGTTTCTGGACAATATATTCTCACAGCATGTGTGAAGGCAGGTTCAACTTCATATTGTAAAACAGGACAGACATGGGGGTAAACCTGACAGGGCAGTTGCTTACTATTTACCTATAATAAAATAAAAGGGTTCCTTAAATGTCTTTTTTGTTTCTATACAAAACTACCTTAGAAATACAGTCAGTGCAAATAGAAGAGATTACTACTAGAAAAGAGAGGGATTTTATTGTGAAAAGACACCTCTTTTCCAGGATCTGGTTTTTGGTGTGTAATAATAATTCTTTGCAAATTGGGGTACGCATATAGAGACTACGTCTCCGTAAGTCAAATCACTTTCTTCAGGTAATATTCGGCCCTGTTTTCATTATGGTCTGTGTTGTAAAAAGTCTAGCAGAGAGTTTATTATAAAGGAATATGGTATGAATATGACTTGCACAAGGGAAAACAGATACATGCTCTGTCAACATTCTTTGTCTACAGAAAAAAAAATATTCCTTTGCATTGTTTACATTTTACTGTCTTTTAACTTCCCCTTAAGTTTTTCAAGTTAATTATATTTCTCTCATATTTTTTTTCATCTAGGCTTGACTTTAATATTAATAAATAAAAACATTGGATGCAAATTTTGCTGAAAGCAAGCTGAATATATCTGCAAAATGGGTATCTGGATATTAAAATTGGATAGGTGATTGTGCAGACACTTAAGGAAGAAAACAAGCTTTCAGGGACTGGTATAATAAATAGGTCCACATAGATCTTGTTATAGACAAGCAAATATGTCTTCTGTCATTACTAGTAAAAAGCCATGAGATTTGTACTGACCTGGAAGTGCAGGAGCTTGGTTTCCCTGAGTTTGCCTTGGCTTAATCTGGATTTAGTGCACAATAGCAAACAACAAAGAGTTGATATTAGCATTTGTAATAATATAGGGGTTTAATATTAATTAGGATTATGAATTATAATGCTATTGTAACAGGATTAATGATAATTGTTGCATTTTGATTATGCTGTTAAAATATTAATTGGACTGTCAGTAAATTCTTAGCTCTGTGTAAGTGGAATATGCTTTTTCACCCACAAATAGATCTTGAGGTAACTTTGCGGTGAATGTTTTTAGGTTCTTTTTAAAAGTATTTTTTTTAATGGACCTTAATTTAGGTGGGCATTCAAACAGCACTTAAGTTCAGCCATGACATTGTGCTTGGAGGGTTTCTTCACAGTGGATTGCAGATTCTTATCTGGAACTGACATTACACCTCATTCAACATCATTCATCAGTGTCAGAACCTTTACTGCACTCCTTCTTTAACAAAATAAAAAAGCCACGAGCCCTCCAACAGTCATAAATCTTGACATCTTCTTAAATTTGAAATGTCTTATATATTCCACCTAAATTTCTAATGTTGCTGTATTCTATATCAGAAAACCACGATATCAGCTATTTTAATAGGAATGTACTCAATGACCTAGAAGCTAAAGATATGCTATTATTTCTCTTTTACAAATGGGAAACTAATGTGCAGAGGTGCTAGGTGGACTGACAGGGTCAAATGTCTAAAATAAGAGATGGACCTTTACACTGAATTACACTGAATTACACTGAATTATTTTTAGAGTTGGAAGGGACCATAGAGATCATCTAGTCCAACTCCCCTGCTGAAGCAGGATTGCCCAGAGCTAGAGCATGTCACTCAGGACTGCATCCAGGCGGGTCTTGAAAATCTCCAAATAAGGGGACTCTCAAGAGTCTTTAATCAAGCACCTCTTCATTCCTTTGCCCTATCAGTGGGTCATGAGACATATACGCAGAAATCAAAAATACATACTTATTAAAAAAACATATTGATATCAGGCATGATAATATTTAAGTAAATTAATTTGGATTCTGAGTAAGTTTAAAAGAACTTGCAAAATAAAGACAATCTTGTATGATGTTTAAAGTATTGCATGAAAATAATGTTTTGTTTACAATGGAATTTTAGAAATGCTAATTTTATATTTATTCTAAAGTATGGTACACAAATGCAGGCTGATTGTTGCCCCTTCAAATCAGAAGACCATATGTAGATGAACCTTGTGTCCAAATCTGAGATTGGTTACTTTGCTTGCAGTGTTATAAGCTGTACTGCAGTTCATCATACAAGAAAGTGTATGAATTCACTAAGTGTTAGATCCATGAAACCCAAAGCTTTCCATCTTTTCTTCTCAAAAACTATTTCATAGGAATATGCAGAAGATCCTGTAGAGTCTTTATTAAAAATAACACACAGACTTATTTTGTTTCATCATGGTATCCTCTCTATTCACCAAGGGAGTCATTGGATTTTCCTGCAAAGACTAGTAAACATAATATACTGAAAACAATTTAAGTAATGGAATGCAGCAAGTTTTTGGTTAGGGTTGGGTTGGGTTGTTTTTTTTTTTACAATAGAAACATTGATTCGCTATGCAGCAGAAAATCAGCCTGGGTACCACTAGTGTAACTGTGGTTGACAATCCTGGAGAATGGTGTGATAGTACATAAGATTAGAGCACATTATAGGCCCGGTATAGCCCAAGGATATAGGCTGTTCATGAATGACAGTCAAGGATGAAACGGACAGGAAATTTTCCTCTCTATTTGGCATCTCTGTCACTGACTTCAGAAGGAAAAGGAGGATATGTCTGTTGAGAATGTCACGTCATAGAGGAGGTCTATTACAGACAGCTTAACCAAGAGGAGACAGTATATAAGGCCTTATAAAAAGCAAGTTAAAAAAGTTTGACAATTACTTGGAGGGCAACATAATGTTGATATCTAGGAGTTTTCTAAATTATACTAGTAGCAGTATCCTTTTTTGTTTGTTAGAAGAATGAACCAGGGATAATGGTATTCACAGCAGAAGAAGGGGTGATGAATGAAGCACAAAGAACAACACTGAAACAATCATGAAGTGATTGCATTTATGATCCAGAGGGTGATTGGAAAGGCAAGTAGCTGATTGGTGGTTGTTTTTTGAAGCATGTTTTTGACAGGTCAGGATAAAATCATCCCATTGTGAAGGAAAATAGTAGGTTTTGTAGTAGTTTTTGCAAAGGTTCTCTTAGCTAAGCAGGTAACTTCTTCCTCAAATAAAAGACAAAAATAGCACATAGAGGAATTGGAAAGGAGGACAGGCAATTAAAAAAAATAATAAATAAAAGCATTACCTATGTTCTTAAGGTCAAGATCAAGAAGGCTTAAGTTCAGCTTAGTTTAAAACTAGTTAGGGAGAATAATTTTAACAAAAAGGAGTTCTATAAGAATGCCAATTACAAAAGCAAGTTTAGGAAAAACAAGTACATTTCAATGGATGAGGACATAAATGAGTGACAGACAATGCAGAAAAGGTCAAAGTACTCTATATTTTTTTTAGCTTGATCTTCACAGTCAAAGCATAGTTTCAGTCTTCTGTGTATCAACAAAGTTAGGGAAGTAGAGAGACATTACATGAAGAAGCATGATGTGTTCAGATCCACAGGCTGGATGTATTTCATCCATGAGTGCTTGAAGACCTGGCTGACAGGATTGCAAAACTGCTGTAGGAAGGTCCCTGACAAATGGTTTAAGGCAAATTTTACATTTATTTTTAAGAAAGGAAGGAAGGAGAACATAGGGAACTAAAAGACAGTGAGAGTAACCTATAAAATCACAAGGTATTTGCTCTTTGAATTCATTTCCAAACACATAAAAGAATGTAAGCAGAATTTACTAAGGACAAACTATGCTTGATCAAGCTGATAAATGACTGACTGTGTGGATGACAGATTCAGTCTACACCATGTAGTAAACCTTCCACAGCACTGTCAGTTAAGCTATGAAAACATGAGCTAGATGAACGGACACTTAAGTGGGCTGATACACCAAAATCAGCCACTTAATGATCAACTGGCTACTGTAACAGTCAGAATAAACCTTTAGGAAATTTGAAAATATATACCAAATAAAGTCTGGAATGGGGAAAAGAAGGATTTACATGCTTGCACTGGTTTTTACTGGGACAGAGTTAATTTTCTTTGGAGTATCTTGTATGGTACTGTTTCAGAAAACAGTGTTGATAACACACCCATGTTTTTACTATTGCTGAACAGCCTGAAGGCCTTCTCTGTTTCTCACGCTGCCCTTGCCAGGCATTGTTGCACGTGTTCACAAGAAGTCGGGAGGGGAAAAAGCTGGGACAACTTACTCTAACTGAATAAAGGAGTATCCCATACCATCTGATGTCATGCATAGCAATAAAAGCTGGGGGTGAAAGGAGGAAGCGGGGGCAGTTATGGCATTTGTCTTCTCAAGTAAGTGTTATACTTGATGCAGCCCTGCTTTGCTGGAGATGGCTAAATACCTGCCTGCCAATGGGAAGCAGTGAATGAATTCCTTATTTTGCTTTGCTTGTGAATGCAGTTTTGCTTTACCTATTAAACAACCTGTCTCTCAGCTCATGCACTTTTTTGCTTTCACCATTCCAATTCTCTCCCTCCATCCTGCTGTGGGGGAATGAGTAAACAGCTGTGTGGTGTTTGGATGCCTGCCAGGGTTAACCCACAATGGTCTATTTTGGAGTCCAATGTGGGCTTTGAGGAAAGAAATTCAATAAATTCAAGAAATGACAGATTTGATTGGAGTGTTCAGATGGAATTTATAACTGTTATAGCTGTTAAGTTACTAGCTGGCAGGCTCCTGTGCTTGCCATGGGGTTTTCTTTCCTTACACCAGGAACTTTCTTTCCTTATTTCTTTCCTTATTAGAGTTTAGTACTTGTTAGTGGCTGCTTTTTGGTTTTGCTGCTTGCTGTACCACCTATTCTCTTACTTATGTTATGTTATGAACATTTTGATAATAGCAACAACCAGGCATCTGGGTTTGCAGATGGCCAAGGCATTGTTGTTGTTCCTGTGGTGTTCTACTGGACAGGCTGGATGTCCAGTGTGAACGTAGGTCTAAGGGTCTGTGACCAGTAGATAAGTCCACATGGGAGCAGGTACACTCTGAAGCATCTGTGGACATGGATAAGTCCACACCAGAGCAGGTATACGTCAAAGTGTCTGTGGCCACACGAGTCCACACTGCAGCATGTATACCTCTGAAGATACTATGGCCATGGATAATACCATACTACAGCAGGAACACCTCAAAACATCCATGATTATGGATAAGTCTGTGATGAAAGCAGGTGCAACCCTGAAGGGACTGTGGCTCATAGATAGATCTATGCAAGAGGAAGAGCTCAAGGAAATGTTAAACCCCATAACCTGACCCAAATGGATCACAGCTGAAGATTTTAATGAATATACCCTTAAACTGTTGCAACCCATGATTTGAGTTACATAACATAGGAAGTTCTGTATTAGGAATTACTTGAACCAACAGAGGACAAACCTCACAAGAAGCAGTGCAAGTGCGGCAATGGACTTCAAAGGATTAAATCCAGAAGAACCTTGATGACCAAGCCATCAGAACCACAGAATCACACAGAATCATAGGCATTAGAAAGGACTTTCAGAGATCGTCTAGTCCAATCCCCCTGCTAAAGCAAGTTCACCTAGAGCAGGCTGGACAGGAACACTTACAGGCAGATTTTGAATATCTCCAGAGAAGGAGACTCCACAACCTCCCTGGGCAGCCTGTTATAGTACTTTGTCACCCTCAAAGTAAAGAAGTTTTTTGACATCTTCAGACAGAACTTGTCCAGCTTGTGTCCACTGCCCCTTGTCCCTCTTGACACCTGCCCCTTAGGTATTTATAAGCATTGATGAACTCCCCTCTCTGTCCTCTCTTCTCCAGGCTGAACAGATGCAGGTCTCTCAGACTTTCCTCATAAGACAGAAAACTTCCTCGCGAAGTTCAGTAAAGACAAGTGAAGGGCTTCACACAAACTGCAGATTTATTAAATTATTATTATGCACCTTTACAAGATAAAAACTGGTTGAATAGAATAAGTCCTTTCTCTGCTGGAAAGGACCAAGGATTCCATTGAATGCCACCCTTATTACAAAGCATTAAAGCATTCTAATTGGCAAATCACATACTGAACTATATTTGGATGGATATCATCAGTCCCTCCTCAGCTTCCTCCTCTCCAAACTAAACATGACTTGTTCTCTAGATCCCTCACTAGCTTGGTGATTTTCCTCTGGACACGTTCCAGCACTTCAATGTTCCCTTGCAATCACTTCCCTGCTCCTGCTGGCCACACTATTCCTGATACAGGCCAGGATACTCTTGGCCTTCTTGGCCACCTGGGCACACTGCTGGCTCATGTTAAGCCGTCTGTCCACCAATATCCCCAGATCCTTTTCTGCTGGGCATCTTTCCAGCCACTCTTCCTCAAGCCTGTAGCATCGCCTGGGGTTGTTGTGACTGAAATGCAGGACCCGGCACTTGGACCTATCCCATTGGTCTTGGCCCATCCAACCTGTCCAGGTCCTTCTGTAGAACTTTCCTACCCTCAAGCAGATCAACACTCCCACTAGTTTGGTGTCATCTGCAAGCTTACAAAGGGTGCATTCAATCCCCTTATCCAGATCATCAATAAAGATATTCAACAATACTTGGCCCCAAAACTGAGCCCTGAGGGACACCACTCATGACCGGCCACCAACTGGATTTCACCCCATTATTCACAACTCTCTGGGCATGGCCATCCAGCCAGTTTTTTACCCAGTGAAGAGTACACTTGTCTATACCATGATTCACCAACTTCTTCAGGAGAACGTTGTGAGGGACAGTGTCAAAGGCCTTACCAAAGTCCAAGTAGACAATGTCCACAGCTTTCCCCACATTGAGAAGGCAGGTGACATGGTCATAGAAAGAGATCAAGTTGTTTAAGCAGGACCTCCCTTTCATAAACCCATGCTGGCTGGCCCTGATATCTTGGCTGCCCTGCACTTGCTGTGAGAGCTCACTCAAGATGATCCTCTCCATGACCTTTCCTGGTACTGAGGTCAGACTGACAGGCCTGTAGTTCCCCAGATCCTCCTTCCAGCCTTTCTTGTAGATAGGTGTCATGTTGGCCACCCTCCAGTCGTCTGGTACCTCTCCTGTTGACCAGGATTGTTGATAGATGATGGAGAGACTCTGTCACTATTTGAGAAGCTACAAATATAGTGTTGACAAAATCATCCTGGTAGTAGCAGGTGATATAACAAAGGATAATATCCACAGATTCCAACTTGGGAGGTTTGGACATTAGAAAAAAAATTTGCACTAGGAGGTTCATTGATATCTGAAGATGTTGACCAAAGAACTTGCAGAATATTCATCCTTGAAGATTTTCAGGAGTCAAATAGACAAAGCTATAGCTGACCTGGTCTTGTGATCACAGTAGTCCCAATATGGGTGGCAGGTTGGACTAGATTACTGGAATTTCTATTATATTTTAAAAAACAAAGAGAGAGGGGCTCAGACTTTGATAGAGTTGGAAGGGACCTCCAGAGCCTTCTTCAACCAGTTTCCTTATTTCAGTGAGAGAATCACAAATAATAAGCAGATGCTTGAGAGCTGCGTGAAGTTAACAAAGTCCTAACACTTTTGTGAAACTTTTGTTGGTCTGGATTTCATTATATTTCATTGTTCATAGAAGAACAATAATAGCTATTGAGTTATTAAGCAGAGAGACATGGATGGAACTAGCCGTCAAATCTGTTCCATTTCTTTTAGTCAAAAATTTTCCAGTGGTTTAAGTTGTTTCCTGCATAAAGAAAGCTATTTGGATGAAACCAATTATTTTTAATGGATAACAAATTATGGCCTAACATAATGTTTGGGCCCATTAATTTGATTTATGATTACTTTATTTAAAAGAATATTTTTTCTTTCCCCTAAATTCTGTGTAGTATATAAAGGGTATGTAAATAAACAATAAACCCAAAGTAGAAATATTACAGATACCCAGGCATTTCAGGAGACCTATAAATGAAAGAGGACAGTTCTACCCTACTAACTAAAAATTTACTTTAGGCCACTCATCCATTCTCTAAATGTAGAATTAAGATATGCATTTCTTTGTTTTATTGGAGAAAAAGACTTACAAATCTCAAAAAAAAAAGTATAGTTAACACATTGAATACCAACCTACTAGTTTTTATCTCATTACAAAATTATCAATGTGAGCAATGATATTGTATAGGAAGTTTTGAGGATGATCTTGTATTTTAGGAGTTAGTGCACTTGAGCAAGCTGTGTCTGTGCTTGTATTTAGGGCTTGAAAAACCTACATGATAAGGAGTGGTCACAGTGAAACTCCCTATATATAACAATGTAGGGGAATGTGCTGTTCCTGGGTATGGTTTCTAGATATGCATAGCTAGATATGCTCTGATGGGCATTATGAAAGAGATAACAGTCTTACCTGTCAAGGCAAGATGTATAATTTTGTTTATTACATCAGATGTATGGACCCATGATACAGGGGAGAGGGTGTACTACGGGAGGATTCATTTGGGGTTCTATCTGATGCTGCACATAAGCAAGTTTCCAGTATCTGAAGGGAGGTAAAATTTATTTGCTAGCTATATTTTCCTTCTTATTTCTATCTTATTATGCAAGACATTTTACTGAGCTGTTTTCTCTTGTACCTTTCTTACTGAGATCTAGAAAGAACCCTGCACCTCCTCCTGTGCAGAACAGGCATGAATTAATATATACCTCCTAAAACATTATTTGAGGTCTGTATCACTGAAAAAAAAGAACAGTCCTCCATCCATTATACTTCAGGAAATAAGGTCTCAGTATAACCAGGTCAAACTACCCTAGTATTCATATAAATACAAAGTTGGAAAATTTATTCTTTTCTCTGCTTTTCACAGACTTCTCTTTCTGTTCTGGACAGCTTTCAGAATAATAATAGACATACACAAGCTGGAGGTCTGGATGTTTTACTTCCATGGAAAAAAAAATCCCTGGTTATTTATTACTGCTGGCAGTAGCAGCAGAAGTAAGAGTGTATCTGGCTTTTAAGACCACTAGAATTACAGTTTAAACCTTAAAAACAAAAAATCATTTCACTCCTTCTATCAGTATTCTTTTCTATTTGAAGTTATCCTTGTATATTTTTGGACTTCTTCTCCAATCTTGGGCTTTTCTTTAAAGTTTATCAATTGTAATGAGTTAAATTCCCTATGGACTCCATTTGAATTTTATAATTATTTCCTCCCAATTAAAAAAAATATTGGTATGCATTACTCTGAATTCCACAGTTTATCACAACACGTTATAAACAGGTTGATTCAAACACATTTACCTACAGACTGACGCACATATATTTTATGTTTTAATTTCCACTGGCCAGAAACTAAAGGTTTCTTCTTTATTCCAATGCCATATATGGCTTTAAAAACTGTATTAGAAATAAATAAGACCAGCAAAAAATTGTTTGTGACATCTGAGGAGAATGTGGCCTAAAGTGTAGTAACTTTACCAGCCTTAACAGAAAGGCCGCAACCAGCACCATAACAAAGACTTAGCAGATTAAAAAAAATGAGGCCCACAGTTTTGTACTGCTCATTGGCTGATAGATGTGTTGAGATTGACCCATTGCAGTTTTCCTCAACTACTACCATTTTTATTACTTTGCATCACAAGATACAGTCCAGTGTGTATCAGGCTATATCAAAGCAAAGTTGTATACATCACCACCATCTTACTTCCAGAAATTATATTTCTTGGAATTCTTATATGTAAATAACATCACTAATGCATATAGATGGTTGGTGCATTTTCATCCATGGAAAAAGAGATTCTGTTTTCTGTAGTTAATTATAAGAAGGGGAAATAACTTTCTGTTTGTTTTCTAAAAGAACTATCTGAAATTGTACATTGCTGCTTTCATGCTTGAAAAATGCCTTTTGAGTTTTCCAAACACCATTCATCTTTCAGAAGTTTTTGGTTTTCTCTTTGATAGAGCTTATAGAATGACAGCTACAGTGTTAGTTTTCCTTCTTCCAAGTTGGCCGGTTCTTTTTGTTACTAAAATTTTCTTTATTTTTTTCTTATGCCAAACAATCTCTGTTTGAATCACATTAGTAAGATAGCCTTACAATACAATTTTATTAATAAAAGTACAAAAGAAAGCTACTTAAGAGTAGAATAAAGCTTATGCTTTTGCCTCAGTTATATTATACCAGATGAAATACAAAAGATATTTTATAACTAGATCTTTATTTAATGCATCTGGGGAAAATATTTACTGGCAAACCAAATTCTGTACCAAAAATTAGGTATCTAGAAAAAAAACAGATCTCTCTAACTACCATTACATCTCCACAGCACCCTAGCTAGACTCATAAATTAATTTAGAATCCTGTAGACACAGTACATTATGAAACTGAGGGACAGGGTAGAGCATTGCTTTCTTGCCAC
The DNA here is from genome assembly GCA_026546715.1 of Gallinago undulata. Lineage (NCBI taxonomy): Eukaryota > Metazoa > Chordata > Aves > Charadriiformes > Scolopacidae > Gallinago > Gallinago undulata. The sequence goes on along the minus strand of JAOTQQ010000001.1, from coordinate 157,725,509 downwards.
AACAAAGACTATATTCCATTCCTCAGTTTCTTTAGGACACGCATTCTGCTAAGCCTGCTTTCAGCTCCAGCTGTTTGGAGAACACTTTCCATATGGCATAAAAACTGTGCTAGTAACTATCATGTGTCAGGAGATCATCCAGTTTGTGTGGTTGTCTATTTTCCAGCAGCTGGCATTTCCTATAGTTAATAACAATCTTTTTAATACATTCCTTGTCAGTCATATCACTGAATATTTACATCTTCAAGTTTGCACTCTGTCACCTGAAACTCTGGCTGTATGTAAAAACAAAACAAAACCAAACCAAACCAAAACGAAACAAACAAACAAACAAACAAAAAACAACAAACAAACCAAAACCCCAAATAACACAGCTTTCTGCTGCTTGATGTACTTCAGCATTTCAGAATATTCGAGTGACCTAGAATTCCTCTATCCATTACCATTTAAACCACGTCCCTCATTAAATGCTCTGTAATGTTTACTCAGTTTGATCATAATCACCTTGGCTCTCTTCCTTCTTCCTTGATTTCTTTTTTCAAGGAAGTTTAGACCTGCCTCACCACTGGAACTCAGTACAGATTGAAAAATTATAACTAGTACAGTGACTGGAAATCCAGATATCAGTTCTTGTGGCTCACTCTTTTCTTCTGCCTAGGATGATTTCTAGAAATTTTGATTCAAAAGGATATAATCGGGTTTTCACTTCCTGCAGTGGCAAACACCACAATATAAGAAACCAGACAGTAATAACACTAATTTTGCATTAATGCCTAGTTCCTGAAGGAAGCTTCCAGGAGGTTCTAAAGAGCCATCAATGTACCAAATGTAAAATACAATATTTACATTTTTAGTATCCAGTTGCAAAATGTAAGCCATGGGATCTTGAGGGAAGGGGCAACAGGTGGACTTTAGCACATGGAGAAGTGAAGTATTCTTAATAATAAAGCATCTCTATATAGCAAGATTAGATAAATTGTCATTATTTACATAAGTTCATAGTTCTCATGATTCCTTTCTAAATCTGATCATCCCATGTAAATGGCCTCTTATTGATCAGTAGATCTTCATCAACATATAGTCTTTGAAATAATTACCATTCATTTTTCCAGTGGAGAAAAAGTGCTCTTGTATAAACAGCAGCTAGTAATAGAGTTGAGTTTATTAATTTGATGGAGTGAATTCTATCATCTGTACCTTTTTACAGTATGATGACTCTATCTTATACTATCTTTTTGATACTTAGAATAGTATCTTATCCCAGAACTTCTTTACCCAAACAGTTTTTTTCACTAGTCCTGATAGGGGCTGTCATTTTAAGACATTGTTTAGGAGTTTAAAATCTTTAAGGATTTTTCTCTCTTTAGGATAGCTCTGGGTATTTTTGCCCTTAAGTAGAAGTGAGCAATATAAGTGGTAGTTGATTTACTCCATCACAGACTGATGAAAAACAAAGTCACAAATGTCTAGCTGTGTCCAAATATTGATGGATCTCAGCATCAGCTGTTACATTCTGCTATGATATATCATGAATGACTTCAACAAATGTCAGCTACTTATATGGACAACTGCCAGGTTTGAACTATAGAACTACTACAATTCATAGAATCATAGAACCATTTCAATTGGAAAAGGCACTTGGGATCATCGAGTCAATTGCAATGCAATTTAACATTCACCTCTGTTCTTTCTTTCATTCTAGTACTTATAGGCTTATTAGAGAACAAAAAGCCCTTTAATATTTACCAGATAATAAATTGGATCTTCCAAGTTTAAAGAGTCATTTTATTAAGAAGTTTTATAAAGAATTCCTAAATACTTCAGTTCTGGTGTGAAAATAAATTATGTCTAAATTGACAGTTCATCAATTTACTCCCTTGGGGGTTTTGTTCTCCTAGCAATACCTTTATTACAAACTTCAATGCTCATGATTTCCTGACAGTGGATGGATAGTGGATTTTCAGTGTTGTGTACCTACTCAAAGTGAAACAGTCAGAACTGCAAATAAGACTAATAGCTGTCTTGCTCAGTGTCTTCTTTCTCATTCCTCATAAATTAAGATTCATATAATGTCTTTTTCAAGGAGTCATCTGATTTAAATGTCTGAGTGTCTACGTTGCTTATGCACAGGCCCCATTTAGACGTCTAGACTGCTGTGATGCAGACAGTTGTCTCAATATTTCCATCACTGTCTGCAAAATCATGAATTCTAACTGAGACCAGACCACTCAAGCCCATAGAAACGTTAAAGATTAAACTTCTGAGCTGGCATTGAAGTTTGGTCATGAATACAAGAGTGCCTGCTTTACATATCTAGTGGGCCTGAAGACAGCACATAAAAGAAGACAAAAATCATGCAAAGAGTGTCTGGCTTTGTCTTATAGGGTGCTTTTGTCTTTTTTATTTTTCTTTGAAACTTCAGTTTACATCAGTTTAGAGAAGGTATTAGTATAGACAGGTTAAGAAGTGGATGAAGATAGTCATAACTATAATTTAGAGGGGAGAAATAAAGTTTGAGATGTGAAAGGTTGCATCTGCATTGTGACGCACTTGTATCCTAACGTAAGTTGAATTCAGTGTGAACTATGTACTAAGAGGGAATTGGAGGTATTGAGGTCTTTTACAGAGAATTGCTGACACAATACAATTGTGGAAGTCCTGCATAAACCTGGAATTGTGGCAATATGATGTAAAACCTCTGCTATTGAACAAGAGAGATGACAAAGACTTTTATATTTCCTTATCTGTTGTAGTGTTAGTCAAAAGACAGGGCATTCTTTTCCCATGGAAAATATGTTATTTTCTGCTGTAATTGCAACTTGCCAAGGGCTATACAACTTGAAAAATTTGAGACCACAAATTTGTCTTTCTTACAGAACAGGGCATTCTTCACGTGGTGAGGAATAGTTCTAAGAAGAAGTTCTGTTAGAATTCCTGGCTTTTTCTTACACAAATATCAATAGTAATCTTTATATTTGGAAAATAATTTCTAAGATGTCTGCAACAGAGTCTAAAAAACATCATTTAGCATTGTAATCATTGCTGCTTGTTTAACCCATTTTCTTTAGAAATAAGGTATACCATTCTGGTTTTGTATCTTTATATGCTTTAAAATTTCTCATCTGAGAGTCAGTTTCAGTACTTTAATTTCTTAAAAGAAAAATTTCCTTTTTAAGAAAATTTCTTATAAGGAAAATATCTGCAAGTCCCTTTTTTGTCATCATGGCTCAATTTCAAATCATTAGACTGCATTTAAACATAGCAGCAAAGCCCTACTACAAGCTTTGATCTTGCTCATTCTAATGACTGTACTTTCTACAAAAGAAAGAACCACAAGGCAAGAAATGGCTTTTGGTAAGAAACACACCACTGTTATGGTTGCCAGTTATTTGTATTTATATAGTATTCATTTTCACATCTGTTTTCTGACTTCTTTATGTAGAACAAAACTGCTGCTGCTTACTATGTATACACGCAGCCCTTATCCACTGCTGAAATACAAATAAATAATATTTTTTTTTCACATACATTTTTTTTCACAACCAAAAGCACAAATAGTGACATGCTATAAGGAATAGTTATTTCATTTCCTCAACTTCTTGAATAACTAAATGTTTCATTACAAATAGAAGTTAACTAGCACCAGTAGTCATTGTAACAGATAATTTTTGGAAATACAGTATAGCAGATGAATTGTATATTAAGGATATGACTCAGCTAATTATTTTTTTAATGGGATTCACTCAGCTGCAATACTAGCCAGGTTCAATACATAACCTGTTTATTATTTCAATAGCGCCTAGGAACTATACAAAGTGGGTTACACAATATGGGTGTGGTAATGGAAATTCTTATCATACTTTTGTCTGAGACTTTCAGTATGTAGAAAAAGTAGTTTGCTTAGCTATGCATTTTCTAATATTGGCTATATCAGTAAGGAGGAGTATCACAGCTCAGTCATGCATCACAAGGACATAGACATCTATGAACACTGGAATTAATTCTGTAGGTGCATGTATTCTTCCTTTATGTCCAAAGTGGGAAATAAGAAGTTCTGAAGTACAAGAGCACATGTGTAAGTGACTCCTGAAATTTACTGTGGCAAAACAGTCCAGACAGAGTCTAAAGAGAATATATTATTTACTCTGTTCTTAATTTTGCAATTTTGGGCCACCTTTTTCATATCAATTTAGAATTGTACACTCTGCTGTTATCTTCTGACAAAAGCCTAGCCAGTAGTTGTAACCCAAGAGCATATCAGATATAAATACTTCCACTCTAGCTCCTAGTATTATTGATGTCAATAATAAACTGGCTTTTTTCCTTTCTCCTTAATGATTACAGTTTATGTCTTCTTCATTATATTCAGTTAGCACAAATTAGTAAAGCCACAATCTCACAGTTTTCTAAAGCAAGCAGGTATATTCTCGAATAATTTTACTGCTAAATGACGACATTTGAATTGGACTGCAAAAAGTATAGCTCAAGAAGACTCATCTGAACTGATAAAATTGTGAGTTGAATTCAGTCAACTTTGATGGTTTTTTTTTTTTTTTTTTTAATTCAATTATCCCTAATTATTTAATCACAGTGATAGGTCTTGGATACATCTATCTAGTGCACTTTTTATATTTCTGATTATTTCAGGCATTATTTGTAGAGAAATACTAATAATTGAACACATATTATTTTAGGCACAGAGCTAAATTTCATCCAGGCTATCTTTTGATCTGAATGTGACTTATACCCATGTGAGTTTTTTGTTCTGCAAAGAATATATGTGTGTATAATTGTTGTTGTTGTTCCATAGATTAAACCTTCACAAGTAAAGTAAGATTAACATTTGGCATTTTGGAAGTGAGCTTATAAACTTATATCATCTCTAACCTTTATTGCTATAATATGCTGAACCAAGCCATCAACTTCAAACCCTTAGCTTCAGCCTACTTCTTGTTTTAGGAAATTTTTTTGCTCTACTAAATCCTTCCTTTGCAAAACCTTTTTTTTTTTTTTTTTTCCCCTTACACAACTTTTAAAATGAGATGAAATTTTCCTTACATTAAGGAAAAAAACAATTTTTTTGTGTTTATTTCATTGGAAACCATGTATTGGTCATGACCACATAAGAGGCTTGTAAATATTGTGCTATGCGTCTGGTTTATGTTTTAAGTGACATATAAAAATAGATTAATTAGCTTGAATAATTCAAGGAGTATAAGAAAACGGATTCTTTTTCTCATCCAGTTTCTCCCAGAGTGTGGAACAGACACAGAGGTAATATGGGATTCTCTTAGCCATGTGGGAATCTTATTAATCATAACACAAACCATGCAACATCTATTAAGAAACTGTGACAAGAACTGTGACATGAACTGACAGCTCAGCAGTCAGTATACCCATGTTTGTTCATATGACTGTAGTAAAAGGCTTCAAGAAGAGTGAGTATCATTTGTAATGCTTTGGGACAATGAGTTGGCTGAAACTAGTGGAAAAAATTTTTTGCTTCAACTTCTCTGAAAAACTATAAGGGTTCAAAAACTTTCTAAACAGAGAATGACATATCTGAAGTGTTCATTCCAGTCTTTGACCTTGGGATGATTGAAGAAAGCATTTGAAAGGCACACATAAAGAAGGGAGAGCTGATGCTTCCAATTTTCACATTCATAGCAACTTAATGTGAAAAAAAGATCAATAATAAAAGTAATTCCATGTGCTATAGGAGAACATTCTTTGATAATGCAGAAAATCCTGAATTGCTTTGGAGACAGCAGTAGAATTTTAAAGGACTTGAGGAAGGAAGATCAACATATTCTAGAATTTTGTTCAGTTCGATGTATTTTTTATGTTCAGTTAAGAGCACTGTTTAGTAACCTGTCAAAAGGTTGGTTGAAAAAAACTGGCATTACCTTATATTCCTGAAAAAAATATATCTGAACAATTAGATCATAAACAGTTTCAGTTCTGAAAAAAGAGTGTTGAAGAAGAACTTCCTTAGATCCGGTATTCAGAGTATTTTAGAGTTAGAGTTCCAGCTGCCATACAGAAATGGTATTTGTAATATCTTTATCATTTGTGTCTAGGAGTGAAATTCTACCACCTGAAAGAAACCTCCCCAGCAATACTGGATGACAATAGTGTTGTCTTAGCAGAGGTGGGACAGATTTATTGCATTAGCAAAAAAGATATTAGGGAAGACAGGTCAGGGGAACATCTGTGAGGGTAGGCTTGTGTCCTGTATGACAGCATGTTTGATTACAGCTTTGCCTTGAAAACAATGGTAGAGCCCTTTCAAGAAACTACAGGATGACAGACATATCATAATTTTGACACCAGGTTGTCTTCAACAACAGAATGCTCTCTCGTGGTGTTTATGGATCTGTAGGTGTGTACCCCTGCCTGAACAGATGTGTCTGATGTGACTGCTTCTCTTGCATTTCTCTGGGGATATGTTATTTTATGCATCACCTCCTATTCAATAGATGTTCTACCCTAACATGACTTCCTCTGTCATAAGGGTTTAGTTGTCTGTGTAGCTATATTTCAAAACTCCTCAAAAGCAAAAATAACTATTTCATTCTGATGACTTTTTTTTCTCTATAATATCCCTATATCTACCAATACAACTAAAGAGATAATGCAATGAGCCAAGTCTGCATAGATCAGCACTGCTGTCACAAATGGTGTGCCTCAGGGCTCAGTGTTGGGACCATTTCTGTTTAACATCTTTATTGATGATCTTGATAAGGACATAGGGTGTATCATCAGCAAGTTCACAGATGACACCAGTTAAGCAGGAGTGTTGATTCACATGAGGATAGGGAAGCTACAGAGAGAATTAGACAGATTGGATTGACGGGGCAACATTAATGGTATGAACTTCAACAGGACCAAGTGCCAGGTGCTGCACTTGGGCCACAATAACCCTATGCACCACTACAAGCTTGGAGAATTGTGGCTGGAAAGCTGCCTGGCAGAAAAAGACCTGTTCTAGTTAACAAGCGGCTGAGTATGAGCTGGCAGTGTGCCCAGGTGGCCAAGAAAGCCAATGGCATCCTGGCCTGTATTAGAAATAGTGTGACCAGCAGAAGTAGGAGGTGATTGTCCCCCTGTGCTCAGCACTGGTGATGCCACACCTCAAGTATTGTGTCCAGTTCTGGGCACCTCAATAAAAGAGAGACATCAAGGTGCTGGAGCAAGTGCAGGGGAGGGCAACGAAGGTGGTGAAGGGCCTGGACAACAAATCATATGAAGAGTGGTTGAAGGAGCTGGGGCTGTTTAGTTTGGGAAGAGGAGGTTCTCTACAACTACTTGACACTGTACAGAGGTTGGTGCTGGTCTCTTCTCACAGGTAAATTAGTGACCGAACGAGAGGAAATGGCTTAAAGCTCCAACAGGGTAGGTTTAGACTGAACATTAGGAAAGAATTTTTCACAGAAAGAGTGGTCGGGCATTGGAATAG
>JAOTQQ010000001.1:157699215-157711469 GCA_026546715.1 Gallinago undulata | reverse complement strand
CCTTTCCTTTCCTTTCCTTTCCTTTCCTTTCCTTTCCTTTCCTTTCCTTTCCTTTCCTTTCCTTTCCTTTTTTCTTTCCTTTTTCCTTTCGTTTCCTTTCCTTTTTCTTTCCTTTTTTCCTTTCCTTTTTCCTTTTCTTCCTGACTGTCATCTTTTTCATCTTTATCTTATCTTGCACTATGGCAATACCCTGAATTTGCTTGACTTGATGAAGTCTTCTGTTCCCTAAACAAAGTGGGAAAATCAGATTTGGACATCTGTAATACAGAAGTTAATTCACTGAGCTCAAATCAATACAGTAACATATATATTACCATATCCTGGTGTATGACTAGGTTTTAGTCTAGTTTTCTACTGTTTTCTAATAAGTAAAAGTTAATAATGTAATGCTAACACTTTGTTTAGTATAAGTGCCTAAAACTGTAGACACATACTTTATGTATGAGAGGTCTTGGTGCAAATAACATACTACTTTTGAGAACACTGGGTAATTCAACAGACTTTTCTGTGGGGTGGGGGAGAAGTGAAAGAAAGATCAATAATGTGTTAAAATGCAGTTCCTGGCCAGCCCTCTATTATCTGTACTACAGTGTCATCATAGTTCATCTGTGCTAACATATTGCTCTTTGGAAATTTGCAAATGAGAGGCAACTTCAAGATATTTTTAGCTCCTTTAACCTGTCTAAAGTCACCTTCCAGTTGACTGAAAACTGAATGTCAGAACTAGTCACCTGCAAGAAAAACTAACTGGTAGTCATTTATATGACTTGTCTTGATGGTTAAATCTTGCTTGTTTACTCTTGCTGTAACAGAGATTTAATGGGCTGCCACAGTTAATTACTAGATGGTTCCCATAACCAGGAACTGGTAAACAGTAACTTTCTAACCTACACAGTTGTTGACAGTAACTCGAAATTGAGACAGAGGGCCTGTGGATGGGTTTAATACCTGTGAAAATGCTAAAAAGCAATAGATATTTTGCAAGTTTACACGATATGCTTGAGCCTGAGATTAGGACTGAAAACTCAGTAGCATACTCATGTAAACACTGCTTTAAGTTTAATGGTTTGATCATGTAGTGCAAGGGATATGTGAGCATACTGACCAGACAACAGTATACACAGGACCACCCCTTTTTGCCACCTTATCCCTCTGGTTTCCCACATCTGTTCCTCTTGAAATCATCTCTGTCCTTCTCTTTCCCCAACTTCTGTTTCTTCCCTAAACATCTCATAGTAAGTCTTGTGCAATCCCAAAATGTTCCTCCCCAACATCTCATAATGCATACCATAACCTTAGGCAGTGAATTCCCTTGATTGGTTTCAAGCCTGAACATTGCAGTGCCTGGGACAGCCCTGGGAAGGCCCTGAATGTAGTGTCCCTTCCTCTGAGTCTGTAATTTTGATTCCTGCTTACTTTTGTCTGCCTGTGCTTCTTTGTGCTTGTGGAAATATTCCTTTGACGGGGTAATGGCTTCTGTGATGGACTTAAAAGTATCCAATGGGGTATTATTTGTGCTCCTCCACTGTCATTGTCTCTGCTACTTTGTGGTGTGCAGAAAATCTTTTCTCACATAACCTAACACTCTTGAGATAGAAAACAATATTCAGATAAATGTGCCATGCTCTCCAAACTAATTACATATAGCTGAGTAACGAAACTGGAGGTACTTTCGCATTGTCTAAATTATTTCTCAGGGTCTACTCAGTGAGACAACAGTAAAGAACCTACAATTTTTATCTAAAAAACCCAATTATTTCAAGGTGAACAGTAATTTTCTAACTAGGTAAATGATATACCAGGTCCAAAAGTCACAACTTGTCATAGGTTTTGTGTAACAGAGGGGATATTTATGCTATCTGTTTAATGCCTTGTTGAAATAGATGACAGATCTAAATCAAGTCTGTCACACATTTTGCACTGTTACAGCCTGCATTTTTATTCTAGAGACAGGATTTTCATCAAAAATGACTTAAAATAAATACAGTTATGTCAGGAAGTAAGAAGTGTCCTTATGCCAGCATTAAAAAAAAAGTTTTTAAACACAAATATTAAAAATAATTTTTAATAGTGTTGTTTCAGTGTTTAAAAATGTATTTGAGGACAACCTTTCCTTTAGAATAAGATTATTATTTTTTTTTCAGAAATACTTCTCTCTTTTTTTTGTTTGTATGTTTTTAAGTTCCTCTTTAACGTATTTGAAACACATAGGTTACATCAAACAGTTATTTTGTCTGTCAGACAAACTTCTAGTAACTCGGTGTTCTTCTTATCCCACTGTATAATTTTGGAAGCCTTTCATTCTGTCAGCTGCTGGTAGAATACTGACCTTTCCTGGGAGATTTCCTGTGTCAGATAGCAAAAGCAGGATTGGTGATGTTGCCATGCTCCTTTTCCTCTTAATTATCATAACTTGAAATCTGCATACTGAATGTTAACATTCACAAATAAGCCTCTTACTAAGATTTCCCTCTAGATTCCTTTTTTTTTTTTCTTTAAAATCCTTGCATTTTTGGGATGTGATTAATCAGGCTTGCTTTTCATTTCTAATCATGAGGAGGTTTATGTGCCAAGGAGTTTTAATAATAAGGAATATACCTATTCCAACACCTCTGCAAGACAGTTAAATTGCTGTACTGTTGAAACTGCAGAAGTCAGTAAATTTACTGTAATAATATCACTGATGCTGATAATAGTCTATAAAGTTTTATTGTTAGTTTCCTCCAAGCAGTATAATCTTGTCAGGGATTTTTATCCACCTGAGACCAAATTCAGGGGTTGAGGATTTCAGGTTCTAAAACAATACCATTACTTATCGGCACATTGTAAATTCTCTGGAATATTGTGTATCATCCATTCTGGACATATTTTGAAAATGAGCACATATTTTTACACTCATTTGTGTTTGGCTTCCATACAGTGTGCTACTATCACTATAAAAGAAGACATTGCTCTAGTATCTTCTAGAGATCAGAAAATCAGAGAACCCCTACTGTTACTTTTGTTAAAAGATGATATCACTTGATGAGAGAACAGATGTGTTGGTCACCAAATGTTTGTCTCTCAAGCGTGATATTGTGTGACAGCATGTAATTTCAAAAGCCAGTTTCTTTTGAAGTTTATGTTTATTTTCTCAAGAAAATACTGCTCGTAAACATATTCATATTGAGAGGACTAAATCTAAGACTCCTCCCTGTCCCTTTATTTGCTGGCATGCAATTATATTTTAGAAAATAGCATTTAAAGAAACTGTAGAATTTGTGAACATTTGGTACTTCAATTATATTGCATCTTTTAGAGGATAGAATGAAATATTTCTGAAGTGACATCTGTTTTACATATTTCTTGCCCTTCCATTATTCCCATCCTGACTGGTCTAACATCCTTATGTATATACTTGTTTCATGACTCCAAAAAATAATCCAAATAGACATGACCACCACTTTTTCCATACAAATAAGGAACATGGTATATAAAGACTTAACAAAAATAAAACTTTATGAGTTGTAGCTAAAGCATGTAGATTGCCCTCTTGAAGTAAAATTCAGAGGTAGCATGCATGATGTAGTTCAAAACTTATATGATGTAGCTCATTTAGATGATTTAAATTATAGGTCTAACATGCAAAGAAAAATGTTATTATTTCATTTTCTGCTAATATATAAATTGTTCTGTTTTTAAAATGTTTCTCTATGTGATCATGCCTCCCATTTACATGAATGAGTAAGAACTAATGGAGGAACCATAATCTTTTGCACATCAGTTAAGAGAAACTTTTAGCTTTATAGTCTATTAATGACCTCCTTATGAGTCACTAAAAGTTTCTTTTAACAACTACTTTTTCTAAATCGTGTCTAATTGTGTGGTAAAATAATGGAGCAAATATCTCCAGAGAAAGAAGAAACAGTCAGCTTTTGGAGAACAAATAAACGTTTACTTATGAGTTAAAGAAAAACTAATTTAAAACTAAACTAGAGTGTCACTCTGGAGAAAATCTTAAGATAATTGGATGAAGCATTAGAATATATTTAGATTTTGATAAGTATTCTAAATGTTGATCAGAGTTAGGCTGATGGTTGGACGAGATGATCTTAACAATTCTATGATTCTATGACACTTAAGCTAGTCATCCACACCAAGCAACACCAAGTGAATACCACTCCACTCCAAATTGTTTCCTTTGTTCTGTTTCCGGCCTCCTAGTAAAAACAGTGAAAAGCCATATTATTTTTAACACAGATTTGGAATTCATGTTTATATTAATCTGTTTTGTACTATAGCTTATTATAAAGCACAGACATAATTGCTTTTTACAAGCTCTGGTGCATAAATATATAAAATACTGTTCTTATTACTATCCAAAGAATATAAATAATATTGATGAGAATCAAAAAAAAAAAATTAACTTGCTGGAAGGATCAACTAATGAGGACTTTAAGAATTAAATACATGTACCTTGACTAAAATAAAAATTAATGGAAATATGATGGGATAGAACAATTGTAAACAGTTCAAAACTACACAGGAAATATTTTGCTTTTGACAAATTATTTTTATAACTATTGTCAGAAATTAGGTTACAGAAGTTTCAAGAGGAATGTAGAAATAAATCAATTCAGCAAGAGGTAGGTCAAGGAAACAAATTAGCTCTCTGATTATTTATTTATTTGTTTTTATGATGATTATGATGGCACAGAACAGGCCCAGCTTCATGGGTTTTTCTTGCATCGTGATCTGGGTCACTGACCTTTATTTCAAGAAACTATTGGAAAAGAACTAAGAGTTTATTTTCTTTTCTTGTCACTGCTTTAGTGCTGCATTTACTACTCTAAAATTTTGTGTGTGTGATCTATTTCCTAGAAACCTTGCAAGAAAAAACAATCTCTGTAGTCGTACTTGTCAATTAATGAGATTGTTTTACAGGGTTATCTATGAATATTTGTATACAATATTACATTGTTTAATACATTCCCTAGGTACTCTATATGAGATGATAGCACGTAACTTGGATTTCCCATGTTCACTGAAAAGAAAATAAAAAAAGTAGTTCAGCAGACCTGGTTATTTGAAGAGAGAAGCAAGATGCCTTTTAAGATGAGGGAATAAACTTATATCTTTTTCTGTTACTTATTTTTTTTCTTTTTTCTTTTGCTAACAATATGCATATCTGAAAAAAAAAAAAAACAGAAATACACTACTTGTATTCCCCCTTTATGCCAATAATGACCAATATTTTACATTGCATTAAAGTTTGTATAGAACCATTCATGTAAGTTTGAGAGAAGAATTAACGGTCAAATGTCCATGCTTTGTGTCTTTGGTCAAGTTTTCTTGTAGATCTAACTAAACATTGTATTTTACACAATGAACAAACCTTGTCTACATTTTGAGATCTTTACAGCTGAAAGGATTATGAATGGGACTGTGAAATTAAGTTAGTACTGTAACTAAGATGTCATAGTTCATTGCTAACTTGTCATTGACTGACATCAGTGACAGCAACACATGGATCTCCAAAATTTCTCATTGCCTTCCTCTTAATTTTTGGACCACTTTTTTTGAACTGAAATGTGTCTGATGTTCATCAAAATAATACTGGAGGGGGACAGCAAGCTTGGAACAGGTTGGAAATGTAGAAGATGTTAAAGGTAATTGATCGTGGAGGCTAAGGAGAATAAAATAGATGGTGAAAAGTACAATTAAAAGCAGAATCTTTCAAATATGAGATTATTCATGTTATTGTGTAGCCAGTGACTATAAAATACAAAATGGAAGGATATCTCTTGTGAAAGATGATTTTCCATTTAATTGCCTTTTACTTCAGATGGCTCTTTTTTAGTTTACTCTTCATAACTAATTCACCCTTAAACCATCTTATTTCTCTTTGCCTTTGTAACTCAACAAAGATTTTTCTACAAACCTATCTATAGTCTAATAATATTCCCCGCAGTTGCTAAGAGCTCAGTCTGGGGTGCTCACATTAAATACACTTATTAGTAACACTCGAAAATGCAGATTTGCTTTTCTTTTTATTTCCTTTCCCTCCTTTCTCCCTTTATTGTCTTCCGTGTATACATAGATTTTGAATGTTAATGTATGGGAAAGAGACATAAAACAGATATAACAACTATGTCTCTTTTGCTTTGTAAACAGTTTCAAATGATCTTACATCCCCAGTTTAGATGTTTTCATTAGCACTTCCACTTGTCACAAGACAACTGTTTTATGTTTTATAAATTTAGACTGAGTGTTCATACTTGTCATCTAGTTGAAGTTAAATGTGAAAAAGTGTTGAGATCTTGTTTTGAATTTCCTGGACAGCTACAAAAGCCCAATGCTCTGTGTGTGAACTGTAGTTTTTGGAAGTGTGAAACACACACATTGCATTATTTTTTTCCTTTCCATGCTGATGAAGACAACATTTTCTGGATCTGAGGGATGGGAGGATTCGTAACTAGTGGATTCTCAATTTCCACTGCTGCTGAGGAGAAGTAGTCTTTGCATTCACTGTCTACTCTCACAAAAGCCTCCACAGAGTTGTCATGAATTAGTATTTCTGTGTAGCTGTGAAACTCCATCTTCTCTTCTGTGCCACCCATTGCTGGCATTTTTAGTCTTATTAGCTGTACTGTGTTGTAGTGTGTTTCCACCTCATCTGAGATAAAGGTAAGATGTTACTGATTGTTAAAGCCCAGTTATAATTCCTTTGTGTTGTAGAATCTCTATAGGGATCAAAGTTACTTTACATCATTTTGCATAAGCTGTGGCACAAAACAGGGAAGGAAAATAAGATAAGGCAGGAGCAAAGATACAAAATTGTTGGATTGAAGCTGAGAAAAACTAAATAAGGCCAGGGACAGAAAATTTTGTAGTTTTTAAACAGGAAGGCTGACGTTTACTCTGGTGACTAAAATGGGGGACTAGATTTCACTGCTTTAGTGTTTACACCCAGACACTACCTCAGGCCTAGAAATAAGTCTTTCTTCCAATGCCTTTCTTCCTTCTTTAAATACTGTGAAATAACAAATTCCTTGGTCTACATCTGCAGCAGTAAATAAAGCATAGCCAGGAAACACGCTGAAGCACTGCATTTCTGATTATCTTCACTGCTTAGCTGATTACATATTTGCTGCCAATGTTCTGGGCTGCTCCAACTAGCTTTTTGCAAGTCAGATATGTCTACAAGACATAGTGCTTAGGCTATATCTAAGCAATATAGATCTGAGATAGTTGGTGTCATTTGGCCTTGGACCAGAGATATGCCCCTTGCTGTTTTTTCAGTAGTAGACTAGTCATATCCTTAGCTTTGTACACATTGGAGAATTAGTTTTTCAAAAAGTCAAGGCCCAAGTGGAAGCCAGGAAATTAATGGCATTCATCGTTCATTTCTGCAATGTGGCTGGTTTTATAGATGTAAATAATTATTTTAACGTGTAATTTTATTCTATATACCGTGTCCTTAAAATTTATACTAAAGCAGGATTAACTCTAATTTCATACAATATATGAGAACACAAAGCACAGGATTTTAAATACTTATTCTAATTAGGATCTGACTATTAATGTGCATTTGCATGGTCATGACACAGTATCATAGGATTTAGGCATATACATACCTCTGGGAAAAAGGAGAAACTACATGACAATATGTTGTCCTGAAAATATGATCAAAAGAGTTCCATTTAGTAACCGCTTATGGACTTGCTTAATCATTTTTGCAGGAAGTGCAATAAGAATAAGACAAACATAAGGAATGACCACTGCTCTCCTAAACCAGTGATCCATCCAGCTTAGCATCATGGTTCATATTACTGCACTACACGAGGCTACAGAAAAAAAGTATTACTTCTGCAGTCCTTTCTTCATCCGCGCTCCTCTAGTTTTGGTCTGAGGAGGTTTAAGCATACACCGCTGCTCATTCCCCTTAGCTTTTCTTTATGGTCAGTGTATTCCACTCTAAAATTAAGATTTAAATTCCATCCAAACAGCAGCAAATTGGAAGTTAGTAGGGATTGTTCTTTGAATAAGACCATAAGGACTGCCTTCTGTCCTTGCTACACAATTACACACATATATAAAATACAGATGGTATAGTATAGTGTACATACATATGTTCTACAATACATAGCAAATACACTATGCATACAGTGTATATATAGAATTGAACATTTTTAGTTGAAAGGGACCTACAATGATCCTCTAGTCCATCTACCTGACCAAAATTTGAAGCATATTATTAAGGGCATTTATACCAATGTCTCTTAAACACTGACAGGCTTGGGGTATCAATTAGCTCTCTAGGAAACCTGTTCCAGTGTTTGACTACCCTCTCATTAAAAAAATGCTCTTTAAGCATCCCCTGGTGTAGCTTTGAACCATTCCCATGTATTTTATCACTGGATCCCAGGGAGAAGAACTGAGCACCTCCCTCTCCTCTTCCCCTCCACTGGAAGCTGTAGAGAGCAATGAGGTCTCTCCTCAGCCTCCTTTTCTCCAAACTAGACAAACCCAGAGGACTTATCTGCTCCTCATAGGATGTTCCTTTTAGTCCTTTCACCAGCTTTATTGTTTTCCTATGGAAACATTCCAGTACCTTAACTTCCTTCTTAAATTGTGGTGCCCAGAAATGCACACAGTACTCAAGGTGAGGCCACACCAATGCTTAATACAGCAGGATAAGCACGCCTTTTGAATGAGTGATGATGATGTGTTTAATGCACCCCATGATGTGATTTGCCATCTTGGTTGCCAAGGCACACTGCTGACTCATTCTTAGCTTGCTGTTAACCAGCACCCCCAGATCCCTTTCTGCGGGGCTGCTCTCCAGCCACTCCTCTCTCAATTTATATTTGTGCCCGGCATTACTCCATCCTAGGTGCAGAATCCAGCATTTTGACTTGTTAAATTTAATCTCTTTAGTCATAGCCAATGCTCCAATCTATCTAGATCCCCTGGCAAGGCATCTTGTTTCCTGAGAGAGTCAACAGTACTTGCCAATATGGTATCATGAGGAAATTTGCTAATGGTGCATTCAAATCCTGCATCCATGATCACGGACAAATATATTGAACAGAACTAGCCCTAGAATTGACCCATAAGGAACACCCTTGGTGACTGATTGCCAGCCAGATGTAGCCCCATTCACTACAACACTTTGACCTCTGCCCTTCTGTCAGTTCTTCACCCAGCACACTGAGAACCTTTCTCATTAGAAATTGGCCTCAAGGAACCACAGTTCATATCAATCATTTATAGTACTGTAACATAGAAAAGGACTGGGAAAATTCTAATACTTCCAGCATTCTAAGAGTTAAAATCAGTTAAAGACGAAACCTGAATTCTTCAAGCTATGAAAAGACAGATGTTAACCTCTCCTGAGTCCTCTTCCAGACACCTGCCAGTCTTAGTACAAAAACCAACACAAAATGTAACGCACTTTCATATCCATAGAAAGGCTTTATAAAGATTAAAGCTTTGCATTATCTTTTCTTCATGGAAAAAAAATCTTTTCTCTCAGTAAGATCTCTTTTTACAACAGATTTCTATTGTGTGTTAGATTTCTTTTTTAATGGCACTGATTCAGCTTGTGGTTTCTTCCAACAGTTCCCTCCCAAATAAGAAGCAAAACTTGTTAAAATTAAATAGAGGTGGCCACAAGCTGACATCTGTGTCAATGCAAAGAACAAGGACAAACTTTCCATGGTTCGCTTTTAAGAACAGAAAGGCCTTTTTCATGTGGAATTCTGAAAGCACTCTAAAGGATTATAAATGTAGCATTTCTTTATAAATGAAAGATGAAAGTGCTGCAGCAAAAAGAATCAATGTCCTGTAAAAGAATAAATAAATAAATAAATTCTTATTTGGTAAAAGATTAATGATAAAAGATAGTGTTATATACATACCCTTTAAGATGCAACGTTCTATAGTATACTTTGTATTTGTATTTTTATATGTTTTGCTCACTTTTAAGTAGATGATTTTTCAGAAATTGAATACCCTTGTGCATAGGTGCTGAGAGCATAAATGACACCTAAGAAGAGAAACTATTCTTGTCTTTGTTGTCTGAATAGATAACTGAAGGTTGGATGCAAGCTGACAAGTGTAAAGTTCTGTATGAGTAATCCATGTGTATGATCAAATGCCATTTTTCAGAACAGGCACTATGCAAATTGCAAGAAGTGAAGTTCTGATTACAAAAAGTGATTTCTCAGTAACATCACATTACAGACGTTTAAAAAACAAAAGCTTTTTTTGACTGTAGAATATTAGAAAATAATATTTAGATAAGCTGTATTTTGCTGTATTTGAATTTGTAATAAGGATAATTCTATCTGAAACCATGAGTCACATTTGCTGTGAGACAGAACATAGAATGTAGCATGTTTCAAATCTCAGGTATTTTTAGGTTTTTTTATATCATCTTTCATTCAAAATCTAATCTTTAAGAATATGAAAATGAATCCCAGGATCACTCCAAACACATTAAAGATGAAAGACAGCTGCTCTTTGATGGTATGTAATATCAGCACATCATCATTTCTACCAGGTATGACAGAAGAATATTGGAAGAACTATTTGTCAAACAGCATTTTAGAAATAATATTTGTTTCCTTCAATTGTAAAATTCTTGAGAAAATATTACTTTTCTATAGAAATTCTTTTCTTTCTAATTAAAATTAAAGCCCAAAATTAACCATTAGCTTTTCTTATTAAGCCATGTTGGCTTGTGTTCCTTAAATCTTCTTTAGCATAGATTCCCTAGACAGGTACTTTTCTCAATAGACACAAGTTCCATGTGACAGCCATGATGAATTTCTTCCATTAAGAAGAATCACTGAAATATTTCATGAATACAGACTATAACTGTATATAAGAGGAAAAAAAAATTTGGATGAGAGAATAATTTCTGCTTCATGGTTAAAGTTCAAAACGTGTGGTGGAGACCAGCTTCAGGACAGGTAAGACTGCGCTGGGAGGGTGATCTGCAGCGAAAAAGGCCAGCAGAAAGCTCTTTTGGGGGCTTTTTGATGCCAGGAAAAGCCCTCTGCTCCTGCTGGGGGCTGTCAGTCAGTGGGCGATGCTGCTAAGTAGGCCTGGGTGGAGCCAGCACCTCCTGTGAAAAAATTAAATGAGCCACCAAGTTAAAAGAAGCCTCTGTGAGGGCAGGGAATAGTGTCTGCCCACCAAGCACTGAGCAATCAACAGGTGCTTGGGTGTATGTTCTGGCTGGTACCTCATGTCCCGAGCCTCTGCCATTGTAGGAAGTAAATTCAATCCCTTTAAGTATTGAGACAAATAGTACGTTCATCCCAAATGACCCTTCAACTGTCTCTTGCTTGCAGACATCCAGCTATGGTTGGTACCCGGTCAAAGGCTATTGTTAGGAAAGCTGTGGGTACCCAGGCAGAGGCCCCGTGCAAACATGTGGGTCTCCAGGCCTCTGGCTGCAGAGGGTGCCTGATCCTGGCCCTTGCAATGGAGGGTAGTGGGAACAACACCTGTTTCAGATGCAAACAGGTGAATGATCTCCTCAGCCTGGTGGTTGAGCTGAAGGAGGAAGTAGAGAGGTTGAGGAGTATCAGGGAGTGTGAGAGGGAGGTTGACTGGTGGGCCCACTCCCTGAGAGCAAGGGAACATGTTGAGGCCTCACGTACATCAGAGGACCCTCTCCCCACTTCTCCCCAGGCAGTAGGAGGGGATCTCAGATAAGAGGGGGAATGGAGACAGGTCGCGAAGCAGGCGAATCCCCTCCCTGCCCCTCCCACCTTCCCAGTTACCCTTGCAGAACCGGTATGGAATCTTGCAGGACGACCTGGCTGCTGGAGAGGAGGATAGTACATCTAGGCCGGAAATTCCAGAAAGAGAAAGTTGCTATAGGCCTGACATTACAACTAGTTCCAAAAGGAAAAGCAGAAGGGTCATTGTTGTGGGTGACTCTCTGTTGAAGGGGACAGAGGGACCAATATGCCATCCTGACCTGCTTCACAGGGAAGTCTGCTACCTCCCTGGGGTACGGGTCAGGGATGTATTGGACCAGGTTCCTACTCTAATAAACCCTTCTGATTATTACCCCCTTTTAGTGTTTCAGGTGGGCAGCAGTGATGATGTGGGAAGAAGGAACCCAAAATCAATTAAAAGAGATTTCATAGCCTTGGGACGGGTGCTTAAGGGATTGGGAACACAAGTTGTGTTCTCCTCTATCCCATCAGTGGCTATCATGAGTGAGGAAATTAACAGGAAGAGACAACAGGTCA
>JAOTQQ010000001.1:157625636-157689076 GCA_026546715.1 Gallinago undulata | reverse complement strand
TCGTACACATAGGACCTGCAATAGTGACGTATTGGACCTGTGAGTGAAGTCCAAATAAATTAATTTGAACCTCGCAGCGAAGTCCTTTCTCCCCGTTTCGTCACAACATTATAGAAAATTGAAGTACAAAACATACATGAGATTACTGAAGATTCAATATATGTACAATTGCAGGGATTAATTTCAATATTTCCTTTGTTCATAGCATACACCAAGTGAATACACCATAAATACCACTCCATATGAGTGACCCTGTGTGTATGCCTACTGTGATCATGTGTCCATAGACTGGAATATCTAACATACTGGTAGTAGGTTAATTATTTGGTGGGTCTATACATATGATTACTGTAAAATTTTCTATTTGCTTTTTCTTAGTACATGCTTTCTTTCAAAGACCAGGAAAATAATTGTAAGTTAGCTCCACTGTCACTATGCTGCAACCTATTCAGAATTGAGTTTAGTTGGAAATTATCTCCTCCAGATAAGGAATTTATCAATTTCATCAATTGACACACTTGCACAGAAGCACTGTGGAGATAAGATTTTAATCACTGGAGCTTTTTTCATTTTGGTTAAATTTCCATGTTGTCAGTAATAGATTTCTCTAGTGCATGCCTATAGAGGTTTTTTTACATTTATTATCTCTACATATTATTGTTCATAAGTATTCTCCCTTGTTCTGACTTTCAAGTCATCTGATCTGTATGAAAAGATAAAAAAAATATACCTTAATATGATTTATTAATTTGTGTAAAAAAGATTATTTTATTGCTATAAGGCATAAAGTTCTGCATCTGGTAGAGTCTGGAGGAAAAAGCTTGGAATGTTGATATATACAAAAGAAGAAAAAAAAACAATAAAAGATTTGATGGGTGAAAGCCTCTAGATTAAATAGAAATGTGTAACACTATAAAATATCTCAAATTGCTTTTCCAAGTTACACATGTTATGCCTATTGAAACACTAAGAAGTGCAGAGTGCAAGTTCCGGTATCGTGCCCTCCAGCCCACATTCAGCCACCGAAGCATTAGTAACTTTGCTGTTCTTGGCTCACAGCTCCTAGTCTTTCCTCTGTGTTTTCACTTAGAGAACAGATAATTTACTAGAAATGTATAAAGCTTCAAGTGTCAGTTGCTATATAATGATTCGCCTATGGATTAGTCACAACTTTGAGAGCAGGTACCTATGTCATTTGGTATAGTTTCTTTCCTTCCAGCTTTGGCTGGCTCACTTTTCCTCACCTGCCCTTAGCCAGGGAAATGTTCTGAAGAGTATGAAATGTGGTCCTACACTAATATGAGAACTCAGATTCTTTATATACTTTTCCCTTCCATTTGTCCTCACCTTATTTCTGTATATGGTTTTGCTTTTTGATCTTGCCTGCATTAGTCAAAGTGGTTACAACATCATAAATACAAATGCATTATTTGCCCTGTTATGCAAACATGATAGATTACATTCCCTGCATAGGTATTTGAGATAATAATATGCCAGAAAGAGAAAATCATACACTATTTCTAATAAAGACATATATTCCAATAATTTGCTTTTTGTATGCTCTTGGTATGTATAATTTGTTTAAATATATGGTTCTAGCTTCCATGCTCTTTTTAATAGCATAACTACTTTTATCCTGCTAATGTCTCACAGGTTTTTTTCTTGCCATTAATATAGTAATTTTTTTAATAGAAAGGTCTGTGTTTTCTATTTTCCATTTTTTTTTTATGCTTAAACTAGAATCAAATCTTATCTATTATATGCAATACAACAACCACATGAAATGTAGTTGTCCCGGTTTGGGGTGGAACAGAACCACCTTTCTATTCAATGAGAGGCTCTTGGTTATACTTGTTGCTGTGACAATTGGGGCCAGCTGACTCAGTTGTTTAGACAGGTGATACAAACTGACCTATAGGGTATTCCATCCCTTCTGCCATGCTCAGTATAAAAGCTGAGGGATCAAAGGGGTCAGCTTGGTTATTCTCCAAGAGTGCTTCTTTAAAAGGTTCTTCTTGAATGGCTTACTTTCTTTGATGCCTGATGAAGATCCTGTCACTTTGACTACCTTTGATCCCCAGATCCTTCTGGAATCCAGTTCCTATTCATCACTGAGACTGGTCTGGAACTTTTCCAGTGCACAGTGGTGACATCTCCCTGGGATCTTGATATTGTTTTGTATATATTTATACATATTGTACCTATTTCATTGTATCTCTTTTTTTTTTTTTAATTTTGTTATTAGAAATTCAATGAAGTTTAATTTTTCTATAAACTGCTAAATCTCTTTATATTTCTTCCTCTCTTTGGAGCAAGAGGTGGAGGAGAGCATCTGTCAACTTCTCATTGACCAACTTGGCCCAAACCACAACAGTAGTGATGTAGCTTATGGAAAGACAGAAGAGAAAATTGGAGGTGTCTATATATTTGTATCTATAAAAGCCTGGATTTCTATATATGTATATATACATACATTAATTCTTTCCAAAAGTGTAAGCAGTTTGGGATATTAAGACACTTAAAGCTTTAAGATGAAGTACTTGGTCTCGTGACTTAAGAAAATCTCAATAATTTAGCTGACCTTCATATATAACTGAGTTAAATATTTGAGGCTGGGTCAATAGCTAGCCTTAACTGTTTAACTCAGATCGTAATTATGAAGTAATATATGCCATAGTGTATCCATGAAAGGTATTTTGACTGAATTTATTTTGTAAAAGTTGTAAAATATTATATTCAATATTTAAACGTTTTGGTTTAGCTACCAAGAAAGAAAAACAAACCCCCTGTAATACAAAAAATCAGTCTTCCAAAATGTTTTCTATTTGGGAAAGGAATCTAATAAACATCACAGTCCTGATTCTGTTTTCTAGGTCATTGTGCAGTCATGCAAATTAGATGATAGATATTTGTTTAAAATTTTGTGCTCTGTGTACATAGACAAAAATAATTACACTTGATAAAAAGCTGTACAGAATTAAGCCAAAGAAACACTTGGATTTTGATAAATAACTTATTTTCCTCAATCTGCACTAACATGATGAGAGGCAAATGCAGACTTAATAGAGATATTACCATTCAGTATTTTACAATTAGAGTTTAGAGCTATGCTAAATAGAAATGGTTTGAACAACTAGCAAATTTAGTAGATAATTAGTATAGAAAGGAAAATTTGTGATGGTAAATAAGGAGAGGAAAGCCTAGAAACTCTGATTCATTACTAGGAAACAAAAAAAAAATCAAAATAAGTTTGAATTTTAATTAATGGATATTTTTAAGGCCATTACTTTCCATTATTTTTCCTTTAAATATAAATAACAATAAAATAAATTTGATCAATTAATCAGGAAGCTAGTGACAATGATTAATCAGAGGTATGAATGATTACATGGAGTAAATGAATAAATACTAGTGACCATAAAACCATTGAAAGACTTTTTATTTCCCAGGAATACACCCTCAGTCTTTCCCCTCCAAATTCTACAAATTCTATATTTATAGTCTATAAGGACAATTCTTGCAGATAACACCAAGTTGGGTTGGAATTTTGATCTGCTGGAGGGTAGAAAGGCTTTGCAGAGGGATCTGGACAGGCTGGATGGATGGGCTGAGACCAACGGGATGAGGTTCAACAAGGCCAAGTGCCGGGTCCTGCACTTGGGCCACAACAACCCCAAGCAGCGTTACAGGCTTGGGACAGAGTGGCTGGAGAGCTGCCTGGCAGAAAAGGACCTGGGGGTGTTGGTTGACTGTAGGCTGAACATGAGCCAGCAGTGTGCCCAGGTGGCCAAAAAGGCCAACAGCATCCCGGCCTGTATCAAGAACAGTGTGGTGAGTAGGACCCAGGAGGTGATCGTTCCCCTGTACTCGGCACTGGTGAGACCCCACCTTGAGTCCCATGTCCAGTTTTGGGCCCCCCACCACAAGAAAGACACTGAGGTGCTGGAGCGGGTCCAGAGAAGGACAACAAAGCTGGTGAGGGGTCTGGAGAATAAATCTTATGAGGAGCTGGGGTTGCTCAATCTGGGGAAGAGGAGACTGAGGGGAGACCTTATCACTCTCTACAACTTCCTGAAAGGAGGCTGTAGAGAGGTGGGTGTAGGTCTCTTCTCCCAAGTCACAGATAATAGGACAAGGGTTAATGGCTTCAAGTTGCGCCAGGGGAGGTTCAGGTTAGATATTAGGAAATATTTCTTTACTGAAAGTGTTGTCAGGCATTGGAATGGGCTGCCCAGGGAGTTGGTTGAGGCACCATCCCTGGAGGTATTCAAGAGACGAGATGCGAGTTGACATGGTGCCTGACTACTGCCTAACATGGTGGGGATATGGATTAGTGTTGGGTTGGTGTTTTGGGTGTGGTGTGGGGTTTTTTGTTTTGTTTTTTATTGTTTGGGTTGGGGTGTGTGTGGTTTTTTTGTTTTGTTTTTTTTTTTCCATTTGTTGGACTAAATGATCTTAAAAGGTCCCTTCCAACCTAGGTGATTCTGTGATTCTGTGATTCTTTTAGTCTGGAAAGTAAATCTGCAAATGAGACATGAGAAACTTGCACTGAACTCCCTTTGCAAGACATCTTCTGTGAACTTGGAAAAGTCCTAACAGCTCTCTGGGAGGGTTCCCTCCCATACAGCTTTAGGCAGCTATGATAAAAGTATCTATATCACCTGTTGACCCATTGTAATCTGTAGAGAAAAATATTTTTATAGAGCAGATTAATCTGATTTACTTTAAATATCAACATTGTGAAAAGACAATGTGTCTCTCACCACCACAAAAAGAGCCTGGGATAAATCCCAATTCACATCTCTTTCTTTTGCCAATTGTAAAATGAGGGATGTGTCCTGCCTTTCTCCTCACAAGAATCATGAGATTTAAATTAGAAGCACTGTGAGTTGCACAGGGATTATAGATAAATATTAATCTCTAGGCACAGAATTTATAGATCCAATTATCAACAAATGATTCTGATATAACAACCCACTAAAGAATTACATAAAGTCAAGGGGAACAGCTCTCCAGAGCAGCTTTGGAACTGAGGGCATTCACTGCATAGATGTATGAGACAAACTACGGGATGTAGAGAGAGCATTTTGGGGTTGCACAAGACTTGCTATGGGATGTTTAGAGGAGGAACCAAAGGCGGGGAAAGGGAGGGATGCAGATGATTTAAAGTGCCAACATAAGGTCATAAGGACCTGTGTGTCTGTGGTGCCAGGAACTGGAGTTAGCGTACATGTGAGAATGAATGCGTGAGCACTAGTGAAGATCAGAGTGGTCTAGCCAGCAAGCAGGTGAAGTGGTTGGGGACACAGTGGTTTATGCATGTCTCTAAGGGTGAGCTGGTTGTTGGAGGGACCAGGGGTGTCCCATCCAGCTGCTGGAGAGACTCTGGGGTCTGGGAGCTCAACTGGGAGACTAATTTTTGTCTGTGTATATATGTGTGTGTGTAGGCATGAGGCATCTGGGGAAGATCCAGGATGTGATATAAGATTGACTGAGTATCCGTGGCCATCTACTGGGGCATCTGGCATGTGTGTGGTTCTGCACCAGTGGTGGCCGCAGTATCTTATATGGCCAGGTTCCACTGTGATCCAGGGGCAGCTGGCAGAGGGGCTGAGCCCAGCTGCAGGAGGGTTCCACATTACACATATGTACACATGCACATACATACTTCCCACTAAGATATACTAGTCCTGATCAGCCAGAGAGGGACACAGGATGAGGCTATTGATGGTGTTTGTGTTTGAGTGTGGAGTGTGTCTGGTGTTGGCTCTGTGTGTGTATATATAGATACATATACACATGTGTATGTGTTGTATGCATGGCTTTGTGCATGGGCCTACTAGGAACGCATGCTCAGTCTTACTACTAGTTGACATGGGATCATGGAGCTGTGGAAACCTCATCTCTGTTGGGCTGCAGAATTCCTGCCCCACTCCCTCAAGCCCCAACATCCCTAATAGCATTTACGTAGGTTTCCACCCATTTCTTCCTCTCCTGCTAGAGAATGATAATAAAGGTAATATGAGGTTAGGAACTTTTCTTTAAACAATTATATCTAAAATTTGCCTGGGAAATAGAACATAACTGATGGAATATAGACATGTTATTTACAGAACACTGCATTGTGTACAAATAAAAAGTAACCAGGAGAACTGGTAGATGTGAGCATTGAGTCTCCTATCCCTTCTCTGGTTATATTTCCTAGACCATGCAGGTGGTTCTTGAGAGTGAGAAAGAAACAGGGAGAGGAAGAGCCTTGTCTGTCCAGTTGCCTGTATGTTAACTGACTTCATTCAAAGTATAAATGTTTAAACCCACAAAAAATTGGGACGCTTACTCATCAAAATAAAAGTGACAGGCTTAAAATCTTTTCAAGGCATAATGGCAAATGGGCTTTCAGACATGACCTGAAGGAGAACAGAGGTGGGGACTACTGAGGTATTGACATCGTATGTTATAAAAGGCATCAGGGACAAAGAAGTGTGTGTAGATATACACATGAATGCTTGTGCATATTTTACACACACAGAAATTTCTTTAAAGGTACTGTTGATTCATTTCCATTCAGAAAGTTGTTATAACAGTGCTTGATTTGAAGGAGAAAGACATGTCCGCCTATTTGATATACCAGATGATTTCTAAGCTAAAAAGGTAACTTGCAGTATTAAATGTTATCTTCTTAACAGTATTGCTATTCTGCAATCATTAAAAAGAAATTACAGTGTGGAACAATACACAGAGAACATCTGCAAAAAGAAAGATACATTTTAAATGGTTTTGTGAATACATGTCCTGCGGTTAGATTTAACTGTAGAATTGTGTTTGAATGAAACCCGAGGTGACAGTTGAGGGAGCACACTAATTTAATAACAGTTGATGAATTAAGAAACTATTACTTTTTAAAATCACTTAGGAAGTCTCCTCTCAATCCCCTTGGTTGCCTGGTTGATTCTTCTAGACAGAATGTCAAAAAGATTTGGAAACACGCAGTCTGTACAAACCACTGTGTCTGGTTTAGCCTCTTTTTCACTTTCTAAAGAGACTTACATCAAAGCTTTGTATTTCCGTTCCAATAAATACACTCTGTATGAGAGTTTTCCTTTTGGGACAAAATAGTGCTGATTATCACAAAATTTCTTCTAAACTGAATACATAACCTTTAGCATCCAGCACTTTTAAATAAGTTTCCTTTCAAATAAGAATATGTTAATGACACAAAGTCAAACAGTCCTTATGGCGATAAATCACTCCTTTATATTTATGCATAACAGAAAATGAAATGCAAATGTACTTTTCCAGGTAAAACTCTTCTATGGCGGCCCAAATATCTAATAATTAAAGCTAAGTAGCACAAACATTATAAACTCAGTCCTGGCAAAATGAGTATGGAAGAACTATTTGAACATGACAGCTGCGGTTTCTAAAATGTATTCGAAGCAACCAGGGAATGACTATGAATGAAGTAAAAAAACTTAAATACCCAAAAGATAATTCCCACCACTCACAAAGACCTCAAACAAAGTAATTTAAGTTACTTTTTTCTGGATTTAGACCTTTTCAGAGTTACTCTTGATATTTCCATTTTTTAGAACATATTATTTCAATGAATTCTTCATGAATCACAAGTTAACATGACGCCTTATCTGGTAAGAAAACAGTGCTTCTCTGAATAGTGGTACATAAAGAGAATGTCATTATATATAAAAAGACAGAACTTCTGAATCAAGTGATCTTTTAATTAAAGAAGAGGCAGTAATTATAGTACAAACAAATATGTTTCTATGCAGCCCAAGTTCTAGCTACGACTTCTCATTTGTCAGGGGACACTCTGAGGCTTAAAAAAACCAGCTAGCGCTGAACACTTTGAACAACACTCTAGTTTAACTCCATGAAAACAATATTAAATGAAGCACAATACTGCCACTAATTAATTTTCTCTCTTGCTTTCAGAAGTGGATCAAAGAGTCAAAAATGTCCTGAGTCATGGATTAAAAGTCTTCTCTCATGAGAGAGACATGAATTCTCTCATCCTGTAATAACAGTAATAATGTACTATGCATATGTAGTACTCACCTATGATACTATGTTTCCCTGTCCAGACTTTGGAATTCAAATTATATTATATCCATACACTGAGTCACAATTACTATAAGAAAAAAAGGACCTGTATTTTTTCCCAGCCCTGTGTGTCTTAAAATGCAGAAATTATTATAATTGTTAGCTATCAGAAACAAAAATCTCACTACTGATCTTCAAACCCTAGAACTGAAGTGAAGCCTCTGCTCCAAGGATGCATTAATTGTACTCACAATATTCTTAAAAGAAGCTTGTCCGGCTTCATTTCAAGAACCTCATAACAGAGATTTAACAATCTCTCAGACAGCATATTTAAATGTTCTGCCACCTTTATTATAAAATTCCATGTTTTTTTTTTTTAGCTATATCTAGCCTAATTTCCCCCCATCAAATCTTAAGACCATTATTATTATTTTCATATTTTAGAAATTATTCCTTTCCTCTTTTCACCACATTTTGAAGTATTGAAAAGAATGTCACCTTGCTCCTTCCATGGTGTTTTCTGTCATTAGGATAAATGGTAGCCTTTTCATAGAAATTATGAAAATATTCTAGACACTGCTCATCTTTTTTATGTTCTCTGGTCTTTTTTCCAGCTGTTCTAAATCATTCTTAAAGCATGGTGCAAAAAAATTACAATAGGAGTTAAGCTGAGGCCTTTCTGGTTTCAAATAAAGAGGAAGTATTACTATTTGTTACCATCTGTTTTCTTTGCAAAAGTAGTCTTCTTTAATCACAGTCAATTCATGAACCACTATGAAAAGTCAATTTTTTGCAAAATTTCTATCTAATAATTTTGTTCAGCTGGTATTTGGATATCTTAGTGTTCTGTCTCAATCAAAAAGCCCCTAACACTTCACCAAGGGATCCAAGAATTATTTTTTTTTTTACTTAAAAGTAATATATACGCATTCATTCATGCCTCTGCATATCTACATATGCATGCATATATATATTTTAGATAGTGATCTTTGTCCATGAACTTTTATTTCTTTCAAACATCTGTTTGTTTTTCCTTCAAATAAGTAAATAAACAGCAAAACCATGTTCTTCATTGTTGTTACAGAGTAAATGTGATCATGCTCAAACAAATGGTTCAGCACTGTATATCTGTTTTGTCCTACCTTAAGCTTTTTACAGATTCTCTCCCTGAGCATGAATGTCATTCTCTTTCATATCTACAAAGGGCCAGTTACACAAATAGAATGTTATATGCCAGTGAAAATACAAACATACATATTTTAAGCAATGGAAGAGTGAATTTTAGGAATTACTGAATTTTGACTGAAATCACATCTTAGACATAAACCATTTAATTGAATTGTTAGTCTGCAAATGACCTTATGATTATAGAAGTTCATGAAGCTACAGTTTGTTCATTGATATTGCTCAGCTGACACGGATCTGGGAGAGTGAGTTAAATTGTTATTAGAACTCAATACCTGAATTCAAACCTTACAATGAGATCTTTTCTGTAAACGAGAAAAAATGTCATTTATCCATCAGAGCCCACGGTAAGCTAGCAAGACTGAGAGTTAAGAAGCCTTATTTTTCTATTGTCTATTTTTTTTTTCTTTTCTATTTGCTATAAGCTGTAAGAAAATCTTTCTGGAGACATTTAGAAAAAGGAATGAGCAGTGCTTTTACAGCTTTGGTCATTTAGCTTGGCTTTATCAAAGAGCCTTGTAAAATAAAGGATCCAATATAAGTTTATTGCCATTTCATTTTTCTCACTCAGCTCTGTAGGTCAAGAGGAGCAAACACCAAAGACAAATTAATATTTTTTTTCTTCTCTCTCCCACACTCATGTGGACACAATCACTATACAGAAGTGAAGGGAAAAAAAGAAAGAAAAAGACTCCTGTTCTCATTTCAGGACATTTTTTTATTCCATATATATTACAAAACTGTTAAAAAAAAGCATTTTATATAAAGGAAATCTTTGATAAGATAGTTATTAGAGGGATATGCAGTCTCTACAATGTCTTTGCTAGTGTGAATGAATAAGAACATGACTAGTGTTACGGTAAAATATTAATAATCACAGAAATTTACTAAATTTACTGCTTAAACTCTCAATTATTGTACTTCAGGAATATAAAATCTTTAATACTTCCTTTCATATATTAAAATGTCAGACTTTGGTCCTACATTTGCTCAAGTTCTAATCCCTGTGGGTTTTCTGCTCTAATATCTCATATCTTATATTAACTACAGAGCACTGGTAGGTTTCTGAGTGATTACAGACATTTAAGGGGGCAATGAAGAAGGATTTAACATCCAAGAAGACAATCACATGGAAGTAAAAAGTAATAGTATTAAAAAGTCCTATAAATAGAGGATGATGTTCAGCCGTTTCTCATTAGTGTTGTAATTTTTTGATTTTTGTTAAAACCTACACTGTTTAGAAGCTTATATTTCCAGAACAGTGAGCCCTTAGGTATTTTTTCTTTCTTGTGATTTAACCCTTGCACAGCCTTCTCTTAGAAGGATTACCTTTGTTTCCATTGTACCTCAACATATAAAAGACACTCCACTGTATGTTTGAACGGTAGTAGCTCTTCATTTGAATAACATAAAACACAATCTCACCATTGTTTGGAAAATTATATTCTAGGAGAAAATGTAGATTAATATTATAGGCTATGGGGAAATACAGAGTTTTTATTTCTTAAAAATCATCTTGATAACTTACAAAGCAGGATGTATAAGGGGAAGAGGATTCTTGCTCTGGAGAAAACTGGAAACCATGAAACATTAGTTCAAGAAAAGATACCACTGTAGCAAATCCACTTGTGTATTCCAATGCATGTTTACTAAGAATGGTTGACAAGCACATGTAATAGTTGCTGGAGTAGAAAAACTGGTCCATCACTATACCCACAGCTTAAGGAAGACTAATAGGTAAATAAGCAGAGAAATACGCATAAGTCCACAACAGATAAATGCTAGCAGAGCAGCTTTTTTTATTTCCCCTCATCTTTTTTCCTATTTTATTGCTGGTAGCAGGAGAAAGGATTATCTTTAGTAAATGCTAAAGCTGAAGACTTGGTCAGAGGACGATGTTCAAATGGAAATGAAGAATTATGCAATATTAACACAAGAAACAGCTTGCTCCATTATGCTCTACAGTAGTTAGTCTTAAAAAACCAAACAATCCAAACGTTACTATGCTTATTTCAGTGGTTTTGATCTGTGATTCTCCATTCTCTTTTCTAAGTGGTATAGAAAGTGTTTCTTCAGGTTATGAAATTATTTCCTCTCAGATCTTTAAAATATCCTCTTGAATGCCCATTTTTACATGATTTTAAATCCCTTGATAATTGAACTACTGACAGTATACCGTAACATGGTGCTTCTACTGTAATAAGGTTTCTTTGGTGCAATATGCAAATTGAGCAGAAAAGAACTAAAATCATTGTCTTTGTACAAAAGGTCAATAAAAATTACAGTAAATCACTGAATTGCCATGATGCTTATTCCTTCATATCAAGGAAAAATACATAGCTTTTATGACTTAGATACTTAGGATAAAGAAAAGACAAACAACAAAACCAAAACTACAAAAACTGAAGAAGCAGCTCTTACACAGAAGCTGACTTCATATTTTCCTAATAAAAAAAAAAATAAATAGTATTATACCTTCTCAGTAGTTATCACCTCACTTCTTTTTATGCCCATGAATTTTTCTCTAAACTAGGTACAAGCGAATTGCAGTAAAGGATTTTTGATCCACCACTAGAAGCTGTACCAAGCTGTGGGAATCAGAGGTCTAGCTCTTCTGTCTACCATGTGAACATTAAGGACACGCTGCAAGTCATCTCCTTTAGTAGGTTGGAATAATCACCTGCTACTAATTGAAGTGTAGCCACTGCTTAGTCTTGCAGGCCTGTCAGTCAGTTGATATGGGTGATCTTAGTCACATGTGCATTTTAAGAGTCAAGCATCCAAACCTAGTAATTTTTATTCTTATATTAGGTTCATGAGAATTGATAATATTACTATACTACACAAATGATTTGTTATGTTTCACACATTGTCAAATAGAAAAGTTTGAACTCCAGCTTTCTTTAAACTTATGCCAAAACAGAAAGTAGAATAGCAAAATATTTATGAAAAGCTGTTCATAAATATATTAACCTTAAAATTAAATAAAAAAGAATTAAAGAGAAAGGGAAAAAATATATACAATTCCTAAAGGGAATCTTTCCACTTAATTTTGCCAGATCCAATTTTGCCTGTTACAGCCATTGAAACTTCTATCAGAACTGCCACTATGTCTGTCATCTTGCAGTCTGTATTTCCCACATTCCTATTATTTTTGCGTGGCTAGTCCTTCCAGCAATCAAGCTAGATGGAAAACTGTAAACATAAAATGGAAAGCATTGCTCAAAGAGTAAAATTTTTCGACAGCAAAACATGAAATAAAATCATAAGCCCAACTCTTAGAATCTCCATAGGTTTTGTGAAAGATCAGAGGTAGGTAATGTCAAACCAGAACAGTTTGACAAACTGAAATATTTAATTATTGACAACTGTGTTCAGCTCAAAAAATTAAGTGTTATTTTTGGCAAGAATGTCTTCCTGTGTGAAGCACTGTGGGGTTTGAAAACACATTTTTTTCCATCAAACTGTACTTTGATGGAAAATTCCCAGCCAGTTTGAGCTATAATTCATTTTCTTTCCCCCCTCTTGTATAAATAGTGTTTTACTTGTTTGTATTGTGGTGTTTTTACCACAAAAGAGAAAAGAACCCTAGTAATAAGTTACACTCTAGTAAGTGTATTAGGAACTTAGACATCTGTTTTCTTTTAAAAACCCAGGATAAAGACTGTGAGATTGTCCAGTGGTGAGCAACAAAAACGTAGAAAGATGGTACCTAAAATCCCATAACTTAAGTTTATTTGGGCCACAAAGTTATACATATAGTTAAAAAAAAATCAAAAGAAGAAAAACAGAAGTCTAAAAGAAATATATAAATATATGATGGGCTACAGGGAGAGCAATGGATCAATAATTGAAATGTGTTTTTTTTTTCTTTCTTTAACCTTTTTTATTCTTCTTACTGGTTTATTTCTTTGTGGGTTGTTTTGGGATTTTTTATGATTATTTTGATTAAAACACTGCTTCTGTTTTTCAGTCCTTTCTTAGATCTTCCTATTAGAAGTGAGACCAAGGAGTCAGTGCAGTACTAACAAACAGAATACTATGTATACCTGTGCATTTAATCAGTAATTTTCACCTCTTTAGCTATTTTCTGAAAAAAAAAATTATGTTGGAAGAAATTTTTCAAATCTTTGTGGGAGTACATTGTCATATGTAGGTAGAAAACAATTACATATTTGGTTGACATTAATATCAATGAATTACATGTGTCTAATTTTGTACTTTTAAATTGTAGGAATGAGGAGCATTTTTGTGTCAATTTCTGAAAAACTTTTGAACTTTTATGTCTATGTTTAAGCTCAGAGTAGCAGAGGTTTCATTAAATTTTTATGAGTGATTCTCTGCAATTATTTTAATAATTTCAATATTTCACTTCCTCCTCAGGTGGCTAAGTAATTGCTCTGGTAGAAACACATCCAGGTTTGTGCTACCTTTCAGAGGTTTATTTTGCAAGATCAATGTAAACCAAAGCCATCATAAGAATGGAAATTATTAGAAAATTCTATTAAAAAAGAATCCATACAGGAAGCCAAGAAATTGGTTTTCACAGTGATCCTACACAAATATATATTACGAACTTACTAACACCCATCCTAGGTCAAATAATAGATATGTTTACTCTCCAAGAATGACTGAAGTACAAACCTAGAAAAGAGTTTAAGAAAAGAATCATTGTATGCATTTTTGCTCTAAATCTGTATGGAAGTATCTGTTTTCAAGTAACAGATAACACACTGTACAAGGACTGTGAAAAGACTGATTACTAATTAACACTTATCAAAATTAGCATGAAGCAGTGGACTTAGATCAGAGGTCAGACATTCTTTCTACTGCTCAGCACAACATTGCCCATACGTTCATTTCCTTAACACCACACCCTAAGAAAACATAGGATTTGAAAGGTGAAAATTGGCCTGATTGATTTCCTGAAAGAATTCAAAGTCTACTTAAAATGAAAGATATTTCCATTTGAGAAAGTATGTGTGGATAAATGAATCTTTCTGAGCAGTCCCACTGACTACTCACATTGCATAGAAAGGAATTAATAAGTTTATAATATTCATCTACCTTAAAGAATTGTCATTCTTACAAAGAGACACTTACAGCATTATCTGCAGTGATTCATGGCTCAAAAGAAGATGGTAATCCCCAAGACAATTAACTGACGTGATGATACTTAAGGTGTAATAAAGTGCCAACAATCCCATCTGTGTTAATATGTTTATTGGGAAAAAAAAAAAAAAACAAGTATGCTTACTTTAATCATCAAAGCCTAGAAATTTCACATTGTTTAAAAATTCCATTGGTAGAGTTGCAAATCTGATCCTAGCTAAGTGGCAAATTAAGTTGAGGAAACAATAAAAGTTGAATGTATATCCAATACCACCAACAGAATAGTGCAAACAAGCTCAAAAGATAATCTTTTGAGGACAATTTGTTATGTATAGTAATTCTAAATGTTACTTAACTATACTAGATACTTTTTTTTTTTTTTTAAGCAGTATCAAAGTTCTCCAGGAGGTTACTGTTGCTAGAAACATCATAAACAATTAAAAAAAAAAAAAGCCCCTCCAAATCCCTGACTATAGAGCTAAGCAAATTAGAAATTAGCATATGATTTCTAATAATCAAAATCTAATTATATCAAATAGATCCTGATTTGACTAAATTAGTTACATTTAGAGAAGCATCTTGCTCCAACTATTGCTTCATAATCCACAAGATTCAAAGTAACATTTTATGTAAAAAAAAAAAAATTCATTTAAAATGTACATAAATCATATAAGTGTAATAATTTGGCCTTCTGACAAAAAATTAACAACTCTTAAAACCTGGAAGATCTTTTGAAAAAGTAATATTATCATTACTTCTGAAATGTGTGAAGAATTACACCACCACTATGTCAAAAAAACAAAGTTTATTAATTTAACTAGTACAGAAATGGATCACTTTTCAAGAGTTTCAGATAGTTTCAGCATTTTATTTAGAAATTTGAAACCACCTGTCATGTTAAAAAACAAACAAACAACCACCACCTTCGTTTAATAGTAAACTTAGGTAACCACAGTACACATGCATTCTGACCAACATCAGAGAAGTACTGTTTAATTTGATGCAGCATCAATATTACTGCTTCTCTATATCCTACATAATTTAGTTTGAAAGCTTTCACTTCCTGACTGAATTTGGTATTGCCTTTTTCCTTAACTGCATATTCAGGAAGACTACGTATAGAAGAGAAAGACTCTTCTATTTTGCCCTCAAAAGTTTTTTGCTGCAGAATCATATTAGAAACACAGATATTTTGCCTGAAAGGGACCTCTGGGTCTGTCTAGTCCAAAATCCTTCTAAAAGCAGGATTATTACTTCCTCTAGACCAGCTGTGACTTTGTACAGCCAAGTCCTGTAAATATCCTGGGGACTAAGGTTCCACGGATATTTTGGGTAACATTTCAGTGCTGCCCTACTCCTCCTAGTGAAGAAGGTTTTCTTATTATACAAATATCTTTCAGGTGTTTATTATTGATACTGACCCTTGTAACCTATATTGTGATCTTTACATATTTATCTGTTAGAAAAAAAGTGGGGAAAACTTATACACATACCTTTCACTTTTTCAGAGGACAGTGCCATGGGAATATTCAGAATAAATTTTGTGAAGTTAACATATGGTTGGGCCTTATAATTAAAACTACTCACTGGTCTTGTCTTCTTCCAATTCACGCTGGCTAGAAAAAGACGTGGTGCAGCAACACCCTTAAGTTTTTGCACACTTTTTTATATACATCTCTGCCGACAAAAGAAGATTCTAAGATGATGATGCATAACTCCAGATCCAAAAGACGTCATTCCTTAGCTTTAAAGACCCTTGGATCAGGATGTGAATCAAAAATTCAGAAGGCATAATTTTCTTTACAAAAGTGTTTTTATATAGGAAAATAATAAAATTTCTGTTTATTCTGTGGTCATTTTTATGTATAAAATTAATCACAGAATCTGAGCCTGCAGGAAGTCCAGTTGACTTCAGATGACACTTTAGTGCTCCTAACAGTGATGGATTTCAGTCTATAATAAACAATTTTTTTAGATTCTACAGAACATGATTCAGCCTTCATAATATGACGTATGGCAGCATTAATACAGCTATCCTTAGCACAACTGTTTGCTTCAGGATATCTGAATGCATGAGTGGTCAATATGGCAATGACAACTTCCCCCCATCTCTCCTGAAGTTATATATTACTTAAAGACACTTAGGTAATACGTGAGGCAGTTAAAGTCTCTGCATCTTAATTTTCACTTCATGATATCTCATGAAATCATTTACCTTTCATGAACAGTGGCATTTAAATGCTACAATTCTGATTTGTTAGTGTTTTACATTCATCCTTAAATCATTCGATACAAGGCTGTGGAATATTGAACACCTCACACCAGAGGAAAAAAGCAATCTAAATCTCTATCTCTTGCTGAAAATTTCTTCCTCTATAACACATGACCCTAGAGATTTTTCACTGTCCTCCAAGTAACCAAATATCCAGGGTGTCTGGATAACCATAAACTAGCCCAGAATTGGCAGCCTGGAATCTTGCATTTTATCAAGTTTCACAAAGATTTGAAAGGATCTTAGGGGTCTGATCTAGCAGCTGTATTCAAAGAATATTTGACACAGGATTTTTTTTTTTTAAAAAGTCAAGTTGCAACAACCTTATATTTACAGAAGAAAATGATTGCATAGACTACTAGTTAGGTCAATCCATTCTGTTAAGAATACCATACATTGAATTACTTTAAATCTGAACTCAGGTAATTACATCTCATATGAACTGTGTGAACATAATCCATCACAGAGAGTGGAATCCATAATATTTTACTTCCCAAAAAGTGCATTTTAAAAGTTACAAAAGTTACGTCTTCTTGTTTTGTCTCCTTGCCCAGAAAATGTGCAATTTTTTTTGCACAACACACTACGCAATTTCAGCAGGAAAAGATAGGGGGAGTATCAGATTATATTTGACAGTATTATTTTTTTATATGCTTTAGTATGGAACCATTTAATATGTTTTTAACCCAAATATGTGTCATTATTGAAGTGTTATGTTAGCTTTGAATTTTAAAAAGTGCAAAAATGCTGAGATGTCTCAATTTAAAACTAATAATGATACTAAATTTTATGAGTTAACCAAATAAATTTTATAGTTTATTTTAAAGTACAAATTTATGCTAAGATTTCATAGTATTTCTGAATATATAAAAGGTTTCTGACTCCTTTCTGTTTGAAGAATTAATTACCTATTCATTTATAGTTTATTGGGTAATTACAGCTGGAAGATTTGAAATTCAAAATGAACTGATCTGGATTAATTGCTCTACAAAGAGCTGAAGTTACAATAAATAACATTTCTTCTTGAAATATGAAACCAAGTTGTTTCTTCTTTTCTGTTTTCCATCATTCCATTGCACGAACTTAAAATAGTCCTTCTAGTAGTAATAGGAGAAACATACTGTGAATAGTTTGAAGTAAATGTCTGAAAACACAAAACTTCACTAAATGTTTTATGAAATGTGTTGTGCACATGTACTTGCACTCCATCTTGATGTAGCCAAATATATATAAAAAAAAACAACTCTTCATTGCATCTTGCTTTCATGGAGCTGAACAGCATCTGGCATTTTACTTTCTTCCTCAAGGTTAGCTGTTTCTCATTAGGCTGTGGCTCTTAAGAATTTGTTCTGCTGTGTAAAAAGCCAAAGCTGACTTTTAGGAGATGTGCAGGAAAGAAAATGCCATGCTATAGCCTTTCAGTATGGCTATTAACTTCCCTACATTGGTTCCAGCCACGGTTCACTTCCGTTTCAAGGAAAAAAAAAGGATTTGAGACCAACTCCTTTAACAAGAGCAAGAATGTCATAAACTTCAGAAAATCAAAAGGGGACAGATCTTTTAACTTATCATACAAGATCAGTAATAGATCCATCTTCCCTGTCTCAAATCCAACAGGGTGCTGCAAACATTAAGTCATAGTGGAACTGACCACTGAAGGCAATACACACCAAAACCTCTCCAAGGGGTAAGTTTCAATTACAACAGTAGTTTGTACTGCCAGAGAGCTGTCTATGGCTAGGCAGAATTTGTCCGAGATGGAAATTCATTATTGGAAATTAAAATAGTCTGTCTTGCAGAGCACAAGAGAAGAGAAACATGCCTTAGTCTTTAGCAAGTTTCTCAGCTGATCTTTTGAATGAAAACAAGTGCTTGATTTTTTTTCCCTCATGATGATTTCAGTGCATCAATGTGAAAATTGCAGATTGTGTTGGTGTGGCTGATAAAGTATAATGATGTAGACAATGGCATCCTCAGAATGATATTCCAGGATCTCTTCTGATGATGAGTTTGAGATTCAGTCCCTTGCCACTATCACTTTATCCAGTGAAATAATGTTTTATTTGTGGTAAATACCTTTTTTCATTAACACACCAGGAACAGATCTTAATAAGGTGATCTGCCATCAAATTTACATCTTCAGTTTAGCACTGTTAAGTGTCACACTGTAAAAATCTGTTATTTCAGGGCATTCTGGGAACTTCTTTGTCATGCAAAGGAGGGCCAAAACCTGTCCTCAGATTCCAGTCAGAGAAACAATAACAGCAGGTGAAAAAGACTAGGATTCAAATCTGGTTTTATTTAACATATCACTAACAAAAAGGATGAACTTATTTTCAATCTGGATTTTCTTTGCAGAAAGGTTAGTCTGTCATTCTAATGAAGAAGAATGTGTGAAAATACTGGACCATTTCTGACAAGGCAAATATGCTAATTTATGTATAAATTTACAAGTTTTGTTGGAGGTGATTTTGGGATGGGGTATTGGTTTTTTCTATTCAGAAGCTTGGAGAGGCATCACTACAGGTAATATAATTGAGAATCAATACTAAAAGCCTGTGTCTTTAATTCCTGTAGCAGGAATAAAAAAGAAAATAAATATATTTTACTTGTATGAAGTTGAAAAGATAATAAAAGTAGTTTAAAATAAAGAAGTGCAGTAAATTGTTTTAATTTCTGTTTATTTAGGGAACATATCTATAGTGCTATTTAATATATTTTCTTCACTCAAATATGAGGGGAAAAAAGACAGTGTTGGTTACTACCTTGAGGTGCTCTAACAACAATGACATAGTTGCCACGTACACCAGTGTGCTTGACAAAGCACTGTTCTCGCACTCAATTAAACGATCATGCTGACAGAAGAAAAATGAATCCACTTTGTTGCAGACTGTCAAACATGCTTTGCTTTCCAGCCTCCACTATTCTAGCAAAGTGAAACACACAAAATCACTTAATTGTGCCTGTCACTGGAAAAATAAATAAATATCAGAATATTGTTTTGATAAAAAAATTTCTGAACACACCTCCTAAATTTCTGCAAACACCGCTAACATTAGATATATATTTCTAATTGTTTTAATGAAAATGTCCCTTTTTGGAGCAGATATTACACGCTGCTTTTGTTGTATGTGGGTTTTTTTGTTAATCAGCAAATTTTAATATTCTTTAGCTGAAGAATAATCATATACGGCCAAATTCTTATCCCTTTTTGTTATGGCAGTATAAAATCACTGTCTGAGAATATTATGAAGCTATAAGGTTATAGGTAGACCCCTTTCTCATCATACAAACTTTCACTATATGGCAATCCAGTAGGGACAGATGATAGGAATATGTATCACATGTGCCACATTCTAGTGATTCCTGGATACTTCAAAACTACTTGCAATGTAACAGACTGCTACAGAGTACAGTTTCCCTTATATAAATGAATGATGTGGATCTGCCTGCTGAGGGAAAGCTAAAACTCTCTTTAATTCTGCTGAGTGATGTTCTGATATAGCTGCGTAACTGAGTTGCTTTGACATTAATTTAGCTCACTCTTTTTTTTTTGATGCTTTGAGACTGCAATGAAGAAGAATGTTTTGCCACACAGTTGCCTTCAACATTCTGCCAAGAAACTGCTAGCAGCTAAGCAAAGTGACATCTGTGCAAGTGGCAAGTGTCTTCACTACTTCTCTAAAATCTAAGCCTGAGGGCCTGAAACATTTCCCTGCACCTTACCAATTGTATGTCATTATTTTTACACCCATTTGTTACTAAAGGAAATAACTACTGAAATGAAAGACACTGAAATACTAAACTCTGTTATAAAGTACTATGTACATTTTTGTTTTATTGTGTTTTTTTTTTTCTCCATGCTATTTGAGATCTCTGAGAATTCAAAAAGGAACAGTATTAGTCAATCTGATTCATTGTTCAAAGCTTTCTAGTGTCACTTCCATCCACTGAATTAAATTTTTCATAGGATCTTAATTATTTCAAATAATAAAGTTATTTAGATTTTTTTTCCTGTGTGAAATTGAATTGTTTAAATGTAAACACCTAGTGTAATTTTGATGCTCTAAGCCATCTCACCCAGGTTCCAATTGCTCCTCCAGATCAGGGCATGGGTTTCCAAAGGTCCTGTGGCATGTCCATGAAGCCCACTCACATGTCTTGAATGTGCAAGGACAACTAAAATAATACTAGATACCTAAGTTAATGTAAAGTTAATGTAGCTGCATTTTCCCTTTTGACTCACCCTTACATGAATAAGTAACACTTACAATCTTTACTTGTCCAGAATAAAGATAGCAAGTCATAGAAAGAGGAAATGATACCTGTTCTCTAATAACTGACATTTTGATTTTTAGAAGTCAACAAGTTTAACTTCCATAGCAAAGTGATGACACATCAAAAATATTAATATCAAGGAAGTTGATTTGCTAACAGAGGAAGCGTGGTCAGATTCTCAAATTACAGAAATTAGGATAGCACCTTCAAAATTATGATCTCTATGCAAATTTGCAGTGTAGTAAAATTTTGTCAGGATCTTACAAAGAATATGAAGAACTCACATTTGTATATACAAATAGGTAAGACACCAACAGTAAGGTGAACTAAAGAATATAACATTACTTTGAATTTATCGAGACTTCAATGTTAAATTTAGCATACATGTAGACATGTAATAATTAAGCTGATCTTTCGCTATACAAATAAGAATTAGAAAAAAAGTTCATGCATAATCAGTTTACAAAAGATTTGCTTAGAGGAAGATAAATGCAGGTTAGAATTTGTGTTTTGGCACCATCAGTCATGCACAGAAATTTCATGGCCTTACTGCACTCTGGAGAAGATGCTTCTGTCCACATGACAATAGTGAGAAGAGTTGTGTTTAATTCCCGAACAGTTCTAAACTTGTGCATGCAGAAGTTGCTGCCTTCTTTAAAAAGTGATCTTTAAGAAAAAGACATTTAAAAACCTCTTTATTTCTTTTTCATTGGTAAAGAGAAGTTCCTTGATTTGCTAGAAAGGCAACAAGGAATAAGCTTTTTCATTTCTTGTCAGTTGAAAAAAATTACAAAATTATACAGAATAAATAGTAAATATAAATCTAGCTAGAATTCATTGCAAAAATAAACCTGCAGTGCTCTACTTTTTTTTTTTTTTTACCTATTTTTCACACAACACTTTAATTCCTTCTAATTTCAGAAAATATAACTTTTTTTTGTACAAACAACTAAATAATAATGTTGTTCCTCATGTGTGTGATTTGTTGCAGTTATTCTGTCTGGGAGTTGCTTTTGAGTAGAGTGGGAAAGGACCTGTATTTGAACTTGGAAATTCCTAGCCACAGCACACTCATTTTCTCCAAGAATATTTAAAGCCAGCACAGAACTTATTTATATATGTAGACAGATATATAAAAAACCCAAACTTATTAAACACAGTAACATATTTACAGCTGATTCTCAGTAGCTTTTCAAATTGCCCAGGATTATGAGTTGAAACACCAGTGATGCACAATGTTTTATAGCAGCAGCTCAAGAAAAGATTGTCCAAACTTAGGTAAAGCTATCAGGGAAAGTAGCAAAAGGCTTGCTTTTTTCTTCTTATTGAAGATGTTGGGTAAACATAGTTCCATGCTTTTCCTTCCACAACTGATACAGAATGCACATAATGAAGTTCCGTGTAAAATACTTAAATATTTGCAGGCTCTGCATTTTTTTTTTATTTTTTTTTTTAAACTGGCATTTAGTATGATAACATTTCAACTCCTTTCATATTTATTATGAAAGAATGTTAGGTGTGGTTGTAGACAATAGTCATGTATGCAGTGCGTTTACTAACCTAACAAACACACTCTAACCTTAAAACTACAAACACAGGTGTTTTTTCAAAAGGAACCTAATTAAACTGAGGGGAAAATGAAAGAGTAAAGGTAACAAATATTTTCTATAGTTTGGATACAGAATGGAGTGCACCATACACACCTTTGTAAAATGTTGAGTAATATTGCAATAGGCAATCTTCCTCCCACAGTTCAATCACACAAAGTTCATGTTTAACTTGGGGTAAGACATATTGACTGCACATAACCCCATGGCTTCCCACAGTGACCCCTGAGTTTTTTGTTGCTAGGATTACTGCTGTGCTTAAGTTCTGACTGTTGACATATAATTATAAGGCACTTTTATTTACAACTAAGTTCCAACTTAGAATTACAGAAATTCGGTCCCAGCCCAACGTATTATCACTTCATGTTTGCTGCTCCAGGACTTCCAGGTAGTCAGGCTCAGCATGTAAATTAGCTTTGAGTTCAAAATACTCATTTTTAGTTTGTTCTAGAAAAACCTTTCTTGGTCTGGAGTACATGAGTGTTTCCATTAGCTTCAGCTCCTCATGTGTTCCGGGATAATGAACTTCCACGTCAGGCTGGAGCTGGACAATATTTTTTCTTAGGTACTCCGTGATCCCTAGTTGCTGCAGTTCTCTCTCTTTTTCAAGAAAGTTTCTATACAAACAGCTGGCATCCTGAAAAGACAGAAATTCAGCAGATTGATCTATAGCCTTGTATTTTACATTTGAACCTGTAAGAGGGGAGCTATTCTCTCTTTCCAGGAGACTTCGGTGGAGATTTTTGGAATCATTAGCTTCCTTCTCACTTCCCTCCTCCCGTTGCTCAGTATGTTTGGGGCTGAAGGATGGACTGCGGTAGACCTGAACCATGGGAGTAACCATACGTTGCTCATATAGAGCTGCAGCTGGGCGCTCCGTTGTGTGGTGTGTTGTCTTATGCCCGTACATGCTGTACTGGAGGTGAACTGGGCTGCTATCCCTCATTTGT
Source organism: Gallinago undulata (assembly GCA_026546715.1). Classification (NCBI taxonomy): domain Eukaryota; kingdom Metazoa; phylum Chordata; class Aves; order Charadriiformes; family Scolopacidae; genus Gallinago; species Gallinago undulata. Next base: position 157,665,614 of record JAOTQQ010000001.1, on the reverse strand, counting down.
TCATCTGCTTGCTTCTTCTTGCATCTTCGTCGCCGATGCAGAACAAGAACAACTACTCCTGCTGCACAAAACACAATAGTTATAAACACAATTAGAAGTCCTAGTATTAGAACAGAAAGTGGGATAGCATCTGTAAGAGACCGCAGGATGGTGTCTGCAGTGTTTGTAGTAGTAGAAGAAGTTGTCACAACTACAAAACTGGCATGAGTTGGTAGGGCAGGGCTGTTTATTAAACTTGGACACAAGACTTCACTGTTAAGAGACTTCAATTCTTTTTTTGCTAGATGTCCTGGAGATTTGCAAAAAATATCACCCATCATTGTGTTCTTACTCAGTTTTTGTATCCATTTTTGCAACCCAACTGAATCACAAGTACAGTCCCAGGGATTGTCTTCGAGTTCAATTTGTACCAGCATATCCAGTTCATCCAAGACATTGCTTACTGGCAAATGCGCAAATTGGTTTGTTTTCAGATTTAATCTGATAAGTGGAACACCTGAAAAGATATGGGGTGGCAAAGTTTGCAGAAGGTTGTTATTTAAGTAGAGGACCTTAAGTTTTGGCATTACACTAAATGTCCCTGGCAAAACTTGTTTGATGGCATTATATTCAAGGTACAAGTACTCAAGGTGCTGAAGGCCAAGGAAGAGATTCTGACTTAACTTTGTAAGATGATTGCCATTGAGATACAATTTCTGCAGTCTAGTCAGATTCAAAAAGGATCCTTCCTCAAGGATTTCAATGCGATTGTTCCCCAGATGAAGCATTTCCAGGCTAGCATAGTCCACAAGATCTGATTTCATTAATGTCTGAATTATATTTCCAGCTAGAATAAGCTTTTTAGGATTTGGAGGAGGTGGTCCTAAATCAGACAAGCTTTCAATATTTCGCTCCTGGCAGTGCATGAGAACTCCTGAGAGCATATGGCTGGTGCAGTGACAGGGGACGGGACAATAGATTCCTGGAAACTGAGTAGTAGGCTTTGAAGTATGAAGCATTAAACTTGGTTCTCTAGTAGGAGCTTTCAGGATAGGAATCACCTTAGTTGAGAGGTGACTATCACTAACAGAGGTGGTTACAACCAAGGGCAGTGACCCTGAAGGATCTTCAAGTTCATTGACAGGATGAGTGGGACAAAGTGATTCTTTTTTCAACCGGCTTAAGATGCTGCCTTTGATAACTGGAGGACTATTGCATACAACATCACCTATTATTGACTGAGGCGGCATGTTTTCTAGCCATATCTTCAGCTGCAGCAAATCACAGTTACAGGCCCATTTATTATCTTCCAACTGAAGATCTAGTATTCTACCAATGTGTTCCAAAAAGCCAACATAGGGCAGGGTCTGTAACTGGTTTCCACGAAGATCTAAATGGGTCAATGGCACAAACCGAAATATGTTTGGAGGAAGATACTCAATGGCATTATCATTCAAAATAAGCACTTTAAGCCTGTTGAGCTTGCTGAAGGCACTTGCTTCAATCACTGTGATGAAATTGTTGTCTGCTTGAAGAAACTCTAAATTTTCCAATCCATTAAACGTATCTTCTTTAAGTGTTTCTAAAGAATTGTGATTGATATGAAGTTGCTTAAGAAGGGTGAGACCATTGAAAGCCCCAGGCTCAATATCAGCAATATTATTAAATCCAAGATGTAGAGAGATAGCATTAACAAGGCCAGTAAAATCATTCACATGTAACGCAGTCAGGCCATTGTTTAACAGATTAAGATGGAAAGGCCGTGATGGTGGGACATTTATTTCTGATACCGTCTTGATGCCCCTTTCTTCACAGTTTATAATCATGGTATCATCCTTTTCTTCACAGGAACACAAACTCTGACAAGATCCTCTCACTGAAGGAACGGAAGTCTGTGACTCGAAAGGATCAGATGCAATCACAACTGAATATAGAATAAAAATCCAAAGCTTCATCTTGCCCAGTAGATTCTATAAGAAAAGAAACAAACAAGAAAAAAAAAAAAAAAGGAAAAACAAATAATAATGTAGTCATTATTTCAGAGGGTTAAATTTTAATTTTATTTTTTTTCCTGGGACAAAGGGGAGAAATAACCATTCCTATTACTTGTCATTAGCTGCCTAACTTTCCAAACAATACTGTATTGTGAAAAAAAATATATAATTTTCTAAGCAGAGAAAAATATATTTAGTTTAATGTACGGAATCAATGAACACAGTCATAAGCGGAGTGTTTCAGTACTTTCATGATGATACACCAAAGTAGGAGACAATCAGGGATATGTTGTCTTTATTTATATATCATATACAATCTTTTGCCAGTAGATAGCAGTAATAAGTTATTACCCCAAGCAACTTATATCAAGGCTAATGGAATAGTTGGGATCATTGCTTGGTGATCACCATATAGCACTGCAAATTTTAAGAGCACCTTGCTAAGCTGGACTTAATGTTGTCCAGCTGCTGAAGAGAAGAAATAAGATTTGGTTTGGTTCAACAATGTGTTGTGAGCAAAAGTCCATTCAGGCAGGATACACAGAATGTCTCCTTAGGTTCTGCTTTATGTATGTAAATCAAAAGGTATTTCCTCTGCAAGCCTTGTATCCCCAAACTGAAAAGGAAGTAGACAATTTTTTTTCTTCTCTATTTACATTTTAATGCTTATATTAGAGTTTGTGGATATTTAGTGAAAGTGGAAACACAGCACATAGTAGTGTAATATGTTTTTGTACAATATAAACGTGAAATAATTGTGTACAGAATTAAAATAATAAAAAGAGAACTGACAACACAGTACATGCCAGAAGTAAGAGGTAGGCAAGGGGCAACCAATTTTTTTGGTGATTAATTTTTAGACTTCTAATTATTATAATCATTAGTTAGCACAAAAATTCTGAAATGTACATGGAACTAACTAACTAACTAACATGGAACTAACTAACTAACTCTGTTTTATGAGTTAAAAATTATCATCAGTATCATCCATATGTTATATAACTTAAATTATAAACTGTCAGCTGGTCTTGAACTTTGCAATGCCTGAAAAATATCATTCCAGTATAACTGTGGAGTCACAAGCAAAATTCACACATTGAAAGCAAGTATTCATAATCATGGGTTTGAACTAATTTATGCTACACTCTTGATTTGAAAATCCTCTGTTTCTTTCTGTCAATGCTGTCCAGTTAGCAAGAACAATGATATTTCTTGATATATGAGATGGAATTAAATCTCTGTTTATGGTCTTTAATTAAATATTTGCACATTTCCTAAAAGAAAAAAAAGAATGTTACAATGGAATGGATGACTGAAAACACAAGAACTTTTTTTGGATGCACAATTTATTCTAGGAATGAACTAAGCAGGTTTCTTAAATAATCCATCTAATAAAGGTCACTTGACCTTTCAAAGTAAGCGATTGAAACACAGAGTACAGAATGTCACCACACTATTAGCCAGAAGAAGTGTTAAATTCTGAAAGATTAGAACGCTTTAGAAGAATCTATTCAATTACAAGCATGAACATTCTTACAGTGTGGCCATAGGATTTGGCATCTCATTAATACATATTTTAATTATCAGGTACCTTTGTTACGTGCAACACTATTTACTCAAGGCTTCCCTTGAAGCAGATTGCAAGGATTTATACATGTGGGCACTTAAGTGTTGTGGTATGAGTATTATACACACACAAAAGCAACAACAGCAAATCTGTGCAGTGAATTACGTTTTTCTCTATTATTAGTTCCTGATAAGTGGCAGTAGATGTATGAGGTTAGAAATAGTAAGTGTAATTCACAGTGTGAGAAAAAGTGTCCCCTAATATATGACCTTTTATTTGTCTTTCAGTAGAACAAATAATTTTGTTTTCTCATCTAACATTCCTTGAACTCCAGATGCCTGTGTTTAATATATATGTCTCTGTTTTCCAAAAAAAGTATTGGTTAAGACATATCATGTCAAGATGTAATTTTGAAGCATGCAGAATAATTCTGGGACCATAATATGCTAGAGATTTATTCATGCTTCATGTGTATCAATATCCTTTCCAGTGACCCAAGGTAAAAAATACAGGCTCTTGACACAGATGCCAGCTTCAAACCTACTGTATGACTAATTAGACACTATTTCTGTACACTTTTTCTCTGTAGGAATTCCAGCCTCAATCTGTATCAAATTCAAACTGCACTCATAAATTCCCTGAGCAAAATTAAATGAAAAAAAAAACAACAAAAAACAAACCACCAAAACATCTGAAAAGTATGTTGCATTCTAGTGCATATTGAGAAATTAGGTTATAAAAATGAAAGCCCTCTTCTAAGAGATGAAAGTAACAACATTTGTAACCAATTGGAAAATGTTCTCATTTTAATCATCATCATACTTCTGTGGGCAACACTGCCAGAACTCTCATACACACATATACACACACCAAAAATTAATAATCAGAGAGTTGCATTCTTTTTCCCTTTTTCCATTATTTTTGTCTGAACGCTCAGGAATACGTAATGAAGCTCTCAGCAGGCTACTATTGTAAAATAAAAAAACCTGCTTTCAAGTAACAGATGATAGTCATATAACTGAAATAATTTACAATAAAATAAAATTTAATTTAAAAGACTTCACAAAGTAGAACTTTTCCTGTTTCATGTGGTGAGGTTTTTCAGCAAATTCTACACGATAACTTGAATTTGTTGGCTTTATCTGCTTTAGTGCAAGTCACTAACTGCATAATGTAACCAAGCTTTTTGCAAAATGAATTCTAAAAGACTAAGACAGTCCTTTCTACAAAACAAAGTTTAATATTTTCCAGAAATAGTCACCATATAGGAAAGGCATCACATACTTGACAAGTAATAATCAGTAATGTGTTTTTAAAACATTAACTTAGCTTTTTTCACTTCACTTGGGGTTTTGTTTGTTTTAATTCAGCTATTTAAAAAATGCATGTTGAAGAATTTCAAAGCCTCAAGCTAAGAACTGGTAATTTCTAAAAGCCTTCAGGATTGCTTATTAATTTTAAAGGGAATCATAGTCAGATGATGCATTTAAGACAATTTTTGCACTTCAGAAAATAAAAACAAACACCCATTTCTTCCCCCTCAAGGGATCTAAAATCAGTTTCCTTTTAATACACACATTCTATGCATTTGGCAGTTTGAATAAATGCACCTGGCAGAGCATTTGAAATACAGTATAAAATGCCATAATTTAACATAAAAGTTATACAAAGTCACACAGAAAAATAATTTCAGCTGGTAATGAGAAATTAATTTCTCTTACACTGAGCTAATTAACTAACTGGAACCATTCTTACCTGTAGAGCAGTAACAGTCCCTGAAACACTCGGTAATGCAGAGTTGGAGCAGCTGTTTCAATGCGATGTAATTTTTCCCAGTGAAAAAAAACACTCTTTCGTCTGAGTTTCACTCTGCTGCAAGCTCTGGCAATACTACAGCTCCATAAAGTTAAAATCCTTGTTCCGAAGACAAAGCGTTCAGTTGAAAAAATCTTCCAGACAGCATGCACATGAGACCATCCTGTAAGCAGTCGTCCTTTTTCCTCAATTAAAATTCACAGCATACTTCACAGCTATGCTGGCTTTTCTGCATATAGTTAACTGTTTGCAAGCATTTGGATGCAGTAAACAAACAAGATGTTCAGCAGAGCTTGACTTGATCACTTGGTTTGTCAGATTTTTAGATCCAAGCTGCTTCTATGTTCTCTCTGCTCTTTCTAGTCTTTCTTGTTAGCTCAGTTTGTTATTAGTCAGATTGCCAGGGGCTGGGAGGTAGGCGTAAATAAAGAGACTTCTTGGCTTTTGACTCAGCCTTTAAGCCCTTCCCCACCAGAGAGCTTTAATCTGCCAGTGTCATTTAATACAAGATACAGCTCCACCTTGAGACAGATCAGCTCCTCCTCCTGCAATTTCTCTCATCTCCTTTTCCCCTTATCTAAGTGAACCACAGAAAGTAAAATATTCAACTAAGTATCTTCTAGATTATTTGGCTGATTTTGCAAAACAGTAAACATCCATTGCAGCTCTTGCAGTTTGTTCTCTTGGCAGATCTTGCATTTAGTTTATATCTGCAAATACGTGCTTTAGAAACTGAAAGCATTCCAGCCCAAATACTCTCCACAAAACACACTACAAGGGAAACCTTGTCCTCGGGAAAATATGCTTATCACAATGAAGTGTAGGATTGTTCAAAGAAATAAATGACGGTAGAGCTCTCAATCCAGTTCACCCAATGTGACTGGGGCAGGGTTGAGTATGTACAGTTTTGCATACTTTATTTCTGAAAAAAAAAAAAAAAAGGAAAAAAAAAAGCGCAGAGTATTAGTGCTTATGCTTGCTCAATGATTGCCATCAGTCCTTTTTAAAACTGCCTATTTTGTTCTTTAGGAAGAAAACTGGGTTGATTGTAATTGTTTGTTCTACAGATGTTAGCATAGTGTATTGGTATCTATCCATGTGAGACTGTAGTGTATTTGCATGAAACATTGACAAAAAACGGTCTGGTGGTGGGGCTTGAGGGAGGTGTACTCTCAAAGGCAAGTGTCATGTTTAAGGTATTATGTGCTCATAAACAAGTAATTAGAAGATACAGTAAGGTGATGGCAGAATGTTTATTCCATGCAAGGAACATTTTCCTCATCCCTCCTGCACTGCATGGGATGGTTTGATATGCTGCAAATGCTATTTCCTTGTTCATCCCGCTGCCATAGAGCCACAAAACTTTTTGGTGAGCAACAACAGATCTGGTGCTTCAGTCTATTTATGTAGAGCGTATGCATATACATTTCCCTTTTGTTCTTATTGTGTCTGGAATTACTTTACAGATTGTTTATTACAGCCTCAATACCAGTCATATTCCAGTAACATCTTTTGTGCTGATAGATCTCCATGTGGCCTCACTGGCCTTTGAAGAAATACTGTAATGTACTATTCCATATGATGAAGGCTATCAAGATCTTTTCCTATAGATATATATACACATATATTCACATATACATATGTAATATACATGTATACATACATGTATACATAAGTGCACATACACATATATTTTTTATATCTGAGCATATGTATATATGCCTTGGCTTATTAGGATGAGTTCTTTAGTAGTTAATTTTCTACAGATAAAGTATGTCATTTAGAAAAATAATAAAAAGAGATAAAATATTCATAAGAAACAGCAGCAAGTTAATTTCCTTTCATTTCAACACATCACTTATTTGATTGCATATTGCAACTTTTAAGGAATCTTGCCACTCTGTCTTGACTTGCACACATCTTACTGTTAAGGCTCAAAGATTCTCAGGTATCTGTGTCCAGCCAAATAAATCATTACATTCTTTACTCATGTTCAGTTTCTCATTTGGAAGTCAGTGCTCACACTGCAACTTGTAGTTGATTATTTGAGATGGAGAATACCTATATATACAGATACTGATATCAGAAGTGAAAACAAAACAGTTCTTTCCTTTTCGGTTAACATCCACAGGACTAAAATCTGATCACAAAAATATTTCCATAAATCACCAACTAAAAATACAAGAGCATTTCCTGACCATATACAATTGAAAAAAACCAACAATGTTTATCAATAATGTTTGTCATTCCACAAACTATATATTTACCAGGTTTATAAAATTATGGCTAATGATTGTTTTTCTACCACAATTTTATGAATCATTAAGCAGATTACTATAAAGAATGTGATTCTGCAAGCGCATCTGCATGGACAGTATTGAACTGACATGGAGTTTTGATCTTGCATTTTAAACATTCACCTTTATCAGTTGCTCTGACAATTTTAAAATTTCTGAAGCTGTATAAATAAAATCTAAAACTGTCAGGCTTACTTATTTCCAAAAAGGCCTTAAGCTTTTATGTCATTCCTTTTTACCTCTACACAAAGTACATAATCTCCATAGATGAAGAATGAGACCATACCCTATATACATACACTATATAGTATACATATATTGTGCATAATTCTCCCCCAGCTAGTGAGTTTCCTTTCTTATCAATACATACATGTAGAAATAGAAGTTTTAATGCTGTTAAGTATGTAGGCCTTGTGTAAAATCCTTAAAAGAGGGTACCATGTTTTCTTAAATTCTCTGTTATGTTGGTAAGATGTACAGATTTCTTTAGCTGTATACATTAAAGAGGAAACTCCTGAGACTGAATTACATAATTTGTAAATTTTGGTATGACTATAAAATACCCAGGAAGACTCTTCTGGAATCCATTTTTTTCTTCTTAGCAATACATTCTCTCTATTCAGGAAAATTCTGAAGACTACAGGGACGCTTGTATGAAACAGAGAAAAGCTTCCTTTCAGTCAGACCGTACTGATACCTTTTCTAGATTATTTTGAAGAATATTTTCTGTACAAAGGATATGAATTTCAAATGTGGAAATTAGGTTTACAATTTACAGATTAGTCTTCAAAATGGATTTTTCATGGTATTCTACTTATTTATTTGTAAATTCAGTGTTTAAAAATAACAGATGGAATAAGGATCTGCATTTGCTATTTCAGTGGAAGGTAAAGCTCCTCTCCTCCCTCATTCACAACTCATTGCCACTTCTCAGTGTGCACATAAGGAGCCATTAATTCCACACAAGATATATGAGCCAAATAATGTATCCTGCCTGCCTGCAAGAAGCTGCTAGTCCACATCAGCCACTCTTCCCCTATATTTCTTGCAACATCAACTCTCTGAACTGTGTATAAATGCTGGTCTGAGAGCTGAAGATACTGTACTGAAAGGACAGTATAAGTACAAACAAATAAGTAGCATATTAACATTCATACCTGAGAAAGGAGATTGAGCTACCCTGTTGAAACTCATATACATAGTATATGTGAAAATTCCAAATGGAGAGACAGTCACCAAGGATAAATCTTAGCTAAGTAGCATCAGGGAACATAGAACATGCACAGAAAACAAATAAACAAAGAAAAACCCATAGTACAGCATAGATACACTTATGGAAACTACCAGTGCCTACTATAAAACCAATGCAGACCCTTTGTCTCCTGTTTCAAAGGAAATTAAGAAAGCTTTTCTTGAACTATAAGTTTCACAACCCTCAAGTGAACAGGAAAGAAATAATTAAGTTTGGCATTAGGAAGCAGAAGGTTTTGTTTTGTAGCCCTCCATTTATTTAATGCAGGTATACAACACCTATTTCCCTCACAGAACTATTGCACCTTTTGGTTTTTCATTGGGATAGGTCTTACTCAAAACCTTTTTCTGCTCTGAGCACTGTGCTTGTGTGGCTTTTTTACAGTCATGAACACATTGCAATTACGTAAACAAAGATCAGGATACCCCTGTAAAAGTGATATGCAAGCCTCATGACTATTCTATTCATAAATGTTTTAATTTTTATATGATCCATATTAATAGGTAAATATCTGAAAAATATGCTGAAAAAGATCTTCAATTTATAAGAAAACAGGTTAAATTAACAACCTGCTGTTATCTTAATATAGAATCTAAGTAACTAAATTAATTTAGAACCATACAGGCATATCTAATATAAAAGCATACATGCATATGTAATGTTGTATGCATTAACCCTCATCCTGCAAAAAATTACATTCCTTGAAGTGTTTTCAAGAAAGGTATATAGAATTTAATATTCTTTATATTTCATTTTTCAAGATAAAAAGTCACATGGTCCTTTGAATTTCCTGCTGGTGTGAACTAGAACGACACATTTTATCCTACTATTCTTAGCATTATGATTCCTAAAAAAATAGTGTTTCTTAGTCATTTAATAAAATATGATCTAGTGGCTGTAAATTGTCTTTATTTTGGAAACAGATGAAACCAAGCTGTTTTCTCTTGTGTTCTCTTTAGTAATCCTGCTTTATTTTAGTATTCAGCTCATTGTAAATATGTAAACATTTCTTTAATTTGCACTAGTTCCTTCTTTGGTATCTGTGCAATAGATTTTGAAGCTTTTCTTTGTTTTGCTTGCTCATTGACAGAGAATTCCCAGTTAGGAAGAGTTTAATAACAAAGTTAAAATCTCCTAACCTATTCTGAGATAATCCATCTTGTTCACAAATTTTGATGTTGGAGTGACAGATGTCCCTTGATTTGAATCAACCTTTCAGAATAGGTAGATTCTCCTCTCCTCTCCTCTCCTCTCCTCTCCTCTCCTCTCCTCTCCTCTCCTCTCCTCTCCTCTCCTCTCTCCTCCTGAGCTTGGCAACTTTGGAATGTGAATTCAAAATATGCCTGGAGGTGACTGGTCTATAGAGAACAAAAGTCACCTAAGTACTTGCAGTCTTCAGTTATGATTAATCAGATGCATATTTTTTCAAATGTACTCTTCTTGCCAACAACCCAAGGAAAAAAATATAAAAATTGAGTCATAGTTTGGCATTGTACAGCATGCTAGCAACCTAGAAACTCCTCTATTAATCTACCTATGCTCCCTTTTCTTTGTAACTTTTGCAACCCAGGAAGCATTATTGTCTATCGACTTTAAATTGCTGTAGTTTTAGAGTGAAACAGTACTCTCCATGACCACATAGCCAGCTGAAACTTCTAAAAAGCAAAATGGAGTAGAGTGCCTAATACCCATGTAGAAGAAAAAATCCAGTGTAAAATCAACAGAATTTCCCTTGACTTCTTTGGGCTTTGACTTATTTTCTGATTTCTCTGGATTTCCAATCAATATCCTTTAAGATATATTTGAATAAAATCTAAATTTAAAACATCCTTGTAAGTTTATATATGCTATTTAAGTTCTACTTACTTTATTCCCCCAATATGACACAGTCTACCGATTAGTTACTAACTGCATCTCTAAGTAGTCAGCCTCACATTGTAGTTACAGATATTGTAATTGAAGTATAGTCAATTTTTCTGACTTTCATGTCTGAAAGTAGTTGAAAGTCTAGTTCTTGTAGGAGCCTTGAAAAAAAATCAATTCAATACTTTGATCTAACCCATAGATACAGCAATTGTGTAAAGCTTTTGAAAGAAGTAGTGAAATGTTCTGTTCTGCATTCTTTTAAAAACAAAATTGCTTGGTCTTCTGTTCCTAAGGTGGAGAGCAGAGAAATACACACATACACATTCTGTATTAGTTTGCAATGTACTTACGGTGTTCTTTTTCAAATTACAACCTAAGATGTTCACAGTTCCAGATGAACTGTTAAGTTCAGATTCATCTGTCAATAGTTTAAAAAGTTTACTGCTTGCACACAAAAATGCAGATATATTAATGTTATAAACCCTTTAAAGGTAGAAGAAAAAATAAAGAAAAGAATAATTACTAGGTGTGCAGTAATCAATGATCAAAACAAAGGATATGATATGGTTTACATATATTTACATTTATTTTTTCAGTGTTAAACAATTACTATGCTTAGTCTTTTTCAATAATTCTGAATAGGAAAACATGAAATATTGAAACTGCTGTGTAAAATGATTTACTTTCCTTTGGCTATGAAAAATGCATTGATATTTAACATTAGTATCCTGTTAAACACAAATGAGTTTCTACATGCTGAGTATGTCTAAGCCTATTTATGATAATACATGCTTGTGCCTAACTTAATTGTACATTGTATGCTACTGCTGTTCCACAGAAATCCAGCTAATGTAGATTATATCAGGCAACTTGGAAAAACACTTGAAGAGTAAATGCTGCAATAGTCAATCAAATTTGAAAAATCACTAGATTGCAAATACCCGTAGCATTCAACTAGTTTCTCTTGAGTAAAATTCACAGACCCAGTACAAGTCTAATGCACTAATGAATTAATGTTTAAGCTCTGCTTTGAAGACGATTTAATCTTCTTTCTGATAATGCATATCCTTTAAAGAGGCACTGACCTGTGTTCTGAACACCAGCTTTGGATATGTACAATAGGAACTGCAGCAACTGAGAGCACAGGTCATTCAATGAACACTCTTTGGATCTGTAAAGTCATGGGTAATGACTTTTAATCTACTACTCAAGACAGTAGTAGATTGCAACAGTTGGAAGCAGTCCCCTCACCACTTTGACTTCCTAATACAGGACTGATGTGAGCTCATTTTCAGTTAAAAAGTTTTTTACAAGTTCATCAATTGTCCATTTTTTACTGCATGAAAAAATTGAGGATAATTTTTCTTGTATACCATAAGATGCCAATCTTTGGAATGCATTATTCTGGAAGTCCCTGTAAGTCATTGAGATGTCTAGAACTTAGCTTAGACAACTAATTTTAGGCATCTGCGATGGCTGAGGTAAATCCTACCTTAAGCAGTTCTCTGATGTTGGCAGCTAACACTGTGTGCTGGGTCTGGCTGGGATGGAGTTGGGTTTTTTTCACAGCAGTTTGTATGGTGCTATGTTTTGGATTTGCCAATAAAACACACCAGTGTTTTGGCTATTGCTGAGCAGTGCTTGTACAGTGTAAAGACTTCCTATTTTTCCAACTATGCCCGACCATGCAGGTTGGGGGTAGGCAAGAACTTAGGAAGAGACATAACCAATACAGCTGACCCAAAATGACCAAAAGGATATTGCATGTCATATAGTATCATGCTCAGCATTAAAAACAGAGGAGAGTCGTTTTTTGGAAAGTAGGTATTGCTTGGAGACAGGATGAAAATTGGTTCCACTTGCACTGGTGGTGAGTGATTGCCTTTCCATCATTTTATTATTTTTTATTATTTTTTAAATTTATTTTTCTTTCCTTTGTTTATTGAACTATCTGTATCTTGTCCCATGAGTTTTCTTGCTTCTGCTCTTTCTATTCTCTCCCCCATCCCAGCACAGGGAGGGAGTGAGCAAGGTGCTGTATGGTGCTTAGCTGCCTATAGGGTTAACCCACAACACAGAGATACAATGAAGCTCCCTGTTTCTAAATTCACAGGGGCCATATTCATCTTTTGCACAATATCTGAGTAGTCAGAGTTTTCAGGAAATGGTAGAACTAGAAAAAAACTCCTTATTTTGGGTTTTTTCTACTAGCAAAAAGTCTATAGCTAAAGTTATCCTTCTTTGGTTCAGTTGCTGTATGGAAGAGCAAAGACTGCAAGAGAATTGGGCTCTAATAGGAAGCAAACAAGCTATAAAAACAAATCTGAGTATAGCTGACTACAGATACAACTCAGGAAAGGTGTGACAGATTTGTCTTCGGTTGTCCACGCTGGAATATTTTTATTTGATTAAAAATGCATGAAAAGGAAAATAATGTATTGAATGGGCAAGCATTATTCAGTTAATCACTGCATCTAAATCCTCAGACACTCTTACAAGAAGCTACCTCCTTGGATATGATTTCTTAGCTTTGCATTCTGCCACGTAGCCATGCTCCTTGTTTTATCCAAGCTATTGTCACAGAGCAAATAAAGCCCATTAAAGAAATTAAATCTACTGGATTTAGAACCCATTTCAGCATTTCTGTCAAAGTGGGAAGAACACACAAACCTACATCTGCCAATGACTTAATTTTTGGTTTCTGTTCTCATATAGCCATTTATTTTTAGAAAACAACTTTTACAAGTGTGAGGATAATGTTAGTCACTATAGAAATAAACACATTAGGTAGAATAAAAATGCAATGGACAGAGTAAAAAGTATACAGTTTCCTGAATTCAAAAAAATATGTTAAAAGTTTCCAGGGGATTTCTCTCTATTGAAGTTAGTGCATAACTATATCTAAGCCCATTTTTGTGGAAGGAATGTCAGACTTCTGCTTAAAAAATATATGTCTCAGGTGCATATAAGGTGCTGAAAATCATTGAAAGGTGGTTTTTGATCAGTTTATCATGCTATATTAATAGTTTAGCTGTAGTTTTGATGGTGCAAGTTCAGCTCTAACATCAGACTCATCGGGCTATGTTCTATTTCCAAAATAGGAATGGGCTTATATTTTTTCATATTTTTTTATTTCAGCAGATGTGGACTCCTGCTTTGGTTTTATGCAGTCAGATGGTGCAGAGAAAATAAACCTTTGAATTCACTTTTGAGGTGAAAGTAAGAATTTTTATTCATATATAACAAACTGCATCTTATCTTAAAATGTCCCTGTGGTTCAGATCTTGTGAATCTGGGTTTCTTACACAGACTATAAGGTACAGCAAAATCAGACATTTTCCCCCTGTAAAAGGGAAGAAAACCCTTTTCAAGATGAAGAAAGAAAAATTCAATTTAGTGTGCTCAGGGGTGAGGGATAAGGATAAGAGTGGGAATATTTCGAGTAAAGTAAAAAGCAGAAAGTCAGCCAGGAAGAGTCAACTTTCTGTTCTTCTGCTATTAAAGATGAGAATAGGGTAAAGAAGTGACTTTGTTGAGAGAGTCCATTTCATCAGCTGTGGTGACATTGCTGCACACCCTTACCTTTCCTCAGTGACACTGGCAGATACAATGGGTAGGAATATATACATTATTTCTGCTTCCAAAAATCGCTTGCCCTACACATCACTTGCTATGTGCTTTGCCTATATATAAAGTCTTTTACAAACAATTAACCTTTGCAATTAAATTGATCTCATTTTCACATGAGATTTTATAGACAAAACAACTTTGTTTAGAACCTATAGTAAGAGTAGCTTCTGAATTAATATTCTGATTTTGTTTTTTCCCAAATCTTTATCTGACTTAAAGATCTAAGTACAACTGACCGTCTTCTGGCAAGTATGTGAAGCCATATGGATTTTACTGAGTCACAGACCATGAACAGGTGTGAGCTTTGCTGGAGGACAGCTACAGAGTCAGTATTAGGGCCTAGTATTCTGCCTGACATTAGGGATGGATTTTTTCATCTAAATCACCTAAAGCATGGTAGTCGTCATCTCAGTCCAATTAATAATAAAGAATGTGGGTAGAGAACTAATACAAAGTGCTGTGCAATGTCCAGTGTAATCTGACAAAAAAAAAAAAAATTCTCCCCCACTGCTTTCAGGTTGTAGTTTGTTTTTTTTTTTTGAAATAGTGAGATCTCACTGAAACATATTTTCAGTTTAGAGTGCCTTTATTGCATATTATCCATCCTAATAAGAAAATTGAATATCTAGATTTAGTACTGAAAATGATTTTATTTTGGGGAGGCTTTTTTTGTGTAGGTGATGACCATATGTTTACCAAAACTGAACTTATTTTTTCCATTGATATTTGAAATCATTCAGAAGTCTACTATGCTTATAACTGACATGTATGCTACGTTTAACAAACAAGTGGAAGCAAACATGCAGAACTAAAAAAAAAAATCTAAGAGAAAGCAACGATTGATAGTCGTAGGCAACTCTCTTTTGAAAAGTATGTAGGCACCCATTTGCCAACCTGATGCATTCTCCGGAGAGGTGTACTGCTTACTTGGGGTTCATATTAGGGATGTCACTGAGAGACTACCAAGTCTCATACAGTCCTCTGACTATTATCCCCTGCTGTTGTTTCATGTGGACACCAGTGATACTGCCAAGAACAGTCTGAGGAGTATCAAGAATAACTATAAAGCCCAGGGAGCAGCGGTCAGGGACTCTCGGATGCAGGTAGTTTTTTCATCAGTCTTCCTGGTCCAAGGGAAGGGGGTTGAAAGCACCAGTTGAATCTGGCAAAACAACAAATGGCTATGGGGCTGGTGCCATAGGCGGGGGTTCAACTACTTAGATCATGGGAATCACTTTGAGAAATCTGGTGTACTGGGGCTTGATGGGGTCCATTTTTCAGAGAAAGGGAAGACTATCTTCAGTCAGAGGTTTGCCAATCTTGTGAAGAGGGCTTTAAACTAGAGTTGCTAGGGGACAGGAACCTCAATCCATCCCACTCCTACCAGTAAGAGATGCCAATGCCAGCAATCATAGAATCACAGAATCATAGAATCATATGGGGCTAGAAGGGACCTCTGGAGATCATTTAGTCCAACCCCCCCACCGGAGCAGATCTACCTAGAGTACGTTGCACAGAAACTTGTCCAGGAGGCTTTTGAATGTCTCCAGAGAAGGAGACTCCACCACCTCTCTAGGCAGCCTTTTCCAGTGCTCTACCACTCTCACAGTAAAGAAGTTCCTCCTCATGTTTAGGTGGAACTTCTTATACTCAAGTTTGTGCCCATTTCCTCTTGTCCTGTCACTGGGCACCACTGAGAAAAAAACAGCCCCATCCTCCTGACACCCTCCCTTTAAGTATTTGTAAGCATTGATCAGATCTCCCCTGTCTTCTCTTCTCCAGACTAAAAAGACCCAAGTCCCTCAGCTTTTTCTCACAGGACACATGCTCCAGGACCTTAATCATCTTTGTGGCCCTTTGCTGTACCCTCTCCAGCACTTCCCTGTCCTTCTTGAAAAGGGGAGCCTAGAACTGGACACAGTACTCCAGATGGGGCCTCACCAGGACAGAGTAGAGGGGCAGGATGACCTCCCTCGACCTGCTGGCCATGCTCTTCTTGATGCACCCTAGAATGCCATTGGCCTTCTTGGCCACAAGGGCACATTGCTGGCTCATGGTCATCCTGTTGTCCACAAGCACTCCCAGGTCTTTTTCCTCAGAGCTGCTCTCCAGCAGGTCAGTCCCCAACCTGTACTGGTGCTTGGGATTATTTCTCTCCAGGTGCAGCACCCTACATTTGCCCTTGTTAAATTTCATTAGGTTTCTCTCGGCCTATCTGTCCAGCCTGTCCAGGTCTCGCTGGATGGCGGCACAGCCTTCTAGGTTGTCAGCCACCCCTCCTAGTTTTGTGTCATCAGCAAACTTGCTGAGGGTACATTCCATCCTTTCCTCCAGGTCATTGATGAATATATTGAAGAGGACTGGACCCAGTATTGACCCCTGGGGAACACCACTTGTTACAGACTTCCAGCTGGATTCTGTGCCCCTAATCACAACCCTCTGGGTCCTATCTTTTAGCCAGTTTTCAATCCACTTAACTGTCCATTTATCTAACCCACACTTCCTAAGCTTAGCTATGAGGATGTTGTGGGAGACTGTGTTAAAAACCTTGCTGAAGTCAAGGTAGACAATATCCACTGCCCTCTTCTCATCTATCCAACTAGTCATGACATCATAGAAAGCTATCAGGGTAGTCTGACATGACTTCCCTCTGGTAAATCCATGTTGACTACTTCTGATAGCTTTCTTTTCCTCCATATGCTCTGAGATGACACTCAGGATGAGGTGTTCTGTCACCTTTCCAGGGATGGAGATGAGGCTGACCAGTCTGTAATTTCCCCACGTCCTGCTTCTTGCCCTTTTTGAAGACTGGGATGACATTGGCCTTCCTCCAGTCCTCTACTTTAATAACGATGGCAGACTGCCCCATGCAGTGCATCATTTGGATATGTCTGCAGTCTTGGAAGCTTGACTACCCTACATTCTCCTACAAATGGACCTTGAGCTTTTTTGGAGATTCTAGCAGGGGAACGCAGCTACCATATACCTTGACCAATGAATGGTATGCCCCTATCAGGGAAGGTCGTCCTCTTCAACTGAGCATGTAGCTTTTGGAGGGATGCACATGGAGTGGTGAGGGAGGAAGGGGACGACCGTCTAGCCAGCCAGATCAGTTGAATCAACCCTGGCAATCAATGGGGTGACAGATGTCGCAGCCAGGTCACCCTCACATCCAATAGATACCAAGAGCCTGGAGAAGGATCACAGCCTGGAGAAAGATCACACGTCAGCAAGAAAATGCCTGGAGAGCAGCACAAAGAAGTTCAAGCTCCTCCAGCCAGTAAGTCAGTTTCCCTGAGGGCCCCCGTTCAATGGCTCTATGGAAAGACACTTAACATGAGGAGTAAACAAGAGGAGTTAGACATGTGTGCACACCTGCAGGGCTACAATCTTATTGGAATCGCAGGGACGTGTTGGGATGACTCTAATAACTGGAGTGTTGGAATGTAAGGATACAGACCCTTCAGGAAGGACAGGCAGAGGAGACAAGGAGGGATTGTCGCCTTCTGTATCAATGAAGCCTACAGAAAAGCTGCGGAGGGGCTCTTTGTAAGGGAGTATAGTGATGGGAAAAGAGTTAATGGTTTTAAACTGGAAGAGAGTAGATTTACATCAGATATTAAGAAGAAATTCTTAATGGTGAGACACTGAAACAGGAGAAGTTGTTGCCCAGAGAAGTTGTGGATGGACCATCCTTGGAAGAGTTCAAAGTCAGGCTGGATGGTGTTTTGAGTAACTGGTCTAGTGGGAGGTGTCCCTGCCCATGGCAGGGGGTTGGAACTTGATGATCTTCAAGGTCCCTTCCAACTCAAACCGTTTTATGATTCTATGACCAGCTAGAGTGCATGGAGCTCTGCCTGGGGGTGGATGAGGTGCCAACTGAGAGCTTATGGGTCAGAGTTGAAGGGAGGACAGGGAAAGGTGATGTCACAGTGGGGGTCTGCTACAGGCCACCTGACCAGGAAGACTGAGCCAATGTTAGAGGAGCCAATGAGGAGAGGTTGTTCCCACCAACAAGGAGAGGCTGCTGGGAAATATGCTCAAGGGAACCCTTGGCTGCAGTGACCATGAAATTGTGGAGTTCAAGATCCTTGAATCCTTGATCCAAGGGCAGTGAGGAGGGTGTACAGTAAGCTTGTTACCTTGGACTTCAGGAGAGCAGAATTTGGCCCTTCAGGGATCTACTTGATAGAGTACCATGGGAGAAAGACCTGGAGGGAAGAGGGGCCCAAGAAAGCTCCTTAATATTGAATGATCTCCTCCTCTAAGCTCAGAAGTGATGCACCCCAACAAAGAGGAAGTCAAGCTAAACCACCAGGAGGCCTACATATATGAACAAGGAGTTCTTTGACAAACTCAGAAGCAAAAGGAAATCTGCAGAGGGTGGAAACAAGGCCAGGTAGGCTGGGAGGAATACAGAGAAATTCTCTAAGCAACCAGGAGTCAGATTAGGAAAATTAAAACCCAGATAGAGTTAAATCTGGCTAGAGACGTCAAGGGCAACAAGAAAAGCTTCTACAGGTACATCAGTAATAAAAGAAAGACTAGAGAAAATGTCTGCCCTCTCCAGAAGGGAATGAGTAACAGTGGGATTGGGAGCACCCTCAACAATTTTGCCAACAGCACCAAGCTGTATGGCACAGTTCACAAGCTGGATGGAAGGCATACCATCCAGAGGAAACTGGACAGGCTGGAGAGATGGACCCATGCAAACGTCATAACATTCAACACGGCCAAGTGCAAGGTCCTACACCTGGGTCATGGCAATCCCAAGCACTAATACAGGCTGGGTGGAGAATGGCTGGAGAGCAGCTCTGAGGAGAAGGACTTGGGGGTGTTGGTTGATGAGAAACTCAACATAAGCTGGCAATGTGCACTTGGCAGCCCAGAAAGCCAACCACATACTGGGCTGCTTCAAAAGAAGTGTGGCCAGCAGGGCGATGGAGGTGATTCTGCCCCTCTACTCCACTCTTGTGAAACTCCACTGCATCCAGCCCTGTAGCCCCCAACATAAGAAGAACATGAACCTCTTGGAGTGGGTCAGAGGAGGGCCACCAAGATGATCAGAGGGTTAGGGCACCTCTCCTATGAAGACAGGCTGAGGGAGTTGGGGTTGTTCAGTGTGGAGAAGGCTCTAGGAAGACCTGATAGCAGCCTTGGAGTACTTAAAGGGGACCTATAGGAGATATGGGAAGGCATTCTTTATGGGGGAGTGTAATGATAGGACGAGAGATACGGTTTTAAACTGGAAGAGTGTAGATTTAGGTTAGATCCTAGGAAGAATTTCTTTACTGTCATGGTGGTGGGAGACTGGAACAGGTTGCCCAAAAAAGTTGTGGATGCCCGTTCCCTGGGGGTGTTCAAGGCCAGATTGGTTGGGGCTTTGAGTAACCTGGTCTAGTGTGAGGTGTCTCTGCCTGTGGCCAGGAGGTTGGAACTAAATGATATTTACTGTCCACTCTAACACTATGCTTCTAGGATTCTATGAGATTATTTTCATTTTTCTACAGCACAAATCTCTTCTTTATACTTCTGGGAAGGCATACACAACATTTTAAAGTCACATGAAAAACAAAAAAAAATATTAAATGGAATCTATTAAAAGTACGTTAAGTTCCTTAGTATATCATTAATATGAATGCAAAATTGTAGTTTGCACTCTGATCTCCTGTAGACTTTATATCCTAAAAGAGTTATCAAAAGAACAAGTGTGTGAAATATTTTCCAAACTTATACCTAGATATAATTAATGTGCAGTTCCCTTTCTTCATCTGCTGTCAAAGGACAGACAGATGCAGTACATAGCTCTTATGTTGAAATTATTGCTATTTTGAAGGGAAAAATTATTATTGCCATGTGAATGATGGTGTTTAGGCATCATCTAATTAGTCTCTCTACCTATAAAAGAGCAAAAAATAGATCTTGATTATCTGCATCAGAGAAAATGAAAGGATAGTATGCAAAATTATGGCTTCCTTGCATTAATCTCCTTGCGGGTGTTTCATAAAAAAGAGTTTCTCTTAAGATCAGGGTAAACACACAAACCATACATAGTAAAGGTATAGCAATTTTGTGGACAGCAGCATGTCTGCAGCTGCGGTCTAAAACTAGCTGTTTTATGAGAAAAGTTCTCTATCAGAGCTACATTAATTTCAAGAGCCACAATTGCCTTTTCATTGTAGAAAATGTTGTCATTCTCACAGCTTTGTGTAGGATAAAGTCTCATTTCAGGAGAGAAAACATAAAATTGTCTGGTTCAACTCTGACATAAGATCAACTTGATCATTATCATTATCTAAGCCTATCATATATTTCCACTTTAATTTGCATGATATTTGAATTCCTGCCTACAGAGAATACCTCATAATTTCTCATTGCTGAATGTAGTAATGCTGCAGAAAAATCTTTAGTCTATTTCTTTCAAAATTTCTCTGGTTTATGGCTGATTAATAATACAGTAATAAAAGTATTCTTTCTCCTTAAAAAAAACCCAACCTGCCAGCCATTAAACATGAGAAAAAATATTTTACTATTAACACCAAAAACCTATTTTACTTTTAAAAAATTTACTATTAATATTAAAATTAGAGTCAGCTAAGAAAGAAGGAAAGAAAGAAACCAAAAAAAATTATAAAGGTTTTGTTAGAACCAAAGTTCTCAGTCTATCTTCAGTTGATTAGATCAGTTCACAATATACTTTTTGATGGTGCAATCACTGAGATGATGGTCATCAAACCATGAAACAGGTTGTCCAGAGATCTAGTATAATCTCCATCCTTAGAAATATACAGAACCTAACTGGGAATGTTCCTGGGAAAACTGCTGTAGCTGATCCTGCCTGAGCAAGGCAGGGTGGACTAAACAATCTAAGCAGATCCCTTCCAACTTCAATGATTCTGTGTCATTCTGTGAAATGCTTTGAGAATCCAGCATCTGATGGGTTCAGAATTTTAAGTCACATCACCTTTAAATAATCCTCAAAACTTAATAATTACCATGTAGTCTTACACAAGGTCATGTACTGTCATATGGTTTCCCTACCATGGAGAGAAATGGAAATAATATTTATCTGAAAATATATTGCATATCTCTAAAATACCATGTTTAGTAAACAAGCCATGTGATGTTAACTAAGTGAAATTCCAATAAATTTAGAAGCTAATTAATGCCAACTATGATAACTGAATGTTCATTTTAAAAGTATTAGAGTTTTCAAATTTACAGGCCCTGTAGTCATCTTTGATTCATTCCGAATATTTATGAATGGGCTGGAGTAACAAAGACAGTGATTGCCTCACAACTGAAAATAGTGACCTAATCTAGTTTTAAAAGATATAATTTTAAGAAAAAAAATGTATGCCATGAATGCTATATTACTTGATATTTCATGTTCCAGTCTATAAAACAGACAATCAAAGCTGCTACTGTATTGGTTCATACTCTTAAAAAACCAGCTTACTCTTCTGTGACATTTAATATATCATTGTGGAAATACACTTTATAATTAAAGCTATTTTGTAGAAAAGATTTCTCATATCAATGGGTGTTTGTTTAGAAGCACTTTAAAATGAACTGCTAGCTAAAATATCTACCAAACCATAAATCGATACAGAATCTAACTTTATGATCACAGGTCTTCTGCATAAAATTGATCAAATTGATTCAGTTGACAACTTAATTATCATTCTAAAGTACTGAAGCAAAATGATATTGCTTAGTGTATTTAAAACACAAAACAAGCAAGCATTGAAGATCAAGGGGCTGATGCCAGTACATTGATTATCAATGTACTGGTCATCTTTCACAGCCATTCAGTCTGAACATACATTCCTTATGTAATCACTAATCTCAAGTTTAACAGATGTGCTTTCTTTGTAATGCATTACACCAACTTATTAAACTTATTAAAACACCACAGCTAGAACCACAATCTCTATTGTTTCAGTGGATGAAAACAGGAAAAAATAGGGTGTATTTTTCCATCATTGCAATGATCCCTCACTTTGTTTTAAAACTTCTACATTAATTGTTTCTATGTTTCCGTTTCAGTTAACTTTTTTTATTCCTTTGTCTCTATAGTTATTATGCTATTTTTTTTTTCATTTTCTCTAAATACAAATCACATTTCATAGCTGGTGCTTGACTGCATGTCTTTTTTTTAATTGGAAGTATCAACTGTTCAAGAGTTGGAACATTAATGCATTCATTTGGTATTTATATAGATAGTAAATAAATTATACTAAATAACTGCAATGTCTAAATTTGAACTTTAAGCAGCAGAGCAAAATAATGCAATGTCGGTAATTAAAAATTAAATCTATATATAGATTACTGTATACACCAGTAAGTCCATATGATTGTAAAGATAAGGAGTGTGTTGCCTATGTATTATCTTGTTGTCCAGTTGTGTGTAATTTTTTCCCAAGGTGATGTTGATTAAAATTCAGCTGCTAAATTCTCACTAAGACTAACACTGAAGCAAAGAGGAAAAACTCCTATTAATTTCTACCAAAGTTTTGCTGAACTTATAGATCTATTGGAAATACATCCATTTATCAAGATATGTTTTTATTAGTTAGCATTATATAAACAAGTAACTGACCAATTAGTGTTAGCTAGTATGCTACCATTACATAGGCTCACATCTTTCCCAGTACTAACTTGCAATTTTAATTGCTTTTTAATCTTCAACTCTGTAAAACTTCACCTACCAAGAAATAATAATAAAAAAAAAATATCATAAAACATTGATGCACAATGTTCTGAATTATATTAGAACAGATCATCCTGAGTGCCATTATGCAGCACATGAAGGACCCCCAATGTGGTCAGGCCCAGCCAGCATGGGTTCAGGAGGGGCAGGTCCTGCCTGACAAACCTGATCTCCTTCTATGGCAAAGTGACTCGCTTGGTGGATGAAGGAAAGGCTGTGGTTGTTATTTACCTAGACTTTAGTAAGGCCTTTGATACAGTCTCCCACAGTATCCTCCTGGAAAACTGGCTGCCCATGGCTTAGATGGGAATACTCTCCACTGGGATAAAAACTGGCTGGAACGCAGGCCCGTAGAGTGGTGGCGAATGGAGTCAAATCCAGTTGGCAGCCAGTCACAAGTGGTGTCCCACAGGGCTTGGTACTGGGGCTGGTTCTCTTCAACATTTTTATCAATGATCTGGATCAGGGGATCGAGTGCACCCTCAGCAAATTTGCAGACGACACCAAGATGGGTTGGAGTGTTGACCTGCGGGAGGGTAGAGAGGTTTTGCTGAGGGATCTGGACAGGCTGGATGGATGGGTTGAGACCAACGGAATGAGGTTCAATAAGGCCAAGTGCTGGGTCCTGCACTTGGGTCACAACAACCCCATGCAGCACTACAGGCTTGGGGAAGAATGGCTGGAGAGCTGTGTGGCAGAAAAGTTTTGGTCGACTGTTGGCTGAACATGAGCCAGCAGTGTGCCCAGGTGGCCAAAAAGGCCAACAGCATCCCGGCCTGTATCAAGAACAGTGTGGTGAGTAGGACCCGAGAGGTGATCGTCCCCCTGTACTCAGCACTGGTGAGACCCCACCTCGAGTCCCATGTCCAGTTTTGGGCCCCCTACCACAAGAAAGACACTGAGGTGCTGGAACAGGTCCAGAGAAGGACAACGAAGCTGGTGAGGGGTCTGGAGAATAAGTCCTATGAGGAGAGGTTGAGGGAGCTGGGGTTGTTCAGTCTGGAGAAGAGGAGACTGAGGGGAGACCTTATCACTCTCTACAACTACCTGAAAGGAAGCTGTAGAGAGGTGGGTTTGTTCTCTTCTCCCAAGTCACAGACAATAGGACAAGGGTTAATGGCTTCAAGTTGTGCCAAGGGAGGTTCAGGTTAGGTATTAGGAAATATTTCTTTACTGGAAGTGTTGTCAGGCATTGGAATGGGCTGCCCAGGGAGTTGGTTGAGGCACCATCCCTGGAGGTATTCAAGAGAAGAGTCGACATGGTTCTCGGGGATATGGATTAGTGTTGGGTTCGTGTTGGTTTGGGTGTGGTGTGGGGTTTCTGTGGGTTTTTTTGTTTGTCTGTGTTTTGGTTTTTTGTTTTGGTTTTTTGTTGTGTTTCTTTTTTAATTTGGTTTTTTGTTTGTTTTTTTTTCGTTGGTTGGTTTTTTGTTTTTTGTTTTTTTTTTTTTCTATTGGTTGGACTAGATGATATTAAAAGTTCCCTTCCAACCTAGGTGAATCTGTGATTCTGTGGTTCTGTGATATTATGATAGTCAGAGTATGTAAAACTTGTTTTCTTAATCCAGTGTAATGCATTTCTACTTATTACTCTGTATCATAAATATAAGATATGGAAGAGCAGTTTTTAAGCACCGATCAGTGAGATGCAAATATGAATTCTGCAAAAATCTGCTTGTTCATTAGTAAAGAGCACACTTATAAATCTGTTTAAGCCCCCTGGAAGATCCTTGGCATGAAGTTGCTGGAGCTAAACTGCAGTATGATTGACTTGAGAGTCAGTGGTGGCACAGATTGAAGACGTCTTGTGGCTGTGGCGATGATCTGATATTACAGACTACTGTTTTTCCATGGAAAGAATATGAGGCTGATAAGAACTACAGTAATAATACTGCTTTCCTATTTCCCAGCTTATATGAAAAAGTTACTCTAATTAATTTTCCATCGTATTTTACACATGACCATAGCAAATGTCATCATGTGTCCCTCATAATGTGTAGTTCTTTTGTAATTGAATAAGAGTTTACATCAGGAAAATGATTCAACAGGATAAGAATAAAGATTATAATAAGAATAAAGATTATAACTTTAATGGCTTCTTAAGCTGTGGTACTAATTATATGTCCTCTTATTTAATGCACATATATATTGATAATATACAATCATATTTTTATGACATTTAAAAATGTTTATCTTTGGGGTTGGAAGGGTTGGAATTCAACAGAGATTTTTTTTTTATTAATTAAAAAAATTACACATATTTGTAGAATATATATGAAAATCTTACAGTGGCTATGTTTTCTTTGAACTATTTGTTAAAATGGAAAGTTTTGTAGTCTTTCATGTGCAAAATAATGCTCATAAATTCAAGGGAAGACTGAACTTACAGTAAAGGCAGATGAGATTTATTTAGGTTTATAGTTCAATATCACCCTCTCCTGGCAGTATGCCTGAACTAAAATATCATCAATGACAGTTCTGAAAATTTTACAGGACTTTTTGCATTGTTTTGAGAATATGAACATCCTTTTTATTAATTCAAATCATATGCTTAACTTACTGGAGAAGAAGAAAATTGAAATAATCTTTGTTTTTTTCTTGTGGCAACTGTAATCCACCAAAGTTAAACCTATTAGTATATATTCACCATGAATTTAAACTATTGTATTTTAGATTCATTTAAAAGTCTGTACAAGTTTGACCAGCCTTCACGCAGTTCCCAATCCATGTTTAGTTAACACTGTTAGATTTTAGCCACTTAAAAAAAACCAACAAAACAAAACACATTATTTTTTTCCTCTATTGATTAATCCAGGATACCAAAATGTTAGGGAAAAAGTAACACCAAAGAAAAAATCAGAAATTTGTTTCAGTTCAAATATAATGTGAAAAAGTGAAGAAAATACCACTGGAAATGCTAGGGAGAGCAATAAGTAATGCATTTAACTTCCCAAGTTGATTTATACATTGCTGAGGAACAGCAGCTTTTCCTTCTCTCTGTTTACCTTGTAAGCTCTTTGGAAATGCTTTTTATGCACTTACGTGTTTCCTATCACAATCAGTTTCCATTACTGACTTTGGCAAAATTTCAATAGCTATTTGAAGAAATATACTGCTACCGTAAAAGCAGGGAAATCTATGCAGCCATGACAAGCCTAAGAGAAAAGATGTGGTAAAGGTCATCTGGAATCAATTCCTGTTAACATCTTAATTTTTAGTCTTTCCAAAAATAATAAGCATGTGAATTTGAAAATTGAAAATAGATGACCCCTGTCATGAACAGCAAGGCTAAATTTGTTTTCAGGGCTCAACATCTTTCTCACAGCATCTAAATGACAAGCCTTTGACTGAATTGGAGCTTGATATTAACATCAGAAATTACTGGCACTCTCTACAATTTTAAGTAATAATTGTATTTCATGAAATAATGTATGTGGTGAAATATATACACATATCTGTATGGAACTGTCTAGCACAGTTTAAATATTTTCACATTTTGGCCCTATTGAAATAATTGGAAATTTTGTCATTCACTTTACTGAATCAGCAGTTTCATTTGGCATAAATTTACAGACTTCTGCTTATCTTATATATCTGAGTTTTGGAGATTTTATTCATGCTCATAATATTTTAATTTTTTTAGAAGAATTACAGTAATGTAATGAAGTGGTAGTCTGACAATGTTTGCTAGAAATATTCCATCCAGTTACTAGGTGTTCATATCTATTTTTATTTTTATTTTTTGACTTGCATTTCTGCAGATTAAATAAGGAAACAAAAATATTAAAAACCACCCACCTAGGAATGAGCATGACAATGATGAAAATAAGACTGATTACAATTAAAGCAATCTATGATTATTCTCTGATTTATTTTTACATGAAGCAATAAAAGTATGGAAGTCTGATTATGTTTTGTGTGTCAATAGTGGAGTGGGGAAAATGAGCTCAGATATTACTGATAGTTAATTATACCTGTGGTTGCAAAAGATGACCACCCAAAGAGAGAAATGATCATATATAAATAACAAGATTGTTTAACTGACTTAAAAAGAGAAAAAAAAAACAAACAAAAAAAAAACCCCAAAAAAACAAACACCAAAAACCAAAACCAGAAATAAAACAAGACCATGAATTTCTTTCCTGCATACCCTGTAACCCTCCCTCCAAATTTTGTTAAACTGTCAGTTTACAGTTTTCCTGGTCAGGGACAGAAAGTTCATTCCCTGCTTCTATGAGGCTTGTTATTAAGGATTATTAGGGAGTATGACTATCTACAAGGTGGTAGTTTCTTCAGTGAAAAGTGCTTTATGTAGATGGATTAGGATATTAGGTTTCAAAAGGACGAAATTACTCACAGTCAGCACTTAGTGACACCAAATACAATTACTTTTTCCATCTTTGATTTGAAAATAGCACTTTTGTTTTAAAGAAAGGTTCGCATTTGGATTTGCAGTTTTTTGTTCCTAGTGATGCATCTATGTATGTTTTGCATTCTTTTTTCACTGAGACCTCCATTCAATGTAAGCTACAAGTTCTTGCAATATAAAGGAGTTTTCTAGTGTTGAGGAAAACAGTGTCTAAAGTACTCCACTGATTAGACAGTGCATTCAAGATTTTTATGAGGAACAACAGAATGAACAGGAGATAAAGAAGGATAATCAGGCATCTTTTCTGGATATGTAGTTTTTAAAAATGACCTTTTTGTAGATAAGAAGTTCATGAAACTTTAAATGAAATTTCTACATGTTTATCTGAAAAAAAATCTAACTGGGTTTTGGCTGATTTACAAGTTCACCCTACTGGAAGAATGTGGATTTTGTATCTTTAAAGACTCCTTCAGCTTAAACCTTGATTGATATGTCCTACAAATTAATAGATTTCATTTCATACTTCCAATATAGGAATAATCAATGAAACATGGTAAAACACTGATTATGGAAAACCCTCAAAGCCAGATAAATGATCACTATTTACTTTTGAATACCTATGAACTTTAAATTATTGAGATGTTCTGAAATATTGTAAATGACATGATGTAATATTACAACAGCATAAATCAGAGAATTATAGAATAATATAGAATGGTCTGGGCTGGAAGAGATCTCCAACGGTCATCCATTCCGACCTCCCCGCAGTCAACAGGGACATCCCCAACTAGACCAGGTTGCCCAGGGCCTCATTGAGCCTCACCTTGAATGTCTCCAGGGAAGGGGCCTCAACCACCTCCCTGGGCAACCTGTTCCAGTGCTCCACCACTCTCATAGTAAAGAACTTGTTCCTAATATCCAATCTAAATCTGCTCTTCTCCAACTTAAAGCCTCATTCTGTCACTGCAGCTCTTTGTAAACAGACTCTCCTCAGCCTTCCATGACTCGGCTGTTGAAATATAAAGCCAAGATTTAAATGTGTTGTGTTTACCCTCTAGTAAGAAAGACATTGTGAAATACAAACCTGTCTTAAATTGTTCATTGTCACTTATTTAATCTTTTCCATTTTGTTATTATTTCATTATATTCTAAATGTTGTCATTTCAGAAATGTTTCTTCAGTTATTAGCCTTTGATGACTTAGATCTTCTCTTTCTAATAATAAATAAGAATAATAACAAAAAAATACGATAGTAGATTAACACTAGTTTAAGTATTATTGCTTTATTTTAAGTATCCTGGTACACTCACTGTTGCTGAATAGTCAGGGTAATTCACCAAGAATATTCCTTTCTTTTAGTTTTTAGTTGACTGCAGTGTATTTGTTATACTTGCTAGAGACTGAGCAAGCACATTAGATACTTAATTTTATTGTAAAAACCTGTATAATCTTGAATTATTTGAAAGTTAAAACATTACATAAAGAGATGTCATCATATATGAAACAGAATTATTTTATTTCTATTAATGAACATGTTTATTCAATATGGAATGAGGATGAAATGAAAATCATTATTGCTGTCTTAGTAAGTGTTTTGGTCAGCCATGTATTCTCAAACTAAAACACATAGAAGATAGTTAGTTAGATGCTGTCTATCCTAACAAATTTGTTTTCCTTCCAACCATGTCAGCTTGCTCTTTCAGTACCCATGGATGAATCCCATCGAGCTTCATGGGTTTGAATTTTTGCTACAGCTAGCAGATGTTCATAGATGTTCATAGAATTTCTAATTAACTGACACTGTACAACATCAGGTTTTGTCTAGGTTTGCTTTGGATTGAGGTTGTTTAGATTCTCTTTACAATTGTGTAATGGAAAAGTCTGCCAGGGAAAATGTGGGTCCCTTTGATGGATGAGGGAGACAACCAAGTGATGGAGTCACTTAGGACAGACTTAAGGGCTCAGTGTTCTTCTTCATCATTCTTCACAAGCTAAGCTTGTGTACACCTAAACAGTTTGGGTAAAATGGGAAAGTCAACAGTGGAGGAAGTGTGTTTCTGTTCTGGTGGACCACACAGTCTAAATGTTAGAGAGGAAAGCCCAACAGGGGGAGCAATAAGACAAGGGCTACTTTGTTGCACTCAAATCTTTGTAGCTACTTGGGGTTGTTTTACTAGTTATTTTCCTTCCCTTTTACCTTCTTAGCACCTCCTAGTTAAAATGGGAAAGGCTGAGCTTCCCTTAATGTAAGGGCTACTGTTTGTTCCATGAGAAGTACCTAGGTTTTTTAGACCTGTCTATATATAGCGCGCTCATAGCCTAAACTAAAATAGGTCAATGGATGACATGAGTCACCTTGCCATTAGACAACTGTTAGGAGAAGCTTAACATTGTCCTATAAAATGCTTGCAAAGAACCAAATTATTTAAATATTTCTGCTGCCTGTCCATTTGCTGTTATAATAGTTTAGGTAGAAACAGACCAATACTATTGAACTAGTACACATTTAATAAAAAATGGAAGAGTTTCTGTAACTAGAGTGATAGGTTTCGTTCAAGGAGAAAATTGTCATAAAATTTTTAAGTTCACCTATTTTTCTTTAGTAAACAGATCTAATTCTAAAGAAGGTGTACACATACCTCTAATTAGAGTCAAAATCTTTTAACTCTTCTGCAATGTTATCCTTGGAAATGAAATGAGATCCACGCTGGTCTGACCAGAATCAAACTGATTATAATTTTGCATATTAGCTCTCAAATTGAAAACTGTGTGTAAAACAAATAAACAAACAAACAAACAAACAAAACCAATTTCTTCTCTAGGCCATAGGAAAAGTCCTAGGCTGTTATCATTAAAGTGGGATTATGTGATGGAATACATGCACATAGAATACTGTCAAGCAGAACTTCCTGTTGCGTGGACTGAAACTGAAATAAAGTGGAATGTATGTTTGTATACATGTAGTTGTATGAATGCATGGAACATATTTTTGTAACACATCTCTCTTGGTTTCTTCTCATGTAATCACAACAGGCATGCAATGTCCAGAGATGATTTAACGATTTTTTATGATTTATTACTGAGAATTTTAGACCTTGCCATACATCGTAGATTACAGACCTGTAACTATAGTGACCATTTAAAAATCTCCAGAATTAATTTCATGTATTTTACTTTCAACACTGAAGAGAAAATTCATTTGACTGGATCTGCTTTGAAAAACTAGCTGCTCTTTCAGCTTTTGTGTTTGTGGAAAATTAGGCACATATCGATTCAGATTTTCTGGATGATGTATGGTAACACAATGTATAATTCTATATCAAGATGCCTTGTTTCAAAGGGACTGGTAATTTGAATCCATTCATCCATCACAACAAACTCATTTAATCATCATTTTGGGTCAGTAGATCTGTTATCATTGTCTGTTATCAGTCATCATTAAACAGATGATGTTGACTATCATTTGATTAGTGAATGCAATTCTACCTTAAAGTTTGACCCACTGACCTCAGAAATACTACAGAGGTATGAAATGAAACTATAGGCTGAAAAAAAGGACAAGATCACTAAATAAAATATCAATTACTATGTATTGATCAAAACATCACTACTTGCAGTCACACATCTTTAGATGACATGGAAAACTCAAGAGCTTGAATTTAGTACTTTATATTTGTGGTAAAGGATGAATTTTTAATGACGAAGACTGTAAACCATGAGGAATTAATAACAATCATACTTTCTGTAACGGGTCCTGCACTTGGATCACAACAACCCCATGCAGCGCTACAGGCTTGGGGAAGAATGGCTAGAGAGCTGCCTGGCAGAAAAGGACCTGGGGGTGTTGGTCGACTGTTGGCTGAACATGAGCCAGCAGTGTGCCCAGGTGACCAAGAAGGCCAACAGCATCCTGGCCTGTATCAAGAACAGTGTGGTGAGTAGGGCCCGAGAGGTGATCGTCCCCCTGTACTCAGCACTGGTGAGACCCCACCTCGAGTCCCATGTCCAGTTTTGGGCCCCCTACCACAAGAAAGACACTGAGGTGCTGGAACAGGTCCAGAGAAGGACAACGAAGCTGGTGAGGGGTCTGGAGAATAAGTCCTATGAGGAGAGGTTGAGGGAGCTGGGATTGTTCAGTCTGGAGAAGGGGAGACTGAGGGGAGACTTTATCGCTCTCTACAACTACCTGAAAGGAGGCTGTAGAGAGGCGGACGTCAGTCTCTTCTCCCAGGTCACAGATGATAGGACAAGGTTTAATGACTTCGAGTTGCACTGTGGAGAGGTGCTCATATGTGATGGGGCACAGGCTTGGCACTGGAGAGCCTACAGCTATTACAAACTCACCCATGGTTAGTTAAAGAAATGCAGACCAGTAGCTGGAAAAGTAGTTTAAGGGTTAACAAAGAGAACAAAACAATTATTTATCTAAGACAGATAAATGACATTCAACATAGTATATTTGGAAGCAATATGGAACTGCAGACCAATAAGGAAAGAGCAAAGCTGTAGAAGTGTGTTATTAAGCATGTAAGAATGATCCTAACTGGATCCTAGAGAAAGGAATAAGAAAAAATCTACATGACCATTATATTTCTCTTGATAAAGGACTCCAGAGACCAAAAACTGTAATGCCTGCCCATGCACCACCCAAATGAAGCCAACAGCCTGAGGACAGAAAGGAGCAGGAGAAGGGCGAGCATAATGCCAGGAAGAAAAGAGGTATGTGTGTAATGGTTTTAACTGCATTATCATTTATTATTCTTCTGCAACAATTAGACATGGACTAATAATGACTAGATTCTTAAGATTTTATTTACATTAACAATAAATTATTGATTGTACACATGTTGATTGTACATATATGAAAAGTGTGCTTCCTCTTTATCCATAAAGATTTTGGGTGTAGCACTGCAGCTTCATAGGTGCTCATGGTGACCCATCATACCCTTTGTGGGTTCCAGTTGCCTTCCAAAATGTGCAGCTCTCTTGTAGTTTGACCATCTCAGCTGTCAAATGCTGTTGGATTTCTCAGATAGTCTAAGATCTCTCATACAACATTAACAGTTTGCATTTAGGTAATTGAATTGAAACCATGCTCTCCACTGACTATTGAAATTGGGGCCAGACAACTATATTTTAATGTTTTAATCCCTGAGCTGAATTTCAGCAAACAAATGACTGTTCAGCTATGTATAACAATATTATGGCAGTGCAGAAAAACACTCATACATTTACCATTACAAAATATATTTTAACATTGTCTTTGTATTTTCTGGATACATTATAAAAGATATTAATGATATAACAAAAGATAACTAAGTTAATTTTTAAATATAATTAAAAGGTTACATTCTTCCCAATCTAACACCTGAGAAAATTTAACAAAATGAGTAAGACACAATGGTAAGCACTTAGGCATTCTGGAGTTAACAGGAGTAAGAGATGCAAACCCTGTATGCTAGGTTCTTAAAAATACCACTACTCATTGTATTACCTTGGAAAAGTTTAAATGAACTGATTGTCATTTTCTCCATATTTATCGTTGTAGAAAATTAATTGCATTTATGCACAGTAAAATCATCTTAAGATCTTTGGAACAGTATGCTACATAGGTGCAATCAGTATGGATACGTTCTGTCAACAAGCTATGAAATAAGTCATATACAAAATATTCAATTTAAAACTTTGTATTTTATTTCAGTAAGTATAGCAAACTGAAACAATGCTTAGTTTAGTTTAGTTTAGTTTAGTTGAGTTTAGTTGAGTTTAGTTTAGTTTAGTTTAGTTTAGTTTCCCCCAGGTCAACAGGAAATATTACTTTTCCTTTTCCCCAATTAGTATTATTTTTTATTTCTACAATTACTCTATTATGCTCATATTTTTGCTTCCCACCATCTTGTTCTGTTACTGATTGCATGTCTTGTCAGTGATATTACAATTATCTTTAATTATGATCCTATTAATTATTTTAAATATTTTTGACTCAGATAACTTAATTAATGGCATACAAATGTATGTTTGAACTTGAATCTGTCTTTCATTCTTTTGTAGTCTGTATCTAGCTCAGGAATTCATTACCAGTCCAAAATTGCTAATGTATTACATAAAAAAAAAAAAAAAATTCTAGAAGAAATTAGTTTTAATGTATTTAAAACGCTATCTGCCTCTGCCCTCTAGTGGTCATGTCTTTCTCATTCCCCTCTTAAGAGGAAAAAAAAAAACCACATAACACAACTTGACAAATAAAATCCTTATTAACATTCGCTTATTTTGCCTTAGCTTACAAAATTCAGGAACAGTTTTTGTGCAACATGTCTCTAGATTTGCGTTTGAAAAATAAAAAAAAATACTTTATAAGCATCCAAATTAAGTTATTTTCTATGTCCAGTATGATATGGAGTAAGTTTCAATTATGTTGTAATACAGTTTCACTGAATCCTTTTAAGAGATTTTCAGTTTTGAAGCACAGCAACATGGGAGATCATACCCCAACTCATTCAGAGCAATTTTTTTGAAATCCCCCTTTTTTTTTCTCCTTAAAAAAAATTATAGAAAAAAATAGAAAAAAGGGTTAAAAAAAAAGAAAAAACCCACCAAAATAACCACCAAAATAACCCCCAAACATTTTACTATAGCAATTATTTTATTATAAAAAATATAATAACAGTATATTATAAATTAAAACTGTATAATTTGTACTTTAAAAGAAACTATTTCCATGCTATTAACTTAACATCAGTGAGACTCTTCCCTACCTGTAGTGTTCTTTCCAGTAGGTTCTTGCTTCTAGCTTGATGTCAATGAAAAGAGCTACTTCCTGACTGGCAGCCAACTCTAAAAATCCTCTTTTGCCCAAGGAAGTTTTCCTTTCTCACACCACTGACACCTGTCTGACAGTTCATTAATCCTCTCAGCATCTCTGTTTGGGATGCAGGTGATAGCCTCATTTGGTGTATGCCTATTAATTCTGTCTGCTCCAAACTGCTGACTCTTCTTGAACCTTCTCTTCAAATCCAGTTGCTCCCAATAGAAAGGGGCAGCCTCTCTCATTCAGCAAGTGTCACCTAACTCTCTCATTTGCTCTTTAAAAGAGCACAGAACCGTAAAATAGTTCCAGTTGTATGGCACCTTGAGAAACTGTCAGTCCAAACTCTACTAAAAACAGGGCCTATTTCAAATCTGGATGCTGTCATTAGAGACTTGTCCTGTCAACCTTTTAACATCTCCAGACATGAAGACTCCACAGCCTCCTCAGTCAGCCAGTTTCAGTGTTTGTTCACTCATTGCAAAGACTCTTTTTGTTAGTATCTTTTCTGAGCATTCAAGGTCAGGCTGGACAGGGGTCTGAGCAACCTCACTTAGTTGAAGGTGTCCCTGCTTACTGCAAGGTAGGTTGGACTAGATGACCTTTAAAGATCTCTTCCAATCCAAACTGTTCTGTGATTCTATTATGTGCTTCAAATAGACCTCTTAGGTCATGTGCTTCAGCCCTCTGCACGTCTTGGTGGCCCTTTATGGGACTTGCTACCGTATTTCAATGTCTTTCTTCTGTGGATCCCAAAACTGGACTGTCTTCCAGACAATTTCTCACATGTGCAGAAGAAAGCACAATGATATCTTCCTTTAACTTGCTAGTTACACTCTTAGTAATACAGCTCAGGGTGGTATTGGCCTTCACTGTTACAAGGGCATACTCTTGACTTGTGTAAACCCTGACTTCTGCAAAACTATTTTCCATTCAGTCTTCAGTGTTTTCCAAAAATCTCCTGCATTGTTTGTACCCAGCCACATTGCTCTTCAGATCAACAGAAAACACTGTTGTGTTTAAAGTCCTCCCTCCAAACGTGGCCTTGTAATCTCAATGCTTTTCCATGTTGGCTTCATCCCTTTGTGATTTCCCTTCCTATTCTCACCCAAAAAACTCTTAGCTAGTCAACCAGCCATTCCAAAGCATAGCACTGTGTATCTGTGCGTCTCCTGAGTTCAGAATGCAACTCCTGTCCTCTCTTTCCTGACCTGTCCTTTCTGAAGTACCTGGAACCATTTGAATTCTGCAGTCATGAAATCTATAATATCACATCTCTGTAATCTCAGTGGGGTTGTACCTTTAACATTACCCAAGGACTCTTAAATTTCTCCTGTCTGTTTCTCATGTTGCATATGTTTGTGTACAGTCACTCAAAATGGGTTCTCAGTCACACCGCTATCTCAATGGAAGTGAGACGTGGCATACCTCCTCTCTGCTCTCTAAGCTTTGTACAGCTTCCTTCAACAAGCATAGTTTGAAGACCTCCATAATAGGTTGGGCAAAGATATCCACTTTCAAAGATAGTTTCTGTGTTTCCATGGCTGTTTTTATTCCCCAAAGAGGCTTCTGGGGCCCAAAAGACTTGCACATGACACCAGCTGTCCTATCAGATGTTGACTGACAGACTGCAGCTGCACCTACTTGAATCTTTTCCTTTGTCTGGTAGGAGCAAGGACACCACCTCATGAGCTACTATGCCTTCTTTCCTTACACCCATAGCCCTGTGATCATCTCTGGTATGTTCAACATTTACTTTGGTGGGATCACTGGTGCCCACACAGATGAGCATCAAGAGGTATTGGTCCAAGGCCTCAGAAGTTTTTCCACACATCCTGGACAGAAGACCCTAAGAAACAGCAAAACTTGTTAAATAGTTCAGCTGGTGACCAGATGGTGCCTTACCTATCACCCCACCCTCACCCTGCCTGAAAGAAGTTCTAAGCAATAGCACAAACTGCTTTGTCTTTGTATCAGTGCATGCATCATACTTGGCTGCTTGAGAGGCCTCTCCTGGTAAGACTTGTTCCTTCTGTTCTGTTAACAGGGCTCAGTTCTTCTTCTGCAAAAGCACATCTGTAAGGAGAGAAAAACCTTCCCACTGCTAAAAGAGTGAGGCTTTCAGCCTGCCCC
This sequence comes from Gallinago undulata, assembly GCA_026546715.1. NCBI lineage: Eukaryota > Metazoa > Chordata > Aves > Charadriiformes > Scolopacidae > Gallinago > Gallinago undulata. The sequence goes on along the minus strand of JAOTQQ010000001.1, from coordinate 157,629,194 downwards.
AACATTATAGTCTCTGAGCTTTACTGATTCAAGCACAGCCTTAGCTCTCCTTCCCTAGCAAAGCAGAGCTGAGTCTATTGCACCTTCAGGGTCTCTATGAAGAACTCATAAATTTTCTTTCTGTTCAGCTCCACTCCAATGTTTTATAAGCTATTCAGCCCTTCCTGCAGCCCCTTCCCTGAGTGACTCAGTGCCTAGCTGGAGTTTAGCTGCATGGGGGTGAGGGGCACAACCAGCCCAGCCCAGTCCCAGGGAGGAAGCCAGAATTGTCTGCAGCTTAGTACTGGGAAACCATATCATCTCACAGGATTCAGTAAAGTAAAGCCTTCTGATCTCCCCACACAAGTCACTCTGGTCAATGACACCAAGGGCTATATTTCTGTAGTGCGTTACCACTATGGTTGTACCAGCCTTGGCAATCCCATTACATCTCAAGCAGTGCATTCAGGCCCCTTCCCCTGAAAAGCTGTCTCCGTTTTCCTGCCCATGGCTTCTGTGATTCCTAGCAAACAGTAAAATAACTGTTGCAAATAAAGGTGTGTTGCCGTCGATCCAGGCAAGACCTCCTTCGGCTGAGGTGGCACGGAGGCTACAGCCACCTCCGGGCCAATGAGCACTGACACCAATATGAGGATGCTGCAAATGGCGTTTATTGAGACACAACCTTTGTCTTATATATTCTTCTAGCCTCGCCACCGCCCATGCACTTGCGTCATCTTTACGTCACTCCCCCTGCCCATGTGAGCCCCGCACAAGCCCAAGCCTCCCTCGCGTGGACAGCGCGCGATCAGCTCATGCATGGGGAGATGTTTGCTTCCCTGTTCTTTCCGTACACCGTGTGATCTTCCGAGCGCCGTTCCCTACACATGGCAGCCATGAGGGCATCCCATTCCCCATCCAACACAGCACGACCAGCCACTCCGGCGAGGGGATGGTCTCCCGGCATTCGCCTCACACGGTACTGCCTGCAGGGCTGGGCCCTACCGTTGCCAAGGGTGTGAAGGTCCTTGAACGCATCTAGAGATGAACCAAGCTGGTGACGGGGCTGGAGGGCTTGGTAAATGTTTGGTCAGCGCTGAAGCTGTGGGGCAGCTGGATGAGATGATCGTGTAGGTCCCTTCCAACTGTCTGTGCACCTGCTCAGCCTGCAGCTTGAGCTTCATCAGGTACTGCCTGTACTCTTTGAGTTCCTTCCCAGTGGAAACCTCCTACGGAGAAAGGAGGGGAGAAACCCCGCCAAGAACTGTCAAGCCAAACCGACTGGAGCCTTGCCCAGCCCAGCCCAGGGGAGCTGCTCCTCTGCCCACCCTCCCTCTCTGCTCGGGGCACCCCTTTTATCAGCCCCGCCACAGCCAAACCTACTCCGCCATCGCCGATGACCAGGCCTTGGCTCCTCAGCCTCTGGAAGTTTTCTCTCCGTCTGTGGTACTCCTGCAGACTGGGGTCGTGCAGGCTGCTGTAGTCTGTGCGCAGGTGGCGACAGTAGGGTGAAGGCTGCTGGCAGCCGCCAGGGCAAGGTGCTGCCTTGTATGCTGAACAGGCAAGCAGAAAAGTGCATTGGTCCTGCCCTGGCAAACCAATGGGGCATCTGCGGCATGATGGGGGTGTGGGCATCCCTGCCCCTCTCGCCCCTGGGGGAGAGCCGTGGGGCGATTGGACATCTGGAAAGGGGCAGAGGAGGCACCGGCTCAAGCTCCGGGCAGCACCCGGCTGCTCCCGGGGAGCATCCCTGCGGCACCAGTGCGGGGTGCCCTGTGGGCAGTGGATGGCAAGCATGTCTCTGTGCTGCTGCTGGTGGCTCTGTGTCTACTTCCATCTCCTCTACTTCCGCCTCCTCCTTGATCTCCATCGGGATCCATTGATCCTTCTCCACACCCAGGCAGGTGGCAGCCACCTCTGATGCCCCCAGGGCAAGTTGGCACCACAGCATGGCCTGGCCTAAGGAAGGCAGGCACAAGCAAGGACTCGGCACTCAACTCTTCATTGCAGCACAAGGGTGGAGGGTCCATGTTTGCTGCCCACGGGTTCTCCACCTCTCTTGCTGCCCACTCTTAGGGATGTCGTCCAAAAGTTTTCCCACGTCCTCTTTCATATCCAACGTGGGCAGCTCAGCCTGGCCTTTGATAGGCTTTAGGCGCACTAATCTGTGCCAGACTACTGTTGGGGCTGGGGCCTTGGGACCTGCCGGAGGGACGGAACGACTTTGGGCCTGTGGAAGGGAAGGCGTCCTCAGCAGGAGACCTCTCCTTCCCTTCCTGTCTTGGTGTCTCTGGGAGATGCTTTGTACCATTTGCCTTGGGGGGCAGCGCAGGCCCAGGCTGGCGGATGGGCTCTGATCTAGCGGCCAATGTGGAAGGTGCCTTTTTCCTCAGAGGCAAGGAGGGCTTAGATCCAGCATTAGGACTGACCCTCCTGGCTGGCTCCGCACCTTCTTGTCCTGGCTGAGATGGGCAGCACGCTTGGCCATCCTTCCAAAACTGCCTCCACCCTCCGGCATCACCCCCTGCGCAGATCTCTCTGCTCTTGGCTGGAGGGGGGTTTGTTGGTCTGTGAGGCTGCTGCTGCAGCCACTCACCCAGGCAAGAGGGGCTGATGGCTCCCAGCTGTTTGTTTGTCAGCATCCTTCAATTTGGCCAGGTTTGCCAAAGCCTCTCCTGAAAAGGCGACACCCCCAGGGACAAAACAATCCTGTCGGCAGCCTGGGTCAAGTGCCCGGGTCTCGCTCCTCCTCGTCTCTGCTCCTGGAATAAGTCACCACATTTTGGCCAAACTGCCAGAGCTGCTGCCGCAGGAGGCAGCACGTTGCGTGGTGGCCCTATGGGCCACTTGTCCTGCCGACCTGGTGCTCTGGCTTTGCCCTACTGCTGCTGCTCCCGGCACAGCTCGAGCCTCAGAAGCAGCTGGGGCAGCCCAAACCCACCAGGAGTGGAGAGGCCAGTCACAACCACAGAACGGGGAGATCTGGCAATGAGGATCTCTGCCCTCGCGCGCCGCCGCTGCCTGAGGTTTCCCACTGGTTCCAGCCCAGTGGCTCCTGCCAGGGGGCAGCAACCCCACTGCTGACACCAACCTGGTGGGGGATCCTGCACCTCTGTGGCCTGACCCTGCCTCATGCCCCATGGGTCCCGTCCCTTTCCCTCCAGCAGGAGCATGAGCAGAAGGTCTCCTGCCTGCTTTGATCGCGGCATGCCAGGGGTCCGCCACCTCAGAGATCAGGCTTTGCCGGGCACCCCCCTTTGCTGTTGGGGACACCACTCTCCAGCAGCCCATGTCCAACCCCGCTGGTGCCCAGTGTCACCACCTGCGTCAGCGGGAACCCTCTGTGCACAGGGAGCCCCTACCCCCGGGAAGGCTGGGCCAGCACCCCCAGTCCCCTCCAGCCCCAGGAACCCCCAGCAAGTGGAAACTACAGCTCTGCAAACGCCGCAGGTGCCCAAGGAAACACAGAGAGAGCTTGCGTCTCAAGAACATCCAGACAACTCTTTATTAACAACAAAACTACTTTCAACAGCTATTTACGAAAAAACAGCTCTGGAAAACTACTTGCAAGAAAACAAC
>JAOTQQ010000001.1:157596436-157618857 GCA_026546715.1 Gallinago undulata | reverse complement strand
ATCCACAAGCACTCCCAAGTCCTTCTCCTCAGGGCTGCTTTCCAGCCATTCTCTGCCCAACCTGTATTTGTGCCTGGAATCGCCACATCCCAGGTGCAGGACCCTGCACTTGGCTTGGTTGAACTTCATGTAATTTGCATGAGCCCACCTCTCCAGCCTGTCCAGTTCCCTTCCCTCCAGCATGTCAACTGCGCCACCGAGCTTGGTGTTGTCATTGGCAAACTTGCTGCAGGTGCACTCTATCCCACTGTCCATGTCACTGACAAAGATGTTGAAGAGCACTCGTCCCAGTACTGACCCCTGAGAAACACCACTTGTTACTGGCCACCAATTGGATATTAAGCCTTTGATCGCAACCCTTGAAGTGCAGCCCTCCAGCCAGTTCCTTATCCACCGAGTGGTCCATCCATCAAATCCATGACTTTCTAATTTTGAGACCTGTGTGTTGTGCAGGACAGTGTCAAATGCCTTGCATAAGTCCAGGTAGATGATATCTGTTGCTCTGCCCTTGTCTACCAAGTCTGTGGCAGTATTGTAAAAGGCCACCAAATTTGTTAGGCATGATTTGCCCTTGGTGAAGCCATGTTGGTTGTCTCAAATCACCTTATTTTCTGCATGGCTTAGCAGAGATTCCAAGAGGATCTGCTCCATGACCTTGCCAGGCACAGAGGTGAGACTGACTGGCCTGTAGTTCCCTGGGTCTTCTTTGTTTTCTTTTTTGAATATTGGAGTTATGTTCCCTTTTTTCCAGTCAGTGGGAACTTTGCCAGATTGCTACAATTTCTTGAATATGATGGAAAAGGGCTAAGCAACTTCGTCCACCAGCTCCCTTAGGACCCGTGGATGGATTTCATCAGGTCCCATGGACTTATGCACCTTCAGGTTCCTTAAGAGGTCTTGAAACTCATCTCCTCGTACTGTGGGCAAAAAATAATATATTTGTATCCCATGAAATGTGAATTGTGAATTGTTGAATTACGTCCTTGTTTTCTCAGCATTTCTATTGAAGTAAACCAATAAAGAAGAGAGAGAGGGGAAGTAAGCTCACACAGAGTGCCTTCAAGCAGCCCCATAAATCTAGTTTAAACTTTCTCAACCACTTATACCTACTGAAATCTCCAATTATATTAACTGTTCAGAAACAGTTCAAAATTGTTTTGTCACCCAAAAAGCCATCAATCATGCAAAATATTTGCCAGCCTGTCAACAGGGAAAAGATTAACTTTTTGTCCGAAATAGCTTTCAAGTTAAGGTCAAACGTGGTTTTGGAAGGGAAGGTGGAGAATGGGATGGACTATGTTGTTCTTGCTTTTGTATTGTTTGATGGTGTTTCCTTCAGTTTGCCTTTGCACACTTGATGGCAATGTCTGTAGGTTTAGAGGAATATAAATCAATAGATGACTGTCACAGTGATTTGTGAAGAAATTGCAGTACTTGCTAATATAAGAAAAGAACATCTGCAGACAACAAGATAGGAGTGAATTGTAGTTGTTACTTAGTGCCTGTTGCAAGTGCATTTGACACCTCAGACTTACTCCCTTCGGCAAAATGATGTTTTTATACTCAAATGGGTCTTGTGAAAGCTCATTTTTCTACAAAGAATAGAAATAGAAAATAGAAAAAAATAGTGGGTGATAAATACTAGGACTAGCTTAAGTGCTTCAATAATGAGATGAACCATAACAATAGTGACTAAAACTAAATTTCGTAATGGAAGTAGTAATAAATTATAGCTTCACTTCCAGAGCTTGGATGACTACTAAACCTCCATGTGGTTATTCTGTCAATATTGTAAATAAATATCTGAGAAAAAATTCAGAGCACACCAGATCTCTCATCTTCTTTTACAGAAAAGGATTTCAGGAATGAAGTGAGTAAGGAGTCCTCAGTGGTAAGACTAAGTACTCAGTTTGGAAATTTGGAGGATCAGGCTTCTAGGACATGCAATGTTACAGTAGGTAAGTGAAACCTGGACAGAAGAAAAAAAGACATTTAAAGTAATGCACACATTATATTGATACTTGTACATGGCATTTTTTCCTAGATTCTTTCATTGCTCTGTAACTAATAAAAATTTAGTTTAATTGTTGACAGTTCCACAAAGTTCTGTCAATTAAAGTAGCCATATGTAACCAAATGTAAACCATTAGTAGTAGTAATAATTATTAACTAGTTATTCATTAGTTGTTTGCAATTAAAGATATGTATTCTACGTCATATAATAAAGTAAGATCAACTAAATTAGAAAGTTTTTTTTCCTTCAAAGGAAGAAGATAGCTCTTTATTTTTTGCTTTCAGTTCTAGCTAATAGAGTATTTTGTGGACATGAAAGTCTGACCTTTTTCACTATTTATGTTACATGCAGAAAGAATTCAGAGTTCTTCTCTTTTGTAGTCTGCAGCAAAATGTCTTATTGCTATAAATAATATTAATGAGTTGAGAATTTTGAACTAGACAAAAAGTCATAAAATAACCTGTCCTAATTGTATTAAAGAAATAACTCTAGTGCTAAACCTCCAAGTGCATGTGATGAAAGTCTTTTGATAAGAACATAGAGAGCACAGGTAGACATATTGTGCCAGCCATGCATAAGAGTCTGAGAAAATAAATCTTCTAATGAATGGTATAGGGTCAATCCAATTATTATTGACATGAATAGAAACACTTCACTTATTTTGACAAGAGATAAATCATGCTTCAAAGTCATATAATAGTAGAATTTGTGATGTCAAGTGTTGCATGAAAATATGAAGAGTTCAGGTGCCCTAAATTAGCTACAGGTTAAACTTAAGTGTCTAACTCTAAGAAAGCCATTTGGAAAACTTTGTTTAACTGTGATTAGGGGAAGATTCTTGCAGCTATTCCCTGAGATTTCAGTAGAATGAATTCTGTCCTAAACGTTGACAAAACACAAACACGGAATCTGTTGTGCAAAACAGAGACCCTGCCCTGACTCTCACTACATTGTAAAAAGCTGTGCTTACCTACGTTCTCTAAACAACCCCCTATTCCTTGTAAACCTCTCCTCATATTATTTCACAGAAGTGATTCCCCAAATGCACTGATTTTATCATGATCCCTTCTCAATCTAACACTAGACCAACTATGTAAAAAACCAAAGGAAGATATATTTATTTAAACCCAAGGTTTAATCCTGAAGTTGTTTGAAGCTGATTTTTTTTTCCCTATTTTGGGCTTCTTGCTTATTAAGAACATAGACATAGAGTAAAAGGCCCAAGCTTCATTTTCTTACTGAATTTTCAGTTTGCTAGCCCTGGCTTAAAAAGCCTGATGGTCTCTCTTGAAGTCCTGAGAATACAATGTTAAACATTGTTTTTCTACTCTGCTGCACTGGAGAAAGTACCCACATTAATTTTACACACATTCTATAAAGACAGAAGAGTCTAGTGTGTTATTGATCTAATAGAAAGCACATATGGCACTTCTGTCACATCGGGATAAACAGGGGACCTGAAATACAACATTTTTCCCAGACAACTGTACATAGGTATATATACTTTGGCCATATACTCTTAGGTAGAAATATTTCTGGAACATGCAGGTCATTATTGCCCTGAGTACCTATGGCAAGGTTCTTTAGCTGCCAAAAAAACCTATTAAATTATTCTGTTATTGAACGTACTCTTATTCAATGTGTGGAAAGGTATTATGCTATTTAAATCATCTCAATGCCTGAAACAGCTAAGCATTCACAAGCTATGCTTCCCTCCACCTGATTCTATTGTGCAGCCTAATCTGTAAGGCATGCATGTAGAATATCTAACATATGCTGATGGTGAAAGCAAAACGGAAAAACCAGGGCAAAGCAGAGGCGTCATTTTCCCTGCTTATATAATAGGATTATGATTAGGGATATCACTATAAATTCTGCATTTAATTATTTAGCTTTTGGAGGTTGAAAAACACTTCTCCGATTTTCTAGAAGAGTGGTCACTCTAATAGGATTTGCAAGCAAAGATTGAGATATTTTGTCATCTTTTCTAATTTCATAAGTGTACCCTATAAACTGAATGGTTATTGGATCAAGAGAAATACTAACTCTGTAAGGTAATGAAGAAAGTTCTAGTAACAGCAAAAAGTTGGTTTCCATTTTATATTCCCTACACAATATAAATAGTTTATTCAATGGCTCTTTAAGGCAAGATCCTAATTCATTTTGGACAGAGGCCAGGCCCTCAACTTTTCTCTTTTCCCTATTTTTTGTTCACTAGTTCTTTATAATTTTCTGAGTCTGGGTTTCCTTTCTGATTCAACTGGAGATTCTTGGTAATCATCATATCACCCCTTCTTCACCCAAAGAACTTATGTCTCACTTAAGTTGCCCTGCTTGCAGAACAGAGTGTGTGAGCTTATACTCTGAAAATTAGGAAGACATGTAATACAGATCTTCTAAATTATGTCAAAATACTTACAAAGGTACAGGTTCCATTTTTCCAACAATGATATTAAATGAAAATGGCTGTTACTGCTGTGTTTTATGCTGAATATGATGCTGTCAGTTTGTGTTAAGTGAATGAGCTGCAAGCATGCTGGCTTGATTGGGCCCCTTTGGAAGCAAACCCTAAATTTCAAATTACATGAGGCAAAGGATATGTTGTTAGATGCTCAGTTTTGCCCACATAGTGGTACCTCAGCATAGCAGCACTGTGCACTGACTTTAGCATTATGGTTCAGATAAGAACATTTTTCTAATTTATTCGTTATTTAGGTAAGTTGTTCAATTGTCCTCCACTTGCTGTGCTAAGGTACTTGCCATGGAGTGATCTCAGGGTGTAAACAATGGACATCTTTCAGATTTACTTTACCACAAGAAGTGATACTAACAGCTAAGGCATTTCAACTGCTGATAGACTTTAAGTACACAGAATCAGGCTACAAATAGGTCAGAGTAAAACATTGCAAAATGCATGTGATGTGGATGTCAGGTCCTCTGCACTAGTTGTTTTGCTGTGCTCTTTGATGGGTTACATTTACAACTAATATAGAGCCTTACAGTTGCAGAACCTTTGGAGTGCAGGAAACTCACCAATTATGATAAAGTTATCTAGGGAATTTCTGCTGTCTAATCCAATGACAGGTGTTTTTTGTTTTGTTTTTCATTTTGGGGTTATTTTTAGTGATTACACATAAATTTAGGTCCCTAAATTCTATTTTGTAGATATTTAGAAGTTTATAAGAATGTTTATGCCTAAAAGGAGATGATTCATCTAATGAGATTATGCTTAAATTGTCACTTTCAAGATAGATAGCCTAAAGTCTTATTTCAGAAACGGAGTTTAGCGTTCCTTGAAAATAACAGATGCATTGAGGAAAAATTAGGGAAAACTCCAGTCTGTTAGTTGTTAAGAATCCTCCAGTAGATGGAGATAGAGAATAGGACTTTTTAGATGATGTATCAAAATAATTTTTCTCAATAGTAGTGTTCATACATTTACTGTCGATCTTCCTAGGATGTTTATCATAACTGTTAATAAATTGCACTGTCAATGTGGTCAAGAGAGCACAGGCAACAGCACCTAGTTAAGAATTCAAACAATCTCCACACATAAAATCTGAGTGGAACTAGTTAGCAAAAGCATTAAGAATGAATATTCTGCAACTCACCATGCAGGTTGATTTAGTGTTAAAAATTTGTGGAAACCTTCAAAACATTGTAACATTGTTGGAAAAAGGTGAGGATGAGTTGTGATTACCATGGAAATCAATTCACCTCCCATGGGTCATTATCTGAGGAACTTTCTGTAAAAACCTAATCCTTTTTCTTGTGAGTGGTTCTTCTGTGGTTAATGGTGACCTTGGTCACATGTGAAAAAAAAAAACAAAACAAGTGTCTACATAAACTTTTTAAAAAAGAGAAAAACAAACATGGGACTTCTTTTAGGGAGCCTTACAGATATTCTTGTTTTATCAGGCATCTTATATTAATACCATGTATATTTCCCAAAAGCCAGCTTTATGCAGGAACTGATATTTTCTCATTGAGAGCTTGATCACATTTCCGAGATGCCTATTTGGAGAAGACATTCATTTTTCTCTCACTGTGTCAGAGCAAAGATTCAGTTTCCCCCTTTTTTTTTCCTTTCTTTCCAGGTAATAGGAAACAATCTTGAGATTTCTGAGGATTTATAGAAAGAACGGGTAGAACTGAAAGAATAGCTAGACTCAAAGGACAGATTGCCTTGAAATCATTCTGAAGAGCAGGGCAAAGCTGTGGTGGAGGTCTGCAACCTCTTCATCAATAATGTAGTGGTCTCAGGAGCTCTATAGTGTTGGGTGTATGAGGTCTCTTTCATTTAGAAAGAGATATGGAAAGACTGACCTTGCTTCCCAAGAAGCAAGTGCTAGAAGAAAATTTCCTTGGAATACCAGAGGAGAATGCTTTATCTGCTTTGTTTCAAAAAGCAGGATTCTCTGACTGAAGGCTGTTGCAGCATTTTATTTCCTTCTTTGTCCAAACACTCTATCCTGCTACAATTTCTTCAAAGCAAGTTTGCAGAGAGGTTTCTTCTCTACTTCTTTTAAAAATCTCCTTGCATAATAAAGTAATGCTTTCTGTCAGTAATAAATGAGGAGTGACATAAGTCATTATCAGATAATTTAGTATATACATATGTACACACATGAAGACAAGGAAAGTGTCTTTAAAGATATATATCTTGCCCTCTACTTTTTTTCACAAAACATAATAGTCTTGTTTTCTGTCAGTTACTGAGACATTAACTATTTTGGCAACAATAAGAATTGTCATGAATTCAGGCATTCTCACATTAGCAAGAGTTCACTTAACCAGAACATCAGGGATTTGAAATACCAAGGACAGCAAATACAGAACCTTTGTTTTTCCCTCTGTCTTGCTGCTCTAAAAGTCAATCAATCTCCCTCTTCTACCAACCTATACTGGGATTCTGGCACAGTATTACAAGCATAACAAGTGATCTGAATTTGTTGTTCTCCTTTGTGCTAGAAGCCCCTGAAGTCATCGATCAGAGAAACATTTGTAGCTTTATTTATGAAGTGAGCATTCAAAATGATTTTCAGTACTTCCTGCTGTTTTCTGTTCCCTTTGTTGTTTCAAGCATAGTGGCAGTGTCTGACTTTTTTACCAACTTTCCTGAGCCAAGGCAAAAGTGTACTCCTGACAAAAGGTCTTTCTGATGACAGAAGGAGTTGCAGGAGAGATTTATCAGTGCAACAGAGGTCTCCTATGGTCTGAATGGTTTCTGTTTTGCTTGCCTTGTCTGTGGAACTTGAACGACGAATGGACATCTGTGGAACAATGAATAATGACCTCTTCCTTTAGAATTAAGAAGGCCAGGTCAAATATAAAGCAAAATAAGTGGTGTGGAGGGACTAGAAATTAAAATAATTTGTACCCCTTGAAATCATAGACTTTTAACAACCTTCACGGCTGTAATCTAACCTTTTCCAGGACCATATGTTCTAGTTGCATTTGTTAAACTGTTCAACCCGTTTCAAAGCAATGTACTTCAGGTTTTACCAATTACATAGTGAAAGGATTGGCATTTCCTCTGATCTCAGAGTTCGTCCTTTCAATGTAACTGTTGCGCTGTTCTGTACTGCAGATGACAGCATTTTCTGTTTCCAACTTCTACCTTTCCAGACTGTCTTAATTTTGTAGCAATTGTTAACTGCTTTGGAAGTACTTTTAGTGCCAGCAAAATTGGCTTTAACACAAAGAACTTGTAATTGTGAAGTTATTTAAAAGGGACAACCATATTGTTTGCCTGGGAAAGCAGAGAGTACTCTTTCCAGATTTTACGTTGTCTCAAGTAATAGCATAATCCTCGCACCTTGTTCTAAGTAGATCTGCTGTTTCTATCTGGTTCTACAGTATCTGATCACCTTTTCCAGTGAGTTTCTCCCATGTCTGAAAAAATGTTACTGGTCCTTACCCTCTTCCTCTTCCTTTCAGTGTCTAAACACTGATGCCCCAATCATACAATTCTGTGATTATCTTTTGCAGAGGCTGGTTTGTTCTATTTTTCTTCAAAGAAAATGGAACTAGTAAAATTCATTAATATAAATTTCCTGTTCTACGATTGTCCACACACAACCAACCAGAAAAGAGATGAACATTTACTTGTATCATGCTGGATATTTATCCTTGGTGTGTTTTGGTTTTTTTTTGTTTTGTTTGTTTTTTTTTTTATTTTTACCTCAGAATGTCAGACTAAAACCGTTTTACATTTCATTGCTTTATCTGTGTGCCGTGATAAACACTAATAGTTTTAAAAGTAACAAAAGATTTTATGGAGGCTTTTGTAAGATTTCTAGCAGAATGTCATTCTCACTTAGAGTAGCATAAAACAAAATACCTTTTTTAGAACTTTCCTTCTTGTTCTGGTTCTACAGGATTTTTATTCAGCTCCTTCACACCTTTTTTTGATTGACTATAAATGCTTGTTCTAGTGTTTCTGTATGCCATAGCAACTTCATGAGCAGCAATAAAATGCACCTTGGAGGTATTATGTTCACTTACAAAATAATTTAACTAATACTTTTGCCTTTATAACTTCACTAACGCAGAGTAGAGAATATCAGAGAGAAATGTCAGCTGTGTGTTTCAACCAGCTTTGGCCTTTCTTCTATGCATCTTGAAATCTTTAGTTCAATACTACTGAATTTTGTGAACTAGAGAGGAGAACACACACATGCATTTCCAATCCAGCATTATTTGCTACTCACTCCACTTTTCTGTCTTTTGGTTTTTTTTACAGTAAATTCTAAGGACCATAGCCTGATCTCTAGTAGTCGCAATTCTCTACTGACCAGAGTATGAGGGAAAGACATGGCAATAGAGTGAGTCTTGGATGCAGTGGTCAAGCAATGTCTTTAATGTTTGTTTTTATTAAATACACCAAGCATCTGTGGAAGAAAGAGTATGCTAACCCAGACGTCCTCAGGAGATGTGTATTAAGAAAGAAGGAAATATTCAAATTATCAATTAATGTTGTTTTTCTTTTTTTTAACTGTTTTCTTAAACCAAACAGAGAAGTGCTGCTGTGTGGTGTTCTTTAATTACTAAATCTCATATCATAAGCAACTGCATTTAATGACAGATTTGCATGTTATTGATAGGTAAATTCTGATAAATTTTCACCAGACTTTTGTGGCTTATATTTACGTAAAGCTGTATATACTGGTCTCCCAGATACTTTAAGTACTATTAAAATTAAAAAAAAAAAATAAATCAACATATTATTACAAGAATGCAATACTTTGTACACTGTTTTTGTCTAAACAGGGATCTAGAAAAGAAAACTGTTCTCATGCCATGGTTTTAATCTCTGTGAAACAAAACAGCATATTTGATTTTCCCACATGTTTTATGCTATATCTATTAATGTTTTGGGATAGGATATGTTACAGAGGGATATATGAACTTGTCTACATACAGAAATCTATGTATACTCTTAGTCAGTCTCTGTACACTCTACTGCCAATAAAAGAAAACCAGGCACACCAAGGGGGTGATTTACTACACCCAAAGCTAAGACCAGCTAGGCACAAATAAACAAGCCACAATTCTTCTTTCTCTCCATTGACTATAAACAGAATATAGAATGAACAACTTCGATTCAGACCTCCACAACATAAAGTGTCTAAAATCTAAATGAAAAATTTTCCATTAACAAACTCATCAAACGTGTTAGTTAAAAGTAGGGCTTCTAGCTAAAATGAGCTGTTTAGATTCAATCCATAGTGAGCAGAGAAAGAAAGGTAAAAATGGCAACTATTTCTCTGCTGCTTCTTTTACATCACAAAGCTCAGGAATGTCTCTCTATTGTTTCATATTTCCACAGAACAAGGGATCTCAAAGGCTTTCCTGCATGTAGAACAGCTTCTACAGCACATGCAGAGGGAATGGTGATGAAAGAATGCTGACAAGGCTTCCCAACAGTAGTAAGTGTGTTTCCATGTCCAATATGCAAGATTTGTCATAGCTACCTAATTACCTGTAAAAATCTATGTCTTTAAATCTTAATGTGGGTTTACTGGCTGTATTGCACTTTGGAAACAAATAACAGAATGATAGGTCACTATGAATTAATAATGCTCTTGCATAGTTATCAAGTGTAGTTGAGGGTCATATTTATGAGAATGATCAGGATAAACCAAAACTGGACTGTTTTTTTCCCTTTTTAATTTCAGTAGAAGGAAGGCAGACTGTTCAATTCACCTCTACATCCTGATTGCATTTCAAAGAACATTATGAACTTTAACGCTTACGGGTTCTGTGAATGAGTACTCTGTAATGACATCAACCATTATACTTTCAGCACCTCACATGGCACTTACACTGGTTCTTCCAAACACAATGCAAATAATCAGTTTTATTATTTTTATTTTACCTGTAGCTTATACAAAGGTATTAATATGGAGTTATATAAAAAACAGGTTGAAATTACATAAATGGCGAATCACCAGGACAACAGGTACCTTACAGTGCTGCTTTTCTGTTTCAGAAGCTCTAAAGAGATACTACTGTTGCAGAAGTAAAGCAACATAAAGCAGGGAGAAAAAAGAAAATAATATTTTCAAAAGCCAGTTAGAAGATGTGAATAAAACTATTGTTAGGACACTTTAGTTCTGTGTGTGTTTATATTTACCCAAAATTCAGTGCACCCTTTTTGCAGTTAAAAAAGTGAATGCCTTCAAATGAAATATATGAAAAATTTACAAAGCATGGGTACCATTATTAGTACCTTCCAACACTGATGTTTGGCCAGTATTGAAAGACTATTTCCACTAAAACATTCCAACATTGCTAAATCTCCAAATGCAAACCTTAAAACGTGTACTTTTTAAAGGTTTTTATCTCAGATACTTTGTATGCTTTGATATCTCTGATGTTACATTTGTTGCATGTGATTTTTAAACTAGATCATTTTTTTGTGGATCTGGAAAAAAATTTCCTTGTCATTGTATTTCCATGTGAGCTTGTGAACATGTTATATATTTTCTTCCATATCACTAATCTTACTTAGAAGTCATGAGCTTTGGATTTACACAGAAGACACATGAATGGCTTGAAAGGTAAAAGAATGGAGTAAAGTCTAGAATATGTATCCCCTGGACAGGCATGACATCATAACTCTGTATCCTTTTTTCTTTTTTCTTTCGTTAGACAGCCTAATTACTACTATCTTTAGTGAGAATCTTGCAGGCACATAAGAATAAAAAAAAGCCCTTATATGCTGATTTTAATAAAGTTTCATTCAATCAGCTGTGGGAGAGAAAGCATATGTTAGAGTGATATGAATTTTCTGCATGTATTAATAATTCTTGTGGCTTTAGGTAGCAACAGAGAGGTTGAGATTTTATTTCTTTAAGAAAAATGGGAAATTCATTAATCAAGAATTGCATGTATATCTGGTGTAATATATACTGTGTGCAATATATACAAGAATATATTTTAATAAGATTGCCAAAAATAGAAACCAAAGAATTAATAGTAATTCAAGCAATGCATTTATGATCAATATTGTTTTATCCTAGAATTGACTTTAGGATATTAGGTTAAATTTGCACTCAGTGTCTCTGTTATAAATACCTGTGGGAATTCTGCTGTGATAGGAAATACCTGTAAGCACCTATACACACAGGTTTTTCAACAGCTAAATCACTGGGACAAAGCTATTACTTGGTTACTTGTTAAGTAAACCAATAATATGTTCACCAATACTAGGGTTAATCCTCCATCATTTTACCTCCAGGTCTTTGACAGAGTAGCTTCAGAATTTCCCCTTACTGCTACCCTAAAAAGTAATATGAAAAGAAAGCTGGAGACATAATCTCTGATAATCTTTACACATTTTATTTTTTTTAATTTATTTTCATTTTGCATAGCATGGAAGGAGTAATATATATCTCGCACTCTCCAACTTCTTTCAGTATAGCTCCACATGTAGCTATGAAGTGTTGAGCTTTTCTGGCCCAAGTCACACATCTGCCCTGACTTTATTGGGATTCTGACTTGGAGTTTATTCTCAGTGACTTCAATGGCACCAGCTTTGGTGTATTTCCACAGCTAGAGATCTTCAGATACATTTGCAGCATCACTGCTATGTTGTCTATACTCAATTAATAAAAAGCAATGTTTTACAAGACTGTGACATCAAAGACGTGAAATAAACTGGAGCTTTGATAAATGAGAGGAATAGTTAGTGACAGTGCTTGAGAATGAGAAGCTAAAATACCCTATAGAAGTGACATAAGAAGTGAATACTAATAGAAGTGACAAAACACCCACATGAAATATTCCCAGGGGCTTCATCAGACTAAAATTTTGATCAAATATACACTACAAGAGTATCATCCTCTTAAAAATCTCTAACAGTAATAAACTCATTTTTCTGAAAGATTTGGAACAAAACGTACTTTTCTAATACAGGACCTTCAGGGAATCATTTCAACAGGGGTTCAAGGGCATCACTGTCTCAAGAGTTCCACACAATTTAGAATAAAAAATTACCCACATACACTGTACTAAAAAAAAAAAAAAAGGGCTGTAGGCCATCAATCTAGTTAAGTCCAAGGACATGTCTCTGTAGAATTCCCTAGGGTGTCAGTGGAAAGACTATCTCTGCACATCATTGCAGATTCTTCATAATTACTGCAGGGATATTACGAGGAGAACTGCTGCAGGGAACAAAATGCCTTTGGGTCACATACCTTGTATTATGTCACTGATTATATCAGTGCGACACACTGTTGTACAGACCATCGTGGTGTAGTTTGTCTGCAGAAAAAATGAAATGCTATGAAAACGAACATTTGAATATGTGGAATGATTTTCAAATGTAGTATAATATGGATCTGAGGGAGCAATTTACATAATGAGTCTCAGAAATCATGATTCTCATTGCTCTTTATCCACAGGAGCTGTTAGGCACACACTAGTCCATGTGGTTGAAATGCAAACAAACACACATTCAAACACAATATCAAGAATACATTAAATTAACCAAAAGATAGATTGTGGCTGATCACACTGAGAGTACAGGTGTTTACAGGGAAAACACTGCCCCTCAGCCTTCTGTTGCTCAGGTGTGGAAGTAAATATTCATTGTCAATTTTCAGGTTGAAAATTGATTTCTAACTGCTTCTTGCAGCACTGAGTATCTGTTTTTTCTTTCGTTGAAGTCATGGAGTAGCAAAGACAGGAGCTGTGCACAAGAGCTCAGCACTGGGCTGAGTTCTGGTTTCCAAATGTTTGCTTTATGTTTACATCCAAAAAAGCCAAGGATAATGGGTTACAAAATCTGTCTGTAACAACTATTGGGTCAAAGACACTGACTGAGGCTGGAAAATTTACGTGTAAGTAAGTATAAATTCACACCTCATGGATGTAAGGTTATGTGATAAAATCTCACCTACGTATCCACAAAAGAGCACAGGGCCACAAAGGGTGTCCCAGGATACCTCCAGCACCTGGCCCAGGTGTGAAACCCATCGGGAAGAGTTAAGGTGAGGAGCTATCAAGAACATCTTTGATACTGAGAGGGGTTGCTGCCTAGAAGTATGGGACACATAATGAGATGCAGGGGAAGAGCATTTTGGGATTGCAGAAGACTTACTTTGGGATGCTTAGGGGAGGAAGCTAAGATGGGGAAAGGGAGGGAAGTAGGTGATTTGGGGAGGACCAAAAAAAAATGAAAATAGAGCAATAAGGGGATGAAAAGGGCTGTTCAGTAAGTTTGTCTGGCAATGCTCTGCTTCTGATCAATGCAATCTGTCCTACCTAAAGAAATGCCATTTCTAACTCCTTTTCTCATGGATTGGCTCTTGGTTCACTGTTGAGGCACAGGAGAGGCAGAGTCTGATTGTCAGCCACTGGAGTCAGACCACAGGTCAGCAGGGCCTGGAATCATGATACCAGGAACTGGAGAGACCACAGTGAGTGGACTTGTAGGGGATGAAACGGTTGGAGACCGCCTGGGGTACAGCAATCACGAAATGATAGAGTTTTTGATTCTCAGGGAAGCGAGGAGGGGAGTCAGCAGGACTGCCATCATGGACTTCCGGAGGGCAGACTTCAGTGTTTTCAAGAGTCTGCTTGACAGAGTCCCCTGGGAGGCAGCCCTGAAGGGCAAAGGAGTCCAGGAAGGTTGGATGTTTTTCAAGGAGGAAGTCTTAAAAGCCCAGGCACAGGCCATCCCTGTGCGCTGTAAAGCGAGCCATCAGGGGAAGAAACCAGCCTGGCTCAACAAAGAGATAAAGTCACAGCTCAGGGCAAAAAGGAAAGTTTATGTCCTTTGGAAAAAAAGACAGGCTACTCAGGAAGATTATAAAGGTGTAGTAAACTTATGCAGGGAAAAGATTAGAAAGGCCAAATCTCAGCTAGAACTCAGCGTGGTTCTGGATGTTAAAAACAATAAAAAGAATTTCTATAAATATATTAATAGCAAGAGGAGGACTCGGGAGAAGCTCCACTCTCTACTGGGTATGGGAGGTAACATAGTGACAAAGGATGAGGAGAAAGCTGTGGTATTGAATGACTTCTTTGCCTCAGTCTTTAGCAGTGGAGTAGGGTGTCCCCCGAGTACCCAGAACCCTGAACTAGCAGACAGGGGCGGGGACCAGAATGAAGCTCCCATAATTCTAAGGGAGATGGTGAGGGACTTGATCCAAAACCTTGACACAAACAAGTCTATGGGCCCAGATGGGATTCACCTGAGGGTTCTGACGGAACTGGCAGAAGTGCTTGCAAAGCCACTTTCCATCATCTACCAACAGTCCTGACAAACTGGTGAGATCCCAACTGACTGGCACCTAGCAAATGTGATGCCCGTCCACAAGAAAGGGCAGAAGGATGATCCTGAGAACTACAGGCCTCTCAGTCTGACCTCGGTGCCTGGGGAGGTCATGGAACAGATCATCCTGAGTGCCATTATGCAGCACATGAAGGATGCCGAGGTGATCAGGCCCAGCCAGCACAGGTTCATGAGGGGCAGGTCCTGCTTGACAAACCTGATCTCTTTCTATGACAAAGTGCCTCGCTTGGTGGATGAAGGAAAGGCTGTGGATGTTGTTTACTTGGACTTTAGCAAGTCCTTTGATACAGTGTCCCACAATATCCTCCTGGAGAAACTGGCTGCCCATGGCTTAGATGGGAATACTCTCCACTGGGATAAAAACTGGCTGGAGGGCTGGGCCTGTAGAGTGGTGGTGAATGGAGTCAAATCCAGTTGGCAGCCAGTCACGAGGGCAGCCAAGTCCCACTGCAGCTGGTTCTTTTCAACATCTTTATCAATGATCTGGACAAGAGGATCAAATGCACTCTCAGCAAATTTGCAGATGACACAAAGTTGGGTGGGAGTGTTGACCTGCGGGAGGGTAGAGAGGCTTTGCTGAGGGATCTGGACAGGCTGGATGGATGGGCTGAGACCAAAGGCCTTTAATAAGGCCAATTGCTGGGTCCTGCACTTGGGTCACAACAACCCCATGCAGCGCTACAGGCTCGGGGAAGAATGGCTGAAGGCAAATGGCAGAAAAGAACCTGGGCATGTTGGTCGACTGTTGGCTGAACATGAGCCAGCAGTGTGCCCAGGTGTCCAAAAAGGCCAACAGCCTCCAGGTCTGTATCAAGAATAGTGTGGTGATTGGGACCCAAGAGGTGATTGTCCCCCTGTACTCGGCACTGGTGAGACCCCACCTCAAGTACTGCTTCCAGTTTTGGGCCCTCTACCACAAGAAAGACATTGAGGTGCTGGAGTGGGTCCAGAGAAGGGCAACAAAGCTGGTGAGGGGTCTGAAGCTCAAGTCTTATGAGGAGAGGTTGAGGGAGCTGGGGTTGTTCAGTCTGGAGAAGAGGAGACTGAGGGGAGACCTTATTGCTCTCTACAACTACCTGAAGGGACGCTGTAGAGAGGCAGGGGTCGGCCTCTTCTCCCAAGTCACAGATGATAGGACAAGGGGTAATGGCTTCAAGTTGCATCAGGGGAGGTTCAGGTTAGATATTAGGAAATATTTCTTTACTGAAAGGGTTGTCAGGTATTGGAATGGGCTGCCCAGGGAGTTGGTTGAGGCACCATCCCTGGAGGTATTCAAGAGACGAGTTGACATGGTACCTGGGCCTATGGATTAGTTTTGGGTTGGTGTTGGTTTGGGTGCAGTGTGGGGTTTGTTTGGTTGTTTGGTTTTTTTGGTTTTGTTCTGGGGTTTTTTTTTGGTGCTTTTTTTTTTTTTTAATTGGTTAGACTAGATGATCTTAAAAGGTCCCTTCCAACCTAGGCGATTCTGTGATTCTGTGACTTATGTGCCAACAACTAGAGTAGGACCTCAGGTCACAAGGATCCATGCATCCAGTGCTGCCAGGAGCTGGACCAAGAGCAGATGTATAAGTGAGTGTGTGATCAACAGCAAAGATCAAGTCAGACTAGCCAGAGAGTAGGTGAACTGGCCTGGGAGCCAGGGTTGTGTGTATATCTAAGGGTGAGACCACAGTGGAATTGCCTATCAGATAGACCAGCCAGTAATGCATACATTTTCACTGGCAGAGCTCTCTCTTGCTCAGCCAGTGGGAATGCATCCTTAGCCTCCCTACTAGTTGTACCTGTGGGGGTGAAGCTGCAGCAGCCTTGCCTCAGGCTATAGATTCTGCAACCTCTAACACAGAGTGTAACTGAGATATACACAATTTACAAAACAAAAGATTTAGTTTAACATTTATGAGAAAGACAGTGGGGAATGTATTTGCACTTATTGTATCTATGATTGCAAGTAAATACTGTATCTCAAAGACTGATCTAAAACCATTCAAATCAACAAATTTGAGATTTATAAAAAAAATTGAAAAACAATAGAACAAATAATGTTAAGATCTAAAACCAAATAAAAAAAATCATCAGTCATATTGGGGTTCAGCATTTTGGAAAAGTCCACTCCATTCATAGACACCTGTCACTCAGAAACACTTAAATGCCCACTGAATTATATAAAGTGATCAGCCTTGCAAAGCACCTTGAATATAATTAATTTTGGTATTACAAAACTGATGATCTTTTACTGAACAAAAAAATCTCCAGCAAGCAACTATATATTTAAATCTGCACATTCTTATTTTCCCATTGGTGTCCTTCTAACACGATTACTTTTCCGTAAGGCGTCTCAGCCTGTATCTCCATATCTCCATGTCTCCTGTATCTCCATGTCTCCATATCTCTATGTCTCCCATATCTCCATTTTATCTTCCTCACTCCAAATGACAAAGCAGCCCGATTCTTTACAGGACTTTTTTTTCCAAAACATGTTCAATTTTTGGAGCATACTTCTAGAACATATGTCTTTGAGAATGCTGAGAGACATTCAGTTTTTTAAGAAGCAAGTGTGAAGTTTGGTTAATGTTTTGTTTAGATAACACCATTAGCTCCCCCCACCGCCCCCCCCCCCCACCGCCCCTTGAAAATGTGTTTCTTAGAGGCATCCAGAATGACTGAATGACTTTAAAATCAATACACGTAAACCTAGGATAAAATTATATATCTAACTTACAGTAACGCCAAGGCTTGGGACTTTTGGTAGATCCCAAATAAAGAGTACAGTGTGACTGAAGTGCTCAGAAGTACATAGGAGACTTACCTTCTTTTTGATTCAGCGTACTGAGGGCAAATTGAGAGCAGAGGGATGAGAACAAAATCCAGAGAGTGTGCTGGAGTTCATTGTTTCCTTAAAGGCAAGTGTTAATAAAAGTTAAATTATCCATAATAAAATATGCTTTGTTCTTTGTGCTTGTTCAGAATGAGTTCAGTCAGAGGACATTATATTTAACTGTTAGATTTATGTGTGAATCAGAGAACTGTTGCAATCCCTTGTAACCTAACATGCATGTGCTAACAAATGAAAACGTAGAAATAGTTTATTATTGTGTGAAAACAATCCTTTTAATAATATCTTTTAGTAACCATTTTTATTTTGTAGTTACTACCAAATAGTTGTAAACTATTGCATCTAATTCCAGAATTAAGTGGTGCTTGAAAAGTCATATATAATCTCCACTATACTTCTGTCCTTAGGAAGAACCTAAAGGTTTGTTGTACTGGTTATTGAAACAGACAAGCCTTCCTTTACAAAGGTGTGATTACCATATCAACCTGAGACATCGACTTTGCTGCAGGAATTAACTTATAATTATAATCATACCTTTTTTAATATGTGAGTTTTGACTTATTTTGTCAGCTTTGTACATTTTGTACATTTACTACATAATGGTTGCAAACAGTTGGACTGAAGTCAGAACTTTAAGAAGTCTGCACTAACTTCAATGGAAAGGTTTGTTTTGATGGGTGGTGATGCATCTATAAACATACGAACATGTTCTTTTTCTTTTTGAAAAGGCTGAGTTCATAATAGAAGCCTTCATACAGCAGAACATTTTGATTCCTGGTTTCATCAACTCATACTTATCTGCAGTTTACATACAAAAAGTTTTGCTCAAACTTTCCATGGAAACATATAGGATGAAATGAGTAGATAAATTTTAAGCAGGGCTCATCATAACCTTGTTTAAATTAATTTCTGCGAACCCAGAGATTTTTGTACAAGTAATAGACAGATTATGATAAACCACTAAAAATCCTGGATTTCTTCTTGTTTACCCCTGTCCCTTGAAGAAATATGATTTTGAACTACCATTAATATTTTTGTTTGCAAACTCTTTATGTTGATATAAGTAGAAGGATATAGACACTGTACTTTACATAATGGATGTTCCTAATCTATCTATCTGAACTTTAACCAAGTCAAATGATCTCTGCGATATTATTTATTTCTGTGTATTTGCTTTGTTTGCGTTCCATCACATGATGTTGCCACAGGAAAACATTCAGATCTATAAGATCCTGAATTTCTCCTAAAAGACAACTCTACAAAATTAGCTTTCTTATGTTTCCAATATTGCTGATACCTAAACAATAACTTTGATTTTTAATTTACATCCTGTGAAACCAAAGAAGAAGCAAGGGAGTGCTTGTATGGATCCAAATCATTAATGTTTCAGTATAAAGAAACTTCCTTAGCAAGTTACAAACCATAAAGAAAATTGCTATTGAAATGGTGTCAAGCACAATTCTTCAGCAAAACATTCAGTAACATATAGTGAAGGGTTGTCATTGGCTCCTATCTGAATGAAATTTCTTTCTTAGAAACATTATTGCATCAGCATGAAATGAGGAAAATGAGAAGTAGTTATATAATGGTAGGCTTATAATTAGTACTTTTTTACTATAACAATAATATTCTTCTATATAAATAGCAGGGCATATTGGCTGAATTTAATATAACAGAAAGCAACTGAGGCAATTAAAACTAGAGATCTGAATATCCGATGGAACGGAACAATGTTTGCAGATTAAGAAGAACAAAGTGTTTCTATCTGGACAATCTTAGAGGAGATTTATGTGGACAATTATGAAATAAACAGGCTCAGGCTTGTTCTCCTACTACGTTGATTGCTGTACATCTGAGGGTTCATCAATACCTGAATAACACCCTCAATTGATTTGCATGAGAATTTTTTCCTTTTTATTTCCATTCCTTGCTATGAAATAGTATTAAGGCAATGGGAAAGAATGGCACTAAGAATTGGTAAATGTCTTCATACAGAGATTAATGTGGTCAAGAGACTTCACTAGAGTAGGTGGAGGTCCCTGAATAGAGAGTATCTACAGTGCTAGGAACTGTAATATCAAAGTCAGTGGTAAGAATATGGTGTGAATGCTGTTTTGTAACTGTCAGATCTGCAAGACATTTAAAACATTAGACATTTAGGGCAAGAAATGAAAGTTTTTTTAGGAGCCAAAGGGAAGCAACAGATGCATTTAAGCCTCTGAAATGTTCTGGTTTTAATGTAGAACACCACTGTAAACACTTTTTATGTTTAGTTTGTAGTTTTCATTTTTTTGTTCTGAATAGCACTAAGCTCATAAGAAAGATTTTATAAAGATCTTTGAATTGAAGATAGATAAGAGTTACTCTGAATCTCAAAGTGTCAAAAATAGGAAAAAAGGAAATGACATTTCAATATTGGTAGTAACTCAGCTGAAACTATTCAAAGAAGTTAGCCTGTGGAATATAGTGAAGACTTCTGGTTCCCTGGCTGTTCCTTTTTCAAAGTGAAAAGAATTACCTCTGAAGACATCATTTTAGTTCCCATGTGATGGCAAAGAATATATGTTTTTAATTCCTCTAGTGAGGTAGGACCCTATTTCTTTTTTCCATGTTGGACCAGTATACCAAATCTTTAAGGAAAAGTCTTCTCGGTTTTGTTAACTTTTGGGTTTGTTAGCATTGGACAAATAAAGTAAGTTTTTTCTTCCTAAGTTCAAAGCTATGATAAATTGAAATGACAAGAGGGATGCCATGCTGAGAATATTGCTGTCAGAAAAAAGAGCACAACTTATACATGAAACTAAACAATTCTGTATTATTCCTCTATTTTCTTCCCTTTATAAAAAGAAAACCAAAAGTACTAGGGTACTGGCATGAGAATATAATAATTTGAAACATTTTTCTTTTTTTTCTTATCAATTTCCTGGAATTTTTTTTTTTTTCAGGAAAAATCCAACTGCATAGGGAAAGAAATCTAAAAAGCTCTTGTCAATTGTAGGATTTTATCAGTAAGTTTTCTCACCAAATAATCTATTTCATATGTATTAATTTTATGGAAATGAACTCTTCTTCATTTTCTGTTCTTTTCCTTTATACATCAAAATATAACCAAAAGCTGTGACCATTTGACTTCATTTCTCTAGATAATATGTCTGTTTTTCAAATATTATTTCAGCGGTTCTGACTTCTTCAGAAGACTTTACATTCACAATGTATATGTAGTCTTATTGCTCAGGTAATCTATGCTCAGGCACAGCATTTACAGAGATTGAATAGCATGTATGCGTTCCATCATCACCCCAGTCAAAAAATTGAACTCCTTTTCCTCCTTTACCCCTTGTAGCTATTGCTCTCTGTAGATGTGCCAATGAGAAAGACTATGTTGTGTTTCTTTCTCCTGTGGTGATGACTCAGTTCCCCTGAATGAAATGATGCAAGGGCAAAAATATTGTTCCGTTCTTTTCCTGGTTGTTTGTTTCACAGTTATAGTAAAGTAAGGCATGAGGACATCTTTTCTTTTATGAGAAGGTGCATATTCACTACTCCTTTATCTAGTTACATAGAAACAAGGCAGAAGTCCTTGCTCTATCTAGACAGAGGAAGAAAGAAGTTAGGTTTTCAAAAAAGCTGATTAACTTATAACCCTGAGATTCATTAATCCCCTCTGAGATTCAGGCTGCTAAGTACATAAAAGATGTTTAAAATGTTATGCTGTTATATTCTGGGTCTCTAAGGTAAGAAAGGTATGATGCGTGGAAAAATGTGCATTCCATTTTAACCGCCTAAAGAAAACAAGATGAAAGAGTGGGATGTTTTTCTATGACTCAGATGCATCAAATACCATTGCTTCTAGCACTGACTTGTATAACAGTGGAGGATCGCTTGGTAGTATCTCAAATTTAATGAAAACTAGAAGCTTACCACTCATACTTTGCATTGTTATCATATATATTACATTCTGTAATGATATGCTGACATAAAAATGTAGTTTTGTGGCTTTATCAGTACAATTATGAATAATAATTGATCAAAAAACCCAACAACCAAACCCCCAAAGAAACAAACAAATGAAAAGCTCCATACCGTGTCCCATAAGTATATGGGAAGAAGTTGTAACTAATGAAGTATAAAAGGTTAAAAACATCTGTTTCATGAGATTTCTTTTGCTTTTATAAGGTAAGCTGATCCAGGGGAGTGTGTGCTCTCTGAGAAGAAATGTGAGCACAACACTTGAACACTAAATGGTTTACTCAAGGACCTAGAGTGACAAAAGATTTAAAGACATCTCATTCACCAGTGTAGTGATTCATCCTCAAACTATGGTATAAGTACTGAAGTTTTGTATCAAACTCTGATCCTAACTTTTGAAAAAACAGTAGGTATAGGACAGAAATTCTGAAGTTGTCATCTTTCCCGAGCCTGTTTTTCTATCTAGGTGGGTTGATACCAGGCCTGATATTGTCCCTGTACTTTGCCTACAACCAAAGTCTCAGTGTGTGACAAACTGGGGAGAAGGACTTCACTGTGAGATTCAAATTAATTTATTTGGACTTCACTCACAGGTCCAATACATCACTATTGCAGGTCCTATGTGTGCAATGGCGATTACACTATTGCAATTAAAAAGCAATCTGCAAAATACACTGTTGCAGACTATAAGTGATCCCAACAAGTAACACCACCAACCACAAACGCGCTAGATATGAATACCTTAAAAGAGTGCACCAATCACAATCTTAGTAGCATGCCATATACCATACGTATGTTTC
>JAOTQQ010000001.1:157549676-157596336 GCA_026546715.1 Gallinago undulata | reverse complement strand
AAATTCCCTGATTCCGTTAGTATCACTTTGGCATAATCACTAACAGGCAAGGCAAACTTTCCCCAGGTGAAAGCAGAAGTGTAATTAGCAACAGAATCCTCGACCTGATGCCCAAGATATTCAGGTATGAGAACAATCCAACTGATCACATTATACATCTGGAGGCAAATCCACACAAACATAGCACGCTTGACCCAACGCATCCAAACACAAAAAACAAATATACCCTTCAGTATATTCGGCCAGTTAAACACCACTGAGTCAATGAACTTCATACAAAGCTCTCTAAAAACACCATATACAATATTCTGTAGGAACGACATGATGTAAGCTATCAGTTCTCCTATGAGCAAGCTGGAATTCAAACTATTCAAACAATCTTATCAGAGCTCGGGTTGTGCCACAGTCGAGCCCCACGTTGGGCGCCAATAAATCTGTCATGGTTTCAGCCAAAATCACTGCAACCGGACTGACAGATGTCCCTTGCCCCCTCCCCCAAATGAGAAGAGAGGAAGAGATAAAGAGAGAGAGCAGTTTAGAATAAACTAAACTACTTTAATGAAAAAAATAATATTAAAATAAAAAAGAAGAAAATAATGAAATAGATACAATATATACAAAACCATATCAAGCTTCCAGGATATCAGTCCCGTCACCGGCAGGCGCTGGGGGAGTCCCAGACTGGACTCAGCAACGGATTGGAACTGGATTCCAGCTCTGGAGTCAGGCACACACCGATCAGGATCAAAGGCAGTCAAACAGACAGGGTCCTCTTCGGACGTTGGCCATCTTGGTAGATGCCAGAGGAGCCGGAGAAGAGGGCCGGGGAGAAGAAGAAGGGCTGGAGAAGAAGGGCTGGCCCTTTGATCCCTTAGCTTTTATACTGAGCATGGGGCAGATGGGATGGAATACTCCAGTTGGTCAGGTTTGGGTCACCTGTTCTGTCAATGAAAGGAGTTGGTCAGGTTTGGGTCACCTGTTCTGTCAATGAAAGGAGAAATCTGTCTCCTAAATTGGGCATTTTAGTAGTGCTTAACTAGGTAGCTAAGTGGGCAACAAATATCTTTGTATTTTATTTTTCTTATCTGCAAAATGAAACTAATGTACTTACTCACTACACATTTATGGAACAGCTATGTTTTTGTCCAAGAGAAACCACTGCTGATCATCCACAAATGATCCACTGTAGATCAGTATAGTTACCAAACACATACATAATAGTCCAAATTTATGGTTTTTTCTGAAAACACTAAGTTGACTGTTTACACGCAAATACAGGATGAAAGCTAAGAGATGGTTAATATTAATGATGAACAATAGATTCTTAGATTCCCAGGCAGCTATATATACACTGATGATTTTTTTGTTTGTCCTCAGCTCTCAAAGAAACAATAACAGACTTACACATGAACCGGTTTTTAAATGTATTTTTGTACAACTTTATTTCAATATTATCAAATAGGTTTTGTTGTCATCATAGTTATTGTGAATAAGTTGCTCACTATTCATTACTAGTATGAGGCATTTTAAATTGCATACTCAATTTCAACAGTATTTGAAAAAAAGGTATGTCCTTGTGAATTAAGTTTGGATTCAGTGATCCATCTTGCTGTTCTTTTGTTCAGAACATTCATAAGGAAAAAGAGCAGACCAGCCCTTTTTTGTTTGTTTGTTTGTTTGTTTATTGCCTACATAAGTTTAGAGAAAATTTATTATGGGATGTCTGAAGTTCCTTATTGAAACTCAAGGTAATCTCATCTCTAATGCATTTATACAGTAGCTATTTAATCTTCTTTATGGAGAGGACAGAATGACCTTATTCTTTACTTTTCCTAATAAAAGTTCTTATGGTTCAGAATTTCAATTAGGTGAAAAATGAATTTTGCCTTACTGAAAAAGAAAAACATGGAAATGTCGCTGAAGTAGGAAGAATATTTTCCTCCTCAGCTTCAACTGAAAAATAAAAATTATTTTTGTTTTAATGAATAATCTCTTGCCATTCTAGAATTATTTTCTGTCAATGATTTGCCTATAATGCAGAAAATTATGTTTAGCTTTTGCAGTTGATTAATTCAGAAGTCTTTAAAATAAAGGTATGTATAGTAAGGCTACAATGTAGAAATATGTCTTAAAGTCCATTTTCATCAAATAATTTATTTTATTCACTGCGTTTAAATGCTTAGCATTGTGTCTATTTTTTTGCTTTTAAAATGGCATATACTGTCAACATTTGTACTAAATTCCTTTCTGTGAACAGAAAAAAAAAGGGTCTATTTTGACAGGGTCTCAAAAATACATAATGATTTCAAGAAGAATCCTTACAGATAGAAAAATATATATTTTAGGTGAATCACTGCTACTGTTTTTGACTGATAAAAAACCCCAGCTTTGATTATTGTTTCGCCTTCAGCAATAGTAACATTAATGTATACATTAATGTGCACTGTGGTCTAGCGGAGGCTAAAATTTTAAGCATTGTGTTATTTACCCTAACTTACCCTATTTTTTTATTTACCTATTTACCCTAACTTACAACATGTTTAGAGTAGAAGTATTTGTGTATCTTTATATATAGCTGTCACTATACAAACATATTGTTTTAATCAACATCAGTCAAGTTGACTTTTGTGGAACTATGATAATTTCATTATAGCGAGTGTGTCTTTCCACATTTGTTTATCAGGTGGGGGTGTGTATGTGTATGTGTGTACACAAAGCTGTTTGTGTGGGTGAAAGACATACAGAGAAAAAGTGAATAGAAATAACATCAACAGAAACAACTGTTTTATTTAGTAAACAGCAAACACATCTGCACAGCTTTACAAATACTGGATGTTTGAACAGTGCTTGAGGAAGAACCAAGTACCTTTCACTCATACTGTTCAGTCTTTCAATTTCAAGAAGCTTTTCTTTTTTCCTTGCTGAGATACATGAAACTAAGGGGAATATGTCATTATTTGGGTAAACAGTACATTAAATAAGTAAATTATAAACTTACCCTCCAGTATTTCAGAGATCCCCACAACAACCCTTATTCTTTAAAATTTTATTTTATTTTACCAATTACCTTGTAAAATAGATGCAAGAGTTTTTTTTAGAGGTTTTACAAAATACAGTTCTTTAACTGCTTGATGACACATTTCTGTTTTACGTGTCCTCCCCTGTTCTTCCACAAAGAAGACATGGCAGATCTGTTCAGTACATCTACAAAATCATAGATCTGTTTAATCTGCAGTGGAAAAGGATACACAGATAGGCTGAGATTACTGGTATTTCCAGAACTAAAGGTGGCAAAGTTAAACCTAGAAATAAAACCCATAGAAACATTCCATTTCATCATACAACATATAAGTATACAACATAGGACTTCAGCTTAACAAAGGCTAAGTTACTTCTGAAATCTTCTTTATCTCAAATTCTGTCAGAAATATTATAATTATAATTATTTTTAATCAATATTAAGAAGCCATTATGTTAGTATGGATAAAATTAACCAGAACATTATTAATTCAACAACTCAACATATTCAATAACTGAACGTGTTTATTCAGCTACTCCCTTTATCTCAGCATTCCTGGTTACAGCCTATTGTTTTGGAAATGATGGTTAGTGGCATGTTCAATTCTTGAACTGGGAAAAAAACACTCTTGGTGAAGACAACTATTCTTAAAACCTTTTTATGCAACTACATATTTTTACCTAATGGAGAGAAAGAATCATAGAATCATAGAATCATCTGGGCGGGAAGGGACCTTCAAAGGTCATCTAGTCCGACCCCCCTGCAGTCACAGGGACACCCCCAACTAGACCAGGTTGCCCAGGGCCTTGTCGAGCCTCGTCTTGAATGTCTCCAGGAAAGGTGCCTCAACCACCTCCCTGGGCAACCTGTTCCAGTGCTCCACCACCCTCATAGTAAAGAAGAGGAATTCTAAGAACTTTAGACATAATCTTTAGTGGATTTTGGAGAATTATACTCCTAGTTGGCATAAAAGTAGATTTAAAGTGGGTTTTTTTTTTATATAGTGAGTGAAAACACAAACCATGCAGGCAACTTATAAATCATGGAATTTTCTCAGTTTGAGAATTGCATTTCATCATCTCAGGAACAGCATGGTGAGTAGGACTCAGGAGGTGATCATACCCCTGTACTTGGCACTGGCGAGGCCCCACCTCAAGTACTGTGTCCAGTTTTGGGCCCCCCACCACAAAAAAAGACATTGAGGTGCTGGAGCAGGTCTAGAGAAGGGCAACAAAGCTGGTGAGGGTCTTATGTCTTATGAGGAGTGGCTGAGGGAACTAGGGGTATTCAGCCTAGAGAAAAGGAGGCTGAGGGGAGACCTTATCACTCTCTACAACTACCTGAAAGGAGGATGTAGGGAGGTGGGCATTGGTCTCTTCTCCCAAGTTACAGGTGACAGGACTAGAGGAAACGGCCTCAAGTTACACCAGGGGAGGGTCAGGCTGGATGTTAGGAAAAAATTTTTCACTGAAAGGGTTATCAGACATTGGAATAGGCTGCCCAGGGTGGTGATTGAGGTACCATCCCTGGAGGTGTTCAAAAGACAGGTTGACGTGGTGCTGGGAGACATGGTTTAGTGATGGTGTTGCATTTTGTTTGTTGTGTGGGTGTTTATTTTTGTCAGAGTTAGGGTAATGGTTGGACAGGATGATCTTGAAGGTCCTTTTCAACCTAGAAGATTCTATGATTCTATGACAAATGCTATTTATGCTGCATTGGATGAACAAACATCAGATCAATGATCAGACTGTTGTTTATAGTGATAAATATGGATAAAAGTCCCTTTGTAGTTTCTTTATCTGAATGTATTTGGTTTCTCAACAATTTCTTTGTCATTTGAAATTTTTCAGAATTGATTAAGCATACCAAATCACCGATAATCAGACTTCACAAACACACTGTATTGAGTTTGGATCAAGGGAATTTACCCCTTGACATGAATTAACTTGACTAGAATGTGTAAATGAGTAGGAAGTTGAAAGTCTTGTCTCTGTAGTTGTTCTAATTATGCAGTGACATTTAATATTACAAGAATTTGAGACAGTGGAAAAGACAAACAATTGCACTCATGTTATTGTGCTTGCTAAACATGAATATTAATGTGTTTGTTGACATATTTCAGAGTGATTCCTAGCAAGGTTTTCTGTAGTCATTTGGAATGAAGGAATTAATAATATTGTAGCTGGACTAGTGGTACGTATTTGCTGTATATTGGTTAAATTGTTAGGATTATAATTAGGTCAACAATAAATCCTCGGATCTTCAATTACATAAGGTCTGTTCCTTTTTGCCCATAATGGGATTCTGAGTTAACATTTAAAAACACCTAACAACAAGGTCAGCAGCAGTTTGTCTATTTCCATGTTGAATTATATTTAAATGAATAAAAAAATCCCATTATCACAATCATTAATTGGCAGGGGGAGTGTTGGAAAGTGAAGTAAATAGAAGTACTTCTGAGTCCTTGACATTAATTAGAATCACTTCATTCACTTCTGTGACTTGAAAATTGACCAGTGATTTGGTAAATTACCAGGTATTTACGCTATTGACCCAATCATTTTGACAGGGTTTGAGTGGGGTTTCACATACAGAAAAAAGTGGCTTGTTGGTTGTGTTTCTTGTTTTTTTTTCCCACTGATGACAGATAATGACACAAATGATAGCAAAAGATATTTATGAAGATGAAAGATGATATAGTTGTTAAAGAAGTATAAGCACTGTTGAGTTCTACAGAGGCAGTCAACTTCTTAGCCATCTGTTGATCAGTGAAGGAAGAAGGAAAAGCTAAAATCAAACATAAGTATATGAAGAGGAGAGTAAAGAGGAAAAGACTTGACCTATGGATCCCATTTTTCTAAGCCAAGAGAATTCATTTCTGTATAACAAAAAATGAAGGATACCTGAGGAAGCCTAAGTATTTAATAGTTTAAAAAAATATTTAAAGTAGTCCTATGGAAAAAAAAAAAGGTAGAAACCACAGGCTGAGAGAGCTGGGGTTGTTCAGCCTTGAGAAGAGAAGGCTCCGGGGAGACCTCATAGCAGCCTATCAATATCTGAAGGGAGCCTAGAGAAGAGCTGGAGAGGGACTGTTTACGAGGAAGTATAGCGACAGAACAAGGGGCAATGGTTTTAAATTGGAAGGGGGGAGATTTAGGTTAGATATTAGGAAGAAATTCTTTACAGTGAGGGTGGTGAGGCACAAGAACAGGTTGCTCAGGGAGGTTGTGGATGCCCCATCCTTGGAGGTGTTTAAGGCCAGTCTGGATGGGGGTTTGAGCAACCTGGTGTAGTGGGAAATGTCCCTGCCCATGGCAGGGGGATTGGAACTCGATGATCTTTAAGGTGCCTTTCCAACTCAAATGATTCTATGATTCTATGATTCTATGAAATTAAATAGGCGCCCATAACAACATGTAGGGTTATGCTTATACTGCTAAATGAAGGTCAGATACCAACACTTGACCTGACACTAACTTGCTTCGGTTTTGGCTTGTTTGTGGTTTTTTTTTAATCACACTGCTTGGCAACAGCTTTTTCCACAGAGCGATTAATCTTTGAGGAAGTTAGTTACCCATGAGAAATCCAGGGAATGAGTTAACGGTGAAACCATGGATCAGGGATTCAGTGCTAAATATATTCCACGGTGCTTTTATTTCACTGTAGAGACATATTACGAACTGCTTTCTAAGTCATTAAGAAAAAAAGTCATGCCATTAGGTAAGTACGATCATGTTGTAACACCCTGAGCAGAAAGCTATACTATTTTAAATTGCTATTGATATGTCATAATGTACTTGTCGCCATGAACAGGAGTTCCAGAAACTCACCTATAAATAAATGTTCCTTAAAAAGAGAAATACTTTAATACATGTCAAAATTGTTTTAAATAAAGACACAAATAAACATCAAAAGACACTTTCTTTATATAAATTATTTTTTATGAAAGCAAGAAAATTCAGAAAGTTTGACAGTTTGACTCAGCATGTATGCTTTGTGTTATCCAGATTTCTCTGGGTAGAGATTAATCTGATCATATGAGATTTTCTTCTAAGATTTTCAGTGTTTTCAAATTTAGACTGGAAATATACAAACAGTATTAGAAACCAATCTATTTCCAAGAGGAATGTGTTGAAATTTTTTATAAAGATAGATTTTTGTATCACAACTATGAGTTTCTTGGATGTAAGTGTGGCTATTCTGAGGGTTGTATTTTTTTCTGTTTCTTTTGTACTGCTATTAAATTAACATTTCTTCATTCTCCTTTATTGCTCCAATATTTTAAAGTAGTTCAAAATAATGAGTTAAAACAGTAAAGGCTGCTTCTTCTTAAGAAGTTATGACTATTTGAAGTAATGGGTCTTCCAGAACATCATATCTTCAATAACTGTGCTCAGGCTTGAATCTGTCATCTAGCTGTACTACATTCACTTTATTTTTTCAATTAATATTGATGTCTTTTGAAAACCTTTTAGATTTTGAGAAATCTTTCTTTTCTTCAAGCTATCAATATTTAATATTAAGTACTTTCTTATTCTTTGAAGCATTTAGCTTTTGATTACAATATATGAAGAGAGTTAGGTGGAGAGTTAGGCTAAAGTTAGACTTGTTCATAAATAGTTGAGAAAATCCAAACTATCCAAAGAGGTCAATAGGAATTTTATTTGCAAAGAATTTAAAACTATACAAGATGCTGCACTTGTCTCCCAAGACACACCATTACTGTAGTGGAGTAAGGCTTACATAGAAAACGTGTATATGATAAATAACGAGATGTCTAGCCCAGTTTAATTGACCAGATGCCCTCTGTAATAAACAGAGACAGAGTTATGGTTAACTTTTAGAGAGCTAATGTTAAATTGCATAAACCCTAGCTAATATCTCTGATCAGCAATTCATGGAAAACACTTTATTATTCAGAGTTTTTCAACTTAAAATACCTTTTTTTTTTTAAATAACATGCCTCATTGCACATCAGACGATCATAATCATAAAAAAATTTCTCTATTAATGCCAGTACAGATATGTAGAGTTATATGTGGGTGCTTGAGAGTTCAATGGCTTAGGAGCATTTGCTTTGGCAAAAGAAGAAGCCTTAGTCTTTTATCAAAGATTCCACAATGCAAAGCACAAATTTGAGATTTTAAGAATGATGGCAAAAACTTATAACCGACTAAAGAAAGACACATTGATAGATGATTTGAAGAAAAAGACGGTGTAGAAATTACATTTTAGTATTATGTAATATAATATGAAATTCTTATTCTTTGTATCCTTATGCTGATAATGACAAACCAGCTTTCCTTTATTCTTTCTGTAAAACATTTCAATAGGTCTCTGTTAGAAATGGAGTTTATATATTTGGAGAGTACTGAAACTTAAATGTGCTTTACTATCTTTCCTGGCATAAACCTCAACCTAAACCAATTATATTGAAACAAACAAACAAACAAAACACTTCTGCTTTCTTTTTCACAGTAGTCTCTTGAACTCCCATTTCTTAAAAAGAAAACATTATGTTTCACTCAAGTATTTCAACTTTTTACTGATAATGTTATAATGCTCTGAATTGGGCTAAACAGAGATACATGGAATAAATTATTCAGGTAAAATACACTTTTATTAACTGCTTATCTCTTTGAAAACAGCAACAGCCTTGGTCTTGGCAGCTTCTCCATATGGTACTGAAACTTCATAAACAGAAGGTAAAACCCTTCGCTGTCAAAGCATCGCTTTTAGAGATTTTTAGACACAACATTAGCTGAAAGGTTTGTATTTGTGTTCTGGAGTCTGCCATCAAAATATTGAAAAACAGCAGAGGTAACCTTCAGATTTATCTTCATAAGATCTTTTATAGCTATCAAAACTCCGAAATTTTTCATAAAGATGGATAGATATCATTGCTTACAACATCATTTCAGTTGGTAGAGAGGAAAATACTTAGAAAAAGACTTCTTATTCATAACCTTTATTCTTCCAGGCCCTAACAATTTATTTCCTGCCATGTTGTTATGAAATTGTGTTCCTTATCTTCAGTTGCTTACCTTGTCATTAATTTGGAGGAGACTAATGTGTTGGACTAACAGAATTCTTATGTTTATTTCTAATACATTTTGATTTTATCCTAATATAAGTGGGTCAATGGTTGTTCCGAATTGTGAAAAATACATTAAATTCATATGCATATGATCCATGTGTGGTTGCATACATGCCAGTCTTATTGGGGCATGTACTTCAAATTTTTATTTAGAAATGTTTTTTAGTTCATACTCGATTGCTTAACTGGTAAAATTAATCCTTAAATAGGATTAATTAATAATCCTATTTTATTATCCTATTAAATAAATTAATCCTTTAATCCATCACTGATATTTATAAGTTAGATCATGATTTCTTCATAAATCACTGAATTCTCACATCTCTTAAAAAAATAAGAATCAACTTACTGGTGTCTAAATATTATGATTTACTTCTATTTGCATTGCTACATCTTTCAAACCAAAAAGAGTAAGCCCACAGTTTTTCACACAAGTGTATGTCACAAATACGAAGCAAACAACCATGGCTGTGTTTTTCTTGAAGTGCTTGTGTGAAATTAATTATTATATTTAATTATATATGTTTTCCACTATAAGATTACCACAACCAAGAAAAAAAGATTTTCATAAAACCTGTCTGTCAAACAACTATCTCTCCTCTCCTCTCCTCTCCTCTCCTCTCGTCCCTTCCCCTCCCCTCCCCTCCCCTGACGTCCCCTCCCCTCCCCATGCTATTTTTTCACAACTTTACTGAACATTACTATCATAATCAATGCTATTTCAGTCTCTGTTTTTCAAAGGCCTTTAATGTTCCTACTACATGGAACAAAAATTATAGTTCCTATTATTAAAACACAATAATACTTGTTAATGTGACATGATGTTCAGAGTTGCTTCTTTAATATTTCTTCCTCTTTTATTGTTTCATCTTAAACCATTCCTGTGATCTCTGAACTTTAATTGTTGTATCTTATCTTTCATTTTACAGTCTTGATAGTAGAAAAAGTTTCTTAGATGAAAATTGAAGACTGAAGTCATAAACTGTCTAGACTTCATCATTTCTTTATTGACTAAGGACAGATGTAACGTGCAGTATGGAGCCTGCTAAGAAACTTATTTAGTGTTTAAGTGTATAAATGCCACTTGATATTAAGACTCTTCATAACTGTAATGTCTATGGAGTTCTGGAAAAAATCTTGCAGTAAATCTGTCTAGTGTTCTTCCAAATGGAGTTTGATAAGTTCATGAAGGGCAAGAAACAAGAACTGATGCTTCAAGGCATCTCTATAACCCTGTGTTATGGTATGCTTCTCTTTTGGTTTTGAGCAGAAGCTCACAATTAAGCCAAAGGGATCTCTTGCTCCACTTACTTCCTTTACCTTTAAAGGGGATGAACTGATTTTGTGCTTCCAGGAAAGCATTCTTGAAAAACTCCCAGCACTCTCTCACACCCTTATCCTCCATGGAAGCTTTCCACGAAACCCCGCCCAATTAAACTCTGAGTGAGCTGAAGTGAGGTGGTGTTTTTTTAAACCGGATAAATAATATAGTGTACTAAGAGAAACACATGTATCAAATATGTTACATTGAAAATTACAATTAAATAGCATATACAATTACCTTTCATATGTCATTACCTCTCTATAGATAAGTGTTTCCTTAACAAAACAAAACAAATAAAACCCAGAGAATCTTTTTGGACTATACAGAGTCTTTATGTAGCCTTATATATCCATCCCACAAAAGAAACAATTCATTCCAGAAATATGAATTGGAATGGGAAATCAATAAAGTGGGTAGAGGAAGGCAATTCCTCAAAACTATTAGGTTTTTTTTATTTTATTTCTAGAAACTGTTGAATTATTTCAGGTTAGTATGAGTGAACTTCTGCCAGGTGTCTTGTTGTGAAATGGGCATATTCTTCACTACTGACCAGCTACAGGGTGAAGTACTATTCTCCTGTTTCAGTTTTGCCTCAGCATGGGATATTGCAGCAAATGTGCTTTTTTATCTTTCTATCCAGTGTTTCTGAGCCATGGTTTAATTGTGCTGCTCATTTTTGTAGAGCTCATCAGTGTCAACATAGGCCAGAACCTTTCCTGATATTCAAAGGACATGAAAGTTTTGTGTGTGCCTTTCCTTCTACTTGCATACAGTTCATGCATCCCTGGAGTGTGGCTGAGCTGGTACAGTGGTTTCTGCATGCTGGTGTTACATTTTCTGCAGTCTTTTTCACCACTTTAAAATGTAAGCAATCCAGGACATACTACTATTAAGTGCAGGCATCATCTCTTATCTCTTACTGCAATGAGGTCCATTGTCAGATGCTATGAATCTTGGCCTTTCTGTTCTTCCCATAATTGTTCCATAAGACCCTCTTCAATACCTTCTCCCTACTGCCCTCAGAGATGGGATGCAGAATGCTGCCTGTATCTGTCATGCAGCAGACACTTACTGCAGGGCAAATCACAGCTACTTTGGCTTCAAGGATGTGAAATATTTTTCAGCTCAGTTTCACAGCCTGTTGTAGCTAAATTTACTCTGGTTACTTTCCTTAATTGGTTTGGTAGCATGTCAGCAGCTGGCATATAATGATATGAACTAAAGAGTCTCATAGAAAATATAGTTGAATGCAAATTGTGGTATCATATATTCTTTTAAGAACTTTTCAGTTTAATTGTAGTCACAGTTCCATATCCAATAAAGAAATATGAAGGACTTTTACACCTGCATGCTGCCACAAAGAAATTGTGGTGCCCTGTGTAGGAAAGGAGCGTCCTTACCTCTATGCCTTGGGAAGAGCATGGCAGGTTTTCAGTTTTAGAATATCAAAACTGTCAAGTGGTACTTAATATTACTTCTTGCCCTCACATTCAACTCGGTTGCAAAACAGTCACAGAGAGAGAACATTTTCTGTGTTTTTACCTCTGGTATATAGAACATATTAACCAAATTTGAGCAAAGTTCCTTCAAGTAACAGAAAAGGCTTATCATAGTGTGAATACAAGTCTTAATATATTCTTCTCTGAGAATTGCTAAAGAAATTATAATTGAAGTTGAAACTGGGAAAGCTTAGGACTGGACACATTTAGGCTTTACGGACAAAACATTGTCATGCAAATGTCCACATTTACCCACACACTTTACTTACATGCAACAGTGATCTAGCTCATAGAGCAAAACAATAAACCCACTTCACTTCTGCAAATGTACAGGCAGTACTGAATGGCACATCTAGATACCGTCCTGTCTGCATCAGACTGCAATATCAGCTCTTGCTGTTCCTACGTTGTTCCTACATGCCAGAAATAGAAGTTAAGAGACTTTGAAGGTTTCACCATGGGCTGCCCTTCAGTTCTCACTCCAGACTTCAAAATGTGGTATCAGACTCTGAGTTTCTAGTTACTTTGTCCCCCAAATTCTCCATTTTAGGAGTGAACAGTCCACCTTGTAGGAAGACCACATGCATTTATGCTCCATAGGGTCATAACCAAAGCTGAACAGCAGTTTCTTATTTTCTTATAGGAGAAAACTGTGTCAGCTTGTTTTGTGTATCTTCATTTTCCCTTTTGTTTCAGCTTATTTCAAGACACTTGATGACAACCTCCTCTTGAAGTGGCTACAGATAACTCAGTGGTGTCTGCTGTCTACCCTCAATAAGTGTCGTCTCTGAATGGCTTGCACAAGAAAGTCATTGTATTCACACAGAGTTAGAGATACAACTAACTAAGCCTTTCTATTCTTCAGAACATTCTTGGACATGTGTGAGTCACTGGGATCTCAGTGGAAAAAAGGCTATTAAGTATTCTCGCAAATGCTTGACCACAGCAGGACTGCAAATTGCAAGGGGATGGGGGGAGGGGGGAGAATTTCTGAAGCAGAAATCCTTTTAGAGTTATGTACAATTTCAGATAGTTGGAAGATTACTATGTTTCACAGATTTTTAACACTGAAAAATAAATTTCCCTAGATCACATACAGTCTTTACTCATAGCAAAAGAGTTTTTTCTCATGTTGAGATGGAATTTCCTGTGTTGCAGTTTGTGTTCATTGCCCCTTATCTTGTCACCAGGCACCACTGAAAAGAACCTGACTCCTCTTCACACTTGCCCTTTAGATATTTATAAACATTGATGAGGTCCTCTCTCAGTCTTCTCTTCTCCAGGCTAAACAGACCCAGGTCTCTCAGCCTTTCCTCAGGTGCTCCATTCCCTTGATCATCTTCAGAGCCCTCTGTTGGACTCTTTCCAGTAGTTCCCTGTCTTTCTTGAACTGGGGAGCCCAGAACTGGACACACTATTCCAGATGCGGCCTAACCAGAACAAAGAATTCCTTTGAAAACGTTACAAACCTCTTCAGACTTTATTTTGGCCATAGACAATCTATTGTTTTAGGAATGATACCACAAATATTTGAGTGATTTTATTAAATCTTACGATATTTTGCATGCATTCTTCTTGCTGCTCTTATAATTTTTGACTTTAATGATGCCTTGTTGCTTTACGTTTAGATAAATGCCCTGCAGGCACCTTCTTGCTGTTTTACTATTATCCTTCAGGTTTATTAATGTTTTCTAAAAAAAACCACTTAAGGTCTTCTTTGCTTTCAATGCATGATCTCTTTTCATATATTTTGCTTTCGACTCATGTGATTGTCTTCTTTTCTACCTAAAAACTTGTCTAGTGCATTCAATTTAATCCTAAATAACAGCATGATCTGAATCTTGTGAATCCCAAGCACAGAAACCCCTATTGGATTAATATTACTGAATATTAGAAATACACGGAAATATAGTTTATCCTGGGTAAAATGCATGCAGTTTGTCCATCTTTTGATTTTTTTCCTCTGGAGGAAGTTTTTATATATTTATTAAAGCCATTTTTAGCATAATGTTACTTTTCATTTTTTTTTTTCATGTATACATGTTGTTAAAATGAGTTCTTACATGATGGCTGCTCTTTTAATTATAGTCACTAATTGTCTTAAATCTTATCTCAATTTAAGGTAAAATAATTCAACTGATAAGCCATTAAAACATACTGTAATCTTGTGTATGCAAGGAAATTAAACTACTTATAAAATAAAATATCTATGCTCCTCATCATCTTGAAATCTGGGAATTAAATTTATTAGTTAAGTAATACTAGGAATTCAGTTCCCAGATGCTTCAGATTTTATGGTAGAGTTTTAGAGTAAATTGATATAACTATGTAATAGTATATTTGCTCTACTATATTTTACTATAGTGAAATCAAAATGATCTGCATTCCAGGAAGTCCACTTTCCTCTTGTGATGTGCATTTTGATGTACATGGAATCACATTTCAGTTTTCGTGCAAGCACTCCTCAGTCTGAAGGCAACTGCTCCCACCTGCTGTTAAATAAATGTTCTCTGTTCATTAGAGCATTGCTGGAGCCAGCTAACCACAGCAGCTTCTTGATGCACTAATCCACATCTCCCTTTAAACATGAATCTTGATGAGTGCTATTAGATTAAGCTGTCTGAAATGGTGATTTTCTGGCTCTGAGCCACACTTTTTTGTCCACACAGGGGGCTTTTATGGCTTAATAACAGTTTGCAGAATTACACTTAAGTAAAGAAACCGCTCAAGTCAAAAGCTTGAAAGATGGATTGTGAGGTTTTCTTGACTTTGATTGGGTTTTATATTAAAAAGATGAGATGCTTTGCATCCATTAAAATGTTCCCAGACTAAATTGGTATTTCATATGAGTTTTGTTATTGCTTTCTTTGGGCTACGAGGATTAAAATAATTTGTGTA
Organism: Gallinago undulata; assembly: GCA_026546715.1. NCBI lineage: Eukaryota > Metazoa > Chordata > Aves > Charadriiformes > Scolopacidae > Gallinago > Gallinago undulata. The sequence continues at coordinate 157,581,499 of JAOTQQ010000001.1, read as the reverse complement.
TGTCTTCAGTCTTCTTTTACATCTCTGAAATTTCTTTTTTTTTTTTTTTTTTGGCTGTCCACTAACAAGACTGTGAACTTTCTCAAGAAAATGTGGGTGTTCCTATTTTTCCTTAATAACATAATTATACTTCCCAGTCACCTCCATTGTTTATGTCTGATTGTCCCACAACCTCAGTAGAGAAAGACGCAATGGCATTTGGTCAGTCCTCAAGTATCCTGGATTTCTGGTATTGAAACATTTATCCAGCACAGAACAGGAGCATTTAGTCAAGTAATGTAAAGATACCGTATGTAGCAAAATAGCAAGGGTACCAATCTGAGATGCCAGAGGTCCAGATACAAATATCTACTATTGTTACTATTAAAAATTCTGTAAACAGCTAAACTCTAAAAGATTTAAGGAAATTTTATATTCCAGAATACCTGCCTTGGAACTGTGAATTCCTCATTGATGTTAATCTGAAATAAAGCATTTGGTACAGTCGGAAAGTCAGTGCACCTTCCTTCTGCTTCCCAGATCAGCTTCATATTCAGTAACATTATTTCATGGTGATCCATTTTTAATTTTTGTTTGGTTGACTTTTGCTACATCTTTTCTTCTTGGCAGAGGAAGAAGAACCAATACGAGATATGAGTATTTCTTTTTCATCCACAAAGAAATGGAACTTTTAACAGCACTACACCTCTGTAGAAAAATCAAGCTACTGAAGTTAAAACACCAGCTAAAGTGTAACTGCTATAATTAACTTCAGTTTAAGCAGAGCTGTTTAACCTTGACTTGAAAGGAACTTGAGAGGAAACATTCTTGTACTGACCAACAGCTGAAAGTGAAATAAAGAATCTCACTGACAGTTATTCTTTGTTGTCTTCAGCTTGAGACTGGTACTTGAAGGTAACTGTTTGCACATGAAGAAGTATTTGACATGCTAATGAAACAGCAGGAGTGGGCTTAGTATCAGCTGAGATCCTTATATGTTCAGGGTTTATCACTTAATCACAGAATCACAGAATTAATGCTCAGGTGTTCAAAAAATTAGGTTACTGTAAACACCTGTTTTTTAACCTTCTCCAGTTCTCTTCCTCTTGCAAAATGAATAAGCTATATTTGGAAAGACTTTCAGAAACACATTTTTCATCCCTGTCTGTTTTTCGCTCACTTAGGCTTAGCAGTGATGTGAATCTGAGATGATACCTAAGTAGCTCACATCTTAAAAACAGAATTATAAATTTAATTCTGACTATTAGCAACCTATTATTTAAACTAGGAAGTTGTACTGTTTCCTCTTGTGAATTGGACTCTAATATATTTCTTTTGCAGATTTTTATTGCAAAACTTTATATATGTAAAATTACTATTTACATGGGTCTTCTGAAGGGTAATGGGAGAAGAGATGACTCTGAAAGAAACCATATATGGTTGAGCTTTTCTCCAGTGAGAAAACACATTGAAATATCAGTTCATAGTTTCAGCAGCAGCTGCTACTGAAGAAATTTAAAAACTAAATAGAATAGATCTTTTCTGCTTCTTTGATTGAGGGAAACAAAAAGGAATCATGTTACTAAGAGGACATTATGTACATTTAAATTTGCAAAGAGAGACAAGATTTACATTTCATTTCACATTTCTCTCTATGTACTCATTTGTTCGCTTTGTTTTTCCTTAATGTTCCTGAATATCAGATAAGGACATCCTATCACTGAAAATAAGAATGAGGAGAGTAAAAAAAGGTTTTCTAAAATAAAAATATAAGAGAAAGATCAATTGAGGAAGGTTTTGAAGGTAAGTTCTCTAATAATAAATGTGAACGACAAGCAATGCAGATAGGTTAACAAATGTTTTGATGTGACAGTACATGACAAGTTTGTTTCCTCTCTTCTTTAGCTAAAATCAGTTAAACTATTTTACTGTCTTGAGTTCTGTTCCACTGTAAGGAAGAATTGATTCCCAATATGCTCTGAGAACTATGTTTACTCTGCTTTTGAAACATATTATTACAACAACTGCCGTAAGTATAATTATGTTAAGAATATGTGGAGAGTTTTTTTAATCACCATATGTCCAGGTTTCAGCTGGGATAGAGTTAATTTTCTTCCTAGTAGGTGGTATAAAGCTATGGTTGGGATTTAGGATGAGAATAAAGTTGATAACACACTGATGTTTTAATTGTTGCTGGATAGTACTTACACTAAGTCAAGAATTTTTCAGCTTCTCATACGGCCCTACCAGCAAGGAGGCTGAGGGTGCACAAGAAAGAGGTGACACGGCCAGGACAGCTGACCCAAACTGTGCAAAAGGATATTCCATACCATATGATGTCATGCTGAACAATAAAACTGGGGAGCGTTGACTGGGGAAGGGGAGGCTGGCTGCTGCTCAGGCACTGGCTGAGCATTGGTCAGTAAGTGGTGAGCAATTGCATTGTGCATCACTTGTCTTGTATATTCTGTTATCATTATTATTATGTTACCTTCTTTTTCTCTTCTATTCAACTGCCTTTACCTCAACCCACAAGTTTTACCTTTTTTCCTATTCTTTCCCCCCATCCCACTGGGGGGAAGAGAGCAAACAATTGTGTGGTGTTTAGCTGCCTGCCAGTTACACCACAGCGCTGTGGCACACTACTAATTAGAAAATCATTCCCTGCAAAAAAAAGAAAACCCAAAGAAAATTAAATAATGAGTGTTACTTGAATGTATTGTCAGTGTGGGAATGTTTCCAACAAAGTTAGCACTTTAACAGGAACCTCATTTACAAACATGTCTGACCCAGTAATGATTCTGAGATGAAGATGGAGTGTTCTTAGATGCAAAAATGCTTAAATTAAAATCTTTTTTATCTGCAGAATGTTTTCTTGCAATGAAATTAAGTGCAAACAAATACAAGCACAACAATAAACACAAACCCAGAAAGTTAAGAGGCATGCTAGAGAAATGGCAAATTAGTACTTTGCATATTTATGACTCAAATCAACAGCACTTTGAAGTAACGCAGAACAGTTTAATAGAAATGAGAAGTGTGCCAGAGACATCAAAGAAAAACTCCATTAAATCAATACTAATCCAAAGTGTTCTGTTATTTAAGGAAAAAAATATGGTAATGCAGCATTAATTCAAATACTTTGAAGTCACAAAATTGAAAATGTTAACTTTCCGTCTTCATTTAAAACACAGGAAGACAGATTTTATAACATGGAATTTAACTATAATAGCACAATTATAACTAAACAAACACAGTTTGTGTACAGTAACACATGATACTGACAAAATGAAGCCATATTGAAATATTACTAGCCAGTATTTTGAATATTTTCTTTAAGTTGAAGAATTTTCTGGATTAAAGTTCTTATCAGATGGGAGCTCATCTTAGTGTAGAATATATAGTAGTTTTAATAATTTTCTCTGTCTCAGATATGAAAAAAATAATCTACAGAGTTAATTATCTTTTCCCAAACTCTAAATTTACAACTAATTATGCAGTTGCCTTGTTGCCACACTGTTCAAATGGTTAAAACCTTGTTTTGCCTATGCAGCCAAAAGCATAACTGAAATGCATAATTCAATCCATATAATCTTAAACATTGGGTCACTAGAATTGCTGTTTTCTAAATCAGAAATGAGAGTTGCTAAATTTTGATAATATTGATCTAAAATATTTCCCACTATATTGAACTAGCTTTATTGCTTGTGTATGAAGAGAAAGTAACATACTTTGAAGCCCTTTACAGCCAAATACTGTTGAGCTGACAGTTGACTGGAAGGCACTTTTTCTTGCTTTCCCCAATTCCCTCGTGCTTATTATGGTATTTCCTGAACTCCCATTTAGATGACTCAGTTCAGTAAAACAGTAGAAAGTAACTTTAAAAAAAAAAACAAACCAAACAAACAACAAGAAAAACCCCCAACAAACTAAAAGGGAAAGTGAATACATTTCCATTCATCATTGAAAACCAAATCAAGGAAGAGTCACGCCCTATAAAAGCCAACACAAGGGAGGGATACATATTATTGCTAACAAGGAGGTAAAATTCTTTCTCAAGTATTTCTTGCTAATATAGTCTGAATTTATGACAAGATCTATATAAGAAGGTTTCATATTTCATTTGTACAAATATCATTTTCCTGTTATTGATGACAAGAGTAGAGCTTCACAGAATTATAGAGCAAATCCTAGCTCAAACTAATCTAAGCATATTGACTACAAAGCATGGCAAGAAGCCTGAGGAAAAAAAGCATGAGAGCTGAAACTCACTGTGTTTAATAAATCTGCAGTGAAAGAAAAATGGTAAAAATAAACAGCAGCAGCATTTGTATTTATTCTTTCTGAATATTATCTGTACCAAGGGGTGGAGTAATACTGTGGAGGCACCTACTAAAAAGTAAGGTAGCTCTAGAAAGGGAAGAAAATGGGAAGACAGAAAATGAGAAAATAAAAAAAAATATTGATACTGAGCTTAATATTTCTAATATTACTCATGACGGGTGTTATTTCTGAAAAATTATTAGCAATTTTCCTTTGAAATATTTTCTCATTTTTCTGACCCCCAAAAATAACATAAGGAAGGAAACAAAGGAAACAAATAAATCTGTTCTTACTTAAAATGCATGAGAATTTTGTTAATTCTATGAAATAAAACTAGTGACCCTTTCACCAAGAGAAAATTAATGGATGCAGATACCTGTGGGATTCCACAACTGCGTTCATGTCCAGTTTGCTCTGCTAATCTAAATGGAACAGACATGATTCCTTTTTCTTTTATTTTTATTTATTTTTATGAGAGCACAAATTGTTTTAAACTGACATCTATCTATTCTGAATTGTAGCTTCTCCATATGGCAGAAATTCAACTTCTGTAATGTCTTTTTTCCCTCCAAAATGTGCAGGTTCCTCCAAAGAACCTAGAAAGAAGGTGACATAAAATGGGAGAAAACAGAAGTGCCAGAGCAAGTGTCAATGTTATATAAGGTAGAACATTAGTATGTGAGGCTATTTAATTTCTTTATAGTATTACCTTTCCTACAGTATTACCTTTCCTGCTTTCATAAAGTCAGAAAATAAAATTTACATGCAAAGTTTTCCTGGGACAATTACAGTCCTAGGAAAGGATAATATTTTTTCCCAAATCTAAGGTAGATAGATAAAGCTCAGATAAAACATAAAGTGTAACGAAGAAAACAAACAAACTTTATGTGATTAATATCAGGATTCTTTTATTTGTGTTTTTAGAATTTTAGAATAATCCCTTTAGATTTGTTCAACTTGGTGTTCCTCAAGGAAAGAGAATTAATCTCAGAAATTTCTTACGCAATGTTTGAAAAATGAAGTGGTTTGAGGTTTCAGAGACAAGGTTAAGAAGAGATTGCCATGAATAAAAGAACTTTTAGATTAAAGTGGATGAAAAACAAAAGGTTGACATTGATTATGCAATAACCAAGAGAGAGAAAGTCAGAAAGAAAGAAATGACTGAAGACTGTGAAGTTAAGAGAATGGATAAAATATTGAGTAAAATAATAGCAGCCTTCATCGAAGTTGTATGACAAAAGTGTAAGAACTGGAGATATACTTTCGTAAACAAAACAGGAAGCCATGAGTTAGTTGAAGATAACCACTATTTTTCATGATCTCTCTCTGAAAGAAATACATTAGACTCACCCTGCTGAGCTAGCAGTCTTTGAAAGCACATTAGATAGACTGGTGAGTTCGCTTTGCAGGCAGATTTTCCAAGGTTCATCCATCTCGAAGATTAATATAGCCCTCTGTTATAGTAAAGCTATATTTGCAGTCAGGTATTACCTCCTCAGTTCTGTATTCAAATCTTAAACTGATCAATCACATTAAGCTTTAAGTCCTAAGTCTGACATATATTTATGAATTACTGCTCTGAAGAAGGTTATTTCTACAGCAAAAACAGCAATGCAGTTTTCAGCTAAAATCTGATTCTGCACTAAAACAAAAATGTTTCTCTATGGCTACTATGCTAATCACTTCTCAAAAGAGAATGAGATTTTATTTTTGGTTTATGGTTTCTTTCTTTTTTCAGTGGGATTTATAATCTATATGTAAAATATTTCAATTATAATTGATGGTGTCAACAAAATCTCTGTGGATGTTTTCGATAGTTTGGGATTTTTCTCCTTTTCTAATAAGATCATTTTTTTTTAATTTATGATAAGTGAAATGGCTAAATGGCCAGAGTCAGAGGGCCCAACTGAGGCATTGTTATTTATTTATTTTTGTTTCAATATGATAAATAGGAAGAAGTGAAGGAAATCAGAACATCTGGAGAGAACACAGAATTTCAGCATGCCTGAATGTGAAATTTCATCCTGAGATTTAAAATATTTTCAACTTTGGATATTATAATTTGTACGTAAGAGCCCATTTTATAGCCTGTGTCAGACCTGAACTGTTGTCATGCATCGGTCATGATCATATATAGCTTTCAATGGTTAAGGGGTCACCTAGATAGGCTCATTGGCTGAGGTGGTCTCCAGGGCTCGGGTATCTGGAGTATGTGGCTGGGGGTTGTTTGCGTACATGACTGGCAGCTCACACGTTTCCCACCAAGCTAACTACCATTCCCCTGAACTGCACAATTAGACCCACAGGGAGAACGGGGAGGTGCTCCTTCCACAAATGGCTTCTGTGAGAAGACACCAGAACCTTCCCACATGTCCAACAGAGCTGGTTCCAGATGGCTCCAAGATGACCTGCCACTAGCCAAGGCTGAATCAATTAGTAATGGTGGTAGCACTTCTGTGATAACATATTTAAGAAGAGGTAAAAAACTGATGTACAGCAGCTGTGAGAGAGGAATGAGAAAATGTGAAACAACCCAGAGATTCCCCTCCAGCCCTGTGAGAAGACAATGATGAAGAAGCCCATGGGGGACCATCATGGAAAAGACACGTACCCTGCAGCCCATAGAGGACTCAATGCCAGAGCAGGGAGATGTGACCTGAAGGAAGCTGCAGCCTGTGGAGAGGCTATGCTAGAGCAGCCTCCTGGCAGGAACTATGGCCCATAGAGAGGAGATCACACTGGAGCAGTGAGCACGGGGATAAGGAGGTATTAGATTTATTCTTATTTCTCATTATTCTACTGTGTTTAATTGAAAATAAATTAAATTAATTTCCCCAAGCTGAGTCTGTTTTGCCTGTGATGGTAATTGGCAAGCAATTATCTATCTCCACTCATAAGCTTTTCACCGTATTTTCTCCTCCTGTCCTGTTGATGGAAGAGAAGTGAGAGAGTGTCTTGGTACACAGCTGATGGCCAGCTACTAACCACAGACAGTAAATGACACCAGGGTAAAACTCATTTGTCCCCACTGTGGTTCTAACAAAGGTAATCAAAATTCAAAATACACGTCTTTGAAATATCCCAGACTTTCTCACTTCAGGATTTTTTTCTTCTAAGAGGTTAAGGTTGGAATTTGTGGCTCAGTTACTTAAGACAGAATCAAAATATTGGCACATATGGATCTTATTGCAAACATTTCAGAATATATTTAAATAAATCTGAATGTAATTTTGCAAAACAAAAGTCTTAATTAAGTCTACACTCCTCAGACATTAAAACGTAAACTTATCAAAGAAAGAAGAAAATAGAATCGAACAATATGGCAATTTTTTAACCAGTTTAAACATGATTGTGGGAGGGTTCTTCCACCCTTGTTTACATTAAATTCAGGATAATTGTATGGTTGGAGTATAAGTACATTAAATACATACTGCCATTCTGAGAAGGAATACTTCATTTCAGTAGTTATGCAAATATACTAAAAGTAGTTACTCAATGAGTAATCATTTTAGGAGGAAGACAGGAATGTTGAAAGAAAGTTTTTTACTAGAATGCTCAAAAGGATGAATATAGAAAAGGTTAATGTTATGCCTTCACCTATTACTACAGTAGTCCGGGAAATTTACATTTCCCATTTCTAAAAAATCTTTGGAATTTTCTTAGAATATTCAGTAGTGAGTTACCTATGAACATTTCTTGCTTTAATTTATTTTAAATTTATTGCTGAATAATTTCTGCAAATAGCTTGTGATGGGTTTGTTGAAGAACTTACCTGAAACTTAAGCGGTTATTGAAATCATCAGTCACAACTTTGTCATCCTCTAGCTCTGTCACTGTGATTTTTGATCTTGCATATTTTCAGTCTTAACACTATTTCCAATTTGAATAATTTTGCTAACATCTTGTGATACTTAATGCATTTGGAGCTGCCAGTAAGCTATTCACTGGAATATCAGCAGAGAACAGGTACAAATTACACAGTTGCTAAAGCAAATTCTAAAACTAGAGTGAATGGATTTTTTTCAGCAGTATTTGCTGTCTCTATTTTTTTTTTAACTTTCCAGCAATTTGATATGAGTCACAAAATATTCACTTAATTGTTATCTGTCTGCCTATTAATTATGTGCTTGCTTAAGGGATGTAAGGCACAGCTTCCTTAAGTGAGAAGTTACGAGTGAACCCTATGTAGTTTTTTCCCCCAGCCATCATTTCGTTTTGCCTCAAAAAAAGAGAGATGGCCCTGAAATGAACTCCAGCTGCCCTCATTCCCTAATTGACTGTGATTAATCTTTATTTTAGTTTGCTACATCTGCTATTGTAGGTGACATCATTCCAGAATAATTTTATATTTTTTTTCTCCTGTGTCCAATGAACTTTATTCTTTCATGCAGAGAGATATCCAAGAAGATCCTGTTGTCATTGTTCTTTATTTGACTGTGTCAGAAATGCAGGGCTGAAAAGGATTCAGTGAAATATTTTTGAAGAGTCCTGATAAAACTGGATCTTTTAATTTTGTAAAGTTGGATGAGGCTGGTAATTGAAGAGACAGTGGCTTCAATTCAGTTACTTAAGTAGCAACTGGAGCCACTTGATAAGTTTTGGTTAACCCAGCTGCCCATCACTGACAATTTAGGAAGATACAGGTCCAATACCGGTCTTTTGTCATGTCTACCAGCCCCAGAGAATGCATTAGCTATACTAGGGTGTCTCAAATGGCACCAGAAACAACTTTTACGTAACTAAATCAAGCTTAATAAATAGATTATTTTTTCCCCATCATCAAGAAGACAATATCTGAAGAATGAAATGGGAATGTATTCTGGAAGACACATTTTATGCAGCCTAGTCTTGTAACCAAGCATATGTAATACATAGATAGGACTACTTCAGCTTTTTTAAAAACAAAAAGTTAACCAATTCATGTCTTTGTAGTCTTTAGACTACTGCAGTAAATGTTACCAGAAAAGATAATTCTGACTAATAGCATAGAATGCAACTCTTTGTAGGACTCAAAGTATAGAAAGAAGATTACAAATCACCATGGCTTAATGACTTATTTATCAGCTCAGTTTCAGTAATTATCTATTCTTAGCCACTTTTACACTTAAAGAAAAGTGTTACTCTAAGCTTTTTTTTTAAGTTTGTATTGCTATGGCTTACTATACTGCTTTTAGTGTGTTACAAGTCTGAGCACAATAAGGTCCTGTGAATTTGCTGAAGAACAGTTAATTGACTGCAAATTTATTGGGGAGGAGTTGAGGGGAAGAGCTGAAAGGCAAGTTTTGGAGTGAACGGAAGGTACCACATCCCTCTGTACTGTTCACACCAGCAGCAACTACCCAAATACCTTGATTAACAAATGCCAGAGGGATCAAGCTTCAAAAACTTCATACATCTTTTTTATCACACTGCCAGTCTCTTTTTCAGTAACTGGTTCCATTTTCAAAATACTAGCAGGCTGTGAGGGATGAACCAATGAATGTGAACATAAATAAATCACAAATGAACTGAAAAAAATGCTAAATGTAACCTGGAGAGACTACTGTCTTGTGGCCAAGAAGTTTTGACATTTTCGGTAGCACCCGGTAGAATACCATCATCTAGGGCTATACAGCCACCCTTCATACCAGGAATAAAGTGAAGGGGCTGGGAAAAACAAACAAACAAAAAAAAACCTGAAAAGTTGTTTCTACAGGAACCTTCTTTTCTGAATGGTCGCAACTGACAGGTGAGTATGACACTTTTTCTTTTTGAGCCCATCCGACTTCTGAAACAGTCTTATTATAAGATTTATTTGATTAAAAGTAGTCATTTATACCTCAGTTTTCGTATATACTCGGTGGAAAGAAAAGAACAGTTGGAGGAGTAATTTATGTGATATTAGAACATAACTCTAAAATGCATCAATACACTAAACCCTACATTTTTCTCTATTGGCAGTCCACTCCCTCACACCTTTGGAACTTTAAGTGTTCACATAATTAGCTTTCTTTTTTTCTGTGTTTTGCCATATACCATCTTGTTTTACTATGTCAGATATTTTGAAATTTGGAGAGTGTTTCATTGGAATTTGGGGAGTGTTTCATTATGATTTACCTGAACAAATCAGTCTGCTGTGATTTCAGTATGGAAGTGGATCTTTAGGCCAAATAGATTTCAGGTTATGATGACCTTGGACATTTGGCAAACAAAACCAGAGGAGCTCTAAAAGCCATATCTATGGCTTTTAGCTATTAAACTAATGATATTTGCAGTCACAAATCCTAAATCCATAAGTATTGCTGTTGACACACAATTTGTTGAAATGTAAGACTAGAGGCTATCATTTTAGATACCTTGGGAATCTACAGCTGAGGATGTACCTCCTCAGAATATCTCTGCCTCTGAAGTGGTACTTTAATGGTAAAGGTGTATGTGGTTCAACTTTTGCTACAAGAGTTCTTTAACAGAAAAATGTGGGGGCAGTTGTTTGATTTTGTTTTTTTTTTTTTTAGGGGGTTGGTTTTTTTTTTAACCTTGTATCATATTTGCCCATCCCATGCAGATATCTCCAAAATATTTCTTCAGAAATTATATTAAACATTCACACATAGTTATCTAAGTTGTATTCATAGTGCGAAAGTCAGTAGGAGAGGAGAGAAAGAGAGAGAAGAGAAGAAAAAGACAGAAAGAGAAAGAACAATATTATGAAAGAACAAAAGTAAAAGGAAAAATAGAGTACTGTTATTCTCTGAGCATTCCCAGTGGTGATGCTTCTGGGCTCACCTGCTCACCTTATTTATTCATTTTGTTTCTTTCAGCTTTGACAGAATGAACAACCACCCGCAAAGTTTTGAACGATGAATCAGAAAAATAAGTGAAAGTAAAAAGTGTTAAATAGCTTCTAGTTGATCTTATAATACTCTGACAGTCAGTGAGCAATTTGGATGTTTACCTTGAATTCCATATCACAGTTTGAAAATTGGTGAAAATTGTTTTATTACCCGAGGCATGGCTTTTCTCACATACATTGAATAAACAAATAAACAAATAAATAAATACATAAATAAATAAATTCCACTACAAGACTAGTTTAGTGAGCTTTCATAAGCACACTTGGTAATGCCCTTCAAGATTTTTTAAGTTTTGAAATTCTGCATCTTAAGCACCATGTTAAGGAGAGTGCACACAAAGAATAAAGCTATCTACTGAGGATTTGTATTATATTTAATTAAAGTAAATCTTGGCTTTTCAGAAAATAACATGTCTGTGGGTGGAAGTGGGATGAATAAGCACAAACTTCCCAACTTCCATTTTAAGTGGAAATCTGTCCTTCCTTTTCTGTTCATCTGAAAAATATATATTTTTAAAATAGGCGTATATTAGTGAAGTACGTGGCATAATAGTGGTGAAAACTTTTTCCTAGATCATAAATGTTTTAAAGTTGTCATCTCTCACACATTTATAAAAATATAGACAATGAGTTATCTTCTTCTTGGTTTATATATCAATATGGATAGAACACAATTTTTAAACTAGAAAGTTCAGAAGTAGTTGCAAAAGTAACAATATTTGAAAAAGATTGCCTATCTAGGTTACAGGAATTCACAGAATGAAAATAGCTGGGCTGAATTTCTGTTCATATGTAGCTAAAAATCAACTTCATTTTCACCGACTGTACTGATGACCTCTGAGGAAAATTAAATTGTTTTATTTCTTTCCAAATTAAGATACAATAGATCATCACTAATAATTGTCATTCAGCTTGTATCTACTGATACAATCATAAACATTGATCTGATTAGCTTTAATCAAAGATTTAGTCATATTATTCCTATTTATGCTAATAAGATGTCTATGGACACAGAAGATCTGTAGTGAGCAAGTTTGGAAGTTCAGTACTGAACTCCATCTACTCTGGGTTTGTTTACCAGGGGAGTTGGTTTACTTCTGTTGAGTGAGAGAGTGGCTGTGTGGGTGTTCAGCTGCTGACTCTGGTCAATCCACCACAGCACTTTTTGGCATTCAATTTTGGCATTCATAACCTTCAATTATATGCCTTTGATTACCATGAATCTTTCCCTCAGGAATAGACAATCCCTGCTTCTGTAATATGTAATCTACATACTGTCTAAGTGGAAGATGGTGCACGAGAGGAACTTACACCCTGATGCTTGATGGACGAACAGCCATGTTGCAACTTTATAAATATGCTGAAGTATGAGTGCAGAGATTCTTCAGGCCATCTGTCCATAATGTAAGCCTTTACATCTGATGTAATAATCTAGTTTGATATAATCATCCATTTAAAATTAAGGAAGTGAATCAGGATTTTGGAGGAATGATTCATAGTGTTAAAATAAAACTTTTTATTAAAAAAAAAAAGTGCAAATAATTAGTTCTTCGTTAAAAGTGCTTCTTTTTATTAAGTAATCATATTATGAACCAAATAAAAATAATTCAGATGTCTAAATGTATTGAAACTTTCTGTCTGTCTAGTTCCTCATATCTATCCTCTGTGTCTTTATATCAAGAGTGTCAAGAACTGTTTTTTTTTTTTTATCCCATCACTTCTTAGTTAATTCCTGAACCTACTTAGAAGTGAAAAGTATGTCTTGCAAGGTAGTAGGTATTCTGGAAGCTTTCTGAATGTAGACATAAAGAATATCTTGTATAAAATGTAGTTTACGGTTTGGGGGGGGTTGTTGGTTTACTTTTTTCCCTTTTTTTTTCCTTTTTTCTTTTTAATCAAGATAATGTTTTATAATCTTCCTTCTTTACTATTTAAAAGTAGTCCATTAATTCCTGTCTAAATTCAGTGGTGGGTAGGGTTTCTTTTTTTTATTTTCCTCTCCCCCTCTTTTTTTTTCCCTTCTTCTTTTTCTCTTTTTTTTTTCCTTGTCCTTTTACTCTGTGTTCTTTTCACCTCTCTTCTCTGCCTTTTCTCTTTTCCTTATTTTTTTCTTCCATTTTGCACAAAGTTGCACATCTTTTAACTTATTCTCTTTACCATCTTGATGTAGTTAAATAAAAGAGCTGACAGCCATCATTTTGGCATTACCCTGACTGAGGGGTAAAAGGTAAATTATGTAAAAAGGTGGAGCATCACCAGTGGTTGATATATTTTAATCATTAAAAAAAAAACAAATAAATGTTTCACAACTATCCAGATGAATTCATAACTTCTGTTTACATTGCCTGAAACTTCTTGAACCTTAGATTAATACTCTTTCTGTACTGACAAAATAATAAATCTGTACTTCACTGTCAGACACTGACAAGTGTCTAGAAGGTATTTTAGGATCACCACTACAACTTACAATTACTAAATACAATGGTGCATATATAAATGCAGTGTTGGTGCACTTACAAAAATATAAAGCTACAAATTGGTGCATTCCAGATATAGCGGGTGATGTTATTGAAGGTTCCTTTTAACCTTCTCTTGAACTCTGCTTATGACACTCAGATTTACTCTTGGCCAACAGGTCTTCTTGAACTCATTAGTACCCAGATTTTTTTTCAGAGATACATATACTGGTATGGATACATGCTACAAATTATAAAACAAGTGTAATTTAGAGCTGGTAAGCCTAGTTAATGGATAAGTGCTGCCAGAAATGGACAAGTACTGCCAGAGAGATTTTATTTCCTCCTTCTGTGTTACACTTTAATTGGTTAAAATATACAAAAAACACCTATGGAAAAATCCTAGGATACTTTTTCTAAGGCTTTATTATGTGTAAGTGGCCCACAAACAGGTCTGGTGTTATGTAGAGGAATGCAGACTGTGCAGCTGGGAGCAGGATAGAAGTGGTAGGGATGGAGAAAGCTCCAAGTGTGGAAAGAGCAAGCTTATTTTTCAGCTTCAGTGAGACATAAAATCAAATTAGTTGCATGCAGAATGCCTCATCTGAAAGATTGTTTCCTATTAGCAGATTGAAGTGTTTTCCTGCTCACAGTAAAATCTGTTTGCCCAATTCTAAAGTATAATACATGAACTGATAGAGCCATGTATTCTTTCCACCAACACTCTAATCTGTCTGATGTAGGCAGTTCTCATCACTGAGCTTGAGCTGATACTTCCTGCTTCTCACCTAACTTATATCTCATGGGCATCAATGAGTTCTTAGCTTTCTTTATTCGGAATATGAGGAACTTGGACCCATGAATTAAACCCCTGGAAGTGAAGTCCTCACTTTTAGCTCTAATGTGTTCCACATAAATAAAGTCTATTTCGAACTGGATTTCTGTTAACATTCATCGTAAAGTTTACCACTTCTTTGTTTTTCTTAAGGCTACCATATAATGACTGAAATAAAATAATTTCTGTGATAGACACTTTTACTACCTACACGTGTCCTCATTCTATGTTCACATACACATTCATATCACAATTGGAAGGTAAGCATAGTATTATTTATATGACGCAATACTATGTGAGCACTTTCAAATTGCAATTATTCATTCAGACATCCAATTCACTATGACAATGGAATTAAAATCCCTGAAGCATTCTGTTGTTGGAGGTCTCTGAAAATTACAATATAAGCAGAACATTGATACCATTTGTCAGCTGTTTTAATACACTAATATTAATAAAATACAGTCATTTGTAAGCCATTCAGGAAATGAGAAGAAAGGTCCTTATATACAAGGTCCTGTATATAATTCTCTTGTTCCACTGAAATAAAGGTCCTGAATTAATTTATATCCCCTAAGACAAAGGGTTATATCTATGTGAAAGACAGCAACGGTGAAACTGTTCAAATCTATAAATTCTAATTAGTGACAAGATAATTTCAGATTCTTAGGTGGAAAACTGTGCAATTTTTCAGGATTACTGGTGTAGTACTGGTTACTGTGTGGTCAAGTGGGAGATTTGGTTAAAGTCATTCTTTCTCATGGATTTCTTGTTTGCTTGGCGAAGGTCTTACAGTATTTTTATGATTCAGTTCTCTACTTATCAAAAAGGCAGAACAGTTCAGGCTCCTGAAATATGGTTTCCTCTTATGCACAAACTATACATCCCTATAGAAGCTACAGAAGAAGCCAGAATTTGATAATCAACCTCTAAATCATGTTTAGAGGCATGAATATAATCATAAAATTGTCTTGGTTGGAAGGGATCTTTAAGATCATTGAGTCCAACCATCAACCCAACACTGATAAAACTATCACTAAACCATGTTGCTAAGCACCATGTCTATCTGTCTTTCTTTTAAATACCTTTAAGGTCCCTTTCCAATCCAACCCATTCTATGATTCTCTGATGTCAGGCATAGAAGGACGCCAGTTTCATTCCTGCAAGTTCAACTAGGGGGAAAGAAAAACAAAACAAACAAACCTCAAATCTTTTATGAGTTTGTTTCCTTTTTTTTGCTGATTTGCAAGTAATGTCAAGCACTAACTTAGTAGGCCAGGAGGTTCACCAATTTAATATCGATAGAATAAACCCAAGCAAAACATTCATAGTAGACACACCTGCAATCCATTACTCCAGGGAAAAAAAAAAAAAGTGATATTTACATACTTTATCAAAATTTTAAAACATTTCATTATCTTAGGGCTTAGTTATCTAATGGACTTTAAAAGTAGGATTCATTTTATATAGTTTAAGCAATCCATACTTTAGTCATCTAAATCTGTCTTTAAATTATAGAACGTCTCTTCCGCTTGTCTTAGGTCATTATTTTACAACTGAAAGAACAGTCCTCTATCTGTCTAACAGTCATTCAGACTGTCTTCTTCTATTAACAATATTGAGTGCCAAGATGAGCTACTTGTATCACATACTTAACTTTTAGGTGTCTAAAATTAAATTAGACAAGTCAGCCTGCAGAAAAACTTACATTTCTCTTGCATTTGAAATATCTTGAAGCTTGTCATACTATCACAGTGCTTGTATTTGCAAAAATCTGAAATCTGCTTATGGACAGACAAGCTAAAATAAAGGAAAATACTACCATTTTCAGGAGAACATTCTATGGGTTATGGAAAAAATATAATATAGGGAACAAAAACTTGTAAATTAGGACCCATAATTCAGGGTTTCATAATTCAGCACAAAACTTAGGCATCTTTATGCCTCAAAGAGGCAATCCTTGGTTGGTTTGTTGGTTTTGTTTCTTCCTCTACATGAAAACAGTTCATGATGACATTGATTTTAAAGAACTATACTGGTGTGTTCTTATTTGATCAGAGAGTAATTTCCAGAATGTATCATTTCTTCTTGTAATTTTTTTTTTTAATTTTGCAGTGCAGGTTGGAGGTTTTTTTGGTTTTTTTTTTTCTACTGCTTGAATGCTGTAACAAATTCAACACAGAAGCAGTACACAGGGTCTAAGGAAAACAAAGTGTTACGTCAGGTGAATCTTTTCAGTATGCAGTAATGGGAGATAAACTTTCTTTTTATTTTTTTTCTTTGCAAATTCTGAATGCAGTTGAAACAATCTAGAAGAGTGCAATCATATATTATGTGTAGTTTTTATTAGAGGTATAAATTTAGAAATATTAACGGTAAGCTAATAGTAAACCTATTATGGTGACTTTCAGGTTGACAAATTGTTTTTGACAATGTAAACAGTGTAGTTTCAGCCAAATAATAACTACTCCAGAACCTCGTGCTATGTAGTAACAACCAAATTCATTGGCTGAAACACTGTTGCCAATACCAGATACCTTTATTACACAAGTGTTTAAATAACGGTCCTTCAAACTTGCTCTGGGTCTGGATTGGATGGAGTTAATTTTCTTTTTAGAAGTCAATATGGTCCTGTGTTTTAGATTTGTGACTAAAACACTGTTGATAACATAGTGATGTTTTGTCTGTTATTGAGGAGTGCTTGTGCAGCCTCAGGGCTTCTTCTTTTTTCAATACCACCCGTGTGGCAGGAACACCCTCCTTATTCCTGCTGTAGGTTCATGCCCCCATGGTTCAGGGGCATGTTGGTCAATTTGGTGGGAAGCATGTGAGCTGCTGGTCACATTGACGAACAACATCCAGCCACATATCCCAGATACCTGAGCCCTGGTAACCACCTCAGCCAATGAGCCTACCTAGAAGACCCCTTGACCATTGAAAGCCATATATGACCATGACCAGTAGATGACCATGGTTCAGATCCAACCAGGCTATAAAATGGGGTCCCCACTGGACCCCCCCTTTTTAGTGGTTCTCCTCAGAGCAGCAGGTCTGTGATAAGAAGCCCTCCCTTTGGGTTGAGACATTGTCCAAAGTAACTTCCCCAGGAACTATGTCCTCACCTTTAGGTGAGTGGTTTGCACATTTTGAATTTTTCTTCTAAGCTTATATTCAATACATATTGTGTGCTATCAGTTTCCAAATGACATCCTGAATCTGTTAAAAGTTATGCCTGCCAAAGTCCTTGTAGTATAGGATCCTTATTAAATTTTAGTGTTCAACCTTTCCTGTTACACCATTAAAACTGATTTTTTGAATATATTTTGTTGGTCTTACGCTTCCCCAACAGCCCCCACAGTAGCTGAAAGTGAGCAAGAAGCTGTGAGAGGACACAGCTGGGACAGATGACCCAGACTCACAAAGTAACTCATGTTACTTTGTAAACGGTGTAAACAATGTAAACCATGCTCAGCAATAAAACCTGAGGGGATGGAGCGGGTGGGAAGTGTAGCCATTGTCTGAAAACTGTCTGGGCAGTGGTCTTCTTATGGGAGGTGATCAGTGATTACCTCCGCTCACTTTGTTTGGTTTGTTTTGTTGTGTGGGTTTTTTTTTCTCTTCTTCTTCTTCTTCTTCTTCTTCTTCTTCTTCTTCTTCTTCTTCTTCTTCTTCTTCCTTTTTTTTTTTCCTTCTTCTTTCCATTCCTTATTAAACTATCCTTTTCTCAACCCATCAGTTCTCTTGCTTTTTCCCTTCCTGTTCTCTTGTTTTTTCCCTTCCTGTTCTCTCCCTTATCCCTCTAGGGATGGTGAGGGGAGTGAGTGAGCAGCTATCTGGTGCTTTGCTGTTATCCTGGGTTAATCCACCACAAAATTGAATCCCATAGGAAGAGGACAACGGAGCAACTTTATATATAACTGTGGCTGTAATTAAACTTTTCTGATTCCATTACTTAATGTGCAACACAATTTTGTTACCACTGACTGATTTTCCTAACATTTCATTTTCCCTTAAATATGTTTTTCCTCTATCTCCAGGTTGTTTAGCTTGGAGAAAAGAAGGTTGAAGGGGTCATCTTGTCTCTCTCTGCAACTACTTGAAAGGAAGTTGTAATGAGGTGGGAGTCGGTCTCTTCATCCAAGTAACAAGTTTAGGACAAGAGGAAACAGCCTCAGAATGCATCAGGGGAGGTTTAGATTGGAAAAAAAATTCTTCACTGAAAGGGTTGTCAAGCATTAGAACAGGTTTCCGAGGGAAGTGGTTGAGTTGCCATCCCTGGAGATATTGAAAAGATGTGTAGATGTGGGGCTTAAAGGATTGGTTTAGTGGCAGAGTTGGCAGTGCTAGGTTTACAGCTGGACTCAGTGGTCTTAAAGCCTTCTTTCCAGTGTAAACAATTCTATGATTGTAAGATGTTTAAGCGCTCATTAGAGTCAGTGGAAATCTGTCAATATTGTATAGTTTGTTTTGAATGAAGCCTCAAACTGAATTAATAAGTATATCTATAGATGGGCAGGCTGTAGTGCTTATGTTTACTTTCTGATCTCTTATTTAGCAGTGTGGATGAGGCCTGAAGAGTGACCATTTCCACATAATAAAAAATGTTCAGCACAGAGATATGGTTGACCTTATGAGGTACTTGAAATCTAAGTGCTTTTAATCAATTCCATCCAAAGGGAATGCAGAACCCAAGGTCCTCTCTGGAGCAAAGCAGCCTGCAAGTATGCTTTGTAAGAACAAAGTAAGAATCACCTGTTAAAAAAGACAATACACTTTTATTGCTTTGAAATGTGAACTTGAACTACTGACTTGCGAAGCAGTGATCTCTCCCTGAAGTAATGAATAGATGGATTGCTGTTGTCAGATATATGTACCTATTTACGAATTCATTCATCATGGACCTTTCCTTCCCCTGGAGTCACTGAAAAAGGTTTTATCTATTTAAGATGAAAACAGTGATCCCAGAGTAATGAAAAATGTTGTGTTGTCACTGACTAAATTTGCTATGTCTAGAACCTATGCATTTACCCAATTAGTATGTACTTCCATGACCCTTTTTCCTCTCTTTCTTAGTCAAGTTTATGAACAGTTACTTGGAGTTTTTAATACCTATACACCAAATGGAAAACCAGACTTCTTTTGACTCAAAAATTTGATTGCATAATAGTGACATATAAGAATTTTAACATGGTAATGGCTATTTTTAATTTCATATTTGGGCACTTAGACATATTAAGTTTGATACCTAAAAAGAAGATTAACCCTAATTGAAACATAGAATATCAATGAATATCATAATTATTACAAAAGATTTTTAAAATAAATAAAACTAAATCCAGTATGTGTTTCCAGTACCCACTTCCAAGCTACGCTATGGGAAAGAATGTTGAGGAATTCACACATACAGACCTGCAGTTCAGAAAACACAACACTGGCTATTAAAGTAGAAGCAGCTATTATTTTATGTGGCCTGACTTACCTCTTTAACTGATGAATTCATTTCAAACTGCCAAGATAATTTATTTTAAAAAAATAAAATATTTAAAATACATAATATAAATTTCAAATACATTTAATGAATATGAAAAATTATTTTATTCCAGCTTTCTTTAAAATTATGTATTTTTACATTCCTGAAACTGTTTTAAAAAATAATAATAATACTAATATTATTATTATTATTGTTGTTGTTATTATTATCATCATCATCATTATTTTGCTTTCAGTTTCTCACAAGCAAACTACCATTTGTTTTCACTTTTGTCTTTTATTTTTTAAAGTTTAGGGAGCACCCTGTATGTACTCAGAGTATTAAAAATAATGGCCCAAAGACATCCACAGTGCAGATGAAGTGAGCGGAGGGCAGTTTGAAATGAAAGTCAAAGTTGGTAAATAAGGGATCTATATCAGTGCAATTGGTAGAAGCCTAAATGCTCCACATCAGGAGCATTTGTTTCTGGATGATTAAGCAATGTCCTGCAGTAGTGGGAAAATTTAGCTGTGACATGGGATTTGTTCCAGTTGGCTCAAAGAGTTGCACAAGCTATAAAAAGACTCCTTAATTGATCTTTTGGTGGCACTTTGGCATAGTCATACAAATATGAAGTATTGTGCAAACTGAAACAACAAAAAGCAGTTGAAGTGTTTAACACAACGGTTGCTACCGCATGTGGGTGAATCTGCAAAAAAAAAGGTTGGACTCTGCAAATGCTTCATCTAGGATTCTTTTCCTCATTGATTTTTCATTATATTTCTTAAATTTCTTTGAAAAACTTCTCCATTAGATGGTTGAGACATCATAAGAGAATGCCAGTATTATTACCAAATTGTAATTCTGTTTACCATAATAACATTTAAGAAAACAATAGAGCTTTACTTTAACTTGTGAATACCTAGAATCATTTACAGATATCTGTCAGCAAAGACACCTTGCTTCAAATTAACACCTAATAATAAATACATGGTTCATACTCATAACTTTAGAATGAGAGTAGATGAGAGTAAATAGAAGTAATTGCATAGAGGTTGGAGGTGTCACTTAATTCTGCATTGCCCGGTTGCCGTCTTGGGAGGAATACTGATGAAAGAAAAAATTTGCAAAGCCTGCAACATTTGAGTCTGAAACCAAATGATGGGAAATCTTATTTCTTATCCTGCAAAACACATAGGAAGCAGTATTACTTTACACATTCTTATACAGTTTATCAATGAGCATAGTTTAAAACCTTCTAGATAACAATTACATTATTATCTTTGACAACTGTTAGACATTGTTTTTAATCACAGATGGAGAGTGCTAAATTTATCTTCTTTAAGGCTAGAGAAAGTCTTAATAAAGTTTGTCTATATCATACAGTGGTTTTTCCATTTCTGCATAATTTTATCAGAATTGCCTGGGTTGCAACTTTAAAGACAGTATGAAAAGCAGAAGCCTCTGAATACACACTTTGCTTTTGTTTAAGGGGACAGGGAATATGATGAGAGTATTTTTTCCAGTAACTGTGAAAATGACTGAAGAGTACGCACAAAATTAAGGAAAGGATATTTTCCCTAATTTTAGATGAAACTTCTATGTTTGGAAAAGCAAAAATGCGAAAAGGAACAGTTAGTATATAACCCCAAAAGAAGAAAAATCAAGTAATAAAGTTTTCCTAAGTAATACAGTGTGTTTTTTCAACTGTACTGTTATTCAGATAAGGCGCAAGATTTATTTGTTACAGACATATCTTAGTATATGTTCCCTGTGGGTAAATTTTAGGGTATTTCCCAATATTTTCAATTAGAGGACAGCATGATATTGTAGGAGGCTAAACAAATAAAAAATAGGATGCTTTGTGTCTTTAGACCTTAACTGAATTAATGTATTGTCCTTGTATTGCATTTTCATCTCTATTACAAATGGACCCATTATATCAATTTCCATGCCACCTCATTCTGGGAATATTATTGTTAATATGTAGAAAAGAAACAAATGGAGAATCAGAGGAAAAATAAACAAATGGGCACAAGTCAATTTTAATTTTAATGCCGGCAGACTCAATTGTGTCTATTTCTGGAGCAGACTTTCACTGAATGAAGAATAGCTTTAACAAAAATCCTTCACTGTTAAATTCTACCAATTTTATCTCTGAAACTTCTTTGCATTTATTCAGATATCATTATTTATATAGGAACTCTCACAATGCCTTAAGGTTTGGCATTGTGTTTCTTTAATATTTTTTGGAAAAGTAATAGTTTGGAAAGGTTCCACACACATTGCATGAAAAAGATGGAAAAAAAAATATCTTGTTCTTCCATGAACAATGTCCTGTTGATAGGCACGGACAGTTATTTATTACTTAGGCAGAGAGACAAAAATGGTTTCCACTGTTATGTCTTATTAGTAATTGGAGATCGTATGTGAAAACCCTGAGACCAGCCTAAGCAGTATTGTTGAGCTAAGCAAGGATTGGATCAAGCCTCCAAAGAATAACCATTTCTCTTCTAAATAACAACTGGCAAGGTCAAATTTCTTAATTCAGGTAAAGTGATTGTGCATAATAAGCCTGAAAGATTATATAATATAGAGCATTTAGGACAAATGTTGTGCAAGTTACCAGTGTTTAATGAAGTTACTTTTTTACCATTATTCTTAATCTAAAAGTTTCACTAAAATTTATCAAAATAACTGGATTTTTTTTTGCAGTGTTTTTGATAGAAATAGAGCTACTACCAGCTAGCTTATTGGGGATCTTGACACAGGGACAGCAAAACATCTACCTTCATAGAAAGGTTTTGTTTCTTTCTTGACAAATTTTATTTGCAAGAATGTCCAAAAATATTCATAATCTTTCAATGTCTAGACAGGAGGAAAAAAAACATCAGAAAGATTAGCCAATTAATGCAAATAAACAGTAAATTTTGTGATTGTTTCTTGTTTGAGAAGTAACTTAAAATACAAATTCAGTGCCTAAATTTGGTCTATAATTTCTGTATAAATTTCTGGGGAAATGTAACCTGCATTATAAGCTAGACATATAGATTTTTTTTTTATTTTTAATTTTTGGTAGCTGAGTTTTGTTTGATGAAAACTTTCACTTTTTAGAAAACTAAAATGTTTTCAAACTACCAAACAAATTACAATACCAAAACAAAAATTTCTAAATTAATTCATGCATGACAATATTGATAGCAATTATATTTTTAATTTCTGCCAGTGGTATATATATATCTTCTGACTTACTGTTGAGGCAATTAGGAGCTCTAATTTTATCACTTCAGTTAAATGCTGGGAAAACATAAAATTAATCTGAGTTGATGAGTTTGTAAAATATCATTTTGATGATTGAAATAGAAAGAACTATAGAAAATATGATTGAGTGGGAAGGGAATGATAAAGAAAATTTTAATTTCCATTTCTCTCTCCTTAGAAATGTGGGATGTGAGATTTAAGCTTTATGCTATCAATCACCATCATGTGACTTTCACTCTTAAGTGATTACTTGTTCTGAAAGGCATTTATTTACTTCTCTTCAGGAATTTACACGCCACTGGAATACAAATCTTGGATATGGCTTTCTTAAATTCCATTTCATGAATGAAATTCAGTGTAATTCCATTTCCTGAATTTCAGGTATCAGAATTGGTTTTCAGATTCAATGATTTCTTTTCAGTTATAAATGAAACAGAACAGGTATTAAATGAAATCTGTTCACTGTTTGAATTGTAATCTTAGACACAGATAAATATTTTAAATACCATACTATGAAATAGATTCAATGCTGGGTCCTATATCCCCATGAAGTGCATGCTCTTCTGACATTAAAAAAAACAGGAGACAATTCCAGAATTCAAAGAAGAACAGCAAGAGATTAATCCACTTTATTACTTTGTGACCCAATGGAGCATGCAAAAATGACTACTGAAGTAGATTATCTAAAATCGAAATACAAAGAATTATGATGATCATTGTTGTATTTACAATATAATTTTCTAATTTACCACAAACTACTCCCCTTAGAGACAAAGAAATACCTCCCTTGTCAGTTCTCTCCAATTTAGAATGTTAAAAAAACAGAAAAATTAATTCTAATTTAGACTCAGACAAGTCAACTGACCTACGCATACCTTAAAATGTGACCCAGAATTTAACCAATATTGAGTAACTTATTCCTCAATATTCTGAATAGAATAAGATGCTTTGAGTAAAGATGGAAGAATATAGACATGAAGAATATAAAAGTAAGGGGATAGAGGTTTTGTTTTTTTCAGGTATTGTCACTGTCACATTCAAATTAAGAGTTGTGACACAACATTAATTTTAAATTGAAGGGAAAGTGAGTTATCTGTTAATGCATAGTTTGAAGGCACAGAAGGCAGCTGAAGTATCTGGCATTTCTCCTGCACTACTGACTTTGTACTTTAGCAGTAACTCATATGTTGTGATTTCTTTTCAAGGCTTGATAACAGAAATATTACTTTTGACCTTCACCTAAATTCAGGAAGAACAAGTTGTAGTACTTGCTGTTTATCTTTTATTTTTAGTGGTTCCTATTCAATTTTTTAGAACTTCAGAATACTCAAAAATGTATATTAATCTCTGTATTTAAATAATCTATTTTAGCAGTAATATTCCCTAAAGAAATAGTAATCATTTGGGGAAAAATCAGAGCAAAATGATCACTATTAATATATTGAAGCACTTCCTACCGGTGGTAACCTTTCTTTGCTTCCTCCCACCATTTTTATACTTAAATGAGTGTAATAATGATAGAAAACTGTATGAGTTTTAGGTATTCAGGAGCAATTCTTTTCTTACAACTCCTGCTGTACTGTATTGAATTGCAGTGGGAGAACATTAAACTTGAATACACTAAAGTACTATATTTTATTATTGTCTAAATGCAAGCAATATCTTTGGCTGCAGAATATATTTTCCCTTGCTTTTTAGACCACATGCTAAGAAAATAGATCTGGAATGAGCAAAACTTGCAAGAGTTACTTCATTTACTAGAAGAACACTGTGCCACAGAGTATGGTACATTATCCATTAAACAAACTCCTTCCTACGGATAGGATTATATATAATTTAAAACTTGACTGCTATCTATCTTTTCTAAATCCCCTGAGATAAATTTTATGCTGTGATAAAACATTGAATGGACAATACAGATTGGTCCAGTTTTTAAACTTGTGCACTTTGAAATTAAGTGCCACAAACGTTAAGCGTTCAAATTTTAACAGTGCTAACAGAAAAAGAAAGAAATCATCCTACCTGCTTTTGGAACAAATTTAAGGAAATATTTAACAACATCTGTTCAGGAAACAGCCCACTATCTAACACACGCGCACACACACATATATATATGCACATAAATGTCTGGATTAGTTTATGGCTACAGTTCGGTATTATGAGGTTCCACAGAGTTATATCGATTCTCCCAATATTTCTGTCATCAGCTTTTCAGCCATTTAATTCTCTCAGACAAGATTACATTTTAAAGTTTGATTCTAATCTCATGTTTGTGAAAAAAATTAGACATGAGCCAAGTGAAACCTTAAACATCAAACTCAAGAAGCCAATCGAGTCCCACGTTCTCTGTATTCAATAGATTTTCTGTATATTACTTATTTTAATTAGATTCTCAGAACAGACTGTCAAGCTCTGACATATCTCTCTTGATATTCTCTTGACTGTTGTATCTTTGTACATATTATAGATCTCACATGGCAAATGAAAAGTAAGAATAAAGGCACTGTAGTTTGTACTTCAGCAAGTCCAATGTTAAAGTCAGGGCAGAGTATGGCCAGTAGCTCATTAGGACTGTGGCACTGGGAGTGTCAGGGGCTCCATTACAGCAGGGCCTGGCAACCAGGGCCTGTCCCACCACTTTGGCAAGGAGCAGGGCAGCTGGGGGGGCTCTGGAGCAGCCCCAGACCTGGGTGTTGAGCATCTCAATAGGGATGACAGCAGGTAAAGGCTGGGCTGGGATGTGCTCAGCGAGGCCCTTGATTAGGCAGGGCAGGGCTGTGGAGAGCTGGAGAGCAACCCTACTGTGGCATCGCTGATGCAGGAGGTGATGGTCCCATTAGGCTGAAATGAGTCCTGGGCCACGGGCAGGGTGAGGGAAGCCCCAGGGCAGAGGGGTTGGATTTGGAACAACCAGGCCTGGTGTTTCCCTCAGCACCCTGACACAGACCATGGAATAACACAGAAGTGGCTGATATGAAACCCACTGTGCAAAAATCATAGAATATTAGAATGGTTCAGGTTGGAAGGGACTCCAGAGATCATCGAGTTCCAACCCCACTGCCATGGGCAGGGAGACCTCCCACTAGACCACATTGCTCAAAGCTACATCCAGACTGGCCTTGAACACTTCCGGGGATGGGGCATCCACGACCTCCCTGGGCAACCTGTTCCAGTATATCACCACCCTCTCTGTAAAGAATTTCTTTCTAGTATCTAATCTAAATCTCCCTTCTTCCAATTTAAAACCATTGCCCCTTTTCCTGTGACTATACTTCCTGACAAAGAGTCCCTCTCTGGCTCTCCTGTAGGATCACTTCAGGTATTGACAGGCTGTTTTAAGGTCTCCCCAGAGCCTTCTCTTCTCCAGGCTGAACAATCCCAGCTCTCTCAGCCTGTCCTCATAGGGGAGGTGCTCTATCCCTCTGAGCATCTTCATGGCCCTCCACTGGACCCGTTCCAACAGGTCCATGTCCTTCCTGTGTTGAGGACTCCAAAGTTGGACACAGTACTACAGGTGGGGTTTCACAAGCTTAGAGTAGAGGAGCAGAATCTCCTCCTGTTTGCCACACTTCTCTTGATGCAGCCCAGGATGTGCTTAGCTTTCTGGGCTGCCATTGCACATTGCTGGCTCATGTTGAGCTTCTCATTCACAAGCACTCCCAAGTCCTTCTCCTCAGGGCTGCTTTCTAGCCATTCTCCGCCCAACCTGTATTTGTGCCTGCGATTGCCACATCCCGGGTGCAGAACCCTGCACTTGGCTTGGTTAAACTTCATGCAATTTACATGAGCCCACCTGTCAAGCCTGTCCAGGTCCCTCTGGATAGAATCCCTTTCCTCCAGCGTGTCGACTGCACCACTGAGTTTGGCGTCATTGGCAAACTTGCTGAGGCTGCACTCCACTGTCCATGTCTCCAACAAAGATGTTGAACAGCACTGGTCCCAGTATGGATCCTTGAAGAACACCACTTCTTCATAAGATGGATCTTCCAGACCTCTGATCATCTTCATGGCCCTCCTCTGAACCTGCCCCAAAAGGTCCATGTGCTTTTTGTGTTAGGGGCCCCAGAGCTGGATGCAGTACTCAAGGTGGGGTCTCACCAGAGCAAAGTAGAGGGGCAGAATCACTTCCCTCCACCTGCTGGCCCCATATATTTTGATGCTGGACAGGATGTGGTTGGCTTTCTGGGCTGTGAGGGCACATATTGCCAGCTCATGTTGAGTTTCTCATCCACCAACGCTCTCAAGTCCTTCTCCACAGGGTTGTTCTCAATCCAGTAAGAAGTCAATTTCCTGCACCCACTTCTGTTCCAGAGTGCCAGAATTTTAGTTGGTTTGCATCAAGCAATCACTTGCAAGCTTACACTTTTCCCACTGCTTTGGGACCAGATCCCCAAGTTATCTGCAGTTTATGCATAAAATGGGCCTTGATTACTGTGTTAAAACTAGTTAAAAGTTTTAATTTTCTTTTGAGCATATATATTTTTGATTAGATATTGATTAAAAGTGTTACTTTGCAGTAGTCAAAGGTTTATAAGTGACCATCAGACTCTATTCTAAAAAGTTGCTCTAACACTGTAACTTAACTCTGCCTTAAAAATATGAATATATACAAGGTACAGCTCCTCTCACAAATTACTACAGTTCCCCTACATTCAGCAAGCTGTGACATTTCTCCATTACTACTTAAAATATTATTCCATAAATTTGCACATCAGAGCCATGTCAAAAAAAAACCCCAAACAAATAACCCAATACTGTCAGATATACCTATTAAAATATATTAATAAAAGTGGATGAACTATGGCATTTTTAAGCTGGCTATACTGAGTCATACTGAATCATATACTATGCCGTGCTATGATATTTATTTCAAGCTATAGTATGTCCTAAGTAATTATTTGAAGTCTGTAATGATGTTTATTTATGCAGTATGATACCATTGCTTCAATTTTAATTTTTTTTATTTTTATTTTAAATAAGAACTGCAGAGAGTATGAGAAGTATTAACTTGAGACAAGTGAACTCTATGAATTCATGAAGGAATGAAAATCTTCACAATGCACCAGGAAGATTTCAAACACTAATTCATGGGAGAAAAATACTGTCTGAAAAATGAAAGAAGCAACAATGAAATGCACTTCATCTTTCAGCAATGTGCAGCTGAGGTAATCTAGAAAAGTTCATGTATGAGTGGTATTCTTTGAAATTAAATCAGAAATATGATATAGAGGTTCTGGAACTCTTTTGAGGACAGGTTCTGATGTCATTTTTCAAACTGAATAGTACCTTATTTCTCAGATAGTCCCCTGAATGTCCTGGGATAACTCAAATGCAATTCAGTGCCTGTAAAACCATTGGGATGAAGCCTTTAAGATATGAATGCCCCTCAATATTTAATGTGTTCTTGTTTAAACACTCCACTATTTCCACTGCAAAACACCCTTTAATTGCCCTGTAACACTGTTATTTTCAGTATGGTTTGTGAAATGAAATATTTATATATATTTCTGAGTACAAAAAATAGGAAAAAAAAGCTTTAAAATCATAGAAATGTTGAAAGAAATATGATCAAAACACAAAATTTCCCTCTGCAAGTTTTTTGAGGTAATGTAATTCAACACTTCTGAAAATATTGACAAATTCTCTTCTGACTGACATTCAAGCAAAAATAAAACAAAATATGACCTCTTCTAAATAAAAGTTATCTTTTTTTTTGACCTGGGGTTTTCATCAGGCTTTCAAACACTCTATTATAGAACATAAGAGATTCAACTTGGGGGAAAACATTTTAATTTACCACCTGCTAAAATAGAGTAGGGTAGTGTGAAATGGAGATTAATCCGCCCCCCTCCCCCCCCCCCCAATTATCAGAAAGAGTATAGTAAGGCAATTTTAGGTTATTATTCTCTCTTCAATATTAATTAGGTCCATGACTGGAAATTAAAACTCAGATTATTTCTATGGCATTTAATGATATTGTCTTCCTTATACTTTCATTGAGGTTGTAAAAAGAATTTAAAGGAATTAGAAAATTTTGCATTTTTACTGATGCAAAAAGCATCAGTAAAATAATCTCTTTGGTTCATCTGTGAAAATTGATCTTGAATGTGAGAAAAAATGGCAGTGGCCATAATTTATAATATAGGATGTAGTTATATGTACTCAGGATCAAACAAATTTAGTAATTTTATATTTCTCCAATTTCTCTGATTTAAGGAGAAACCGGGATTTTTCTCAAAGCCATTAACATTAGCTGTTGCAAATTCATCTGAATATCAGTGCACACCTATACTTCCTCCCTCTCATACTTAAGTATCATAGAACTGAAGCAATAAATCAGATTAAATATTTGTTTTACTCTGAAGTGTGAATGCAAATAAACTTTTATTGTGCAGAGGTACAAAACAAAGGGCTCTTCAACCAAGCATCGAGGATGTGAAATGGTGCGTATGAGTCTGTGTCATTACACAACAGTTATCACTTAAAAAATGAGACAGTGAAAGCTAGATAGAATAACGGAAGGAAGGAAGGAAGGAAGGAAGGAAGGAAGGAAGGAAGGAAGGAAGGAAGGAAGGAAGGAAAATTTTGCATTGGGGCACATCATGGAATAACTTCGTAACAATGTATTCAATAATGAGGACTATGGTGGCAAATTTCTGCTTCTAGAATATATCAAAATTATCAATCATTTTTTAATATTTTTTTTTCTCTTTTTGGATTCAGCCTCATTGACCAAGCATGTACTAGTTGGTGACATCACTGAGATGTTTCTTTTATTTTATTATAAATATATTGTCACTTATCTGCTCCTGCCTGTCCGAAGGACAATTTAGCATTGTAGTTATGATGTGGTCCTGGTTCTATTAGTTTATTCACAGGTTATAATGCATCAATTTGAGATGGATTTCATATGAAAATATGATTTACTCAAATGTTATATATTTGCCTGTGTGTATGCTCTTCTTTCTTTTTGGCCTATTCATAGTAATGTTTGAATCCATTAGTTAATCTCAATCAAATTTGATAGAGATTTCAGGATAATTCAGGTCCTTAATTTTCATGAAAATAAGTCACAGAAATAGTTCATTTTGAGCTAATGTTTTCCTAGACATTGAAGTCAATCACAAACTCCATCCATAAGATATTAGTTTTAATTTCTTTCATGTTTGCAACCTGGGTTTCATTTACTCTTCCTTTATGTAAAGTAAAAAATAACAAAAAAAAAAGGATATGTTGTATTTTTACAAACTCAATAGGATCTTTTACAGTTTTGGCCACTGTACTGTTATTCTTCTTATTTTCATTATTGCTCTTACAGTGACATATATTTTCCATGTACCCTTCGTTTCTTGCCAAAGTCTGACATTGTCATTATTACAGAATTATCTACATTGAATTTCAGTAATGGTCCTGTGATATACAGTATATCTGTGAACAATGATCCAGAATGGCAGATAGCAGAACTACATTTTACTACTTGCTGGAACCACCTCTGCTGTATTTTCTAATACAACTCTAAGACATACTAAACAGGCAATTTAGACAACAAAAACATAAGAATGTAATGGAAAGACTCATAAATATTGATAGCATAGGTTTCTTTGCAAGCTTTTGTTTTTGTTTTTCTTTCTTTTCAGAATTCATTATTTGAGTATTTTCTTTAACTTCTTACATCAATTTATTTTATTAGAACTGAAGTAATTTTCTCCATGGTAATAACACAGTATAGATTTTTTTTTCAGGAGATGAAAAATATGAGAGTTTTCTCTTCTAGGGAAGTTTCTTTCCATGCATAAGTAGAGTTATGTGCTTTCCTATATATATAATAAACACCTGAATCTGCATCTGAATAATATTATCATTAAACCTAAAAAGAAACAACTATTTAGGAAATTGCTTCCATCATTTAGGTAATGAGATTTTATTTAGGTAAATCCTAAGTTTCTCATCGTCCTGCATTCTCTTCTGAATTATGATTATGTCTCAGATGCATTCAGATATAGCACCTTTCTTGGCTTGCTTTGTTGAAGCAAAGAAATGCCTCACTGCCTGATTTCCAGTTCCAGTCCCCATGCCCTTTCATTCCAGGCAAAGGTTTAAAAAGACACCTCAGTTGAAAGCCAAAATTTAGATTGGTAAATATTCTCTTTAATTACTCTCTGTGAATTTATGTTTTTGCTTACTGACAAAACTTTGGCTGAAGAGATGAAAGAAAAATCTCTTACTATTAATTTGGAACAAAAGTCATAGTTGTAAAACTGAATTTTATACTCTATGGAGAGAGCTGACCCTTGGACAAATATGGTAATTACACTAGTAGCATCAAAATGACACTTCTAGCAATGAAATTGGGCTCCTCAACAAAGGGGCTTTAAAGAAAAGGTAAACCAGTCAGCTATATCTCATCATCTATGCTCTTGAGACAATTTTGACATGTAAAGCTCAGTTTCATATCAGTGCTGAAATTCTCACTTGTGGTCAATGACCAAGCTTCATTTTCCAAGTATTACTGGTCAGAATGCAATCATTTTACTTTACAGAACAAATGGTTGCTACAGGAAGTTGGACTGGATGATCAATGTAGCTGGAACTCCTTCTCTTCTCTCTTCTCTTCTCTTCTCTTCTCTTCTCTTCTCTTCTCTTCTCTTCTCTTCTCTTCTCTTCTCT
>JAOTQQ010000001.1:157526889-157547559 GCA_026546715.1 Gallinago undulata | reverse complement strand
TATGGGGAGGAACGGACAGAACAGGTGACCTGAACCTGACCAACTGGAGTATTCCATCCCATCTGCCCCATGCTCAGCATAAAAACTAAGGGATCAAAGGGCCAGCCCTCCTTCTTCCCCAGCTCCTCTTCTCCAGCTCTCCTGCTCCTCTGGCTCCTCTGGCTTCTAGATGTTCCCCAGAAGGAATACACTGATGGTGTATCTCTTCCTCTTCTCTCTTTTGGGGGGGGAAGGGTCATCTGTTGGTCCGGTTGCAGTGATTTTGGCTGAAAACACGACATTGATACTTTTATGTATCAATTGTAATATGTCAGAATTTGAGGAAATTAAGTTTAGTGTGTGTGTGTTTTGCTGCCTTTCAGTCATTTACTTTGGAGAATCTTGATGAAACTAGAAGCTTTTCGTCTACCAAATCACTTCAAGTAATTGGCTGATGAGCAGCAGCAATGTAGTTACAGTTATTATTAATATTGGTTTATAGAAATCAGTTTGGATGAAACATTTCTTTCAGTTAATAAAGAAAGAAGAAAATTCATTTTGGCTGAGTTTCCCTATGATTTGTTAAAAACTATCAAGCATTGAAAAAGTGTGTTAAAAATCAGGAATTAAATATTTGGGTTTAACTATTGTCATTTGCTGTGGCATTTCCTTCTAAAGTATTTTTATTTTAAGTCCAAAATGTCCCCCAAATCTCACTAGTAAATTTTTATTTTGAGGAAAATATTTCCCATTAAAAAACATATACAGTGTGCATAGGTTATGCTCACTTGTATTTGTAAGAAAAATAAGAATATTTAATTTGTCTCAAGCTCTGTTTTCCATATTTTTCCCATTACATCTGTAAATACAAGATAAACTATATTGTTTTATTTACCTATATAAGTATCTTGGAACATTCAGAAGACCGCTCAGTAATTTTGACTTTATAATGGTGTATATTAGAGTGCACTACAGGCATAATGCTTAGATGAATCAGTTTAGTTGATAGAGTTGCAATATCAGTAAGGAATTTATATTCTAATAAATGGAGTATAAAGATAGGAAGACATTAATTTTCTTTTTGTTCCATGAGTTTAACTTGACCATGTTGTTTTCTACATTCTTATTAAGTGTGGAAAATAATAGTTTACTGCTAACCTGACAACAATGTTTTCTGAGGATTATTTACATCCTGACTGTGGAACTTGTGTTAGCATTGGTGAATGTTGATTTACATAAATACTCTTATCACCTTCAGTGGGACTATTCATTTAATTAAGGAAGTAATCTCCAGTGTGAACAAGGATTTCATATTTCCACTTAAATGTGAACAGGTATTTTCTATAAGATGTCTTCCTGTAATTACAACAGTCTATTCTATTTGTTTTCAGCAAATAGAATAGTACTACTAGAAAGAAATTCTTTACAGAGAGGGTGGTGATATACTGGAACAGGTTGTCCAGGGATGTCATGGATGCCCCATCCCTGGAAGTGTTCAAGGCCAGGCTGGATGGGGCTTTGAGCAACCTGCTCTAGTGCAAGGTGTCCCTGCCCATGGCAGGGTGGTTGGAACTAGATGATCTCTAAGGTCCTTTCCAACCCAAACCATTTAATGATTCTATGATTAAAGTTATTGTAGGTGAATTGGCAAGTGTTATTGTTAAAAAATATTTTAAATTGAAGGAGGATAGATTTAGATTGTTATTTCGAAGATATGCTTTACTCTGACAGTGGTGAGACACTGGAACAGGTTGCCCAGTGAAGATGTGGATGCTCCATCCCTGGCGATGTTCAAGGCCAGGTTGGAAGGGGCTTTGAGTAACCTAGAATAGTTGAAGGCGTCCCTGGCCATGGCATGGATGTTGGAACGAGATGATATTTAATGTCCCTTCCAACTCTAACAGTTCCATGATATGAGTCTATGAAAAATCCTCAAGGGGAAAAAAATTACTTTGATTTTAACAAGACATGTCAACTTATACTAGCTAACCTAGAAATATGTATGTGTCCTTTGATTGAAATTGCATGACAACTGAGTAAAAGTTAAATTATGTATTACAGCTTTAAATAGAATTATTCTTATATTTTACCTATTCTCAGACAGATCAGGTCTCATTTAGTGTTGTGTAAGTGAATTACTCCACTAATATATGTAGGCATATAGTAGGATGTAATATCAAATATTTAATTAAAGACTAAATTTCAGTTGTAATCAAAATTTCATTACAAATGCAATACATTTCACAGCTTTGGCAGTTTGATTAATATAACCATGTTAAAGGTTCGGTCCAGAGTAAGAGCAAATAATTAAGTGGAGAGAAAATTAACTAAGCAAAACCAAGCAACATCTCCGCTGCCAATAAACAGTGTCAGAGTGTGAGGCTGAGCATCCCAGAGTATTTTCATTGTTTTTACACAACATTTGATATGAAATAATCCTAGAAAAAGGAAAAGCTAAAAGGGAGCGGATGGCTTCACCAAGCAAAGCTCTACTGCCTATCTGTTGTCTTTTTGATACATTTACCTGGTGGTTTCATATTGGAGCATACTACTGAAGACCACAAAAACCACCAGTCCAAAACCAGCAAGGGAGGAACTGAAAAAAATGCAAATAAAGAATTTTTTCCTGGTAATAATTATTCTTGTAATAACGTCTCCCTTGCCTTGAACCCTGTTTAGTATAATATTACTGCTTCAGTTTAAAGGACACAAGATGAAAGAGAGAATAAAAAGTGAGGGCTGATCATCGCAAAAATGACGAAACCTTTGACTGAACAGAAGAAATTGCTTCTGCATGGCACACGTGCTTATAAGATGACTGAGGTAGTATGGCAGAATCAAGAAAACACCAGAAAACAGTGGGCTAACCTAACATAATCTAGAAACAGTGCTAGCACCTAGGAAATACCAGTAAACCCCATACTTTCATATGGTGCTACAAAAGGGGTGCTCAAATATTGTGTAACTAAATGAAATCACACTCAGGCAATATTTTGTGTCATCCTATTTATACTCAGAAGTGGTATGTTAAACTGGAATAGAAATTTGTTCTCCATATAGATATTCCACTGCCATCACCTCCTGTAGGAATCAGCAATCGAGTGAACTGAAAGTATTTCTAGCTAGCCTGATTGATGTCATACATCAGCTGGTGTGCAGCACATTAAAAGATCAAATCTGGACATCTAAAGGTAAATATCTGCAGCCTACATGAAAAATTCCCTACTGAGTTCTGGACTTTTAAATATGCTGCAAAAAAACTTATTTGAAGTTACTTTGAAAGGATTAGATGATTTCATATTTTTTAATTATTTTTTGGATTGTGGTTCATAGCTCTAACTCAAAAGTAAAATTGCAAATTTCATTTTATTGCAATAAACTAACAGATTTTGTGTCTTCAAAGCCTTTCATATGCTGTCGTTCTTTATGCATACTTTCTTTTCTTCTAACATATTGATTATATACCATCTTTATTTGCAAACATATTTTTATGTTTCCCTACAAATGTGTGTGCACATTCTTATACACCATGGCTTACATACATTCCATCCAATCTGTCTAGTGAACATAACTTCCTCAATTCCCTCTATAGTAAATAAGACCACACAAGCTTATGGGGGAAGCTGAAGGGGGAAATGTTCAGAATAGCTTCCTGTGAATTGCCTTCTGCAGCAACCAGTATTTCTCTATTAAATGTTGGGTTTACTAAGGGAAAAATTCTCCTTAGGTTTAAGTCAGACTTTGAGAACTCCCCTCATTTTCTGTATGTGAAACCCAGTATCTCTTGAAAATCATATTAGCATTGGCATCACTTGGAAAATTATCTCATTATCTGGTTCTTTTCATGGTTTTTTGGATTCCACAGTACCAGATACTGAAAAAAGTCAGAAGGACTATATACTATGTCAGTAGGGGAATTTACATTTGTAAGCCTATGTATGTATAGAGATATGCTGGAAATATAATCCTAGCGTAAAATATCTATTTCTGTTTACAAAAAAAGAAGTAAGATAATACATAATGCCCGAGCCATTTACATATATTTACAAACCACAACCATTCACATGTTACTGTTACTCTTTGTTCTCTTGTTTACTTTATTTGAGGCTTCTGGGATTAGTGGGATTTTCCAATGGCAGCTGAATTTAATGTCAAGGCAAGCAGCACTGTACAACAATGATGTCACAGTGTTGTCAGTATCCCCTGTAAGGTTAACCTGAAAATTTCATTTCTATATATTAACCACAACCTGCAAGATCCTACTAAGTAGCCATTTATCTTCAATGTAAGAGAAAAAAGAAAAAAAATATTTTTCTTTTACTAAATTTTGGCAGAGTACAAACACAGTATATCATCACAGTACTGTGATAAGAAAACCATCAATAGACTGAGGTAAAAGTAGAAAACAAAATATAATTTTTGCTATTTGAAACTTACACGTAAGAAACGATCAGTAAACACTGATGAAAATTGGCTATTTTAAGTGCTGTTGCTATTTGAGAAAGATAAGTATTATTTTTATTTCAAGCTGGAAGCATCAGAGACATCAGCAGGATATATCTCAAATGACTGAAAATGAGGCACTGTCAACTCTTCTTATGTAACTGATTTTCTGAACAAAATTAAAATTAAATGAATGATCTTTTTATTAATCCATTACATTTGCATCCTTTTTAAATTGTGGGGTCCAGAACCGCATACAGTATTCAAGGTGAGGCCATAACAGCACTGAATACGGAAAGCTAATCATCTCTTTGATCAGCCGGTTATGCTGTGTTTGATGCACAGCAGGATGCAGTTAGTCCTCTTGGCTGCCAGAGCACACTGCTGACTCATGTTGAGTCTGCTGACAACCAACACCCCCCAGATCCCTTTCTGCAGGGCTTCTTTCCAGCCACAACTTTCCCAATACATACTAATGCCTGGTGTTACTGCAGCTCTGGTGCAGAATATGGCATTTGGACTTTTTAAATTTCACCCCATTAATCATAGTCCAGCGCTCCAATCTCTCTTGTCCCTCAAGAGAGTCAACAGCGCCTACCATCAGCAAACTTGCTAATGGTGCATTCAACTCCTACATACAGATCATTGATTAATATATTGAACAGAACTTGCCCTAGAAGTAAACCCTGAGGTGATCCATCACCAGCCAGGTGTAGCCCTGTTCATTACAACCCTTTGAGCCCTGCCATTCAACCAGTTCTTCTCCCAGTGCATCAGGAACCTGTTTGTCCCAGAGTTGGAAACCCTGTCCAGAAGTATGCTGTGAGAGGATATTTTACCAAAATATTTGGGGTGCGGTGAATTACTTCTGTTAGCAAAATTATCTTGTCATTCTTTCTCCTTCAAGATTCTGAGTTCCAGATCTGCTACATACACCTGTTCATTTAGGCACAACATTAGTTGTGTCAGAATCATATCAAGAGGAGAATTTCAAAGACAATTTTCAAAATCCTTATATGAAACTTTTCAAGTGATAAAATGCTAGTAAAACCAGTTAAAAAAAAATATAAAGTTTAACTTCATCCACGTTATTAAAGTGTAACAAATTTTATCAATAGCAACTTTTGTAAGATACAATTGCATTGTTTCATACCTCTCTGAACTAACTAAAAAATTGCATATGTATTATAGTGTATTTATATTTCATAAAATAAAAAATATAATCCAAAACATTTAAATAATCTTTTCTAAAGACTCATATTATTCTGATGAGCATTTACATCATTAAATCTTCATTTTCTAATTGTTAATTGATTAGCCTACTATGAAACAATATCAACAAATTCAACTAAGTTTAAGGGAAAAAAGTACAGCTAGTAATTTGTACTCAAATCTGATTGCACAAGATTAAATTCTTCATGCATTGGAATTTTTTTTTCAAGTGTAAAGTGTTGCTATCTCACAGAATCTTATCAATATTTAGAGGGAATCTGGTAGCGTAAGATAAAATGCATCCTAATTAGAACAGCATTTGTTCATTTCAGATGGATTTCCAGAGATGATTTAGCATATGCAATTAAGACTCTGAGGCTCTCATTTATTCTGTAGCATTTCAGAGTGCCTTATGCCATGAATAACTTGTAAGTATCTGGCAAGTTAGTAAATATTTTACTGATGTTGTGGAGTTGTTTTTTTTTTTCCTTTTGTGCTCTTGCTGACAATGCCTATAGAAATACATACATTTTGTTAATCAATCTAAGTTATTCTTACTGAGGGAAAAGCAAGCAAAACAAGAATTGATTAAGAATGTTTAAATATTTGTATGATATCTACTACAACATCTAAAATTTTGATTAATAACCACACATATCTGTATCTCTAGTTACAAACTTCTGTATGACCAGTATTCTTGCAGAATGTTGTTACGACTGATACTGACTTTCGTATTTTTCTCATATGGCAATGACTCAGTTAAATAATAGCCAGCATTGAGCAGGTAGCTTAAGGGAAACTTAAAAATCTGAAAGCCCCAATATGCAAAAGGTCAGTAAGCTAAAATTGATACCAAATACCAATAGCAGAAAAAGAGTAGGAGAGAGGAACTGTGGTCTTATTGCCATAATTCTGCAAGAGTTTCCTTGCTCTGTTTTCTTCTTTTGTTCTTAGGAAATTATTACAAAGGTAAAGCAGAAAGCAGAGAATTGTTGACGACAGAGTATGGATTTAGTATATAAATAAATAAATAATATATAAATAAAGGAGTATGGTGGCAGACAAAGTAACAGTGAAGAAATCAGAGGACAGAAAGGAGGGATTTGAAACTCCTAAGGTGTTAGGAAAACAAATAGCAGCAGTAAAATATGTAAGGAGAACTAATTTTGTGAATATGATCTAAAGAAATCTGTTGGAGTTCCTTGCCACAAGGACCATTTTAATATACATATTTATGGTAATATGTTAGTATATATAATATATTAATTTTCTACTTTGTGTGTTCAGCATTTTAAGAGGCCAGTTATGTGAGATTAATGACTAAAATCTTTAGAAAGTTTAATTTTTCATAACAAAATACCTGGTATGTCCACCTGAAATCTGTGAACCTTCTTTTTGTTTTGAAACCTTCACTATGTCTCAGCGTCATCTTTAATACATGCATAATAAATTTGGCTTCCAAATCATTCATCAACCTTTGTACTATCTTCTTGCTACTGTATTATGTTTGTGTGGCAAGACTTTGGTAGCGGAGGGACTTCAGGGGTGGCTTCTGTGAGAAGGTGCCAGAAACTTCCCCCATGTCCGATAGAGCCAGTGTCAGTGAGCAATAAGACTGACCCGTTGCTGGCCAAAGCTAAGCGCATCAGTGATGGTGGTAGCACGTGTGTGACAACATATTTAAGAAGGGGGAAAAACTTGCTGCACAGGAGTGAGAATATGTGAGAGAAACAACTCTGCAGATACCACAGTCAGTGAAGAAGGAAGGGGAGGAGGTGCTCCATGCACAGAAGCAGAGATTCCCCTGAAGCCTGCAGTGAAGACAATGGTGAGGTAGGCTGTTCCTCTGCAGCCCATGGAGGTCCACAGTGGAGCAGATGTTCAGCTGAAGCCCATGGAGGACCCCATGTGGGAGCAGCTGGATGTGCCCTGAAGGAAGCTATGACTTGTTGGCTCCTGGCTCCTGGCTCCAGCAGGCTCCTGGTATGACCTGTGACCCCATGGGGGACTCACACTGGAGCAGTCAATTCCTGAAAGACTGCACCCCATGAAAGAACCCATGCTGGAGCACTTTGTGAAGACCTGTAGCCTGTGTGAATGACCCACACTGGCGAGGTTCATGGAGGACTGTCTCCCATGGGAGAGATCCCATGCTGTAGCAGGGGAAAAATGTGAGGAGAAAGGACCAGCAAAGACAACATGTGATGAACTGACCACAACCCCATTTCCTGTCCCCTTGCACTGCTCAGTGGGAAAAAGTAGAGGAGTCAAGAGTGAAGTTGAGCCCAGGAATAAAGGAGGGGTTTGGGAAGGTGATTTAAGATTTGTTTTTATTTCTCATTACCTTACTCTGATTTGATTTGCAATAAACTAAATTAATTTCCCCAAGTCAAGACTGTTTCACCTGATGGTAATGGCTGAGTGATCTTCTTGTCCTTAACTCAACCCACATACCTTTCATCTCATTTTCTCTTCCATGTCCAGTTGAGGAGGGGGAGTGATAGATTTGGTGGGCACCTGGTGTCCAGCCAAGTTCAACCCACCACAGCTACTATCACATCTACAGTTCTACTACAATTTCCATTCACCAAAAGGTTTTTTAAATTATGAGAATTCTTTTAGACACCTCTGTTTTTTCAACTGTT
Source organism: Gallinago undulata (assembly GCA_026546715.1). Taxonomy (NCBI): domain Eukaryota; kingdom Metazoa; phylum Chordata; class Aves; order Charadriiformes; family Scolopacidae; genus Gallinago; species Gallinago undulata. The sequence continues at coordinate 157,539,280 of JAOTQQ010000001.1, read as the reverse complement.
GACTTCCATTTTTCTTTGATTTTGCCCTTCCAAAAAGGCATATCAATCCCCTTTCACCCAATTATCATCATTTGTGGATTCTAGTTCTTCAATATGGGTAACTTTAAACGTTTTAGTATATTAATTGGTTCTCTCCACTCTCTTGATTTTCAACTGCAATCAAAATTTATTTTCTATGGCAAGATATAACGTATAACTTATTTACAGTGCCTGCTTGTTCTTGTTTCACTTCTTCTTTAGAATATCTGATAAAAAAACTCATGGGCAGACAGGATTACTTCTTTTAACCATAGAATAATATGGGTTGAATGGACCTCTAGATGCTAGTACTTAAAGCAGAGCCAACATGGGAGAGATTAATGAAACCCTGTCCATTGCAGTTTTAAGCATCTCCAAGGCGTGAGTGTCTACAACCTCTCTGGGCAACCTGTTCTAGTAAAAAAGAGAAAAATCTTATATCAAATTGGTTCCCTTTTTGTAACTATTTGGTAACTATTTTGCAACTATTCCTATGCATCTCTCAGAAGACCCTGACTCACTCCTTACTATATCTTCCCATCAAGTGGTTGTAGAAAGCAGTAAGGTCTCCCCCTTAGGTTTCTTTCCATGAGCATAAATAAACCTTCTGTTTTAAGTAAGTTATCCTTGAAGACCAAGCAGAAAATCCGTAAATATTTTTCTCTTCCTTCAGTTTTGTCATTTGGATAGTATACTTCTTCAGGTTATTCAGATTTCATACTTGGAATGCCTGCTGCCTTTTCTCATCCTTCACTTCTTAATCTTTCACCTCATTCTGCTCCCAGTTCTCTCTAATTCCATGATCTCAGAGATCCCTTCCACGAAATAATATACATAATATAGTTGGACTTTATCCTTTCCTGTCACTTTTCTCATCCTTGCAAGTGAAACTTCATGCCCCATGTCTTTTCCTTTTTCTGCTTGTTCACAATTTTGCTTTAGGGTCTTCTCTTTGACAACAGAAGGATTTTATCATCTTAAAAGATAAAGATTGATGACTAGATTTGTTTAAGTATGTTTAAAATTGTAAATGCTGCCACATTTCCTTTTCACTTGTAAGATAATTGAATGTGTTGCGCATAGTTTCTGTGTAGTTTCTCTTTTAATATCATCTTAGACAGTCCCATCTGACTTCTCCTCCTTCTCAGCCATTGGATCAAATCTCTCATTAGCTATTTTTGGTCAAATTCCAGAAGCATTATGACATCTTTATCTTATGCAAACTGTGAACTAGGTTTGTTATTTAATAGATATTTCTAGAAACTATATTCCCCTTTAATTTCCTTCATTTATCATTTAATCATCTTTGTTTCATCGTTCTGAATCTCCCTTTATTCAGTGTTGCAGGATCATGTCTTGATAATTCTTCTAATTTCTTTTCTCGGTATTACTATTGTTTTTATTTTTAATTTTGTCTTTAGGCCGTGTCATTCCTTACTCAATTCTAATTAATTTCCTCCATAAAATTGCATTCAGTCACTATTTGTATGACTTGCAAATCTCTTTCTCCTCAGCATGGGTTATTTTTCCTCAAATATAAATGTAAGCTTCTCTGACAACTTAAATAGCCTTCTCCCCAACTTGGCTTCAGCAGGCTAGATCCAGATTATCGTGTCTAAATTTGCACTTCTGGACAGATACAGGTGACTGGAAAGGAATTAAAAATGGCACCAAGAATAAAAATTTTATAAAATGAAAAGAGATTGAATGAGTCCATGTGATTCAGTCTAAAGAAAAGAAGATTTGGGCAGAAAATAAAAGCAAAGTTCAGATGTCTAAAGGGCTGTTGCAAAAAGGAAGGAACAATTTGTTTTCCATATCTCTGCTGGACAATGCAAAAAGAAATAAGTTTAATGTGAAGCAAGGCATATTCATATTAGAAATTCTGAATGTCTTTAAAACAGCAAAATCAAACACAGAGATTTGATCAGTGGTTTGGGTTCTTATAGAACATGTAGAGGAAAAAATACTAGGAGTGTTAAAAATATGCTTTATTGATCTTGCCATAAGGGCCCTAAAGTATTAAATGATTTCCTAAAGTCCTTTGTGATATTATTCCTTGAAAGCTTGTTTTAGGAAACAACACATTCATTTTCTTTAAAAAAAAATTATTTCATAAAACTGTTGGCTTGGATTGAGGTTTGAAGCATCTTTAAAAAAAAAAAAAAACCTTAGAAATTTTTCTGTCTCTGGTCATTTATTATGATCAGTGGGTCATAATGACACTTTGAGCAACCAGCCTTGAGACTAGATACTAAGGAACTTGCTAGGATGTAGAATTTTCCACTGACATTTTAAAGCTACAGTAAAAGATTTAAAAAGTTTGTTAGTGGAAAATTTAATATTTAAAACCCCCACAACTTGTAAAATTCTTTAGTGTTCTGTATATAATGTAGACAGCTGTGACTTGCTTGTTAATATGGTTTTTACACTAGTTTGCTGTGTTCCACTGCTCTGTTTATTTTTTACTATTATTAAAAATCTTTGCTAAAGGTAATAAAGTTGATTTTCTATACTACTATTTGACTTGTGCACTTGTAACATGAAACATTTATTAAGGGATATCCTGAATTCTTTTCATACAGGAATATTTATTAATATGGATCTCTTAATTAATTACATGTGGGTAGAACTAAACTTGTATTTTATGAGGTTGTATAGAATTCACTGTATCAGACTGTATTGTGCTATTTCTTCATTTCCATAACACATAATATCCTTTCGCATCATAATCTCAAATAATGATTTCTGCTTTTCTCTTTCATAGCACATATAAGAGACACTTCTTCAAATTCTTCCTAAGTTTATGTTTCAGAATCTTCAGAACATAATTACACATAATTATACCTTTTTACTGTCAAGGCCAGTGTAGTGGCAAGACTTCTCCCATTAAATTCTTCTAATCGCTTCAGTCCTTGCTGCCAGAATCCAAAGACTGCAATTACAGTATTTGTGCTAGCAGCATAAACAAATGAAGGTTGTAGAAGTTCATACTTCATTTCATCCTTCATAAGGATGAGACTTACTCTGTTTGCCCAAATGACCATCAAAACATTGATTGTTCCTGAAATAAATTGTAAGTTCTTATAATCAAATTGCTGAGTAATTGAATTCAAAAAAAAAAACTTCAAAACTTGGATCAAGCTTAGCTTCCATGATCAAAAAGTGAAACTAATCTGACAATAGATGCTGATGCCTTTTACATGGCTAGATATTTGAATGCACAGTCCAGCCTTGATGTTTTCCCATAGATATATATCATAGCAGTTGTATCATTCTTTCACCTAAGGTATCTGCTACATTTGGAAAGGTGTGCAGACTCATCAGAAATACTCCAAAGAGTGAGTTTAAATTGAAGTACTAATTAAATGCATATACATCCCTTACCATTTTATTATTAGGATTTTCAAGTTGCTTTCACCTCTCCTCTGATTTCAGCACATTCAGTGACGGATATTTTGTGGGACTCTTAACTGGATGCCAATCAATGTATTGTTGCAATACTTAATTTAATGCAAGGGCTATGTTAAACAAAGTATGCAAGAGAAAAAAAGCAACAGTTGTGCATATTTTGAATTCTTCTGTGCTGCAGTGGGATGACACACCAAGGTTAGAGTGCTGGGGTACTAGTGAAGGCCTCCAGCCTGTTCCTCTGGGATGTGCTGGCTACAATGCAGCACACTTGAAGTCTTACAGAGAAGAGCCAGGGTCTCTGAGGTAATAGGAGCCAAGAAGGAAACACCAGTGAAATACCTTAAGGGAAATTAAGGGATCTTCCTCTAAGAAGGTGACATGACCCAGCTGAAGTGCCTCTACAATGCATGCAGCATGGGCAACAAACAGGAGGAGCTGGAAGCCACCATGCTGCTAGAAAGCTGTGACCTAGTTGCCATTACTGAAACTTGGTGGGATGAATCCCATGACTGCAGTACAGCAACTGATGGCTACAGGCTGATGAGAAGGGACAGGTGAGGAACAAGGGAAAAGTAACACACTGAGTTGTAGGCAATCCAGGAGACTTCTGGAATGTAGTGAGGATAATTTCTTAAGCAGGTAATAGACAGCCCCACCAGAGAGGATGCAATACTGGACCTGATTGACAACCATACAATTGACAACCATAACTGCTCTAAAGTCCTTACTTCTATGCACAGCATTTGACACTGTCCCACGTGATATCCTGGTCTCAGAATTGGAAAGTCATGGATTTGATGAATGGACCATTCAGTGGATAAGGAACTGGCTGGATGGCTGCACTCAAAGGGTTGCAGTCAACAGCTCAATGTCCAAGTAGAAGCCAGTGATGAGTGGTGTTCCTCAGGGTTCAGTACTGGGACCACTGTTGGTCAGCATCTTTGTTGGAGACATGGACAGTGGGATAGAGTGCAACCTCAGCACGTTGACGTCTGTTGCTCCAGCCTTGTCCACCAAGTCTGTGCAGTATTGCAAAAGGCCACCAAATTTGTCAGGTATGATTTGCCCTTGGTGAAGCCATGTTGGCTGTCTCCAATTGCCTCCTTATTTTCCATGTGCTTTAGCAGAGATTCCAGGAGAATCTGCTTCATGATCTTACCAGGCACAGAGGTGAGACTGACTGATCTATAGTTCCCTGAGTTTTCCTTCATTCCCTTTTTGAATATCAAGGTTATGTTTCCCCTTTTCCAGTCAGCAGTAACTTCACCAGTTTGGCATGATTTCTCAAATATGATGGAAAGTGGCCTAGCAACTTCATCCACCAGCTCCCTCAGGTCCCATAGACTTAAGCACCTTCAGGTTCCTTAGATGGTCTTGAACCTGATCTTCTTGCACTGTGTTCTTCATTTGCAGAGCCCCTGTTTTTGCCTTCTGTGACTTGGGTAGTGTGGTTAGAGCCCTTGCTGGTGAAGACTGAGGCAATAAAGTCATCCAGGAGCTCAGCCTTATCCATATCCTGGGTGGCCAGGTCTCCTGTTTCCTTCTGGAGTGGGCTCACAACTTACCTAGTCTTGCCATTGTCCCTGACATATCTGTAGAAGTTTTTCTTACTGTCTTTGATGTTCTTGGCTAGACTTAGTTCTGTCTGGGCTTTTTCTTGCCTGATCTATTTCCTGGCCACTCGGACAGTTTCTCTGTATTCTGCCCTATCTACCCATCCTTGTTTCCACCCTCTATAGACCTTTTCGGTTTTGAGCTTGTCCAGCAGTTCCTTGTTCATCCACACAGGCCTTCTGGCTATATGTATGTGTCTACTTAGATAAAAAAGAATGGAAAAAGGTTGGAAATTTTAAACTATCAAAAAAGAATAAAATTAATAAGTAATTTTAAATTAAATACATTTTAATCATTCTTTATTTTAACCTATTGTTAACCCTATCTGTTCCTAGGCCTGTGAAAAGAGATTTTTAAGAATCCTTTACTCTCCTAGAGGCTGGCTGTTTCAACCTAGAGGCTGGCTTCCTTGGCGCTGTACCCCCATTGCCACTATGTGAAAACCATCCCAGTAATAGCAAGAGATTAATCTCTGTTATAAGATTTTTAAGCCAGTTGAGTCAAACATTTACAGCCTACAGAGACTAAACCCATGTTGTGGTAGGGAACTGTAGAAACTAGCCAGTACAAAATGCTGAACCTAAGTCTAGCCATTCAAAAATAGGTAGAAGCCTAATCTTGGACAGAATAAAGTGCTGTTTAACCTACTTGACTAATCAGATTGAACAATTAGAACATAGGAGACACTGATAAAAATATCATCTCCTAGAGTTGAATCAAACATTTGAATTTATACCTGCACCCAACCCATTCAGTGGGTTATTACAGATATTTATTTGGAATATAGGATATTTATGGATTATGGCAGTTGAAGTTATGGCCTTGTTACATTTAAATATTAAGTATGTCTTTGAAATAATAAGAAAGATTCCACGGCATGATGGATAATTCAAAAGAAGAAAAACATCAACAAAAACACCCCCACCTTTACAATATCATAAACTATATTTCTGTACCTATAAAAGCCAAGACCTGGATGTGAGGACAAACAGCACAGTATCGCTTGTATCTTTTTTACTAAAAACATTTTTTCTATCAAAAAATAGGGTAGCCTCATCTCTAGTTCTTGTAAGAATACTTCCTGGCATGTGGGACTTGTGTTTCAATGCTGTATTAACAAGCACTATCTGGCACTAGCCAAACTATGTCAGGAAGCAAGGTAACAGTCATGTATCAGCTCTTCCTATTCTTTTTCTGGCTCCATTTACATTCTTAGTACAGACACCGTACTGAGTATTCGGGGGAAGACGAACAACTGGATTCAAGTCTCTGTTCTACATGGAAAAAGAACAGTGACTTGGTTTGTTTTCCCAGGATTCAGGTGAGTGCTTCAGGCACTGATGAACTGGGAGGTATTATGAGGACATTATACTTTGTCTTTGGGAAAAGAGAGCAGGGATGGAGGAATGAAATGCTTAAGCTAAAATATATATATATATATATATATACATATAAATAACTACAAGTTTTGTGTCAAGAACAAAAAGAAAAAAAGACTAGGACATTTGACAATTTCATTATAGCTGTCTAGCTCTTCGCAGTGAGCTAGATAGGGAACAAAGGATTTTTCTTCTAATAAACAGAGGAATTAAAGAATTCTGAAGTTATAAAGCAGAACAGTGAATTTGAGAAGATAAATTTTGAACTTAAAGTTCCTATCTCTCTCTTTGGGACATTACTGTATTACAAAAATACTTTTCAGTATCTAAGATTTAATTCTTTATTAAAAAAATGTAAGAATTAATACACCAAATACAGTTCATTACTTTATTTCTTTGTGATGCTAAAATGTCTTAATGTGCTGTACTAACTTTTCCAGCTGTGCTGATGTTGGACAAGTTCTTTCCATCAGCCTGAAAAAAAAAAACTCCTAAAAGTTTTATAATTTTGCAAGTGAAATTAATGTTTTAAAAATTAGTACCTGCATTTTGTGCTCTGTTACATATCTTATTGTCTTCTCTAATTCTACAAATTTCATTGGACTTCCACCAGACTTCCACTCTTATTGGCAGAATTTTATTTATAGATGATGTACATATATCTTACTAACAGATATGTCAATTTTCCCTACTTCTCATTCAGAAAACTTTACTGTGTGTATAAATCTGATTTTGCTAATTTTCAGGGGGAAAAAAATATCAGTAGAAGCCAGGTATTATTATTGCCAATTGTTTTCTCACTTAAATTATGCTTTGTATAGAAGACTCTCCACTAGGGGCCGCACACAGACTGCCTAAATATTACCTGTCAAACTAGACTAAAACTCACATCAGAGAGTGAAAAATCAAACAACTCCCGAAAAAGTGCTTTGATCCATGATGAGAAGCAAACAGTTTAAACTCCTAGGGAAGAATCAGGGCTGGTTTTGTTTGGTTGGTTGTTTTTTTTTTTTGCTTGTCTATTGCAAATGTAACATTCTAATTTTATTTATTTAGTTGTAAAACATTGACCCACTTAAAGTCTTGCACTTATAAATCATGCTGCATAAAAGATACTTTTTTCTTTCTCATATTAGGATATGCTATACTATCATGTGGACAATACTGGTTCAAGTAAAGCTAAGGGAAAGTATTTTTCCTAATCAGTCCTGAGGAAGCAGAAGGCTTCAGGTTTTGACAGGAGCCCAAACCGTGAGCTCTTTTATTTGGTGCTCTGTGTGGTGGTGTTGCAATTTTTACTGAGGAAATGACAGGGTAGCAGTGATGAGACCATCGTCATTTCAAGGGGAGCGGGGGGGGTAAAAACACATTGACAGAGGCCTAACAGGGTCCTTGGGCCAAAGATGCCACACCCACCATGGGGACCCCTCTCTTCCCAGTGGGTACAAAGAGGTTTTGACCTTCCCTGCAACACCCACAGTCCTGGTCTGAGGGAAACTGGCACCATTGGCCTGGGGGCTCGAGGGGCATGGGCAAGGATGTATAACACCAGTAAGGAGGGGTTGGCGATGGCGGCTTTTCTATGCAGAACACTTCTCAGAATATTAATAGGGAGGTTATCTGTGTTAATTTGAGCCTAAGTAACTTATTATTTTAATAACACCTGTTTAATAATAACATTAATAATAATAGTATTTTGTTAGATATCAAAGATTTCAGTTAGGTCAACAACAATCATTGGCTCTTTGAATGCATAAGGTTTGTTTCTGTTTGCTCATTAAATGAGATTATGACTAATTCTCGAGGACAAGGAAATTTGAGTGCCATTCTTGAAGGGCACTCATGAAGCTGACTGGTGGTTTGGAGGTTCTTCACGCCTAATTTTCTTTTCTTTTTATTAGTCTACAGTGAATCCAGAATTAATCCAGTATGCATATATATTCAGTAGTTTGTGTATGCGCTCTATATATATTCCTATATATCAACTTCCCAAATAAAACTTTCTCCATGATACTCATAATTTTCATATGTCTCTACAAACAAAAAATATTTCTTATAGACTTCATTTTGCGTGTGTCTGTATGTAAATATATACCTGTACTTGTGTACAAGCACATAAATGGGAACATTTAGTTATATATAATTCCAATCCTTAAATTTATCACAGATTCTGCAGTGTTTTGTAAGAAAATAACTGCGAGATATACTTGAGAAGTGTTCACAATGACTTTTCATAAATCATGGAAGCTCCACTGCTAGAAGATATTACTCCCATAAATTATGATTGTCAGTACTAACAGTCTAGATAAAGTCTGTGCCCCTTGTCATTTTAGCAGCACTTTGTATTAACATAGTCACCAGCATTTTCCCATAATGTGGTACTATCCACCTGTGATGATTTGATTGGCAGAAACATTTATAATAGCATAGTATTATTGTCTGTGGTAGTTGCTGATAAGTTTAAGAATCAGTTATTCTTGATGAGCACTATACTGGAAATATGCACCTAAGATTTGAAAAATATGCCTGATGTCGGTAGGTACAATTTGGCAATACTTGCTCCACAGAGAGGGGGAGACTGGTTGCCATACTGAAATTATTAATCCTTTAGATATTAATGAACTTTCTTCCAGCTAAATTACTGTGTTTATTAATAATTCATAAAAATTGGCCAACCATTTAAAACAGTACATGTAGCTGTCTGATAAAGAGATAGTGCCTTTTCATTTGGTCTTACACTGTTTAATAACTTAAAAGATGTAAGGGACAGGATTTTGCAGTATGCTAATAATGTGTCCTTAATAACTGAAGAATCCTAAAAACATGTTCCTTTTACCTTGCTTTTGCAGTTTGTGACTAGCTCTGTGAAAAAGAAAATTAGGTCCTTCAGAGATAAAAAATATCAAGGAGAATAAGTAGAAAAAATATGATTCCATACTTCCTCAAGCTAATGACACACTAGATTTAAAAGAATTAATGGCCAGCTTTCCTATATGATATGTGCACAGAGAACTAAACAGTGTTTTATGCAGTGTCCAGAATCTTAATTGCCATGCATTTCACAAAAAATCCCAGAAGAGGGAGGTGTTTACTCTCAAATAGAGAAGGCATTTCTTTTTACCTTCTTGGATTCACTATGTTACTAAGGAAAATAAAGAAAAAGTGTCCTTTTTCCTCTCTAAAATAAAATCGCGGTAATTAAAACTTTTGTTGTTGTTGTTGTTTGTTTTGTTTTAAAATACAATGCTACAGATTAGCTGCCATTTCCTCTTCTATTTGGCTCTTCATCCATTTGATCTGTGGAAAATTCCAGCTGTCCAAAAAGTGTACTTATTCTAGCTAAATCACTAGTCTGTCTTTTTAAAGAAATGTGACACCTATTGAACTGCTAACAGCAATAATCAAGCATCAGCAGAAGTGTTCTGTTCTTTCTATCTGAATTCAGAGAAAAACCCTTGAAAATATATTTGTTGTGATGACAACATATGTTCTATCCTCACATCAGCCAGAAGGATATAAAATATCAACTACTAAAATTAGACTTTTGAAAATTATCAGATTTGAATAGGTTTCAGATAAAGTTTTTAAACACTTTACCAAGGACCAAATTAATTTTACATAGAATGCAAGTGAGATGACCTGGATAATTACAGGCTACTCATCATGATACTGGTCCCAAGCATGGTAATGCAGCTGATGATTCTTGCCGTAATTCATATATTTTTTATTGGTGCTAACTAACATGGGTTTATGAAAAAATATTGTCAAACTGATTGAATATCTATTTTTTATGAGAACTAAAACCGGAATAATACTGATTTCAGTTCTGAAGGCCAATGGCCTCCTGGGGTGCATTAAAAAGGGTGTGGCCAGGAGATCAAGGGAGGTCATCCTCCCCCTCTACTCTGCCCTGGGGAGGCCACATCTGGCATACTGTTTCCAGTTCTGGGCTCCTCAGTTCAAGAAAGACAGGGAACTACTGGAGAGAGTCCAGTGGAAGGCTATGAAGATGATCAAAGGAATGGAGAACCTCTCTTATGAGGAAAGGTTGAGACCTGGGTCTGTTTAGCCTGCAGAAGGCTGAGAGGGGATCTTATCAATGCTTCTAAATATCTAAAGGAAGAGGATGCGGTCAGACTCTTTTCAGTGGTGTTCAGTGATAGGATAAGGAGCAACGGCTATTAAACTGGGACTCAGAAAATTCTGTCTCAACATAATGAAAAACTTCTTAAGGGTGACAAAGCACTGGAACAGCCTGTTCAGAAAGGTTGTGGAGTCTCCTTTGCTGGAGACATTCAAAACCCACCTGTATGCATTCCTGTGCAACCTGCTCTAGGTGCATTAGCATAGGGGTTGAACCAGATGATCTCTAAAGGTCCCTTCCAACCACTCTGTAGAAATGACCTCAAGATTTCCCAGATAAAAGAGAGAGCAAAACATTCCCTGTTCCCTAATCAGTACCTATATTTTACAGAAGTCAACAGGGTGAGATTCATCTTGCCTAACTTTTGATATCCTGAATATAACTAGTGGTATCTGAAAAAAGTTATCCTCAATGACTTCTACAGTATGTGGATAAAATATGCTCAGGTTTAGGATATTAATTCTCTGACCTGTTTTGATCATATGCTTTAGGGTAACATTAGTTCATCAATGTGACCATACATGTGGTTAGCTCAGATACAGATGTATATGGTCAACTGAATGCTACTCAAGATAAACTTCAGATGTAAAAAACAGAACCCATGTCCTTCCCTTTCCAGAAGAGAATGACTGTAGGGTGGAAACAAAAAAAGAAATCCTCCCTTATAGATCTTGAGCTCTTCCCTAAACAACAGGATGACTTCAATTGGAAGGGAGAATTGCAAGCTACTTTCCCCACTCTTTCCAGTCTCAGCACCACCACCCTAGAACATGGACAATTAAAGCTCTTTATGAAAGTGACTGGAAGATTCTTAAAATATGGGAAACAGTTTAAATCACTGAAGACAGAGAGAAAATTGATTGATTGTTTTCTGTATCCTTGTTCATTGTTTTAAGCCCTAAGTTGTTCCTTAAAACAGAAATTGAGATTCACCATCTTTTTTAAAAGAAAAAACGAACTAATGCTCCATTACATATGGAGCCTGATTCTGTCAGCATGTGTTAGTACACCTTGAGAATGTCTTGTCACTTGATCTCCACTGGAGGCTTCCCTCCTCTACAGAAGCAGACAGGCACATTGTGATTAGTCTATAGCTAGTGAGGCTTAATGGTTTGTTTCTGGACTCTGATCAAATGCAGAAGTAAGCTAAGGTTTTGCGGGTTTGTTCTATAATTCTGCGGAATTCCTTGCAAAACACTTTATTCAAGGAAACTATTTGAGATGTACTATATACAAAGTCAAATATTAATCATGGTGATCCCGTCCAGATTTAAGTAGTTCAATTTATTTTAACAACCATGCTTTAAAAACATGCCAAACACATTTTATAAAGAAAACTTAGCTTTTTGTGAATCACCCAAGAAACAGCTATTTTTTATGATGCTATTATTCATATTACTGTTGTTATTAGGATTCTTTTTATCCTTTCTTCACTATTTTCAGAAAAAATGTCCTAAATTTAATGCATTGAATTTATTCAACATTATTGAAGAATGAAATTATGAAATTCATGAAATGTTAGTGGACAAGTAAAAAGCAATAAAACGATTAAGCTCTTCTCCATACAAAATTTGTCTCTAGCAACATGTAATTTTTTTCTGGCACCATTATATATACTTACCTGAAGATATGTTATTTTTTTCCCAGTCCTAATATTTAAGTCTGAAATGATACTAGTTAATATCTTTTGTTCTTGCAGTATGCAGGATAATTAATGGATCTCTTTTGTTGCATTACAGTACCTTGAGTACTGTGTCCAGTTTTGGGCCCCTTACCACAAAAAAGACATTGAGGTGCTGGAGCAGGTCCAGAGAAGGGCAAC
>JAOTQQ010000001.1:157495433-157518621 GCA_026546715.1 Gallinago undulata | reverse complement strand
CTCTCTTTCCTTGCCTGTCCCTTCTGAAAAGTTGGTAGCCATCAATCACAGCACTCCAGTTATGCAAGTCCTCCCACTACGTTTCTGTGATAGCCACTATGTCATAGTTTTCCTGGTGCATCATGGCTTCAGGCTCCCCATGTTTGTTGTTCATACTGCATGCATTGGTATAGATGCACTTCAGATGAGCTAATGGTTCCGACACCTTTTTGTGAGTGCAGGCCCCATTTCCTACTAGACCTCTCTCAGGTGTTTCCATAATTTCTAGCTGTCTATCACTTCTCTCAAATGAAATGGTAGAGCAAGGGTCCTTGCTAATCCCCGATCCCTTAAGCCCTGGCATGTTTCCCTTGGGTTTAATCCTAACAGGCCCAGTTATCTTCCCCTCCCCCCTCATATCTGGTTTAAAGCCCTGTCAACAGGGGTCAACTAGATGACCCCTGTCATCTAGTTTAAAGCCCTGCTAATTCCTGCCCCAAAATTCTTTTCCCCCTCTGGGCCAGGTGCATCCCTGCCACCAGCAGGCCAGGTGTCTCATACAGCAGCCTATGATTAAAAAACCCAAAGCCCTGCCAATAACACCAGTCCTGGAGCCACAAATTGACCTGTTGTCTCTTCCTGTTAATTTCCTCACTCATGATAGCCACTGATGGGATAGAGGAGAACACAACTTGTGTTACCAATCCCTTAAGCACCCGTCCCAAGGCTATGAAATCTCTTTTAATTGATTTTGAGCTCCTTCTTCCTACATTATCACTGCCCACCTGAAATACTAAAAGGGGGTAATAATCAGAAGGGTTTATTAGAGTAGGAACTTAGTCCAATACATCCCTGACCCTTGCCCCAGGGAGGCAACAGACTTCCCTGTGAAGCAGGTCAGGACGGTGTATTGGTCCCTCTGTCCCCTTCAATAGAGAGCTGCCCACGACAATGACCCTTCTGCTTTTCCTTTGGGAACTAGTTGTAATGCCAGGCCTATAGTGACTTGGTCTTTCTGGCATTTCTGGCCTAGATGTATCATCCTCCTCTCCAGCAGCCAGGTCGTCCTGCAAGATTCCATACCAGTTCTGCAAGGGTAACTGGGGAGGTGGGAGGAGCAGGGAGGGGATTCGCCTGCTTCGCCAAGCAGGGACCTGTCTCCATTCCCTCTCTTCTCTGAGATCCCCTCCTACTGCCTGGGGAGAAGTGGGGAGAGGGTCCTCTGATGTATGTGAGGCCTCAACATGTTTCCTTGCTCTCAGGCAGTGGCCCCCCCTGTCAATCTCCCTCTCACACTCCCTGATACTCCTCAACCTCTCTACTTCCTCCTTCAGGCTGAGGAGATCATTCACCTGTTCGCATCTGACACAGGTGTTGTTCCCACTACCCTCCATTGCAAAGGCCAGGCTTGGGCACCCTCTGCAGCCAGAGGCCTGGAGACCTACATGTTTGCACGGGGCCTCTGCCTGGGTACCCACAGCTTTCCTAACAATAGCCTTTGACCGGGTACCAACCATAGCTGGATGTCTGCAAGCAAGAGACAGTTGACGGGTCAGCTGGGATGAATGCGCTACTTGTCTGACTACTTAAAGGGATTGAATTTATCTCGTACAATGGCAGGGGCTCAGGACCTTGCTGCATACAAGCTACAGCCACGTGAGGCACCGGCCAGAACACACACCCAAGCACCTGTTGATTGTTCAGTGCTTGGTGGGTAGACACTAGTCCCTGTCCACACATAGGCTTCTTATAACCTGGAGGCTTGTTTAATTTTGCCATGGGAGGTGCTGGCTCCACCCAGTCCTACTCAGCAGCACCGCCCACTGACTGACAGCCGCAGCAGGAGCAGAGGGCTTTTCCCAATGTCAAAAAAACCCCAAAAGAACGTGTCTCTTTCACTGTTTCTAACTCTTTTGAATTGCCTTGCCATCAATAAAATAGGAAAGACAGACAGACAGAAAGAAAGAAGGCACTAAACCCCAAAAAAACAAAATCCATTACCTGTATGCAAATTAAGACTTTTGAGATTGGGTGATCTTCCCTTCCCTTCCCTTCCCTTCCCTTCCCTTCCCTTCCCTTCCCTTCCCTTCCCTTCCCTTCCCTTCCCTTCCCTTCCCGATTTAGTCAATGCATTTAGCCCAAATCCCAGAAGAAGCTAGAAAGTGGTATGGGCACTATTGACCTCAGAGGTGCATGATGTCTCACCTATGGTTTTGTTATACCTGTGGTCAATAGAAACACATCTGCACATGCGTCAAATTGTCTCCAAAAGACAGGGCCTGCAAAGAAGAGCCATGCTGCTGTTCTTTAACAAAGAGAGTGTGAATATTAACTCAAAAGTATATTGCCGCGATTGAGAGATGGGACACAGCTTGATGCAAGACAAACATCAATTTATTGTGAACAATTATTCCTTTATATACACTTCAGAAAACTGCATGCTTTAAACCAATTGGTCCTTTTGAACATGCACTGCTCACACGGCTGTGTCTGATTGGTTAGCGATGTACCTTAACTCTAATGAGTTTATGAGGACACACTCATTAACACTCGAGTTAATGAGGACACACTCATTAACACCTCTTTAGGCAGGGACCATTGTTTATCTCAGTGTTGTCCTTTTATGGTCATAACTACGTTCAGCTTCTTGCAAGTTCCAGCACATCCCCAGCTATCAATTGAGCAGCACTCAGGGCTCTGCTATTCAGGCCCCATCCCACAGTATATGTGAAACAAAAACTGTTCCTGCCTGCTCCCATGGGAGGGCTGCACAAAGAATGGTGCAGATTTTTGATGCTACTTTCTGTCCTAGCACAGGTAAGGAAGGAATAAGGAAGACTCTAAACTATAGTAATTTCATGTTAAAAGTCATAACCAGTTCATTAATCTGCAGATTTTCAGAGCAAAACACTTTGAGAGAGTTAATCTGTTAGAAAGAAACAGAAAGTGTGTCAAGGAGTGAGATGGACAATACTAGAATATATCTATGATCTAGGTGGTAGCCCAGGTGAACAGCTGGGAGTGTCTGGGGTCAACAGCGAATGAACTAGTGAGCATGGCCCATGGAAAGTTAGTCATATCTCATTAAAACTGTATGCATGTACTGTTTTTCTATAATGCACAGAAATTTTTTTTGAATTACTAGGGAGAAAAGCTTTTGTAAGATGCTAGGTCTGTATTATTTTTTTTTTGTGGAACTTCATTCTGTGTTTAACAACAACATTTGTGTCTCCTGGAGCTCAGCTATGTATGTCTTGTGTACCCATAGTTCTGAAAACTTTGAGTAAAAAGAAAAGTAAGAAGAAAACTGCTGAAGTGTTGAGTAATTGCTGCATCACCTGGCTGATGAGGCTGTTTCTGTGTAGTAGCAGCAGGGTGACATGATTGTCTGCATTGTACCTATTCACAGAATAAACAATAGAGATGAAGACTGTGAGGTCTGACAATGACTGTGGATAACGCTTGTCCCTCACATGGTAATAATCAGTGAAAACCTTTAGTACTTTCATCAGTACAAAAGTGACCCTGAGTTCAATGAGCAAAATTTAGCAGTATGTGAGGGAGAAAAAACATATTTTTCCTAGTCTTTAATTTTTATTCATTTAATTTTTGCGCTTGAATTAACAGTTAATTTCAGTGCTATTAAACTGGGCAAGTAAAATGAACCTAGATTTCAGTTTCCTAGTGACTGGTTCTCCCAGTACCTATCTCAGCTGAATCCTAGACAAATAGGAGTAGCCTCATGTTCACAAACCCTGGTCCTTACAGGAGACTTCAAACATCCCATTGGAGGGACAATAGAAATCAACCATCCAGGAAGTTCTTGGCATGCATTTATGATAACTTCCTTCTCCAAGTGATAGAGGGGTCAAAGAGGAGACATGCTATGATGAACCTTGTTCTCATCAACAGTGAGGGGCTGGTGAGGAATGTAAAGCTAAAGGGCAACCTTGGCTGTGCTGATCATGAAATTGAGTTCAAGATCCTTAGAGCTGTGAGGAGAGCACACAGCAAGCTCACTACCCTGAACTTCAGGAGAGCAGACTGGCCTCTTCAGGAATCTGCTTGGTGGAGTACCATGGGATAAAGCCCTGGAGGGAAGAGGGGCCCAAGAAAGCTGGCTAATATTCAAGGACTACCTCCTCCAAACTCAGGCACAATGCAACCCAAAAAAGAGGAAGTCAGGCAAAAACACCAGGAAGCCTTCATGAATGAACAAGAAGCTTGGAGGGCTGATGAACGAGCTGAGAGAGTTGAGGTTCTTCAGCTTGGAGAAGAGAAAGCTCCAGGGAGACCTTATAATGGCCCTCCAGTACTTGACGGGGGACTACAGGAGAGATGGGGAGGGACTCTTAATCAGGGAGTGTAGCAATAGGATGAGAGGTAATGGTTTTAAGCTGGAATAGGTTAGATTTGGATTAGATATTAGGAAGAAATTCTTTACTGTGAGGGTGGTGAGATTCTGGAACAGGTTGCCCAGGGAAGTTGCAGATGCCCCATCTCTGGAAGTGTTCAAGAGCATGGGATGGGGCTTTGATCAACCTGTCTAGGGGGAGGTGTCCCTGCCCATGGCAGGAGAGTTGGAACTAGATGACTTTTAAGGTCTCTTCCAATTTTAACCATTCTATGAGTCTGTGATTTCCTTCTTATGAAAAATACTGTCATGGTCACTTATGTGTTAGTACAGTGTTCCAGAGACAGAAAACTTTCTCTGCAGTTAAAAATAAGAGTACTTAGGCAGATCCAGGACACAGAGGTGGTTTACAAATATGTTAAACTAAGGTGAAAATTAGCATCTTGTGAAACAGCTGTCCAAGAAAAGAACGTATTTTTGAACTCCCCATTTATACTAGCCTTAATCAAGACATTTTTTTCAAATACTTCTGGGTGCCATAGCCAAAGATAACTACTTTAAAACCTTGGATTTATTTGGTTTCCACATATTGTATACTTTTCAAATATATTCTTCAAACTATAAACATTCCCAAGGTCAAGTTACAGAATAAAATTATATTAATGCAGTGTCATAAAATGTTAAAATGTGACTAAACATCCACAGAAAATGGTAAAAATATTCAACCCCTTTACTGATGCTAAGCTCTACTGATGTATGGAAAAGTATGTCTATACAGGCATACTGGAAAGCCCTTAAGCCCATTTTACATTTTAAAACGTTCTAACTTTGCATCCATATCATACAGGCTATTGCACATTAAGTCTGTTTTATTAGGAGATTATTCTCTAGTGCTAACAGTCATTTTATTCCTAGTTGACATGCACAGCACTACAGTAAGCCTAGCCAATCAAAATTCAATTGTCAAGAGACAGGAGAAATGTCTCCATGCATATTACACTCCATCAGCTTTCTTAATCACTTCAAGTAAATAAGTCTGAAGACTTTTTAACTTAATTTACATAAAATGCATCTTTGCTTCTTTCTCCTGTTATGTGAAATAGATTTTTATCTTTAAATGCCTTCCTTGATACCCAGGATGGTGAAAGTTACCAGAAAGTATATTATTGGCTCAGCAGGACTTTGTGTAAAGGGCATTTTTGAGAACACCAAGCCCTCAGTTTCCTCAGTGATCTGCAGTGGATCTCTTATGACAGTATAACAGGACTAAGAAACTTTCTTCTGCTTGTAATCAGAGACTTGATGGATCAGTCCACAGAGAAAGGACTTTGCATGTGGATAACTCTGCATTTTTAGACTCTATTCTGAAAAACAGGCAATAAAAAAACATTGAAATACAAAGGATAGGCAAATTAAGGGGAATTAAGAAGGCAATAAAAAGCCTCTGGAGGTAACATTAAGAGTAATTTCTAAGGTTGAGCCTGGCAGCTTGACAGAAGGAGTTAATGGAAAAGTTTATTAACTTAGTTCTAAGGCCAATTGTAATGTGTGTTCAGCATGAATAGGAGATGTTTTCTTTCAGGAAAGCAGCCCTACATCTATTTGATATTCATCTAGTCTCCTGTTAAGATTGGGGGCTTCAGCAAGAGTGCATATATTCCCAGAGATCCAAAGCAGAAGTTCAGCTACCTAAATCAAAATGACTTGGAATCTTGTAAGGGATGCAACACAAGCTAAAGTATATTTTTTTTCTGGAATTTTAAAGCAAATGCTCTGTATCCACTGCTACATAATTGCCATATAGCCATCTGTTATGCGATTAGATCGATTTGAGTGTTGCCACTGTCATTATTTAAAAGTAGTAGAATATGGTGTGAGTTACAGCAAAATAAAAGAAAAAATAAGCTTTTAAGAATAAAGATTGAATCTTTTATGTCTAGCCACATTGTTTTTCTCTATTTTTGCTAAAGTGGTAGCCTGTATTGGATTGTACACCGCAAAAAAAAAATGGATTTACTCTTCTTTCTGTGGTCTAGTTGGCACAGTAGGGAACTGGTAAAATGTTCCTAGTTTCATATTCTGGTGTGTTCAGACCTCAGTTTTTCCCATACATCATGCACTGAGAGCTCAAGTCTGCTGTAGGGTTAGTGATCGGTGTCAGCACTGATAATGAGTACACAGGAGCTAAGTGTTCTTTATTTTCAGACTTTCAGAACATATTAATTTCTTTCCCTCTGTGTATTGTCCATGCTGACATGGATTCACTCATTTCTGTGAGGTGAGTGAGAAGAGATGAATTTTGAGCACGCCAATTCATATCTTGGGCTGGATGCTTTGTGCTGCCTCAGCAGTCAAGGGGAGGGAGAATTGACCAATGCAGTACAGAACTCAATATTAAGGTAATCGTATACCTGTATATTAAATTACACCTTCTTAGTTGCACCTGAAGAGTTTAGTGCTGAATGACCACAACCTTTTACAGGCTTAATTGCTATAAGAATATAAAAATAATTATAGATGAAACTCATTGCAGTTATTTGAATGGTGATACAAAATATTTTTTTCCCCAGATTTGTTATGGTCTTTTGGTGATAATATCACCTCTTCATTTCATTATGTGAGTAGTGTCATTTTCTTCACAGCAGGTATATTCTTATGCTTCTTCATTTTTCCCCAGTTTGTAGGCTATCTCTGTATCATTCTGTATCAGACGTACCTGCATCAAAGGCACACTACTTTCCAGCTTTTACATCTTTACTTAAAAGGGGAAATTGCTTTTATCATAGGACACATAAGCTTTAACTTTCAAGGGAATGATTGTCTTAGAACTTAACTGCATTTTTCAAAAAACTGAATAGATACAAACATGCATGTCTCCCTCTCCCTCTCCCTCTCCCTCTCCTCTCATTTCTCTCAGATGTCAAACTGCTATTTGTTTTCCCGTTAGCATATTTTGAAAGACTTAAGACATAAGTACAGAGTTGTAAGCAGGAGGAACCAGTGGTGGCAGAAATTTTGACTATCTAAAAACTTAGCTTTTTTCACTTCTTTCTGATTTCTTACTATTTTCATTTAAGTCTTGCACTGCTTAGCAACTTCAAACCATATATAGCAAACCCTTTTGCTTTCCCACTTTTTAAGTCTTCAATTTGTCTTTGGTTAGACCACCTGAATTAATGAACAATTGTTCTATAGTCAAGTGCCTGCATCTCTAAGCCACAGCCACTGCAGGCATAAAGGCTGAATTTAGTAATGTAGCTACCTTCTTCATTGCAGAAAGATAAGTCAACCTACCAGAGTGAAAAGAATTAAATACACTTGCAACAAAAAATGTTCTTTACAAGAGCAGCAGACAGTAAAATTTAAAAAGCTAACAAAAGAGAAATCCTTTTAAACAAAAACTTCCGTTATACTGTATTTTTAACAACGTAATACTATCTTTGTATATAGCTAAGAAGAAAAGCTAAATAAATAAAATTTTCTCTAGGGAAAGAAAGAACTACAGCTCAGATACTATAATATATACCATAGCATACTGGAGTGTGTTTGGCATGATTACAGAAAACAAAACAAAACAAAAAAAAAGACTGCTTTGGTTGTTTTCTGGTCTTTTTTTTTTTTTGCTAAAAGCACAAAAATTTATGGTCACATCATAGGTAAGAATAATTATCAGGAATTTTCACTGTTAACTAGATGAAAGGGAAGCTTATGATAGTCATATCACTGAGCCTACATGTACTGATAAATAGAACAGCATCCCCCCACTGTTAAGGCCAGCTACCCGTAGAGCAGATTGCTGCATCTTCACTGCATAGCATTTGGTTCTAGAAGTGCTCTGGATTCAGTATAGGAGCTGTGTTATTTAAAGACAGAATTATTTTCCCAGGATTTTTTTCCGCCCTTTTTTTTTCAGGTCAAAATGCTTTAAAAGCTGGAAAGGCTCAGATGACTGTTTCTTTCCTAGTGTGACACTGGGTGAGCATGTTTCATATTTTGTTCTGTGGTAGCACAGGGTACAAAGATCTTTGTCTTAAAATTGGAGAGAGATGCGAAGTGCAGGGATCCAATTCTTAAACACTTTTGTGCCTATTGTCTCTGGCAGTCATCCCTGGACTTAAATACCCCTAGGTTTTCTAGAGGATTGTCAGTTAAAGGCTTTCCACAGAGGCCCAGAGAGTGACCTGACAATTAAACAGCTTGGATAATTAGGCATCACGTTGTTGCATGAACTTCTTATTGCTAAGTAGATAAGCAGTGGTTAACTACCAAAAATACATTGCTTACACTTTACATAATAGATGTTTCTTACTCAGTTGCTCTGCATGCACTTGATAGTGTTTGTAGTAGTAATATATGTAGCAAGATTCCACAGCAACACCAGTGTAAAACACAGTTGCTGAGTTACAGTACTTTGTAATGTCATATCAAAAACTTAGCAAAACCGAACAGTCAAGGAGGAAAACAGCTTAATCTAATATGTTTTTGTCCATTTAAAAAAAAAAAAAAGTGTTTGAAAGAGTTCCTGTAAGCTCCATAGTGATGTTTCAGATCATTTGTGACGCTGCTTGTAGCAAGAAAAAAAAAAACAAAACTGCTGAGATTCTTCTCCTCACTTGCTCTTCTAACATAATAAATCATCTCTTTATATTTAGGGAAGCACAATTGCCTCTGTAAACCCAAATTATTCCACAGACAGACTGCAGGAGACCTTGTACTGTATTTCAGCTATTAGCATCCTGTGATACCCCTAGCACTCCCCAATGTTTTGCAGTTTCACATCATCTGTATGGTTCAGTGAAAACATATTGGAATTGTGGAGTTTTGATTATTATTTTATACAAAATGAGGTGTGAAGTACAATGAAAGATATAGCTTTTTTATTTTAATGCTGTTTAACACTGAAATCTGCCTCAGCTGGGAACAGAAAGTACAAATGTATGGCTGAGCTTGTCAAATTTACCTTACACTAACTTACCATGTTTGCTGGTTGTTGTTGTGGTTTTGTGGGTTTTTTTTTGGTTGGTTTTTGTTTTGTTTTGTTTTGTTTTGTTTTGTTTTGTTTTCCCTAAGGGATACGTGGTAATAGCAGGTGTACTGAAGAACTCATCTGATCTTAAAAAAACAGTTATAGTTTTCATGAGCAAAGACAACACCAAACACCATCAAATAAATTAGAATGATACTTTATTCTATGTAGCTATGTAGCTGAAAACTACAAAGAAGAATTTAGACATAAATAAGGCAAATGAATAAAACTATATATATTTAAAGTTCTAAATAAAAAAAGCTGTAATAATATAGTATAACAGCAGTAACAATAAGCTCTCATTCAAGATGCTATAGTTCCTTCAAAATACTTTGAATGGGAAAAATGTAATTATGCTTATTTTTCATCTGGGAATAATAATAGCAGGTTTTTCTCTTATATATGAGAACAAGCCTAGTAGCTGAATACTCCCTACAGCGAGTAAGGAAGTCATATCAAAAATCCTCTTGGGCTGCCAAGCCAAGATACATTTTGTGTTTCCTAGAAAAATTCTTTAAGCATTGGATAATAGGTAAGGAGGAAAAAGGAAGGTATGGTAATGGTACTATTTTCAGACATGTTGCTACCATGAAACAAGCAACACAAAAATGTAACGGACCTGCTCTTGCTGGTACTTGTTAGGTATGGTGACAGGATTTAAAGACAGCTTTATATAGAGCAGATCCTGGGTGTCTGTTTAGACATGTGTAAAGGAACTATAATTTACAGAAAACAGAAAACATTCTGATCAGAGACAATCTTGATGTATTTTACATACATCAAGGATAGGCATTACATAAGCACAGATTGACCATATGTGATGTACATACTCTAGTACTCCTTTAGATACCTAATCTGTTATTTCTTTCGAGTCCCACATTTCGTTTTGAAAAGTGATTCAGTGAGGGATTCAACAGATGGCATTGTGATGCTTAGCACTGCAACATATAAAATGCAGATACTCAAAACTGAATTTGTAGTGCTTGTTTAGATGCCTAGATAGGGCTATACACCAAATACAGGAACTTAAATTGGTATTCAAAGCAGCCAACATGCTGAGTGCCGGAATGTTAAGCGTCCCTGTATGAAATGTGAATCTGAAGTTTGGAATCTGAAGCAGCTTCCTGGGGATTCAGAGCTCTGCTTTCTTTCTGAGAGCAAGACACCAATACTGAATACCTCTTCTGTATCTTGTTGCAGGAGACTTCCATGGAAGATGCAAGCCAGAAACTGGAGTATGACTGAGCAGGTTTTCTCTCATTTGCTTTCCTCCAGGAACCTCTGAAAATTCCACATGAATGATGCCTGATGTCTTGTTGAATACCTGACCTAATCTTTTAGGAGCCTAATTTCTATTGCCTTTCACACTTAAATGTCTTCCTTTTGCAAATTGGAGATCTTGCAATTTTGAAAAGGTTATACCTTTCTGGCAGTGAGCCCACATGGCAAAACTTCTGATAGGTTTATTGCACACCAGACAGTATTTTTTCATACTCTCTCATGGTCTTAGACAGTTTAGAATACCAGGTAAGTAGCTTGAGGACTGGGGAAGGCATTGTTTTTACACTTTAATTTTGTCAAAGCCTAGTGTCTGGTATTGTTTCCTCTTTGGAACTGGGTAGCTGTTTTTACTTTTGTGCAGAGTTGTTTCTTTTTGCATAAGCATATGTATAACAGCTGTTCTAGGGCTTCCAGTACTTAACTCATAATCCTCTACAGTTTCAGTGAAAGGAATAGGTCTATAGCTGAAGGCTAGAAAAGGTTCATATCCTCTGTGATTAGGTACAAAGAGGAGCTCCATAATACATGCTTATCTCTAGGTTAAGCACACGCTGCAGGTGGCAAATTCCCCAAACTGCAGTTTTTCTCAGAAGCACTTGCATATTAAATTCTTCATAATTTCCTCAAATGAACTAACATAATCCTTCCTAACCCATCTCATACAATAAAACAATAGCAATCTGGTATGTTCTCTTCCCATCTGTCTCATGATGTCATTTTTGAACTTTCCTCTATCCCTAATATGCTTGAGAAAAGATTTTTCCAAATAACCTTTACAGATCAAGCTAATTTTGCTAAAGTAATTACTTTTGCTTCTTATTGTTGTGTATCAGTACAAGATTTTTAAAATACACTGTTACCTGAACATTATTTTTTTTTTTAATAAATGGAATGCAATTTTGTTAAGGAAAGCAAGAAAAGAAAAGAAAAAAAGATTTCTTTCTGTTTAAAGGTGGAAGACAAACTTGTCTGATACTCAGCTAAGCTACAGCAACAAAGCTGCCCTGGAAAAATCATACCAAGCTAGGGTAGAAAAAGAACAAAGGAAAAAAAAAAAACATAAAAACACACTTGGAGTTATTTTGTTGCTGCTGGGGGTTTTTGGGTTTGTTTGTTGGTTTTTGCTTTGTTTTGCTTTTTGCTTTTTGCTTTGTTTTGCTTTTTGTTTGTTTGTTTTTAATATCAGGAGTTCTAGCCACCCTTTTAGAGTTAAAATAATTGTAAAATACCACTAGTCTTTCTTATGTAAACAGGTAAGAGGAGATTGCCAAACTAAGCATATATTAAGACAGTTTGAGCAGAAACTCAGCTGGGTGACTCTGGGGATTTCTCTAGGAACAAACACAGAGGTTAGAACAATAATCAGTAAGCTGTGTGAAAAACTGCAGAGAGATTGGGGGAAAAAAAACCCACCCTTACAATGGTACCAGATGCTGGAAGCAAAGGTTTAAAAAATCTAAGGGCAAAGACATGCAATCAGATTACCATGGTTTAACAAGTTACTGCTTGTCATCAGAACACAGGTAATTGTTAGTGACCAAAGGAAGATGTCGAAGGAAATCCTGTCATTCGGTAAACACTGGAACAGAATGCACACCTTGTGTGATTGCTGTCAATTCAAAGCATGTCTCCCAAAGTCTCTCTCTATAAAGAAAGAATACATTCATAGGTGCAGAAGGGCAATTGGTAGGAATACAAAGGCAAAAACATGCTACACAGTAAATCTGGCCAACCTGAAAAATAGCTACAGGCAACAATAGCTACTGACAGTAAAATACTGCAATCTAAAATTTCAAGTAAATATTTTTATGACCCTCTGTAGTTGCTGCTGAACTTTCCATATCCTTTTTTCATTTTGTTTTGAAAAGTTGTAAACTAATGCTGATACAACAATGTAAAAATAAATATTTTGGAAACTTCCTTGAAACATGTTGAAAATGACTAAAATAAAGAAATATCTTACTTCCATGTTTCACAGAATATACATCTAAATGTAGCTGAAATTAATTCTGCTCTTTCTGCAAAACAGAAAGTTGAATGGAATTCATTTCAGCTATGTTTAGATGTCTACTTCTGAGTTAATCGATGTAGGTATCCTTTATAATCAATGCAGAGAAATAGAGTTCTATTCATTTGACCTGGTTTAGATGTTGAATTTAGACTCAGATGAATGGTATTGTACAACTTACCGAATGAGCTGAATAGGCCACAAATGTCAAGTTCCATCTCTAAATTGAAATCTATATGAGTGACACAGATGTTGTCTATGTTGCTGTAGATACCTCAACGTGATCAGGTACTTTCCACTCCACATGCCTACACTACCGCATGCTTCATAGAAAACACTGATTTATATATGATTATTCCAGAAAGAAATAGCCACGTAATAAGTATGCCAATTTTATGTCTCAGTATTGACCAGAGTCCTCAACTACTTGACTGTAGTGCTTCTAGCACAGATTGGTACCCCCGACTACTGCAGCAAACTGTGGTTGTACAGAATTGGGTCCATGCAGTTTTTGTATTTCCTTGTTCTGTTATGTTCTGTTATATTGGCAGGATTATCACAATCCCTTTGCCTTTAAACAGATGGCCAGGAACGCTTTTATTCTTTCTCCATTTTGAGGATTCCATTTGGACCAGAACCCTTAGGAATTATTGTAGTGGAAAGGTTAAATAATGGTAGACAGCAATTTCCATTAATGCGTTTCTACAAAAACAAGCCAAAAAAACAGTGTCTTTGGAAGTTCTGGGTATCTGAGCTTGGGAATTTGATGATTGTATGAGCTGATATGGTGTGATGTCAGTTTTTATCCTGATTTTCAGCATGTACTCATGCAGATTTCTGCAAGTGATTGAAATGGGTGAATTCAGAATGGTCACCAGACTGAAGTGGAAGCTCTCAGAAAGGGAAGATGTGTGCAGTCACAGATTCATGGATTTGACAGAGTTGGAATCTAGTTCACTCTCCTGCTAAAGCAGGATTGCCCAGAGCACATTACTGCATCAAGGTGGGTCTTGAAAATCCCCAGAGAAGGGGACTCCACAACCTCCCTGGGCAGCCTGTTACAGTGCTCCATCACCCTCACTGAAAAGAAGTTCTTCCTCGAACTTCCTATGTTCCAGCTTGAGCCCATTGCCCCTCGTCCTATCGCTGGAAACTCAGTTCTTAGGGCTGGAAGATGCTGCCTCAGGCAAAATATTGTTGATTTATATGGTACCTTTCCTGTGTAATAGATGATAGCTTTGGACTCACAGTCTGGAAGTCAAGAGGCATCAGGAAGTCAGGGTGATGGCTGATATTATTCACAGAGGAAAGGTATCATCAATGTTCTGATTTAGGAAGGCTTTTTTGTCTCTCAGGAAGATTCATTTGTTCATTGTCTAGGTTTGAAGGCAACATGCATTTTCTTCTGCAGTGCAATATCAGGTTGCAGATTCCTCATTTTAGTTAAGTACAATCACTATTTAAATTTAATTTTCTTCTTTTCCTTTTCTCCTTTTTCTATTTATTCACTGGCACAAACTTTGATTTCATGCTATCTTTAAAAAGATGACTGACTATTTGATTCTGTATGAGTTAGCACTCAGTTTTATAGCTGGTAAGTCATATGAGCTATACCTTGACAGCTGCAAAACTCCCTGTGAAACTTTAGAGAACAACTTTCTGAAGATGTCATTCATTAATGCAAAAATAAGAACAGATATTCAGTCTCAGCAGAATAGACTGACTTCTAACAAATATTATTTTATTTACTTGTGTTAGTTTTTCTCTACTTTTTGACACATTTTGCACCAGTGCTGAATCATTATATATATCAGAAATATTTTAACCATAACACAAGTATGCTGATCCTTTATTCTCTATATTTAGATAAAAATGGCACTTATTTGCAAGTATTTATCACCAGATACTTTTATGAATTTCCACAGTTTAGGATGTTCACAGTAGAATGGAAGCCATCATTGGTAATCCCCAAAATACAAGCACGTTAAGACTTGAAGTAGCGCAATCTCACCTGTCATCATGCCTTTAGGTGAAAGCAGTAACAACAGAGTAACAGGAAACACACAAATTTGATTATACATACAAAATAACTCCATCAGCTTATACATAGACAGCTCTGAAGAATGAGTTGGAGATGTCTTTAGGTTTCTGCAGAAGGCTGAACCTTGAATTAACCAAGTCAGATGGAAATTTTCCATTCACCTAACACCAGTAGAGATTGTAATGAATTCATTTCAGTTTGCTGGTCTGTCTGTCCTCCCTCCTCATTCCCTATTCATGGGAGCCTCTGAAATTCATTCTGGATTAATCATCCTAGAATGAGCTTTTTTGGGCTCCCTTTCCTGGTTGTATGGCAAGAGGCACATTTCTTGGCTTCTATTCAGAATCCATACAAGAGCCATAAAAATCCAACAGTGGCTTACTGTAATCTAAGTATGTCACACCTCAGAGCATAGTTTTAACTTAAATCATACTTTACCTACAATCTCACGTTCAACATGACCTTTGTTTCTAAACAGAAAGGGGAAAAAATATTAAAAGAACCACATATTTCTTTCTAACTTGTATCAGGTTGTTTTTCCTTTCTTGAGTCTATGGAAAGACTATATATAAAATACGTAATATTTAATTAGCAGTAATGTTATACTTTAATATGATTTTTCCATTATAAATAATAAAAATCCATATCTTTTGCCATATAAAAGACAGAATTTAATATTTATTTTTCTGTTTAAAATGTGCACTGTGTGTAACTGTCAGTTGTTTTCAAAATAAGCTTTACAGCAAAATCTTGCTCAAGCCATTGGCTGTTATTTATGTACTACTAATTATTTTTTTTAACAGGATAAATTACAGGACATTTAAGTTTACAATTTTTGCATAAATTTTCTCCTCTAGTTGATGCCACTGTATATGAATCCTGATAATTAATTTTGTTTGTCAGAAATAAGAATAATGATTTCATTATAATGCTTAAGCCCCAAAATCACACGTCTATAAATTGCATGGTTTTGACTTCCTAGATTACTTGCTTGCTTGCAGCAGATTTATTATTTCACAACACAAATTCAAAGTGCTCTTCTCTTCTACTCTGTCCAAGTTTTTAAACAGAATTCATATGGACCTGCTCATTCACTGCTCAGTACTATAAATTTATGGTTTGTTTTCTGTTTTTGTTTTATTTGTTTATTTGGAGAATTTCTTATGCAAGCAAATTTTAGGAATGTGATTTGAACACTTCACATTACACCCCAAAACTCAAACATATACCATCTTCCAGAAGAGCATCTTAAGTTTTGCATTTCTAAATATTTCTGGAATAAGGTGGACAAGGAATTGGTTGGATGGTCATACTCAAAAAGTTGCAGTCAATGGCTCCATGTTCAAGTGAAAACCACTGATGAGTGGTGTTGCTCAGGAGTTGGTACTGGTACTGATACTGTCTAACATCTTTGTGGCGACATACAGCGAGATTGAGTGCACTGTCAGCAAGTCTGGTGATGACACCAAGCTGTGTGGTGCAGTCGACACGGTGGAAGGAAAGGATGCCATCCAGAGGGACCTGGACAGGCTTGAGAGGTGGGCCCATGCAAACCTCATGAAGTTCACCAAGGCCAAGTGCAAGGTACTGCACCTGGGTTGCAGCAATCCCAGGCACAAATACAGGTTGGGTAGAGAATGGGTTGAGAGTAGTCCTGAGGAGAAGGAGTTATAGGTGTTTGTGGATGAGAAGCTCAACATGAGCCAGCAATGTGCACTTGCAGCCCAGAAAGCCAACCACATCCTGAGCTGCATCAAAAGAAGCATGGCAAGCAGGTTATGGGATGTGATTCTGCCTCTCTACTCTGCTCTGGTGAGACCCCTCCTGGAGTACTGTGTCCATCTCTGGGGCCCCCAGCATGGACCTACTGGAGTGAGTCCAGAGAAGGGCCATGAAGATGATCACAGAGCTGGAACACCTCTCCTATAAGGACAGACGGAGAGAATTCGGGATGTTCAGAATGGAGAAGGCTCCGGGAAGACCCTATAGTAGCCTTTCAGTACCTAAAAGGGACCTACAGAAAAGGTAGAGATGGACTCTTTTTTGAGGGGTGATGATTTTAAACTGAAAGGCTTAAAGTTATTTAGATACTAGGAAGAAATTCTTTCCTGTGAGGGCAGTGAGAGACTTGAACAGGTTGCCCAGAGAAGTTGTGGATGCCCCCTCCCTAGAGCTGTTCAAGGCCAAGCTGGATGGGGCTTTGAGTAACCTCATCTAGTGGAAAATGTCCCTTCCCTTAGGAGGGGGGTTGGAACTCAATTTGATTTTGGGGGATATTATTTACAAAATAAATGTTGGTTCTCATTAGTGAGGGCATTAACATGGTAAAATAGCACTCTATATTCAGGGGCAGAAGGTAAGCTTGCTCTTGCATCTAGCTTCCATTATATTTTCCTTTTGCTTAGATCTGTAGATGATATCATTCTCAGCAAATCACATGAAATCATTTTCATAATCTTTATTAATAAGCACTAACCAGTCTCCCCGATGATCCTTTTCTTTTGATGCATCTGAAGATACATGTTATTCTGCAACAGAGCTGTTTAGGGTGAAATTCATAAGCTCAAGTTTTCTGAAAGATAAGATGACAAGAGCGCTTTTAAAGATAATTTTGTATCTTTACTGACTTAATAGGCAGAAACACATTTCCTCATGTTATGTATTACCCTATCCCTTTAATCACCATATTTTATACATTTTCAGATCAGCTTCAAATCCTTAGATTTAGCTAAAAGTCTAGAGATTCCAGGCCCATAAAGATTGTCACTGGTAGGCATAATGTACTAAATGAACCAGTTTTCCAGAATGAATTCTGAAATCTAATACAGGATGTAACTGTCTGCATAAAACAGAAGCAAAAGTTAGATTGTACAAAAGCTTTTTTTTTGGGGGGTGGAGAGGATCCAAGATTGGACTGCTGCTATTGCTTTAGTACCAGAAATCTGTTTTTCAGAAGCTTCTTTCAGGTTGCTATCTTTTCATGGGGTTTGGGGTGTTTTTTTTGTTTTGTTTTATTTTATTTTTCTTTTCTTTAAAGATTTCTTTATTGCCTATGTATCTATGTACCAGTGCTGAGATTTTACCTTATGAGGAGCTCAAAGCCTTTTGAAGTGAACAGGAATGCCTGTATTAATGCTGATTATCTGGATTGGTTCCTTTTTTGAATACAGTATTTCAAGTAGTTCTACAAATGCAAAATAAATACAAATAAAAGAAACTCCTTTGAGATTAAGAAAATGTTATTTAAACCTAGATAATCCATAGGCAGAGGAACTGACATCCAGAATTATGAAAGATGCGTGAATGATGTTTGAATTAACTTTTTTTTTTCCCAGCTAAAGACTGAATTATTTTAGAATCTGTTCCTCCCCGCAAGCTCTGTCCAGCTCATAATCTAAATTTCCACCAACTTTATCAACTTTCACCTAGCTTCCAGGAGCATTTTTTTTTTCAGGCGCTTATATGTTTTTCTAAGTACATATATAATCAAGTGAAACTGTTGTTTTGTTTTCTGTTTTGCCTTTTCTTATTTGTATTTTCTTCTGTTGTTATTTTAATGTGTTTGTTGTCACTGCAGAGATGTTTTCTTGTTCTTTCTTATTTCTCTTCAATGAAGTACACATTGTGAGGGATTTTTTTTCTCGGTATTTTCTTCCTTACTGACTTTGCTTCTGACACTGCCATGAGCTGTAATATGCTGCAGTTGTCACTTCCTTTTCCATGACTGAGCAGACAAAAGATAGGTTTTTGCAGCTCATGCACTTGACATGGAAAGTTACAGGGATAAGGGTTTTTTTTCAGACTGAAAATGTTTGTTGTAGTGAGTGTTATCCTTCATCTTCAGGAGTCTTCTAGTCAGTCTGCAGAAAGTGCAACACTGTTTCATACTTTCAGAAAACACAAATATTAAAAGGATGTGATATCCACTCACAGTATAAGCAAATTGACAGTAGTTTTTATAGCATTCAAATAAAACTTTTGGCAGAATTTTGGAAAGTTAAAATTACTTTGGAAGGTAATGACTGCTGAAAAGTTCGAGGAAGTAGACCTAAAACCCCAGGAGGTTGAATCAACTCTTTTGGGACCAGTTAACACTAATACCACATATATATGCTTAACATGAAAAATGTTTGCACTACAGTTCTATAAAAAAAAATAATTAGAAAATCAAGTAATATCTCTTTTCCTATTTTATATTTGTTAGTTAAAGGTTTTCTATGAAGTCATATCCTTGATGTTGCCCTTCATTGTTCACCAGAATTTGTATTGTATTGAAGAACTGTTAGCAGCTGTGCTCAATCTCTGAATTTTAAATTGCAAACTTTGTAATTGCAAATAATTATCTCAATATCTAAAGAGTAAACATTCCCAGATTCATGTTTTACTTCTATAATAAATAGGAAAGTTTGTCTAAACTTGTGTTAGAAAAAAATGTAAAGTTTGGTGGATTTTTTAAGTGATATTACATTTAGGAAATTATCTGAAGGCAAGTTTCTAGGATTTTATTTTTTCTGTTATAGAAACTACATGGAGAATTAGGACTTATTTAAATAATGAACAAGAATTAATCACTGTTCTACAGAGCTTGCCATCATATAGGTAGCCTGCAAATTTGTCACTACTATAAACCCCCAATATTTGAGGAAACTACAGTGTACTTTAAAAAGTGATAAATGATGAGATGCATTCATGAATTTATGTCTAATTTAAATGTGCCCATTCGTCACAGCTGATGCTGAAGCAAGGAACATAGGTACCTCCATTGACAACTGGTTGCACAACAGAGGAAGGAGTTATTAGGAGATGCCTCATTTTTCATGAAATCAGCACCATGGGATTGCTGTGCTGCAATGCTAAACTCCATGCCATCGGCAGAAAAAGCAAAGAACTAAATTTCTCATTGTCATGCATAATATACATTGAACACACAAAAAAATATTTCAGGATATTATTCAAATTGGCAATTTAAATAATTTTTACAGTATAATGCTGTGACTGAGAATAGGATTAATCTAAAGGGTAGTAAAAATTAAGGGTGGGTTTCAGTTGCAGATTCTAGAATCTTCAATTTAAGGGTATAAATGCAGGTGTCTAAATATGAATGAAGCGTTCAAGCTCTAAGTAAAGTCCAGAGATATTTGAGAGACCCTTAACATTCAAATTATCTACAGAGAGCAATCAGGTGTCTCATAGAATATACAGGAGGTGGCACTGATAGCCAGAATCCAGGTGGATATACTAGGACATCTCACAGACCATTACACATCTACATTTGGGGAACTGAATCATTGCAATGGTTTGGATACTCAGGAACTGCTATTCAGCTGAAGAACCAACCCTGTTCAATCTGAAGTAGCCCCACACTCAGCCCTTTTCCGCTGTCTCTGATTTAAGGCCTACTTTCATTCAAAGCAGCTGCATGACTTTGGATCAGTTTTACTAAGAAAATTGTTGCTAAGGTGTGAAAAAGCAAGCACTTTAAAACCATGAAAAATAAGAAAAGTAAAAACACAGACAAAAGGGTAGCTGATGAAATGGGGACAATTAGTAGTTCAAGGATCCAAGAGGAAAAATACTGACACCAAATCCTACCCAGCCCTCTCTCCCCAAAACAGGAGATCAATTAGAAGAGAGAAACTCAGCAATATTGCGGGTCATCTCAGTCCAAAATTCAACAAAACTCACTTTTCCCTATACAGCTAATGAACATACTATTGATCAGTGTAGTAGTTTGTTAATCTTAGCAATATGCTATGTGAAGTAGCTAATAAAGGTTTGCTCTGTATTCTCAAATTGTGTATAACCTATTTCTGTAGTATCTTTGCACGTGCTAAAAGCTGCCCAGAAAATCGACCCAGAGAAAGAAGGTTAAAGTAGGAACCTGAGAAAAGTTGGGAAGTGAATTCTCACATTCTCTTAAAATGCTGTCTGGGAAATAAATATATAAATAAATAAAACCCAGAGATGGTATTGTTTCTTATGCAGGATAAAAAGGTTGATATTATTCTGACAGAAGCCATGCTTCATATTATGCCCTACTTAGGAACCTTAACCTCTATCTGTCATATTCTAGGTAGGAAGAAAAATCAATGAATGCCTACAGGGTGAAATACATAACAGTGCGGTTAACACTTTCCAGAGAGGTTATTTTCGGATTTAATAGTACATTGCACTGTGACAGCTCAACTGTATCTGTGTATGTAGTTAAGTCTCTCTGTCCAAACAGGCACTACTATCAGTAGTTTTGTAGTCAGGGTTTCCTCTATTCAGCCAGAATCAGAACAGTTTAGATACAATACACATTTAGCACAGCATGCAAAATTAACTGCTGTTCCAAAAGTAGTATCAGTGTTCCAGCTAGATAAATCTGTAGTCATAGTAACGCGTTTAAATTTAAACTGGGTATGTCATGCTTCAATTGTTTTCACACAGACTGTACTGCAAATTTGTTTTGCAATAACCAAAACCTTAAGAATATCAAAAGTTACTATCACAAACACAGGGAAAAATGGAAGGTGGAGAGAAAAATCCACTCATGTACTGAAGTAGAGATGCAACATATTTTTTTTATACCAGTAGAATATGTGAAGTAGTTAAGGAAGCTTTATTTATAGCTCTCCTGTGACTTTGCACAGGTGAAAAAAAAATGATGTGAAGCCACATACAGGTAGCTTTTCCAAATTCCATGATGACCAAGACATGAAGAACATATAATAACTAATTCCTTGGTTTATGTCCAAAGCAGTCCCCCAGTCTAGGCAGAGTGTTGGATTTCTAGTTAAGTCCATTACTCTTGGGGACCTTCAGAAAGGTTAGATTACTGGATAATACCACAAACAACAGACAGTAATCAAGATTGAATTTTTTACAGGAAAATAATTATCATAGTACCCAATACAGTAAGTATTGCCCATTATCCCGTAATAGCATTGTCTTGGTGAAAAGAAACACAACAATAAGCTCCAAAGAGGTCATGGAAGGGGAAGGTAATGCAACTAAAAAGGAAAGCTATAAAAAGCAAACTCCTATCTTAGAAGAGCTTTTAATACAGCCACATTCACCTCTTACTTCAGTGTTATTGATGGAGATAAAATAAGGCTTCCTAAGTATCCTCTTGCAACTTAAGTTGCTAATGAAAAAGAAATATAAGGCCACACTGAATAGCTGTATCAAAGAAATGCATGTCTTACAAAGCAAAGATGATGATAACAATCAGGCTGATTTTAAATTGACAACAAATATATGGATGGAAGGGGTCAGGGAGAAAGTTACCAACAGTTCATGGATGTCCATGTTTCCATGGCATGGAAACTACTTTCCTCTCTGCATCTATCCTGTCAAAGCAGTGAAAGGCAGAAAGTGATCCCTCCACATGAGATCACATGGTACAGCGGGTTCTTACTCAAATCACTGAGGCCTGTCCTGCTCTAACATGTTTTGCAAAAGCTGTGAGGAGACTAGAGCAGATCCATGAGGCGACATAACAGTAAAGCATTATGCATAAATGAGATCCATACAGTTCTGGATGTGATTCTGTGGCCTTCATTTACTTCATACTGGATATTTGCCTCAGAGTATTTGTATGGACTTTATCAGGAATCTGAATCTGGGAATTTATATAACCTTTTGGAAGAATTTGAGGTAACTCAAAGGAAGTTTTAGTTACATTGTATTGTGGCATCTGAGAAGCCTTGCAGTGTGGATGAAGACCGTCATAAGAAAGCAGATGAGACCATGCAGACAGCAACAGTGGCAGCAGTGAATGCTGCAGCTTTAAACTTGAACTAGATCGAGATAGAGAGGGGGCTTCCTGAGCGGAGAGGCCTGAAAGACCTCAGGAATCTTGCAAGGAAGCCAGAGGCTGACATGCCTGGGGGCGGGCTGGGCGAGCCATGGCAAATTTAAAAGCAGCCATAGCCACAGCAGGGTCAGAGCTCATGCTGTGCGCGTGTGCAACGAGCCTGTGGGAAGCAGCCAATAGGGGTTGGCCCCCTCCTGGCACCAGACAAGAACATGGCCCCAGCACATCACACCAGTCCACAAAAAGGGCAAGAAGGAGGACCCAGGAACTACAGGCCAATTAGTGTCACCTCTGTCCCGGGCAAAATAATAGAGCAGCTTACGATGGACATCATCTCCAAATACATTGAAGATCAAGAAGTTATTGGTATTGGTCAACACGTATTTACCAAGAGTAAATCATGCTTGACCAATCTGATAGCCTTCTATGATGTTCCAACTGTTTGGTTAGATGAAGGGAGAGAAGTAGATGTCATCTACCTTGACTTCAGCAAGGCTTTTGACACTGTCTCCCAAAACATCCTCATTAGAAAATCAGGGAAGTATGGGCTAGATGAGGGGGCAGTGAGGTGGATGGAGTCCTGGTTGTGTGACAGGACTCAGAGATTTCTAATTAATGGATTGTGGCCAGTAGGTCGAGGGAGGTCATTCTTCCTCTCTACTCTACACTGGTGAGGCCACAACTGGAATACTGCATCC
>JAOTQQ010000001.1:157467552-157486148 GCA_026546715.1 Gallinago undulata | reverse complement strand
CCCAGTGACAGGACAAGAGGAAATGGGCACAAACTTGAGTATAAGAATTTCCACCTAAACATGAGGAGGAACTTCTTGACTGTGAGAGTGGTAGAGCACTGGAACAGGCTGCCCAGAGAGGTGGTCTCTGCAGAGAGTCTCCTTCTCTGGAGACATTCAAAAGCCACCTAGACAAGTTACTGTGCAATGTGCTCTAGGTAGACCTTCTCTGGTGGGGGGTTGGACTAGATGATCTCCAGAGGTCCCTTCCAACTCCATATGATTCTATGATTCTATAAATATTACCAAGCCATGTTATTGAGCTTACATATAGAAATGGAAGGGTTATTGTGAGTAAGTCTGTTTTGAGCTGCATAATTCCCTTTACTAGTATATGAAAATGTAATTTCTAATCCTGTTCTAAAGAAAACCACTTATTTAAATATTTGAAATAGCGTTGGATCTGAGCAATGTGCATAGGAATTGATTCAGCTATGGTTACAGTCTTTCACATTCAAATAAAGCTTTGAATAAATAATAATTTAAGGAAAGACTTAAGTATTCGACTACTTTTTGCATAAAAAAAAAATATTGAGTTTCGTGTTTCCACTGTGTTCTGCCAGTATTTTTCCAGAGTAGATTAGAAAGACAGACCAGCTTCCAGAATTGTACATCAGACTGCAATACTCAGTATGAAAATCAGTTTGCATCAGTAATCATTACCATTCTCAAGGAATTTGCTTCTAAATGTGAACATAGAACTGTTTAGCAAAGCTTTAAATCTCTTAGGCTGCAATTGGTGCATTCTGAAGCATGAAATGTTTGTCTCTTGGGAATATGTTTTGTTTGACTTTGATTCTCTGTTTTGCTGCTTTTAATAACAAATGACGCTTTTTAGTTCAATTTGAATATTACTTCTTAGAAAAGGGTTATTTCTTGGTGTTTGGGCATGATGATTTTGTTCTAGCTCTATGCATCATATAATGGCTACATGTTTTTTACAAAGCTATTAACATGCATTCTTTAGAGGCTAGTAAAACCTCCTACAGATCTGTTCTAATAAAAAGTATTCTGGTGATAGTAGGGTTCTGAAAAAGAACTATTAGTTGTACATTAGTTATACAGTTGTACAACTTCCTCCTACTCCCTCCGCCCCTTTTGGGAAGCTATAATATCAATACAACAATAAAGCTTCTAATTAGTAAAAACACTCTTAGAATGAATGTTATGTGTTCAAAAATGTTAATGCAAAGATAAAGAAAGAAAAACTTCAGAGGGTGTTGCCTATTCATGTGGTTCATCTGCTTGAAATGTAGTACTTGTGAAATAAAAAAGCACCCTAAGGGACTTATTTTCGGGGGGGGGGGGGCAGAAGAAAAACACAGTATCATTTCTGAAGCAGGGTGAACCTCTGATGTGCACTATACACCATAAAATGTTTCTTTTCTCAGTGGAGTTGTCTCTATTTAGAGAAGATCAAGTATAAGATGAGCATTAGAATTTGCTAGGGACAATTTCAAGAGGAATTCTGCATACAGGCACACAGCTCTGGAAACTAACTTGCTAGGATCAATGGTCACTGCTCATTGACACCTGGTTCCAGTGCCCAGGTGCATTCATGGGCACACGTAATTTACTGGTTTATAAAAAGTTCCCAAAAAGTGTTTTTTTATGAAGTCTTTTTCCAGTGGTCACAATGCTCTTTATCCTAATGATAAAAATAATAACAAAGAAGAAGAATAGAAATAGTTCCTAGAAAAAGGAGATCAAAGACATTCTTGCCCAGCCTTCTGCAGTTATTTCATTCTCACTGGGCCATATAATTAAATTCTTCTGTTTATTCTTTTCTTCTGGACCCATGAGTCTTGATTTGAATGGAGAGAGACATACAAGCAGGTAAAATAAACTGATCATCTACTTTATCTAATCTATTCTTAGAGATTAAAAAATAAATTTGGGTAAAAATCTTAAGTCTTGAGTTTTAAGAGTAGTTGATGTCATTAATCAGTTGTTTTCTAAAATAATTTATAGCTTTTCTTTTATGACATTCATTATTTCAATTAGGATGGCAGACTCCTAGAATGTTTCTTCCATTGACCTAATTTCTGGTTGGAAAAGCTTGACAGTGCTTTTCTTATCTGTGTATAACGAGGTCTCATTCAGTTCTCAACTATGTGCATTTTGCATCATTATAAATTGAATTTACAGGAGAATTACACTATGAATTTATGACATACAGCATAATGGCCAATTGTTTAGAGGGCTTTAAATCCAAATGATTCACAACTAAGTTAATGGAAGGCATTAGATTTCTGCAAACATGCATAATATATTGTATGTAGTACATAAGCCTATCTTTTAATCATTATTTTGGGTTTTTTTTCATATTGTTCTAACTACATTATATGCATATGTTTTCTTTTGCTTCATCAAGTGCCTATTAGGGTGGTGCTGGTTATATTCAGTCTGTCATAATCATTAACTTCCATTGCTGTTACCCTTGATTTGTTTGGGACTTTTTTTTTTGTTTGTTTTTCCTTCTCAAAAGGAACTTCAAATTTTAGCTGCAGTGAGAATTGCAGTAGATAATCATATTCAAAATGCAGTTGTGAAAACCAGCCTGACATTATTCAGGGCTTTCCACTTTTCTACCTAACTTTGTAGGAAGCCTGGTCTTTTTACTTCAGTCATAGTAAAACTTTGCCTCAGGAGCTACAGTGTTCTTTGCCTATGTAAACAAGGCATTGAAGCTGTAAGAATTTTTGGCTAGAAAGTAGGCCTTGAGTAACAACAACACATGACCTTTTCACCTTTTTGTTTGTGGTTTGGTTTGTGTTATTTTTTTCCCCACCAGCTGTTGCAGTAGATAGGATAAAAAGTTCTGGTTTCTACCACAGAAAGCTAACTCACCCATTCACTGTATTTATTCAAGTTAAATCCTGTTCTCAGTTTCTAATTTGACGAAGAAAACTTACATAACATAAACTCTTCTCAAAGAAACATGCTGTATTACATTTTGAGGATTGTAGACAAAGGAAGAATCTCCTCTAATGATCTCATTAATTACCTGATGTTATCCTAGTTGGCTAAATGTGTCCTGTAAGATTTAAAAACCAAGTGTTTCTATTAAATAATTTTTTTATTTCTGCCTTGAATTTTCATTTTTAAAAAATATTTTTCTCAGTACAGACCATTTAATTAGCTTCAGTAGGTAACCTAACATCTGGTCAGTCTTAAATTTGCAAGCAAGATGCAACATGTATTGTTAAGTATTGTAATCTTGAATTGGAGCAATGGTCTCCTCAGTCCTGTAGTTTATCAATGGTTGTTCTCAATGTTGGTTGCTGTTCCAAAGTCACAAAAGCTCGTAATCTCCTTTACCGTGTAAAAAGACACCATGAGACACTTTGCTTGTGGATGTCAGCTGATGATCAACTTACGCTCTAAAGCATGAAGAATTGATGGCCTTTGTAAATTTTGTTTCCCAGAGATGGTGTAACCACAGATGCTATTTGATATTATTTGTTACCACAGTTATTTATGGGCTATGCTGCCAGCAGCGAGTCTACAGTTCTTGAATGAGAATCTTAAACACTTGATTCTATTCCACCTACTTACAGCTGTTATAAGATTTCATCTACTACTTGATTTTTAAGTAGTAAATCCATCTAGAAAGATCACACTGTTGCAAAAGAATTTTTCCATGAGTGTTTTATCTAGGTGTTTGGGATTTTTCTGAGCCAATACCTTTCAGGGGCTTTGTATCATAGAGCATGCCAAACCCGCTTTGGTATGTTTACTCTTAGTTCACCAGTACCTCGGTCTCTTAGGATTTGCAGTGCAATGTTTATGTCTTGGTGTCTCAAGGGAATTTGAAGAGCAAGAAGTGGTAACTCACCAATGTTGTATTTGGGTGGGGATTAACCAAATGGTGACACCCTTCCATTTTGAATTAATATTGGAAATATGAAACACACTTAAATGAGAGATTTGGTTATGAATATGCATTTTTAATTTCAGTTTTTCAAATTAAAAGACCTTATCTCACAAAAGAAAGTTTGTGAGTCTAAAGCACCAAAGCTAATATAAAATAAATTTAAAGAAAGCAATGGAGTTGTATACTTAGGTATGTAGTAGTCTAGACCTTTTAACTTGAATCTAATCTAGACCTTACAGACTTGAATATCTGTAGTTCCAGATGTTTTACTTTCAATAAGATACAGTTGCTGCACTGAATCAATAGCTTATTATCTACAGAGATAACGAGAAAAAAGAATGAAAGGCAGAGATGAAACTTAAGAGATTTGAAATGATTTGACTAAGGTCAGTCTTGGAGCAGCGGAGAAAATAGAAACTATGTATCCTGATGGGAAGTCCAGTGTCCTATTGCTCTTATCAAAGAGTACAGGGAATACAAAGCATTTAATAAAATGCCTATTAAAGACTTTTTTAATCTTTTCCAAAACCAAAAAAAAAATCTTTACTTTTTCTGTCTCCTGCATCTTTTCCTTTTTGTGTTTGATTGTGGTTTGTTTGTTTGTTTGTTTTCCATCTTGAAAATCCAAATTCCTTTTTTGCTTTACAGAGTTAATAATAAAAATCTATTCAAGAACAACCCTGTTTAATAGTTTGCTACAATGGTTTTCTTACTACATGTCCTGAATTAGCTGTACTTGTTTCATGTAAGTTCATGAAATAGGGCTGAAGTTGTAAGAAGTTGGTCACAGTTATCAATAATGTAGCACAGTAACTGGTGATGCAATATTGATACAGCAATAAGATATTTCAGTCTTAGCTCTTTGAAGCAGTATTGTTCAGCAAATGGCTGAAATTCTTTATGCTTTTGTTAATT
Source organism: Gallinago undulata (assembly GCA_026546715.1). Taxonomy (NCBI): domain Eukaryota; kingdom Metazoa; phylum Chordata; class Aves; order Charadriiformes; family Scolopacidae; genus Gallinago; species Gallinago undulata. The sequence goes on along the minus strand of JAOTQQ010000001.1, from coordinate 157,481,317 downwards.
ATCTAAAAAAGGGCAGAAGGAATATTAGAAGTGATTAAATACAGCTCTCTGGAATTCTTAAGCCTCTTGAGCATTTCTGACCTTGAAAGAATCAAGCAAAAACAATCAGGCACCTGTGCAAAGGGCAAAACTTTTACACGACTGACTGTTCCTGACAAATTTTCACTTGTGTGATTTATGTAGTAGTACAGAGAGTTCAGCATTAATTTAAATACTCAGTGGATGGACCAAATACAAGAAATAAGAAGCATCACCAATTTTAGTGGTTGTTAACTTCTTTTTTTTTGGAAAAGATATATCACCCTGCATAAAGAGATCTAAGGAATAGAACCAATCTACAGAAATATGTGTGTATAAGATTATTCCATGCCCCTATGCAGAACTATAGTGAGATTAATAAAGGTATGTCGAGAAAATCTTGTCCCTGCAGAAATCAAAGGCAAAACTCTGATGGGTTCTGGATTTGTGTGTACTGGGTGATGAGTGTCTGGGTGAATATTCATCTCCTTTCTAGTTACATTTTCCACAAGTTAGAATCCTGATATAATTTGTTATCAATAGGTCTGCATAATGGCATATCTCTATATTTATAGGTCTATAATTACTAGCATGTTTACAAGAAGGTGTTGAAGAGTATGAGAGACCTGACTTCTCTTTGTTTGATTTCTTGTCACCATCACAAAGTGAACACATGACAGAAATTCATAAGCAGCTGTATGAAGAGTTGAAAGGACTTCTTTGTAAAACAAGGATTGAACAGGAGATGACTTGTGAACCTAGAGCACAATTCATTTCATATTGTCTGCTGTCCGTGTAAAGTACTGTCCCCTTCTCTGTGCAGATGATAGTTAATTGAGCCCAGAGAAAGCAGATAGAATTTTTTTTGTTTGGTAATATTCCCCTGTTTAAAACTCAATAGATTACAAGGAAATTATTTAAGTAAGTGAGGTATTGATTGAAAGCAAAATCAAATACAACGACTCAATCCGGTATAACAAGCTCAGCTATCAAGTGTTTTATGTATGTGCTGTTGGACAAAATTTTCTGGCATTTACTTCATTGACCTTTAGTCCTGTAGTCTTTAAAAAAGAGACCAGAAAGATTCTTCTAATTGGAGGGGGGAGGAGTATGGGTTAAGCCCTCCAACAAACCAAAAACAACAAATAAAACAAGTGACACCCCCACAACATACACAGCATATACTCCCAACACAACTTTCCTGTGAATTTCAGGGCATGAATCTCCACTGCTATTTTGCACACAAGAACAGAGACAAATAAAGTTTAAGCTGCTTATGAAAAGAATTGCCATGTTTAAATATTAGTATTCTCAAAGTGTTTTTAATTACACCATATAAAAGTGAAAAATCCAAGTCATTATTTCAATTATTGATAATTCCTGATCCCTTTGGTTTGAAGATAAAATGTATCAGGAATCAGCTGTCCATTTTTTTTTTTAATATATGTTGTATGTTAATAAAGATCCATTTTATGGACTGCAAGACAATTGAAAGGAAATCAGCTGTCACCATAGTCCATGTATTCCTGACAATCTTTAATTTAAAATTACATGAATTTATAAGATACAGTGAAATAAGAGAATTATTTCCCATAAGAATTATGGGAAAATGCTTTTTGATCATCTAATGGAAAAGTTCTTATTTCTTAGTATTAGAATGTGAGAATGTTTATTTTCTTTTATTTTTCCTTTCCCTTTGTTGTTTATGACAGCTGTTTTTATCTATTTAAATAAAGACTCACAATGCTACAACTTTTCCTCATAGCAGGCTTGCTAGTATAGGAGAAAACATTGCAAGAGATGAAGTAGCGGGAGTAAGGGCTTATGGAGATTTTTCTGAGATGAGACTTATTTTCCAAATATGGAACAGAGCAGAGAGAATGTATTTAGGGTTGCCACCTTACGGAAGGTGGGGATAGGGGGAATAAAGGTCACAGACCCGATGAATTAGGGTTACCAGGGTTACCTGTAAAACCTCTTAAAGATTGTGTTTGAGGATTTGCCTTCTCAAAAGGCGTTATTCTTAGTTTGCTGACCATCAGAAACTTGCCTTCACATAGTGGAACCCCAGCCTGTTGCATTATTGGGCTACAGTCTTAGATACTCAGTTTTACAGGCAGTGGTTAAAATTCTGCTTGTTCTTCTGGTAGCCTAGCTGACTGAAAATCTTTTGCCTTTTTTTTCCCCAGAGAACATTTCTTTTGTAACATAAATGTCAAAATTATCATCCAGTAAAAAAGTTGTGTAGCAGTGAACTGTCAGGGCAGAGAGATGTTATGCAGAGAAGATACACTGCTATGTTATGCTATGTAGGTTATCTGTCTTAAAGTGTTTATTGTTTAGTATCTGGCATAGATTTACCAAGATTTACATAGCCATATAAATTTATCCTAATTTGCAACAAGTTCTAAGTAGCTGAAACACAACATTAAGGTTTTCTGGGGTTCATTAGCAAGGGTGTGGCCAGCATTAAGAGAGGCCACATCTGGAGTACTGTGGCCAGTTCTGGGCTCCCCAGTTCAAGACAGACAAGGAACTACTGGAGAGAATCCAGCAAAAGTCTATGAAGATGATCAAAGGAATGGAGCATCTCTTATGGGGAAAGGCTGAGAGACCTGAGTCTGTTTAGCCTGGAGAAGACAGAGAGGGGACCTCATCAATGCTTATAAATATCTAAAGGATGGGTGCCAAGAGGATAGTGCTGTACTCTTTTCAGTGATGCCCAATGATGGGAAAAGAGGCAATGGGAATGAACTGGAACACAGGAAATTCCATCTCAAAATGAGGAAAATCTTATTTACTTTGAGGGTGACAGAGCACTGGAACAGGCTGCCCAGAGAGGTGGTAGAGTCTCCTTCTCTTAAGATATTCAAAACACACCAGGATGCGTTCCTGTGCAACCTGTTCAAGGTGAACCTGCTTTGGTGAGGGGCTTGAACTAGGTGATCTCTGAAGGTCTCTTCCAACCCCTACCATTCTGTAATTCTGTGATTCTGTATTTAATACATTGCTATTTTAGAGACTTCTTTGACAAGAATCTTAATGTTTGCCTGCTATAAAGTTTGCGGTTGACAGCACTTACTGCCTATGAACAGTGCAAAAATTTTCCACCTTTTCAACACAGCCAGTGGTGTATGTACCCTAGACAAATTTGAAAATGTTATATCGACATGAAACGGTTTGCTATCAAAGGTAAAAGGGTGGAAAAGACAAAAAAGGAGTGCAGGGGCAGAAGCGTCAAAGGGGGAAATCAAGAACTAGGAAAAGGAAATACATGAAAAATTGTAGGTTCTATCCCTTGTCTTGAAGAATTCCTCATGTTTTTTTTATTTCACTTAAAACTAATCCCATATTTGTCAATACAAGTCTTCTATTCTAGCTTTACTTTCTTGCTTCTCAGTTATATATTGTAATATATATAATATGTATATAACAATATATATTGTTATATATAAATTTCATTCTAATACACCAGAAACACAAACAATGTGGAAGACTAATACATTCATACATCAACAGGTGATTTTAAAGGCATTTTGAGGGACATTTGAGGGACACACTTAAGAGGAAGGGAAAACTTTTAACCTTTTTAATTTTATTTTACCTTTTTTTTTTTTTTTGAGGAAGGTCCTCATCTGTTGATTATGTGTGCTTATATTTCTTTCAGAGGAGTATTTTTAAATATTGTTTCCCTATCCCACATGCTGATAAATCACTTGACAAATCCAATGCCTTTAGACAGTTCCTTCCACTGAACAGTATCTGTATTTAGAACAGATTAAAAGCTAAGTGTTGATTGTGGTGCTTTAAATATGTCTTATGAAATTTGCAAATTACAGCCTTCTCATTGTCAAGATTCATGGTGGTAGGAGGGGGTTTCTGATGTTTGTTCATAATTTTTGTTCCTATGGGTAATGTCTAACATCATGATGATACAGCTTTGAACATCTCAAATGATTGCAAGCTTGGAAGTTGGAGAAACTGTGAGTATGTGCCAGAGGCATGAACTCTGGCTCCACTGTAATTGTTACTGTGATGTGCTGAAATGAAAATAAAATACATTTAATAGCATTTTTCTCAATTAGTGATATCACTGCACAATGCTGAGAATATTTAATGACTTCAGTAGAACAACAGCAAACAGCTTTATCAAACATAAATGGAAGAGCTATAATAGGCTTCGACAGAAATGCACATAACACAGCTGGGGATTGCTCAATTTGTAACCTGCATTTCTCAACATTTCCTTAAACTACTAGAGCCAAATGAAACCTTCCCCAGGGATAACATCTGGACAGTACATCTAAATGGCATACTGTCACATATGTCAAGCTCTCCTGTGGCTTAAATGTGCCGTAGGCTCAATAGCAGTTACCACTACTGCCATTGACATAATAGTCACTTGGCAAAACACTGAATTATTTCTTTACTGCAGTCCTATTTGTAGTGATTACTTTACTGAGATCTTATGAAATTTCTCTCCTTAATTATGCCCCAAATGTCTGTGAAATAGTTTACTGATATCTTTACTCAAAATGGCAGAAGAAAAACTTTCCAGAAAAGATTTATAATAAAACAAATATTCTGCCTGTTCTTCTTTAATGGAGCTTACTATTATCACATCAGTTTTCATCATCAATTTGAACACTTCTCTCACCACTAAGATATATATTCAACTATCATATCTCACTTTCAAAATGTTCCGTATCAGTATCATCATATTTGATGCCAGAAGTCGCCATATTGAATGAGAGGGGCTTTTTTTTTACTGAAATTTGTTACTAAAGCCTTATTTTTTAACTCTTACCAGTTGGACTTTTTATGTATCCATCTATATTTGAAGCCACCAAGAATATGTGTTCTTTAATGGAGTGTTTCCTTTCAGTGATTAGCACAGGAAACCATTCTAAAATTATTATGCTTATGGAGTATGAAAACAAAAACAAATAAAGTAGGATCGTAGAACCATAAAATCTAGGTTGGAAGGGACCTTCAAGATCATCTAGTCCATCAACCATCAACCCAACTCTGACCAAAAAAAAAATTAAAAAAATCACTAAACCATGTCCCCCAGCACCATGTTAACCCTTCTTTTGAACACCTTCAGGGATGGTGCCTCAAGCACTTCCTTGGGCAGCCTATTCCAATGTCTGATATCCCTTTCAGTGTAAAAATTTTTCCTAATATCTAAACTGAACCTCCCCTCGTGAAGCTTGAGGCCGTTTCCTCTAGTCCTGTTGCCTTTGACTTGGGAGAAGAGACCTACGCCCACCTCTCTACAGCCTCCTTTCAGGTAGATATAGAGAGCAATAAGGTCTCCCCTCAGCCCCCTTCTCTATAGGCTGAACCACTCCAGCTCCCTTAGCCTCTCCTCATAAGACTTGTGCTCCAGACCCCTTACCAGTTTTGTTGCCCTTCTCTGGACCTGCTCCAGCACCTCAATCTCTTTTTTGTGGTAAGGGGCCCAAAATTGAACACAGTACTTGAGGTGGGGCCTTACTGGTGCCAACTACAGGGGGATCTATATCTGTAGAGTATACTTAAAATAAAAAATAAGCAACCTTGCAAACACAAACAAGTCATTGTCTCATTCCTCATGGTTTCCTGTCAAAAATATTCTAATCCTGAACCCTTTCCTCTGTCATTTGTGATGATACTTAGTGCACAGCCTGTTTGAAATTATCTTTCATATTTAATGTAACTGGTCAACAAACTGTTTCTCTGATAAGGTCTATCATAAAGATGGACAGATGTCAGCAAAAGTTCATCCTAGTTCTTTAGCAAGGCATCAAATTTGTAGAGTTCCATGAGACATCACATCAGATGAGTGCAATGAAACAAGTGACCCTGTCATGTTTGATGGAAAGATGAAGTCAGTTTAGTATCGTGGTCCTACAGGTGTCAGCTCTCAATAGTCAAAAATGAAAAAAGGAAAATTTGACACTCAGATGAATAATTAAGTGGCTCATTTTTTTAAAAAATGGGCGATAGCTGTCTAAGAGTCAATATAACTATCACATCCAGTATGCTTTACTTTTCAGAAAGAAAAAGAGAGACCATTTTAAACTGGACCAAAAAAATTAAATACCAGTAGACTAACAGTTAAACATTTAAATAAGTAAAAAACTAATGTATACTCACATTGAAAAGGTAGTTACAACTGTCTTAAGAAAAAAGTGGTGGTAAAGATGCTATGTACAGCTTAATTACTGGGTATGTTTTATAAGGAAAAAAAAAATGACCAGCTGAATACTTGGCAGTTTCAGCACATGGTTTGTGTTATCTAGTTCCAGAATGTCTAGAATGGATGTTTGCTAGTGAAGATGCAGTGCTGAAATTCGATGAACCATAATATATGTATAGATAATATGTGTGTGTGCATCTCTATAGATATAAAAATGCTGTATCATGTGTATCATGATCTGTGAACATGTATGAGGTGTTTTAGGGGGTAAGTAGACAGCTCTGAATAACTGCAAATTTTATTCTTCTAATGTCTGTTTTTTCTTTATATCTGGCAGTTTTTTTTCGATAATGCATTAATCTCAAAACATGATTTTAGGTATGGAACTGCCTAAACCTAGTTCATTTACTAAGATGCAAATTAGAAAGGCACTTTTAAATTATTTTATTAACAGACGTACATATCACACAGTAAAAATTTAGATAGTTTCTAAGAGCTGGCTTTTACTATATGTTTACATATGAAATTAAGTGGTAATTACCTTTATTTGTAAATAAAGATTCTATCCACTATATATAATTAAAATCACTTTTCAGGGGTGAATTATGGTGGGTTTTTTCCCCTCATATAATGTAATCAGTCTCATCTAATATTCTGTAGCATAATTTTAGTGAAAAAAATCGTTTGTATTATTGTAAATGTCCAGTATACTGAAAGAGGGAAAATTGTCATTCCCTTCTATGAGGAGAATGAGTCAGAAGGAAAATAATGCTGCATTGTAGTGACATAGATGTTCTTCTATACTGAAAAACAGGAGGCTACCTACCGGCCTTTGCTTCTAGAGTGTTTAAGAATTTTTCATTACATTTCTATTGCTTTCAAAAAATAAAAGAATTAATAAAACCAAAATGTAGGAAGGAAAAAACAACCTCCTTCTTCCAGTTACATTACTTTGTCATACAGAGTTAAAGCTGTCTTTTACCCTCTTTTTCATTCTCTGTAGTCCTCTGACATATTTCTGGACCCAGTGGGGCCTGTGGGGGCACCCAAGGTTTCTTATATTGGGCTTGTAGAGAAAGTTAATGTTCTTGATATTTAATTTGTGCTTCTGATGCTGAGCACAACCCAGATAACTGCAGTAAGTATATTTTGCAATTTCGTCAATCAATTTTGTCTGAGCATTGCTTTGGGGAAAAAGAAATCAAGCAAGCAGACAGATAGTTTTAGTAAAGTGTAAGGTCTTTAGCAATCCGGTATGATTTGAAATTAACAAAGTATATAAATGATGTATTGAAACATGAAGTTTCTCGAAGACAAATGTCATTACAGAAAATGCTTTCCCCCTCCTCCCTTCCTCTAGGCATTTTTTGCTGAGCAGACGTCATGTGGTATGAAATATCCCTTTCATTAGTTTGGGTTAGCTGTCCTGACTCTGTTCTCTCCCAAGATCTTGCCCACAACCAGCCTACTGGATGAGGCAGGGGGAATGTTGGAGAGACAGCTTGATGCTGTGCAATCACTGCTCAGTAGTAGACAAAACTGGTGTTATAACACATTTCTGGCTACCAATACAAAGCATAACACTATGAGGGCTTGTATGGGGAATATTAACTTAATCTCAGCCAGACTTGATACACTTGATTTTAAGGAGAAAGAATTCTTTCTCTTCGTATTTCAGACACTTAAGATCGTGTCCCAATACAGGTAGATTCATGTGATTTGGGTGTCTAAGCTCCCAATACAGTGAATGAACATCAGTTAGTGGAGCCTAAAGAGCAATTGTGGTTATTCTAAACTAGGCATATAAAGTTTGATTCATTTGCCTAAAAAGGGGTCTCACAGTGTTTGAGAAATCCTAGTTAAGTTTCAGCTAAGTTTTCAGCTGCTTCAGGATGTCACGTGTATCTTATAGGTCCTGTATCACTCAGATGACTATTTCTTAGATAGTCTAGGGCAGGACAACGGTTCTTCTGCCCTATAGTTAGACAACTGAACCTAACCCACAGTGATTGGTGTGATGAATTGCCTTCTAGGCTGCACAGACTGTGAGTGTGATCTGCTGACTAAAAATTCCTTTTAGTGCTATTTGAGGTTCCTTAGATTATCTGAGAAAACATAGGAGATCCATGCCTCCATGAAGATGGAGCTGGAGGCTAGGAGAGATAGTTTGGGACTCAGATGGCATTTGCCGTATCTCTTTAGGCAAGTGAATGAAGCCCAAGAAGTCTGGTGCCTGTAATGGAAAGTTGTACACATAATTCATGTGTAGACAATACCCATGACCATTCAGGAGTATAAAAATATATCCTAAGCACCATGCAATGGCTGTTTGATCAAGGTACACTGTAATAATAGTAAAATTAATCAAAGTGCATATAATTAATGTTTTGTTAATGTACATTAATGTACATTTAATCATAAGTATGTGTGTATTACATTGGCTTTTCTACTGGAAATATTACAGATACCTCTTCAGGAACTGTAATTTTATTAATGAGATTAGGATATTAAAGTGTTTTGTCCAAGAGATTCTTCAGACCAAAGTCCATATTGCAGAGATAATGCTATTAGTGGTTGATGAATCTCTATTGTTAGCAAGAATTTTGTGCTGGTGAACCTTACCACAGCCAGTAACTCTTTGCATGTCCTGGTTTGAGATAAAACAGGACCAATTTTCTGTTCAGTAATTTTACTTTTCAGTTAAGCCTCTTCTAAATAACTAAACTCTCTGAAATTAACAGCATATTTTTTTAGACAAAGTCCGCTTCCAGGGTGATAAGACCTGATTGTGTATAATTTTTGCCAAGGAATGGCATGACAGAGGCTCTTGCTTATGCTTATTGCTATAACAACCAAGGTCAGCTAATTTTGATATATGCCCCATTGGAGAGTTAGAAGTGGAAGAGCATAGAGGGGTTGCTTCTGTGGAGAGGAACTGACAGGACAGGTGACCCAAAACTAATCAGTAGGGTATTCCATCCCATCTGCCTCATGCTCAGTATAAAAGCTGGGTCAAGTGGTCAGCCCTCCTTTTTCAGTTGCCAGCGTCTAAGGAAGACTCTCTCTGTTTGTTTCCCTTTGATCCTGATCCATGCATTCCTGTACCCAGATCCAGAATCCAGTTCCCATCTGTTGCTGAGCCCAGTCTGGGACTTTCCCAGTCCCTGCCAGTGACGTGATCATCATCCTGGGAGCTTGAGACGGTTTTGTATATATTGTATATATTTAATTGTTTTCTTTATATTATTTTATTATTAATATTTTAGTAAAGTAGTTAATTTTTTTTTTTAAACTCAGAAGTCTTTCTTTTTCTTCCTCCTTTCCCTTCTGGGGGATGTCCTCCTTTCCCTGAAGGAAGTGAGGCCAGAGAGTGTCTGTTGTTCATTTCAGTGGCTGTTCCAGCCCAAACAACAACATGCAGCATGCTGTGATCAATGAAGACGGGCTTGTCCAGTGCTGGAACCACTGGGCTTCCTCACATCAGGAGGGACAGAAGATTGCTATCAACTTTTGTATAATTCCTATCCTTTATGCAATAAATCCTATAGTCGGTCTTGGATGCTGATGGAGATGGAGATGTTGATGCTTATGGAGATACCATAAGAACCAGTACTTCCTCAGTGGAAAACAGACACTTGCACATTGAAAAGCTAAATTAATTTGTCTCAAACTGGAATAGCATTCAATTTGTGAGGCAAAATTCTGGACATGAGACACATTCTTAGTGCCATTTCAGGTGTAGCAGGTTATTATTCTGCCTGGTGTCTGTTTGATGGTCTGAAAGAGAATGGGTTTCCTATATGAGCTTTATTAGCTCTACATAGATGTCCCAGATGCGCTAGAGATCCTCAGTGGGACAGATGCCTTTACATGAGCCACAGAATTAAGGTCACAATGGTTTGATAACCCAAAGCTCCTTCTGTAGCTTGCAAAAAGATATTGGCATCTCTAGACACCAATTCATCTGCCCTTTCCTGTGCAATAAATTGTCCTTGGAGGTTATTACAAAGTGAGACCAGAGTGACTAATTAAGACTTGTATGCCTTTCAGATACCTAAAGTAGGGCAGATGAATCCCAAATATATGTACCTAAATTAGAAGGGTAGTCTGCATTGATTCTCATATAAGCAATGCAGAAAGATAGATTCCTCCAAAGAGCTACTCAGAGCAGGCATCTAATTTAAGTGCTCTGTATATAGAATAGCTTCTCATCCCTTACTAATTACAGAAAAAACCTCAGGACTTTTACTCTCTCTGTCCTATTTTCTTTCATTTTTGGAGGCAGAAAGAAAATAAAAATGTCAGGAGGATGCAGAATTATCAAAAAAAAAAAACTAGAAATGCTATGACTGTTGCTCGAATGTAATATGGAGATCCTAAGTATGTGTCCTGTTTTTGAATTAGAAAAAATACAATTTTAATCTCTTTTTGTAATTTTCAAGGTGTGGTCCCTATGGCAGTATAGTATTTGCTGCAGGAGTAATTTATTTTTCTCCAATTTTGACCAGAATTTTCACCTCAAGAATAGTTAAGTTTTATTGCAGCTGATACACTGTTGTAAAAAGCTTTTTCAGTCAAGCAATGGTAATGTCAAAAATTTCTTGGCTATATTATAACCAACAGCTCAGAAATTCCACAGCCTTACTGAAAAAAAAAAAAAAAAGTAATTTTGAACACTGAGCAAATATAAGGCCATGTAAAATAATAATGACAACAAATAAAAATGGATTTGTTGACACAGTAATATGTATCAGTTTATAGACCCAGGAGAAAAATAATGATGCAAATAGTATAAAACCTTAATTTAAAAAGCAGAGGTGAAGAGTCAGCAATTCAACCAATACATCCCCAGTTTAGTGACCTGCCCAATCAGCAAAGACCTGGGCATTGCCTACACTGGTAGCTCTAACAGTATTCAAATTTAGATTAATACAATATTAGTCTACCTATCTGCATTGAGTATTAGTCAATAAGTAATGGCTGTGTATACTGTATGCTCTTTGTGTGTGCTGTGTATATGTATGCTTTGAAAAATACCTGTGCTTACTCTAAAGATGCCGGAAAAAAGGAACACCCAGTAAGAGGAAATTATAACCTATAATTTTGTTATTAACTTATTTTGTAACTAATTTTTTTTAAGATTGATGCATGATTCTTTTAGATTTTAAAATAATATTCTAAATTAATAAGAATCTTGTTACATCTCCAAATTGTCCATGGTCACTGGATTCCTTATGGACCTTTTATTTTTATGGAGTAAAATTATCCTATTTCATACATTTCAAAGCCGTTACCCCTCATCCTATCACTACATGTCTCTGTAAAAAGTCCCTCTCCAGCTTTTCTGCAGGCCCTCTTCAGATACTGGAAAGCTGCTATAAGGTCTCCCTGGATCCTTCCCTTCTTCAGTCTGAACAAGCCCAACTCTCTCAGCCTGTCCTCATACAAGAGGTGCTCCATCCCTCTATCATCTTTGTGGCTCTCCTTTGGACACACTTGCCTCCAGAGCATAATCCACACAGCTGTAATTAAGTATAGATCTCCTCCCTGAATGGTTTTGAAAACAGGTAGGAAGTATTAGGAACCTCCATGAGTTTGGGGCTTGGTATGCCTTGTTTCAGGGAAATATATGCCTATATATATATTTGACTTGTATTTAGCAGAGAGGGAACAGTCCTGGAGGTTCCTAGAGTGTGTGGAAGACCGCTTCCTAACACAGCTGGTGTACAAGCCAACCAAGGAAAATGCCCTACTAAACCTGCTGCTTGTTAACAGAGAAGGTCTCATGGAGGATGTAAAGGTTGAAGGTTGTCTTGGGCAAAGTGATCATGAAATCATAGAGCTTTCAATTCTTGCAGAAACAAGACAGAGAGTCAGCAGAACGGCCACCTTGGACTTCTGTAAGGCAGACTATGGCCTGTTTAGGAGAATGGTTGAGAGTGTCCCTTGGGAGACAGTCCTGAAGGGCAAAGGTACCCAGGAAGGCTGGTCATACTTCAAGGAGGAACTCTCAAAAGCACAGGATGAAGCCATCCCCAGGTCCTGTAAAACAAACTGACAGGGAAGACGGCCAGCCAGACTAAATAGAGAGCTTTTGCTGGACCTCAGGGAGAAAAGGAAGGTCTATTGTCTCTGGAAAAGGGGGTCGGCTACTAACAAACAATATCAAGGTGTAGCAAAGGTATGCTGTGGAAAAATTAGAAGGGCAAAAGTCCAAGGAGAACTTAACTTGGCAACAACAGTTAAAGACAATAAGAAGAGCTTTTTTCAATATATCAATAAAATAAGGAATGCTAGGGAAAATGTGGGCCTGCTAATGAATCAGGTGGGTGCCTTGGTGGTGGAAGACACAGAGAAGGCGGAGTTGCTGAATGCCTTCTTTACTTCGGTCTTCACTGCCAAAGCTGCTCCTCATGAATCCCAGACCCTGGAGACAAGGGAGAGGGTCTGGAGAGAGGAAGACTTCCCCTCTGTTTGGGGAGGACTGGGTAGAGACCACTTGGCCAAACTAGACATCCACAAGTCCATGGGCCCTGATAGGATGCACACAAGAGTGCTGAGAGAACTGGCAGATGTTATTGCTAAGCCACTCTCTATCATTTTTAAGATATCTTGGAGAACAGGAGAAGTGCCTGCAGACTAGAGGAAGTCAAATATCACACCAAACCACAATAAGGGCAAGAAGGAGGACCCAGGGAACTACAGGCCAATTAGTCTCACCTCTGTCCCGGACAAAATAATGGAGCGGCTCATGCTGAACATCATCACCAAACACATTGAAGATCAAGAAGTTATCGGTATTGGTCAACACGTATTTACCAAGAGTAAATCACGCTTGACCAATCTGATAGCCTTCTATGATGTTGCAACTGGTTGGTTAGATGAAGGGAGAGCAGTAGATGTCATCTACCTTGACTTCAGCAAGGCTTTTGACACTGTCTCCCATAACATCCTCATTAGAAAATTAGGGAAGTGTGGGCTAGATGAGGGGGCAGTGAGGTGGATGGAGTCCTGGTTGTGTGACAGGACTCAGAGGGACCTAATTAATGGAGCGGGGTCAAGTTGGAGGCCCATGATGAGTGGTGTCCCTCAGGGGTCAATACTCAGCCCAATCCTGTTCAACATATTCATCAATGACCTGGGTGAGGGAACAGAGTGTATCCTCAGCAAGTTTGGTGATGAAGCCAAATTAGGAGGGCTGGATGACACTCCAGAGGGCTATGCGTGCCGCCATCCAGCACAACCTGAACAGGCTGTAGAGCTGGGAAGAGAAGAACCTAATGAGGTTCAACAAGGACAAATGTAGGGTCCTGCACATGGGGAGAAAGATCCCCAGGCACCAATACCGGTTAGGGATGGATCTTCTGGGAAGCACTACTGAGGAGAAGGATCTGGGAGTCCTGGTAGATTGCACACTTCCCATGCGCCAGCAATGATGTGCCCTTGTTGCCAAGAGGGCCAACAGAATCCTGGGCTGCTTAGGAAAGATTGTGGCCAGTAGGTCGAGGGAGGTCATTCTTCCTCTCTACTCTACACTGGTGAGGCCACAACTGGAATACTGCA
>JAOTQQ010000001.1:157418167-157444441 GCA_026546715.1 Gallinago undulata | reverse complement strand
GGGGGGTCGGACTAGATGGCCTTTGGAGGTCCCTTCCGGCCCAGATGATTCTATGATTCTATGATTCTATGATTCTTCAAATATAATACTGATTTATTACAACATTATCATCTGAATTTAAGAGCACATCATCAATAGTTTCTGAGAAATGTGATGGACGCCAAAGAGATTGAGCTGACTAGAATTTATGTGAAATACATAAACATACAGTAACTAAATAAATATGGTCATACCTGGATCTCCTCAGGGCAAAGTCATGGCCTTGACTAGGTGTCTGTAGGCAAATAAGAGACAGAGCAAATGAGGATATGAATCACAGAATCATCATATTTGGAAATCGTCATGGCTCTGAGATCACTGAGTCCAACCATACACACACAAAAAAGAACCCTACAATCTCGGTCACTAGAGCATGCCCTGAAGTGGTGCATCTACACCGTTTCTAAAATACCTGCAGGAATGGTGACTCCACCTCCTCCCTCAGAAGGCTGTTCAAGTGCCTGACCACTCTCTCAGTAAAGTAATTCTTCCTAATATCTAATCCAAACCTCCCCTACCACAACTTCATACCATTTCCTCTGGTCCTGTCATTATTCACTTGGGAGAAGAGGCCATCACCCACCTCTCAACAACCTCCTTTCACGTAGTTGTAGAGGGAAATGAAGTCTCCCCTCAGCCTCCTCTTCTCCAAACTGAACATGCCCAGTTCCCTCAGCCTCTCCTCATATGACTTGTTCTATAGACCCCTCACCAACTTGGTAGCTCTCCTCTGGACATGCTCCGGCACTTCAATCTCCTTCTTGTAGTGAGAGGCCCAGAAGTGAACACAGTACTCAGGTGATAGCTTGCCAGTCCTAAATACAGAGGGAAAATCAGTTCCCTACTCCTGCTGGCCATGCTATTCCTGATAAGGACCAGGATGCTGTTGGTCTTTTTGGACACCAGGGCACACTGCTGGCTCACGTTAAGTTGGCTGTCCACCAGTAGGTGGACAGGTCCTTTTCTGCTGAGCAGCTTTCCAGCCACTTCCCCAAGCTTGTAGTGTTGCCTGGGATTGTTGTGACTGAAATGCAGGACCCAGAACTTGATCTTACTGAACCTCAAATGAATGATACCATATGTCTTTAGAGGTGATGATTAATTAAAAATCAAATTCCTCAAATATTTTAAAAGAATTAGTGTGTAAATTCTGTACAAACTTAAATATGAAAATAAATTGTCCCTTTAAGGCATGAGGCAAGGGAAAGGCAAGGTCAAATATAATTATGGAATGTTCTTTTTAAAAGTCAAACCAACCTAAACTCCATTTTTATTTCTGAGGTATTTGGAAGCCTCTTTGCATTTTATAGTGCACAGTTTTATATGCCTATAATGGATAGAAAACTGATTAATTTCGTTGTGACTTTTGCAAGAGAAAAGATTGTACCTAGAAAGAAACAAGTTCCTACCACTCAAGTATTTCAAAGGGAAACATAAAGAACAAAGTAAGACCTCAAGACTGATGTTTTGAGTTAATCAAGGGGTTTTGATGTGGGTTTGCTGGTTTTTATAAAATGTCATCTAGTTTACTAAATTGTATCATTGCTGAACTATAGCTTATAAGAATTAACACACATCATTAAACCAAGTTTCATACTCCAGCAACTTCTTCCTTCTCAGAATGCTTAACTGTATAGGCTAATTACAGCTTGATAGCAATCCATGAAAATGATAAATATTATTATCCTCATTTTGTAGATGGGTTTATCAACACACAGATTGTGTCTTGACTAGAGTAGGATAAAACATCTGAACATCATCAAGAGAAAGAAACATACTTCAGATTTTGCAGTTCCAAGTATAACTCTTAGATTGTACTTATCTTTCACTATATTTCTTATAAAATTTCTGTTTATCAGACAGAAAAAAGAGTGAAGATGATGTGAAAAACTGCTAGAGAAAGAACACAGAAAAAGTAGGGAAAAATACAAGGAAATATAAAGTAAAGCAGAGAAAATCCATTGGTTGGGTAGGTGGGCGGGTGGAATACAAGCATAAAAGAATAAAATTACTTTTATCTTTATCTATGAGTGAACTTAATATTTTAAAAGGCTATGAGATTGCACATGTTAGAAAGAACTATGTTGAGTTTATTTCTTACCTTCAGTGGACTAGATTTCAAAGCAAAATTATTAATAAATAAAGAAAAAAAAGAAGTATTCTGAAAATGTAGAAACAAAAACTGAAAAAAGAAAAAAGATATTATTTATCAAAGTTATGTAAATTGAATAACCAAAGTGCTACAGAGGAGATTTTTTTTTTTTTGGTTCCTAAAGCACTTCCTACTACAATGCATAAAGCAGGTGCATAAATATCTAACTAGAGTCAATAAATGAGATAAACTCTTACATTTTTACACACCTCCAACTTTAGTTATAAAAGACTTTTAAATGAGCAGAAAATTCCATTGGTGAATGGAGTTGAATCCAATCAGCAGCCATTTGTGAGTGGTGTCCCTCAGGGCTCGATATTTGGGCTGGTTCTCTAACATCTTTATCAATGATCTGGATGACAGGATTGAGTGCACCCTCAGTAAGTTTGCCGACAACACCAAGCTGGGTGGGAGGATCGACCTGCTAGAGGGTAGAAAGGCTTTCCAGAGGGTCTGGACAGGCTGGATTGATGGGCTGAGGCCCATGGGATGAGGTTCAATAAGGCCAAGTGTCGAGTCCTCCACTTGGGTCACAACAACCTCATGCAGCACTACAGGCTTGGGGAAGAGTGGCTGGAGAGCTGCCTGGCAGAAAAGGACCTGGGGGTTTTGGTTGACTGTTGGCTGAACATGAGCCAGCAGTGTGCCCCTGTGGCCAAGAAGGCCAACAGCATCCTGGCCTGTATCAGGAACAGCATGGTGTGTAGGACTCGGGAGGTGATTGTCCCCCTGTACTTGGCACTGGTGAGGCCCCACCTCGAGTACTGTGTCCAGTTTTGGGCCCCTTACCACAAAAAAAGTCATTGAGGTGCTGGAGTGGGTCCAGAGAAGAGCAACAAAGATGGTGGGGAGTCTGGAGCACAAGTCTTATGAGGAGAGGCTGAGAGAACTAGGGTTATTCAGCCTAGAGAAAAGGAAGCTGAGGGGAGACCTTATCGTTCTCTACAACTACCTGAGAGGAGAGTGTAGAGAGGCGTGGGTCGGTCTCTTTTCCCAAGTCACAGGCAGATAGAACAAGAGGAATCGGCCTCAAGTTGCACCAGGGAAGGTTCAGGCTGGATATTAGGAAAAAAATGTTCACTGAAAGGGTTATCAGGCACTGGAATGGGCTGGTGGTTGAGGCACCATCCCTGGAGGTGTTCAAAAGACAGGTTGACGTGGTGCTGGGAGACATACTTTAGTGACAGTGTTGCATTTTGTTTGTTTTGTGGGTGTTTATTTTTGTCAGAGTTATGTTGATGGTTGGACAAGATGATCTTGAAGGCCCCTTCCAACCTAGGGGATTCTATGATTCTATATCATGTAATAATTTACATATACAAATATATATATAGTGTTTAGGAATTAGCATTTTATTGGTCTTTCTTATTAAAAAGTAATATTATGTGGGTTAGTTGTACTGTAGCTAACTCTGAGATCACCCAAAACTGTCATCATATAACATTATTTTATAGACCATTTTAAAAGAATAATATGTATTTACGTATTCACTTTTGACACATAGATACTAATGTAAAGAGTAACAGGAAAGAAACGTTCTTGAAATATTCGTAGTTGATTCTAGTTAGCTCCCCTTTCTCTGAAAGTCTGGTATTGGGATCTCATTCATATTCTACACAGATTATTTCATGGATATTTTCAAAAAGCTTTTACTCTTAAGAGAAACTTAGTACACAATACAATAGCCCAAAGAATCCTGGAAGTTAGCCAAGAAAAGCTCTGTTGCATCAGCTAGTTAATCTCACAAGTAACACAAAAGTAACACAAGGTTAACTCTGGCTGATTATTTGCTATCAGTACACATTAAAAGAAAGATATTCTTTTAGGTTCTACAGAGGTGCGAATCCTCAGCTCTTTGCCTTGTCGTTTTTTTTTTGTTTGCTCTTTTGTTTGTTTGTCCTTATATATCTTTTCGATGAACTGGTATTCATAAAGCAGTGAAAGAGAAGAAAGTTGTGATGAAAATTTGCAACACTTTGCTAATTCTTTTCCATGGATACTCAAGAAAAAATCTGTGATAGATGTTAATAGTTGTCACTACACCAAGATATGCATATCCAAGTAGTCTAATTTTAACAATAAATTTCCTGGGTTTCTTCTTTCCTTCTCTTTCAAATCCTTTATTTTTTATTTAAGATTGAATTATTTATATTATTTCTGATATTGCATTGTGCTAAACTTTAAAATTAATTTTGAAATTGTGTTTCTGACCACTGCTGGCTAAAACACAATGAATTGATATATACACCCTACGCAGCCTCAAGCTGCAACGGTCTTTCGTTTTGCCTTTTTTTTTTTTTCTTTCAGCTACTTAGCCTATAGACATGTCTGTTCTGTTTCTTTATTTCCTTTGATTCTTTCAGAAAATTCCTGTACTTTTAGAATAGAGACACAGATTCTGCAACCTTCTTGCAACAATGCATTTGGAAGAGCACACCATTTAGTTTATTGCAATATTAACCTATTTAGAATTATAGTATTTATACTGAAGAGGCTTGAATCATTGAAGACCATTAGATCATTTGAAATCATATATATGAGATGATTAACCATTACATTTTATGTGATTATTCCCACACTCTGCGTAAGTCCCTAAGAGGGGGAAACTCTAGGATCTTCAAAAATGAAGACTCAACAAATATAGTGATAATATCTGAAATACTGAAATATTTCAGATATTTTTTTCATTCCACTGTAAAATATTTCTGCCATACTTCACCTCTAAGGATGTCTAGGTTTAGCCTTGTGTCAATAATTCTTAATGCAGCTTCTTGTTTAGATCAAAGATCCTATTAGATGTTAGTATTGCTTTCCCCCCCAAAAAACCCCACATATTATGTCTATTCATTCTGCTTAGTTTTTATGGTAAAGTATTTTATTAACCCTTATCCTGAGCAGGATCTCAGAATAAGTTAATTTGCTTGTTTATCTGCTATAAACACTGAATATGTTTGAAGGATATGCCCCCATTTTCCATGACTATTTCCTGCTTGCTTTATTCTAAGTTCTGCAATTATATTCCACAATGTTACCAAGCAGCTTGTTTAAAGGACCACAGGAGATGAATTCATCCGATCACTCTATACAATTAACATTTTTGTTAAAGATCATTCATCTATCTTTATATCATACTTATACTTTAGTAATAACAACTTAAAATTTATTTCTAGATTACTTCTGGAGGAAAGATTGTCTATCAGAGGACTTAGTAGTGATTTCTATTCAACCCTGGCAAAAACATCCCTCCAGTCAAGATCCCACTAGCAGAATCTGAGATGTTAATTATGTATCTAACGTACATTTTGTTCATTTGTGCTTTGCCAATTTTGTGTGTGTCTGTGTACAGGTGTTTTTAATCAGAGGTTTTGCAGGAAGAATTCAAATATGCACAAAAGCCTTACATTTGTGAATTGAATTGATGATCTCATGAAAGAGAAAATTAACCTTTTTGACAAGACGTATTTTTCTATTGCACAGTTTTGACTGGCATGAAGCATGTTACTCTCCCCCTCCCTGAAGATTCTGAATAAGTTTTTGTGATACGTTCTCCAGGACCAGTGTCAGATTAACTAGTTTAGGGTTATACGATCTCATTTGCCTTTTTGAATCATGGCACAGCATTAGTAATCTTCCATCAGCAGTATAGCTTGAGTGAACTGAGAACTTAATGATAACGTTAGAGGATTTTCCAGCAGTACTCTTTACCTTTGATCTCAACTTGCTCCCTCTCAAAATGCCTTGGAAGCCTTTAGCATAGGCTGCTTTCCCCACTGATTCCAATAGGTCTTGCAGAGGACCACAGATAGGTATATTTTTCTGCTGTTCTGTGTTTCACTTCAAAGTACAAACTACTTTTCAACAGATGACTATGTACTGCCAGGTTGGACAAAACCCATTCTCAAATTTCAGCGAGTCGTGCAATCATTATCTCTTAGCCCAGCTCCATAAGAGCTGCTGAGTTGGGCTGATCTGACATTGTCTCTTATTCCTGAATGCAATCTATGTTGAGTAGTTATTTAAAATGTAAGAAATAAAGCTTTGCTGTGCTGACAACACACAATACAGAATATACACAAAAATATATGTATAAATCTACGCTGCTTAATCAACTAGCACTCTTCATGTAGAGATTCCATAGATGGTTTAAGCACCAGTCATTCACAAAATTTGAAGACCCAGATGTAGTATTTAGCAGCTCTTAGTAGTCTAAATAAAGAGGATGATTTAAGGGAGTGTCTCGGGTGAAGTTTCTTATCTATTATGGAGATAATTTGCAAATAATGATAGAAAAAGGACTGCACTGCAGCTAAAGTAAACAGCCATCCCCAATGGTGATTTTAGGATACCAGGTATTCAGACGTCATTTTCCTGTCATTTGCATAGTAAATTCATATTTTACTTACTAAATATATCTCACAGGTTAACCTTCCAGGGCAAGCCTTGGGGATACATAAAAATTAAATGATGGAGGGTTTTTGTTTTGTTTTGTTTTTTCTATTTATTTGTTTTTTTTTCTTCTAAAACTTGTAAAGCTTTTCAAATACGAAACTCGGCAAACATATAATTATAGCCAAGTTTCAATGCAGAATAACAAAATCAATGCATACGCATTTTTTTCTTTGTTGGAAGCCAAAGAAGGCAAAAAAAGAATAACCGCAAAGTGTCAGACACAAAGAGTAAAAATTCTCAAGTTAGTTTTCATTCTGCAAAACTTATCTCGGAATTCTGCCCACAACAAGTTTTTTATATTGAGCTGAATATTATTTAATTGAATGTGTGTCTTCTTTGATAAATCCAGTGTAATTGTTGCCCTGTGTTTTCAGAAATCTTAGATAATATGAAAAATATTTTTTCTGCATAATATTTTGCAACAATACTTAATTAATTTGGTATCTTATTTTAAGTATCGCTCAATCAGTGAGGGATTTATCAGTCAGATAAATCAATGTGAAATAAACTGTAGTGTACTATGAAGATACATATTATCATACACTAAAGTACGTATATACACAGTATACATACCACTAAAATACGAAATGTATGGGTAATATACCAGGGTTAAACTACAACCATTGTTCACTTTAAAAGTTTACACTTTAATCTTATCCTTTGTAAGTAAGAGTAAAATAAGATTCAAAAGACTAAAAACAATTATAAATGAAAAAAAAAAAGCGGAAAAAAAGTGTATTTCATCCTGTGCATATATATAGTAACAATGAAAGGAAACATAAAGTGGGGTTTAGTTCTTTACATAGATACATAAAGTTATGCAAGCATGACTAGATATTTATCCTGCCTCAGTTTCTGGATCCCTTAGAAAGACATGTATTTTGGGAGCATGCTGAGGACTGGATATCTGTAACTGTCTTGGCACTGAATGTTTGAATTTGCACTCCCAAAAAACTTAGTTCCCAAATTCATCAGGCATTTTGGCCATGGCTTGTTAACATCCATGAACAGAAAAGAGTCAACAACTGATCAGAGGCACATGTGACATTATAAATAAGATCCTTGCATATGCATTGAGAATGCATTTACTCAAATGCAAAAATGTATATTTCTTTTTATTCATTGTCCAATGTGCCCTAACATTTTGATTTTGTGAGGATTTTGTGATATAGCCATACACTCTCTGTGCAATTGTAAGCACACCTAGCCTCACTGCCGCTGCAGAAGGGTGCAAGCTTTTTATGGGAATGCATATACATGCAATATCCTCTGTAGAAACAATCTCCACAGAAGGCATACCATCTGTCAGGCACAAGCAGATGTCTTGGATTTTTTGATCACTAAGAAATGACAGCAGGTACTTGGTCAATAATGGTAGATACATATGTTGTACCCAAACTCATGTGTCTAAAGTTAACAAAAAAAATGACATTGTTTCCATATCCCAATTTTATTCAGACATTTGTTTGATGTTAAGCTTCTCATATTGTTAAGAGGATCTCATATCATCCTCTATAGATGATAAGTATCTATAGAGGAACTTTAGATACCTTCAGATAAATTCAAAAGACACGAAGAAAGATCCATCAAATTAATTTTAAAAATCTGTTAGATAATGTTTTGTAAATATGTCGTACTCAAAACACTTGATATCTCCTATATACTTCAGCACTAGGCCTTTCTGTAAAATAAGTGAAGTTCAACATACCTCATAGGCCGCAAACTACTTTGTACTTACATAAAGTGTTTTGAGCCATCAAAATAAGTACAACATCTAAATACAACAAGGTGCAATAAAACATCATCTATTACGGATTGAAAATAATGTGCCAAGACAGAGTAATAGTACATGGTCCTGTAGAGAAGCTGAGAGAGAGTCTGGTGGATAGCAACTTAAATCCAGCCTTCCTCTCAAAGACTTAAAGTCCTCATTGTCTTGCATCCTTCTTCCTTCATTTGATCTTTAGAAGAGTTTTTACCTCCAAGCTCTTTTTTGCTGCATGGAATACCTTAAGGAAAAGGTGGAGGCAGAGCTGGAGAGACAGCAGCAATGAGAACAATGGTCTCTTCAATAACAGAGTCTTCCTGATATCCAGCAATGCTGAAGGCAAGGAGCATACATACCTGCCCAGTGTGGCTTGCTCTTCACCAGTTGGGCAGCAACACACAACCTACTGTGGAGCTGACAGTCTCCTCTCACAGAGCTTCTGTTTACAGAAAAGGTGATCCTTCGCTTTGACTTCAGCCGGATAGTACACTTCTGCAGTCCTACAGCCTCCCCACTGAAACGTGGTCTCTGAAACTAGGCTTCAGCTACTGCATTTTTGAGGAACTTTTCTTTTAGCTGTCACTGCTGCAACAGCATGTCCAGGGGTAAAGATTTCAGGACCAAAAGCTTATGTGGGAAACCTTATGGAAAATGTGATCACTATAGTCCAGGATCCAAGACAGCCATGCCTCACTGGAAACAGAGATATCAAAGTGTTTAAATCAGATGCTATAAAACTATACAGTATTCTGTTTATCACCCTGCCCATAGTGTTGCACACTAAACTGTCATTCTTTACGTTTTCTTGTTTCTACATGGGGGACAGTATTTTCTCCAGTGGAAAATTCAGAGGTGGAAACCTGAGTAATACCATTACAATGAAAGGAAAAAGTGAAACAAAGGCCCTGTCTAATAAATGGGCTGATTAGAAGGATATGAGGTTCAGATAACTGACTCCCACAGGTTTTGGACCTTTCTCTTTTCTTGAGAGGACTGATTGCAACATCTGGCTGCTTCTAGAAACTTGTGTTCTCATGAAGTCCTATGGCTTCCAGATAACCAGTCACACAAACTTTCAAAACAGCAAGACAGCCTGTACTGGAACATTTTGCATGTTAAACAGCATGTTGAAGGACATGAACATGTTCAAATAGGTCCAGTGGAGGGCCACGAAGATGATCAGCAGGCTGGAGCAGCTCTCCTATGAAGACAGGCTGAAAGAGTTGAGATTGTTCAGCCAGGAGAAGAGAAGGCTCTGGGCAGGCCTTATAGCAGCCTTCCAGTACCTACAGGGGTCTGTAGGAGAGATGGGGAGGGAGTCTTTATCAGGGAGTGTAGTGATAGGATGACGGATAACGGTTTAAAACTGAAAGATGGGAGATTTAGATTAGATATTAGGAAGAAAGTCTTTACAGTGAGGGTGGTGAGACACTGGAAGAGGTTGCCCAGAGAAGTTGTGGATGCCCCTTCCCTGGAGGTGTTCAAGGCCAGGCTGAATGAGGCTTTGAGCAACCTGGTCTAGTCAGAGGTGTTCCTGCCCATGGGATATCAGAGTTGGAACATGATGATCTTTGAGGTTCCTTCCAACTCTAACCATTCTGTGATTGTATTATTCTATGTCAAGGCATTTTGACTAGGGCTGTATCAGCTACCAAAGGGAACAATTATTATCACGAAGCCCAAGAGGCAAGTATTGGGGATCCAGTATTTGTACTAGCTCTAGAGATAGTCTTTGCCTGGACTCTTTAAAGGCAACTTTGACAGAAAGCTGTAACTGGTCTAGGGCAAGTAGGTGAATAAGACTGAAGGTGAACAATGCAAAAAGATAGTTTCCTTTCTACTTTGAGAGCACACTGCACCTATCAAACCAAACCTGGTTTGCCTCACCATGGTTGCAGGAATCCATATTACTTTTCAGGTCCTGCTAGTATGGTGGTTTCAAAATGCAGTATTTTGTCAGTTGGCTGTGCTATTCTGGGGACAAGGAAGAAAAGCAAGATGCCTGGTGCCAGTGAAATTATGTAAAACTACATCTCCTGCTATGCCATATGTACATGAGTAGTGTTTGCATATGAACGGCAACATAAGTAAGATCGTAAATTATGGCAATGTAAATACAAAGCTTCTAAAAATGAACTGAAAACAACCTAAACTCTAAGCATTTCACAACTTGATCATTTTATCACCTTTTAGTATAGATAAACCAAAGGTTTAGGAAAAAAAATATGAAAATCTGGAATGGAACATTATAGCATTTGTTCACACTATGAGCTGTCAACAATCATGCATAATTTACAATTGCAGCCGCTAACAATTTAACTGTGTTTTTCTCTGCTTGAGGAGCTGAGTTTTCTTACGTGTCCCTGAAGAGATTATAGTTGGTCCTAACAGCTTCTTGTAAATAACCCATCCTTCCCCTGTACAGAGTGCAAATTTAGATTTCACAGATTATAGCCCTAAATTATAAACACTGGTCTTCCCTACTGTCACAGCATCATTATGTAATCCAAGTTTATTAATTAAAGAAGCATTAACAAAAAGAAATAACATCAAATTCCCTTTGTCATATTGGCATACAATAACATGTTAAAATATACAAACACTATGTCAAAAAGTTCTTAAATTGTAGTAGCCCACTTAGTCCTTTTCCCAAAATGTGACCTTTCTGAGGAATATAGCTTTTGTAATGCCCAATACCAATTTATAATTTTCTTTTGGTTTTAAAAGAGAGAATGCTTTAGAACATCAAGGGGTTTTATGCAAGGGAACATTAAATTTACATGAAACAAACAGAAGTGATGTGAGGAATTTTTTGTTTGTTTTCTGGCTTTTTTTCCTCTTTATTATTTTTTTCTTTTTTTTTCTCCTGTGTAGGAAGGGTATGTAATATTAAAAAAGAACTCCTCTTTGAATGCATTTCTTTTTATAGTTGGATGAAACTGAAATCTACAATATGACATGCTCTAAAAGCTCAGTCATTAAATTGCCACAGCAGCGAACAATTTTCTCTCTGTTTCATGATTTATTTTTCATAAAAAATGTTTTGTTCTCATGTACAACCTGTTGGTAATCTTTGCATTAGGTCTTTCATCAAAATATTAGATTAAAAGGCATAAAAATTCAATAAAATCTGTACTTATGCAATAATATTTAGGACATACTATAATGGTACTACTAAAACTGCCAAATTGATAAGTCTGGAATACTCAAGAAAGATGTTATTCTTGAGTGACCTTGTAATTGGGAACTAATAGAAACGGAGAAATCAGACTTACAAGAAAGGACTTAAACTTCAGTCTCATATATGGCAGTAGATTTGTAATTGATGTATTTGTTCATGACATTTTCTAACACAGAGTGTTCTTATAACAAGCTCAGAACCCTTGTTAATGGGAACATTCACTGATGCAAAAAGAAATGCCAAACAGGTAAATGGGAGTTCACACATTCCAGCTGCCTAAGAGCTGTTCTGTCACAGGGATACTGGTTTAAGGTTTAGTTGCCTTCTGCCCTGTACTATGTACTAAAATAACAAATTTTCTAGGATAAAATCTGCAACATTACTTAGTTTGTAAAAAAAGGTCACAGTTTCTCAGCATCTGTACCAGTTACTGCCTAACTGCAGAAGTACTAAAGCTATTGGAATATACAGTATTACCATCAAAATACCCTACATTACTCACAGGACATACTCCATAGCACAGTTTGTCAGGATGACATCTGCTTTCTCCTTAATCCATTCCAGGACGTAAAACCTAGGCTACCTTCTATGTATGTTAACCACAAAATCCAATCTGATAATTATTTATCTGAAATTACTAAAGGATTCAATACTGTAGAAAACAGTGACATGGACTGTTGTGTACCCATTTTGTTCAGTAACTCAGCAAGTATGCTACTGTACCTGACTGTAGGATAACCCAGCTCAATCACTTAATCTCAAAAAAATAATCTGACCCAATATCATCCTGGCCTGTATCAGAAATAGTGTGGCTAGCAGGAGTAGGGAAGTGATTGGCCTCTGTATTTGGCACTGGTGAGGCCCTGCCTCGAATACTGTATCCGGATTTGGGCCTTCATTACAAAAAAGCACTGAGGTTCTCTACCATATCCAAAGAAGGGCAACAAAGGTACAGTGGGGTCTGGAGAACAAGTCTTATGAAGAGGGGCTGAGGGAACTGGGATTGATTAGTGGGGCGGAGACTGATGGAAGACCTTAGCGCTCTCTCCACAACTACCTGAAAGGAGGTTGTAGAAAGGTGAGGGTCAGTCTCTTCTCCCAAGTTAAAAAAAAAAAAAAAAAGAGGAAATGGCATCAGGTTCCACCAGAGAAGGTTTAGCATGCATATAAGGAAAAATTTCTTCACAGAACGGGTTATCAAACACGGGAACAGGCTTCCCAGGGAAGTGATGGAATCACCATCCCTGGAAGTATTTAAAAGACATGTAGATGTGGTGCTCAGTGACATGGTTTAGCGGTGGTTTTGGTAGCATTAGGTTAACCACTGGATTTAATGATTTTAAAGATCCCTTCAACCTAGACAATTCTGTGATCTTTTATGTGGATGCTGAGCCAGAAGCTAATAAATTTCATTATAGCTGGAGAGCCAGAAGATTGTTCTCTCTTATGCTGCCTTGTTGAAATTCATTCACTTTTGATGGGCCAGGGAACAAGACTATGGTTGTATATCCCAGAAGCTGAAATATGTTCTCTCTTATGTAGACAAAGGACATTGAGCAATACGTTTTTATGATGCTAAATAAGAGGGAGATAAGGACTGATTCCTGGCCTCAAGGATAAGTAAGTAGCACAGACTATCTTGAGTCCACAGGGCTTTGGGCTAGTTCCTTTTAAACAGGTGTGTCTCTGTGGCCCAAAAGAGTAAGAAAGCAAGCTACAGACAGTGCAGTGTTAGCAATCACAGTGGTCAAGCTCATCCCCTAACTCCTTCTTATTTAATAGCATAAATATTTTCTCCGATTCCATACTAGGCTCAAGAGCATTTTAAAATGAGCTTTATTAAATATTCAGCAAAGTACATCTCTCTCATCAAGCTGGATACTCCAGTTCCTAAGTTATGTGTACATATTCTGCCTCTGGCAAATGTAGTAACTCTTATAAAGACTTGATAAGAGGTTTTGAATGCAGGTAGATCAAAGCATTCCTCAGAAATGATGAAGATACAAGTCGTAATCACCTAAACGAGAAGCAAGACCTTACCCTAGCTATGCCACAAACATAGCTAAGAGCTCTGACCCTTAGATTACCCATTTAATCTTTCTCTAGTTTATGCCTGAGGAGCGGATGATCAAAATGCTTCAATCTCAGTAGAAACATCTGTACTTGTGAGTTTTGTTTGTTGCTCTGCTTGAGAAAGACAGAACTGACACTGCATACGTTTTTATTAAAATTTTCTTCAAATTGGTTTAGGTGATGTGCCTAATTAAGTAACTAGAATATTCCTAATTTTTGCACTCATGGATTCACTTCTCGATCAAAACATATTTCAGATATCCAGTTTTGTGGGCCTCATTCATTCAAGAATCACTGAATTCTTAAGCACTCTTTTGTCCACATCCCAGTGGTGAAGTTCTATGTCAGCTGTGCTCCCCAAAACTCTGAGCTTTATTCTTTTTTTCCCTTTAGCTATAACAGAAGGAAGATGATTTAATAATGTTTTTTCAGTGTGTCCCAATGATGCTTTGATTTAATTTTTCTAATGGTTTCTCAAGTAAATGAAATTCCCTTTGCACTGGACACTGGAATCAATTTGATTATTCTCCCTATCCCCCTGCAGAACACACTGCTAATTACCAGGAGAACTAAACTGCAAGACATTAATATGGCAAAAGACAACTGAACAGTTTTGTGTTAATTGTTTCAGAATAAATCATAACAATCACTTTATCCCCATTTTGTTTTATTCGATTCAAAATAAGTAATAAGAATCACTTGATGGCCAAAGGCATGATTTAACAATTAAGAAACAACCAAAACCATGCTGGGCCAGGGACCACAGACTTGGGCTGATATACCTGGCTTTTCATCAGAGAAATATAGACCCTGTAATCCCAGAGACAAATGACAAGGCATGTGTGTACTGGAGGAACACAAAGAATTTCAAAAGACAAGAATTATTCTTCATTTAATACTGCCCCTGGCTATGCACATATTTTTTAACTAATCTAGCTTCTTTACAGTCCTCCAGTTAATGTTTTCTGATTGAATTAATCTACAATTAAGATAATAATAATTGATTTTCCTTTGATTAACTGAGCTCAGGATATCATAGCATAGAGTATAATCCATAAAAAGTTTTTCTCTTACCTCTCACTTTTAATCTTACTTAATGATCTGTTAGTGCAGACACTTCGTTTTGTTTTCTTTGTTTGGTTGTTTTTGGTGGGTTTTCTGTTTGGGTTTTTGTTTGGTTGGTTGGTTTGTTTTGTTGGTTTTTTGTGGTTTTTTTTTGGGGGGGGTTATTCAAGTAGTGGCAATTGATGCTATCATACACTTTCTTGACAAAAAAAATTAATATTTTGTACCAAAATTTTGCACAATAAAAAATAAGCAACAAAACCTAACAATATTTTAAGTAGATTGCTAAAAAAGAAAATTCATTAGTATTTTTAAAAGGTTACCTTTGCATATACTTAACACTAGAAAATATATCATTGAACTAATTTTCACAATTAACTAGTCCCCAGTAAATTTTTCTTTTTAAATATAATTTCACAATAAAGAAAGAGTTACATGATTCCCTAAACGTTAAACAACATCCTTTCACAAAATCACAGAATCACATGGGATTGGAAGGGACCCCTGGAGATCATCTAGACCAACCCCTGCCAAAGCAGGTCCAACTAGAGCAGGTTACACAAGAACTTGTCCAGGTGGGTTTTGAATGTCTCCAGAGAAGGACACTCTACCACTCCCTTGGGAAGCCTATTCCAGTGCTCTGCCACCCTCAAAGTAAAGAAGTTCCTCCTCATATTTAGGTGGAACTTCTTATATTCAACTTTGTGCCCATTTCGTCTTGTCATATCCCTGGGCACCACTGAAAAAAGACCAGCCCCATCCCCTTGACAGCCACCCTTTAAGTATTTATAAGCATTGATCAGATCCCCTTCAGATCAGCCTTCTCTTCTTTAAACTAAAAAGACCCAAGTCCTTCAGCCTCTCCTCGTAAGGGAGATGCTCCAAGCCCCTAATCATCTTTGCAGCCCTCTGCTGTACCCTCTCCAGCAGTTCCCTGTCCTTGAACCGGGGAGCCCAGAACTGGACACAGTACTCCAGATGGGGCCTCCAGATAGGGCACAGTAGAGGCAGAGGATAACCTCCTTCGACCTGCTTGTCACACTCTTCCTGATACACCCCAGGATGCCACTGGCCTTCTTGGCCACAAGGGCACATTGCTGGCTCATGGTCATCCTATTGTTTACCAGGACTCCTAGGTCTTTCTCCTCAGAGCTGCTCTCCAGCAGGTCAGCCCCCAACCTGTACTGGTGCAGGGGGTTATTCCTCCCCAGATGCAGCACCCTACACTTGCCTTTATTGAATTTCATCTGGTTCCTCTCTACCCAACTCTCCAGCCTGTCCAGATCTCGCTGTATGGCAGTACAGCCCTCCATCGTGTCAACCACCCCTCCTAGTTTTGTGTCATCAGCAAACTTACTGAGGGTACACTCGATCCCCATATCCAGGTCATTGATGAATATATTGAAGAGGACTGGACCCAGTACTGACCCCTTTGGGACTCCACTTGTTATAGACCTCCAACTAGATTCTGTGCCACTAATAACAACCCTCTGAGCTCTGTCTTTCAGCCGGTTTTCAATCCACCTCACTGTCCATTCTTCTAATCCACACTTCCTAAGCTTACCTATGAGGATGCTGTGGGAGATGGTGCCAAAACTGAGTTATACGGTACTCCCTGCCATCTGCCAAGCTCACTATAAAAGCTGAAGTTTACAGATAAACCATTCAATTAATGTGTATGCTATTCTAGAAAGGAAAAGAATAACCAACCAAAAATTAAAACCAAAACAAACCCAAACAATCAGGCAAACACAACCAAACTGCTAGAAGTATGAGATTGGTGGAGATATTAAAATGCCTTAAGATAAACTTTGAACTATAGTCCATTTTAAATTGTCTCATAGCCTCTGTTGAGGCAGTTTCACATAGTATCACACATTTCTTCACAATTTATGCTTGCTTCTGTACTACTCATAGGAAGTGAGGAAACCATAATGTAGATATACCTGTTTCTCTTGAGAAGACAGAGTTAATAAGAGAAATAGATCAAGTCCTAGTTTGCAGCTTAGTGACTCTGACAATCGGTGGATTTTGAGCTTTTTTTTTGACTCCCGCCTCCCATCAATGGCCACTTCACTGACTCTTGGATTGTAAGGAAGCATTTTTATTCTAAATAGCGTTATGTGTGATATTAGTGACTGGAGCAGCAACTCCTTCCCCATAAATTTCAGACAAGCTAGATTCTCAGAAGAATCTAGAAAGGCCTGAGAATGGTACCAAGAGAAGTGCAAACTAGAAGCTTCATTCAAGCAATTTCATTTACAGAGGTAAAAGATGGAATCTCAAGAAACTGCCCTATTTAGAAATCTGACTTTGTCGCAAATATGACTAAAGAAAAATACAAAACTTGCTGAAGAAGTGCTAAACTAAGTGCCAGAAGATTGAAACTGAGCTCCCAATCCTGAAAACAGTGACCTTCACCTACCCAGCTTCTGAACCTAGTGCTGAAGTCTGAAGGTAGGCTATACCAGTTCTATATATCCTGTAGGTCCTTAGTTAAACCGTACCTTAGTTTTGACATCTTCAGGGATGTCAAATCACAGTTCTCTACTGCTACCAAACATAACCCATGTTTCAATGGACTTTTCCATTATTTCAGTGTAGAAACAGAGTAGACTAGAATGTGATTGGAATATTGGTTCAAGAGGCAGGAGTAGAGGGGTTTTTCTTGTGCTGACTGTGGTTTTATTTTTTTTTTCTTTTCATAAATAATTTACTTTAGATCAAGAAAACATATTTGGAGTGAATCATCTAATTGCCCGTTTGTCTGGCTTTGGTTCTTATCACAGTACAGTCTTTGACCATATGAACAAGTTTCCCTTTGTGTGAGATCCTCTAGACGTGTACCAACTGTGTTCCACGCTGCAGTGTGGACATTCAGTTTACAGTAGCCTATCAGAGGCTGATGTGAAGCTTATAGTGTGGATATTGCGATAAATTGGATATAAAAAAGCAACTTTTCACCCCACAGAATCATTCCTATTTAAAAAAGCAACTTTTCACCCCACAGAATGACTCCTATTGCACTATGTGCTTATATAAATGAGTTGTAAAACATAAGAACTCCTTGGCAGGTATAAGTCCATAACACTCAAAACATTTCTGATCTCCTGTGACACTGAGTACATTTACATTACCAAGGGGAATGAGCTCAAATACAGGACCTCTGATTGTTCACAAACTTTATCTGTTAATTTATGTCCTACTTCTGTTTTTGATGAATATAAGTAGGCCCATAGAAGCAGCTCTGCTGTGGACAGAACCAGCTTCATGCAGTGTGGCTGTGAGCCAATTGCTGCCAAATGGCCTCAGGGCAAGGACTCGGTCCCTGGTCGTCTTTTATTTAGCAGAATAGAAAGAGTTATAGAGGTCTTCGGTAAGAAGTGAGCTTCATGGATAGCCCACAAATGGTTCCACTGCTCCCTCAGACTGTGGAATCTATTTATATGCATTTGCATAGAAAATTTTGGATTTTTTGTCACCTTTGCATATTTTTTATGAAAGAGAAGACGTTATACCATGAGTTTATAGACCTAGAAGAGGCCATCAACAGCGAGAAAGACTTCTCTGGCTGCAATATTTAAAAGGTTTAGAAGGACACCCCCCCATATTTACAAAGCCTGGAAAACATTGTGTGTTTTCCAGAAAGAAAGGCATGACTCACTTTGAACCATTCCAATTTCATCCTCACATCCCACATACATTGGCATTTAGCAACTTCTTCTGCGTAGAGCAGCCTAGAACAACCAGTCTCCTGGAAAGTACACATCCTCAACTCCTTATTACAAGAAAGCTTTTTGTCCTGTACCCAGCCTCCCTTGATTAATTTTCTATCCAGCAAGTGCTTTTACTGCTTGAGCAGTAAAGTTTTCTCTCTGCCCTTTTCTGCTGGAGATAGATAGAAAAGGAGAAGGAATGAAGAGGCAAAAGTAGTTATACTCTCACCGAAGTTAACTGTGGAAGACAAAAAACTGAAAACTATCTACCACTAAAAAATGGAATGGTGGATAGTCTCCAGTTAGCTAAAGCCAAATTTCTGTTTTCAACATGGGGGTAGTGTCAAATGTTTCCCTGTTCCCCTCAGCTCTCTCATTACAGAACACCCGTGA
The DNA here is from genome assembly GCA_026546715.1 of Gallinago undulata. Lineage (NCBI taxonomy): Eukaryota > Metazoa > Chordata > Aves > Charadriiformes > Scolopacidae > Gallinago > Gallinago undulata. Next base: position 157,425,605 of record JAOTQQ010000001.1, on the reverse strand, counting down.
ATTCATACCATGCGTCCTGAGAAGCTTACTTCATGGAGAATGCTCTCTATATGCCAGTATTTTCTAGACTAGAATAAGGACAACAATTATGAATTCTGCTTAGGCAAAAGAAAAGAAAAAAAAATACAGTAAGACTGGTAGAGCCCTGGAACTGGTAGTTCCAAAATTCTGTCGAGATTTTTAAAACTTAACTGGACAATTCCCTAAGCAATCTGATTCAACTTCTGAGGTAGTGCTGCTATGAGCAGGAGACTGGGATAGCTGACCTCCAGAAGTCTCTTCCAATCCATATTTCATATGACTCTATAAACCGAATCCGAAATTTGCAAAGACTGAGGTATACAAGTCAGTATGTGATGACAGTAGGTCTACCATGGATATCAATGGACTTTCTGGGACAGAACACTTAAGGGGAAAGTGGTACAATCTGCTACAAATACTGAATATTTTACATCTGAATAATAAAATTTACATCTGATTTTCTTGGACACTGGGCAGCTATGTTCTAACAAGCTGGCTGAGAGAAGGCTGGCACTCTGTAAACCCCAGCATCTGTCCCATGTTTGTAGAAAGAAGGATGAGGTCAAGCAGATGTTATTTACATACATGTGCTACAGATGCATATAGTCCTTGCTGGTGGAGACATACACTGTGACTGGATAAATGAAAAATGAGATTTTAGCTGAAGAGCAACCTGCTTTTAGAGCACAGTTGTGGACAGTCAGACAATTGCCTTTGTTTTTTACCAGTCAAAAGCTGAGGACAGGATAGGGCTATAAACTTACTGGTCTACTCATGTGGCCTTTGGTTATGGTAATGGTCATAGGATGAGCTTTTCATGCTCAGGATGTTTCATAGGATTTTTCTCTAATACAAGGGTATTTTTTTATTGGTGATATGCTGGTGTTACCTGTGACCTATTAAAAGAGGTGGTGATGGACTCTTGATGTGTAGCACCCCACTGCTAATGTGAACACCTCAGGGCTTAAAAAAACATTGTATGGCAAGCTGTGATGACAGAATCACAGAATTGTAGGGGTTGGAGGGGACCTTCAGAGATCATTTAGTTCAAACCCCCCTGCCAAAGCAGGGGCACCAAGAGCAGGTGGTGGGATGTCAGTCTTCAAAGCAGAGGTACTCTACTACTCAAGTAGAAATTGAGCTCTCTTGAAATGTTGACCAATGGGCTATATTCTTGATGAAGAAAACCACATATTTCAAGTTACTGAAAGAGAAAGAATTGCCTTTTCTACACCCTTTTTGCCTCACTGGAGATTAATTCCTTTAGTTTGTGTCTATTAAGTAAGGGAGAAACAGAAGAAAGAAAAGAAATATTGCATATAGCTTATGGAGAATTGTGAAAAAATCTGCAAAGAGAGGGTTATATGTGTCTGAAGGCACCTCACAGGGAGGAGGGAAGAAAAAAGAGAGAGATAATCCCTGATTCTTAATCCCTGATGGAGAGTTGCCTTCAGTTTCTTGGAGAAAGTGCAGAAACAAATGGAATAGGAGCTAATGCCTCACTTCCCTGTGGCTATAAAACAGTAGTTGGGACAGTTTATAGGCAATAGTTAACACAGATTAGCAATTTGAGAAAATCCACAACAGTTAAATATGTGTCCACTCTCATGTTACATCACGTACATTTCAATTTGTAGACTGGAGTATCATTAGATATTTAGACTTCTGTAAATATGACTCCCCACTCCTAAAATCCTCTAAGCATTAGAACACACACACAACAATCAGAATATCTTTCTTTATGTGGCATCAATAAACAGCTATATGTAAATAATAATTTGCATTTGTCTTTACTAACATAGATTTTAATGGCATGTCTGTACTCCAGAATGTTAATTACCAATAAAATTTGTTATTTTTGCATATCTTAGAGGGGGATTAAAATATCAATCTTACTTCCAGGGAAAGAGAAAAATTGAGCAATACATGTAGAAAAATGTACAATAACATCATTTATTCCTTTCTTTAATTATCATATGATATATAAATCTAGTATGATAGGTTTTCAGTTTTTAAGAAATGAAGTTATTTTGGAACCCAGTCAGAAACACACACCTGATTCAAGCTCTCTATGGGATTGGGTTTTTTGCAACTCCAACCATTCCTGGAAATATGGGAAGTGGTCTGTCTTATTTTAGGAGATAGGTTTTTCTGTTAGAAAGTGGAGGAGTCTCACTTAGCAAATTCTCAGGAGGTTGGTGATGGAGTCAGTTTGATTTTTCTTGTACAAAACGATAGAACACTTCTAGTCCACTGAGATATTCTGGCCAACTAGAGGCAGTATTACAATATTGTTTTAAGAGCAAGTTAGCTAACAAATCACCTGTAATTGTAAAAGGTGACCTAAGAAATATATCTTCATATTTTATAAGAGCCTTTAGTGTCCTGTTCATCAAAGTCCAAACTGTGGGAAAACAACTTGACTGAGCTACCTTCTACATTCATGCACATATTTAACACCTACTCACACATGGTTTATTAAGTTTTACTTTAAGAAATCATTTATATGAGTTATGTCTCAGGAATAGTATTTCTCTAATTGCCATTCAAAAAACACAACTATTAACTGAACTGTTTTAGATAGCCAACCTGGAATAACCGATAGTTATAAATTGTAAAGCAAACTCCACAACAGAATTTATTAAAAAAGAAATAATATCACTCTTTTGTGATCACTGAGCATCACTGAGCACACAGTAATCTTTTTTTTTTTTTTCCTGTTGTTGTACACAGCATGTAGGTTACACTATAGTACTTCAATGGCATACATGCCAGACGGTTCCTTCTCTGGGTTTTCAAGAGGCTGGCACATTCCTGGTGGGCATTATGGACGTAGTTATTGTGTATGTAACACTGAGGCTTGATGAACTCATAATCAAAACAATGTAAGGTACTACCATTTCTAGGTTTTTTCAGTCCTGTGAGACACCCTTCCTCTCACTCCACTTCTCACCTGGAGAAGCACATAGCTAGAAGGGACAACACTTACAGATCTCTAACAGTGCTTGTTGCCTTTTGCTCTTTTAGCAAAGTAGTAGGAAGAAAGAATGTTAGAGCCAACAAAATAAAAAAAAATCTTTGATCTTTGGACAATGGTGGGAAAAAGGTGGCATTTGTATTAACTTCCAGCATTACATAGTCTAAAGCTGTGAATGATGGTAGGCACAGAGGAAGGAAATGATGAGTGAAAATGTAAAGCTGAGGAAAAAAAAAAAAAAAGCAGCAGAGAAAATTCCATTACCAAAGGATAGACTGTATTCTCCCAGAGACAAGAAAGGGAAAGACACTGCCCATAAAAATGGCATTAACACTGAGAAAAAATGAATTAACCTATGTAGAGTAAAATAAAAACTAAAAAAAAAAAAAAAGATAAAAAAATGAGGAGGAATGTCATCAACTTTGGCACTATATTTTATACCACAATGATGTCAACAGTATGATGTTTGGATAATGTCCAGGACTCCTCAGGGTGCAAACTGCTGAAAAGTAGCTATCAGAAAAAGGTGGAAAAAAGGAAAGACAAACAGACAGGATAGAGATCACAAGAGAATCAGCCATATAACTAAGGGAACTAGCACAGTTTACAACAGGTACTTTGCTATGTGTGTTAGACTTTTTTAATCACAGCGAAGAGAAGAAGAGATAAGGTGTTAAATCAAAAATTCATGTCATAACTGGACTATGTTTCTGAAATAAATAGGAAACATGCTTTCTTCCAGGGGAAGTTCTTACAATAGGTAGCTATAACTATGGCAGAATTGCCACCGCACACTTAGCAAATACTTTATATATCTCCTTGCCTTACAGGGGTGTCTTTTCCATCTGAGGTAGGATATCACTCTGTTTTTATGAATGAGTACCAGTCAAGAATGAGACTCTGGGTACCAGTCTAATTAATAAGTAAATCATAACAGTGACAGCTGTGAGATTCATTTTGGTCTCTGTGCAATCAGGAAATATTCAGTGTGATACAGAACTGTTATGGAACTACAGGACTGAATTTGTAATTATATGGATATGATTCTTGGAAAGCTGATTAAAGACCATTGCATTGCTTTCAGGCATTGGTGCACCACAATTTTAGAGAAGTAAGGAAAACAGTGTTTTTGTAGAAATTCCTTCCAATCCTTCCAGTAAACAAGATATAGAAAGGGAACACTATGATACAGTTTTTTGTGCTCCTACCATGATTTAGCACATGGACCCTTTTACGCTACCTATTTTAAACAGTGAAACAACATCCTCCCTAGAGAGCAGTTAGTACTCCTTTCCTCCTCTGCAACACTGCTTTTATTGTTTTATTATTACTCCACTTCTTCTTCAGAGTTAATTACTAAATGTTATTCAAATAGATAACACAAGGAAAAGAAAAATGGTTGCAGAGAAATTGGAATGCTGGCATTTTATTTTCTTCCTTTAATGGACTGCTCCTTTTAACAGTGTTTCTATCTCATTTTCCGGTGTTATGATAAAGCTTATGTTTGTCAAATTATCCTAAGAAGGAAGCTGGTGCTGTCTAAAACTGATTTTAATAGCCTTTTTCAGCACTGCTAGCATAAATGGCTCACAGATTGCTTCTACTTTGATTCTCATTCATACATGAACTTTGGAAACTGATTTCCTCTGACTGTTTCATTGATCAGACAACACAAAAAGAAAAGATGTGAAAAAATCTGCATTTCTTAAAAATACACTGAAAGCACATTATTAGAATATCAAACACAGAGGATTATACATTTGTATTTTTTCCCCTGTAATGTGTTTTGAAATTCAATCTGAAATACTGTAACAGAATGAAACTTCATTGCAGTAAAGTATCTTGCTTCACCTTGCCAAATAATTGTGTAGTATCACAGACACTTCCATAAGAGCTCTTAGATGGTAGTCAATGGACAGTATATTAGTGCCAATGAAGAGAATGATAAGCATTAAACTTTTATAATTTAATTTAATAATTATAATTAATAATTAATAATATAATTAATCTTGCAGGTGTATATCAAGTGGCTATAATCAAAAGTGAATTAACAGAAATACTCTGTGAATGTTAATCACAACAGCCAAGCTGATTTTAATGGCAAATATTTACTAGCAAATATAAAAAGACTGGTTATATGGTGAAAATTCTAGTTAAAAGTTTAAATTAACCCTAACAGCTTATTTGAAGGCACCCAAGAGGAAAATTAGATTGCTGATTCCTATGGCTACAGCTCCTTCAACAGTCACGTTTCTAATTTATTTATGGGGAATTTTTTTCAAGTCTTATTTTTAATGGAACTATTGGGTAGGAGAACTGTGAATTTCTCAATATTATTTTATAAATTTAGTATTTACATTACATTTTTAGGATTTACAGTGCTTCCTTGGAAGATAATGATAAGGGATTTACAAGAGTTTTACAGTTAGGTAATTTTAGTCCTCAATTTTCATTCTGTCTTAAAGTAGTTTGTGCCTTAATATTATCAGGAAATACTGTTCGAAAATGTTACAGAAACCTGTTTCAATGGAAGCTAATACAGAAAGATCAGGACTGTTTTATTTAAAGGGACCACAATTTCAAGTCCTGCCTGTTGATGTGGATATAGGAACAGTAAAGACCATTCGGAGACATTTTCAATTAAAAAAATAAAGTAATATCTTTTTCTTTCAGTGAGTAATACACGATAAACATGGCTTTGAAATAAAATCCTATGCATTTTATGCATTTAATTATGCATTTAATTCCTCTTAAAATAGGCAAGCATGATTATTTCATTGTTTTCCTTACGTAATAATAAAATGCAAACTATTGTATTGATTACCTGATATTCAGGTAATTTGGAATAATCATGTAAAAATAGTTATGAAAATAACTGTACTTCCATAGGCTGGTTGGATTGTGTGGATCTACTTATAAGCACTGTCTAATTTGCTTGATGTATTTTTAATGTTAATGGTTTAATTGTAGAAGCTAGCTGGAAGCTAAATACAGTCAATCCACAACTAACTGCATTTTTATTCAGTACAAAAAAAAAAAAAAGTATCTCCAGTGTTTTTTTCCTCTATACTAAGGAATATTGTAAACCCTGTGGTTCTTAGAGATTTTTTTTGTTGCTTTCCTTTGAATGCGGAGCTCAGATTTATACTGCTAATTTTTAAATATTTAAAATGAGGTGAGTTGTATTGTACCTTTATAGATCTGTTTCTCTTCCAGAAGCAGAACAAAAAACAAATTGCTGGATTAATCCACTATATGTTGTCATTTAATATCTCTGCAGTAGAGGGCTGGATTAAATTAAAAATTTGGAGCTCTCTGTATGATAACTGGACAGAGGTAAGCATCTCTGAAAGGTAATTCAAAACTTAATTATTTAATCATCTTGTTTCTCTGGTAACTACAAAGGGAGTCTAGAATGATGAGGCTCTGAAATTTAGTGCATTGCAATAGGTAGAATAATTCTCCAACACTTATAGATAAATATATATACACACACATGTAGATGTAGGTGTGTGTGTGTGTGTAGAAATATATATATATATTTATAGAGAGAGATTTTATCCTTTATCAGGGAGTGTAGCAATAGGGGTAATGGATTTAAACTGAAAAAGGGCAGATACAGATTAGATATTTGGAAGGAATTCTTTACTATGAGGGTGATGAGACACTGTAACAGGTTGCCCAGAGAATCCATGGATGCCCCATCCCTGGAAGTGTTCAAGATCAGGCTGGATGGGACTTGGAGCAACCTGGTCTAGTCAGAGGTATCCCTGCCTGTGGAAGAGCAAAGTTGGAACTCAATGATCTTTAAGGTTCCTTCCAACTCTAACCATTCCATGATTCTGCGATATCTACCTCTGCTGATCCTTTATGCTCATGTGAGAGATGACCAACCCTGTATCTCCCAAAGGGGTAGAAAGGATCAGAAGAGGCAGATATACAGAGACTGGCTTCTGCTCCCTCATCACGCTGCAGACTGGACAATCTAGACTACATGCATGACAGCTTTCTCAGCTGGCTGCTCTGATGCTGGGATAAGAGGGCCAGGAACTTGGAATTAGAGGGTAGGAAAGCCAAGCAGCTGGGATGGAGTTAATTTTCTTTGTAGCAGCTACTGTTTCTCAGATTTGGTATGAAAGGAATATTGATATAGTATATTGTTGTTGCCAGGTGATTATATTATTCAAGGACTTTTCAGCTTCCCATAGAAGGCAAGAGGAAGCACAGACATAACAATCTGGCCAATGGAATATTCCATACAATAGATTTTATGCTTGGTTTATGGCTGGAAGGCAGGAATCTTAGCAATCACTACTTGAGACAGGCCGGACAACCAATTCACCTGGTGGTGAGAGTGACTTGGGTTTCACTGAATTTCACTGAATTATTTTTAGAGTTGGAAGGGACCATAGAGATCATCTAGTCCAACTCCCCTGCTGA
>JAOTQQ010000001.1:157382347-157403601 GCA_026546715.1 Gallinago undulata | reverse complement strand
GTCTCGGGAGGTGATTCTACCCCTCTACTCTGCACTCGTGAGACCCCACCTGGAGTACTGTGTCCAGTTTTGGAGTCATCACAGGAAGGACATGGACCTGTCGGAACGGGTCCAGCGGAGAGCCACGAAGATGATCAGAGGGATGGAGAAGGCTCCGGGGAGATCTCATAGCAGGCTATCAATATCTGAAGGGAGCCTACAGAAGAGCTGGAGAGGGACTCTTTACAAGGAAGTGCAGCGATAAGACAAGGAGCAATGGTTTTAAATTGGAAGGGGAGAGATTTAGATTAGATATTAGGAAGAAATTCTTTACAGTGAGGGTGGTGAGGCACTCGAACAGGTTGACCAAGGAGGTTGTGGATGCCCCATCCCCGGAGGTGTTCAAGGCCAGTCTGGATGGGGCTTTGAGCAACCTGGTGTAGTGGGAGATGTCCCTGCCCATGGCAGGGGAGTTGGAACCCAATGATTTTTAAGGTCCCTTTCCAACCCAAATGATTCTGTCATTCTATGATTCTATGATGTATGACTTTCATAGGTCACATAGAAGCTCAGTAAGTCACATGCGTCTTCTGAGGGGATAATCTTTTTGAAGTCAGGTTTTCAAAGCTCTCATTAAAAGAAAACAGATCTTGGAGTCTCTTCATAGATAAGTCAAGTCTATGGTCCAACCAAGGTCACCTCTAGCAACCTGGTCTAACTGAAGATGCCCCCACATACTTCAGGGAGGTTGGATTTGATGATCTTTAATAGTCCCTCCCAATACAAATTATTCTACGATTCTATGATTCTGCGATTCTAATTCTTCATGACTATTGTTTGACTGTAATAAAGAAAATAAATATCTCAACAGTCCTCTGAAGAGAAAATCACAGACCTCCTGCCTTTTTACAGATCTCTTATGGACTCTGTCTGTCACATACATTAATTCTTAGTACTTTGATTCCCGAGTCCTGAGCACACAAATCCCCCATATATCATAGCTTGCTCTCCTCCTTAGAGTTATTTCATATAAGCAGGATTTGCCTTTGGTATTGCTACATAAAGCATTGAAAGAATAAACATTACGTCACTGGAATGAGGAACCATACTACTTTTAATACACCTCCTCGTTCTATACATTTAGGGATCATAATTTCTGTGAAACCAGGAGAAGCATAAAGGAAAGATTTCCCTTTCCCTCTTTTCCCCAGAGAACAATGTAATGGGTGTTAATATTTTATCTAATCCTTGAACTTTCCCAAGCTTCTGCCCGTCTCAAGGTTTCCTACTATTCTACTGCATTAAGAGATAGCTCCTTTAAAAGCTTGGCTCCCAGATACAGTGGCATTGACATTGGGAAAAGTGCACTTCACAGACTGACTTCAATGACCAAGAGAGACACTAGGCCTATCATTACATTTTTACTTAAAAGTAGTGGCTACGTGTGCTGAATTTCTGTACTTATTCTAACAGAATGTTTTTACATTCATATGGGCAAGCTCTCTGATAGATGCATAAGCACGCACTGGTTGAGACTTAGAGGCAGACATATCAGCCCCCATTCATTGTAGTGTAAAATTTTGCCCAATTTATCCCTCAGCATGTATTTTCTCTATTAAAGATATTGATTCTACCACAACTGTCTTGCAAATATGTTTCTGATGCTTCTAACAATAAAAAGCATCTGGCCAGAGAAAACAACACCCCATCATTATTTTTGACAAGCTTTCTTTCATTTCACCAAATGAGTGAATTGAGTCAATCATTAACTCAATTTTATCCCATACTGACAAAAGATAATTGTAAAATAGGGATTTTTTTTGTAAGTAGAAAATAAAAAAGTCTTCTGCTGAATATCAAAACTTGTTTCTCCTAGTATTTTTTTAATACAATGTCAGATACCTCTCTAGTGTTAAGGACAGTCTTAAAAGCTTGAACAGGGGCAAGTCTCCATTTCATTCAGCTATATTGGGGAGAAACTCAAACAGAGTATTATTATTAGAAATTCTAGCCTAATTACTGCAATCTGTGAATGCATTTAATATTTCATTGTCTCAAAAGGTGGGATGAAACTTTCATCTGGGGTTTTAATTGTAGTATAAACTCCCTCCCGTGCAAGGGAGGCACTACCCTCCTTGGAAGTACTTGAAAATCACATCTAAACAGGGTTTTGTACTTTAACCACAGGTAGCAATGAGGATCACATGGCCGTTTGTTCACTATTCCCATGGCAGGACGGGGAAGAGGATCAGAAGAGCAAAAATGAGAAAACTCGTGGGTTGAGATAAAGACAGTTTAATAAGTAAAGCAAAAGCTGTGCACATAAGCAAAGCAAAACAAGTTATTCATTCACTACTTCCAATGGGCAGGGAGGTGTTCATCCATCTCCAGAAAAACACAGTTCCATCATGCTAACTGGTTACTTGGGAAGAAAAATGCCGTAACTCCAAACATCTCCTGCCTTCCTTCTTATTCCTCCAGCTCTATATACTGAGCATGACATTCCATGGCATGGAATATTCCTTTTCTCAGTTGGCAACAGCCGTCCCCAGCTGTGTCCCCTCCCAACTTTTTGCACACTCCCAGCCTGCTCACTGGTGGGGTGGTGTGAAGAGCAGAAATGGCCTTGAGAATTTAGCAACAACCAAAACCATCAGTGTTTTACCGGCACTGTCTCCATCCTTAATTCAAAATTTAGCTCTATATTAGCTGCTAGTAAGAGAGTCACCTTTATCCCAGCTGAAACCAAGACACTAATACTGAAAACCCAGAAGTGGAACAGTCATTACCCTTAACATGGTGACGCTTCTCTCTGTAGACTAAAAAGTAAAAAAAAACCCCACACCAAAAAACCACAACAAAAAAAGAAAAAAACACCCCAACCCTTGGTTCCCATTTTTCATTCAGAACACTGGAAAAGACAGGGAGGACAGAAAACTTTTATATCTTTTCTAAAGTTTTCTAGTGTCATTTTGGCAATGTATATACCACATATGGTTCATAATAATAACAAAAATATGACTTATTTGGCCTGTATGAAAGTGACTGAATTAAGAGTATGTTCAAACTAATTCACCTATTTGGAGTTATTTCCTATTGCTTTTTGAATTAAAGAAAAATCCCAATTCAGGTGTGATGAAAAGTACAAGTCCTCAACATAAAATAAAAGTAACCAAAAAGAAATTAAAAATTGCCTATTTAAAAGTTCCATCTAAAGATGTGGCTCAGATGGGGGAAAAAATAAAAATTTCTAGGAAGCAGGAGACCAACATATGATAACATGCATAGCTTTTCTCTACTATGTAACTAAATTTGCATATTTTTTGAAGAATAAATATTTCCATATGGCACAGATAGCATAAGATTCCCAACTTGAAAGGAAACTCTTGTACTGCAGATAAGTTCGTTATTGTAGGTCATTAACAGAGACGAAAGGAAAAGAACAAAGAGTTGTTAAAGTATAAAATAATGTATCATATTTGAGATTTGATCCACATACAATAAAAATACAATAAAAATAAAGTAATAGAAATACAGTCAAGATTTTCCTGATAACCCTACATCTTGTACCAAAAGATTCTAATTGGTTTCCTATCTCTGCCTTTTCAAATTTACTTTTTTATGCATATTATTGTACCACTGTTTCCAAAAGGGTTATATTTTGGAAACAACAGTGTATCTTTTTCAGGTAATCAATCAACTCACAAACTGTGGCACACAAAATCAGTTTGAGACATTCATGCTCTTGTATATATGTTGTTCTTCATCATTACATTAAACTTTTCATAGAAATGGCATAATTATGTCTTTTTTTTTAAATTAAAGCATGTATAAGTTAATATTTAAAAAACTGTTTTGTGGTCTGTAAGTCTTCTGGGACAGACCGTTTAATCTTACAGAGAATCATGCTATACTCTGTATTATAGACCATAACTTGACGACAGATCTTTACCATTATAAATAAGGGCTTAAAAATTTGGTCTCATAAACCAGAGGATTTTATTTTTACTTACTGTTTTCTGTTGTACTGTCCTCTTGTCTCAGCCTTGTTTTAGGTCTTAATGTGAGGCTGAGCTGCAGTTAAACAAGAATCTAGACAGAGACATCATTTGTGAGTTTATATAATTCTTGAATTTTCTATTTCGGATCATTCTGATTCTGTTGAACTTGAAGCTTACCTGAGACTTTAAGAAGCTTCCAGAATTAATGGACCCCAAAATACCTGTTCCCCTTTTTACACATGTACCTCATCCAATTCTTACTAAACTGAGACTTGCCAACTATGAAACCTAGTATCCCCATGCCTGTAGAATTCTCTAGACCCTACTTAAACCAGCTTTATGACAACATTGCATTAGCAACAAGTCAATATAAGATTCTGTAAGAATCTAGACTAATTGGCTTAAACAAAATGCCTGAAAACTACTGTGTTGTCGATATTTATAGTGGACTTTCCACACAGCATGTACATATTGAATGACACTTCTATGAAATAATATGCATATATTTTACTTGTTTTATTTTTCTTCTTCCCTAAGAAAAGCCTGAAAGAAAATTTCAGAGGTATTAGCCTATTTTGTTCTTTGTACAGTAGCCAAAACAGCAATGACAACAACAACAAAGAGAGAAAAAACAAATTAAAAAAATAATAATAAATTTTCTTTTTCAAATCTATTGTACATACCCGCATAGACAATTTAGGCTACAATAATGAGGTGCAAACAGATTTGTTACAACAAATTGAAGTGATTAATGAAAACAGTGATGTACATTTCAGAGATGTTCATTAGGGGAAATGAGCATTCATTCATGCTAATGCAGATGTTAACTTACTTCGTAAATTCACAAATATATTCCTAAAAGACTGCTGGTACTATCAAGCATTTAATAGACTACAGACTACAGACTTTTTGGATATAAACTATTATCATTACGTTTTAATTGGCTTTCAAAGATATTCATTGAATTGAACTGTAAAACAGAAGTTCTTTTCATAATAAAAGTTTTTGTGTTACCGAATGCAGAAAACTGTCTGGAACTTAGAGCCTTTCTCTGAAGCAAGATTTTGAGTATTGTTTCTGATGGATAAAAATGTTGAGCAATATTTTTGAAGACTTACTTTAGAACTAGTGACTAAAATATTCAAAGTTCTACGTGGTGATTTCTTTAAGTGAAAAAAATATTGCTAAGACAATATGCAAGATTTGCAAAAAAGAGGAGAGATGTTAGAAAACAAGAGCAAATATTAATGTCATATGGTATGTCACAGAGGGAGGTACACAACACAGAGCAATATACTTCTGAATAAAGTATACTTGTCTTAGGTATCTGAAATTTGGGATGATGCAGTTTTATGTACTCTAATCCACAAATGGGCTATATGAAAAGATTTGGCTATTTATGGCCATACATTCCTTTGCCCTTCTTTGCACCGGATCTTGAAAGTCTAGAGGGTAAGACTTAAAAATTTATCACTTTGCTTTTGTGAGAGATTTTTTCATTACCTTCAGTTAATTTTTGGCTCATCTGATTCATTCTGCAGTCCAACAATAGCCACCTCTGATGCAAGGAAGACAGCAGGAACAAGAATCTACAAGAAGAATAAAGGAGTGTGAGAAGGGCCGCCACTTTTTGCTACAGCCCACAAACAGATCCAGAGCAATGTAATACTCTACTCCTTGAACAATCTGTAGACCTGTTAATGTGTTGCTCTTAAAATAAATAACATTGCAGTGTTTGATTGGAGACTAGCAAAAGGCGGGGTGAAACAGAAGTGCTTCTGTTCTTGCAGTAATGTGTTCAGCCTATGCAGGTCAAATGATTAAACAGTCTTACTACCTCCTTTAGAGCCAGGGGAGCATTAGCCTTCTAGGCAGACTTGATATGAATCCTCTTAGTAGCGTTAGATTTCAGAATCCCTCCAGGGTTCTGAAATAAGTATGACATCTAAGGCTGTGGATGCAAGTGAAACAATTACATGGGGCTACAACAAAAGTGAGTACAAGCTAAAACTAAAAGTTAATTTGCCATTAACTTGAAACTGAATGGATCTGATTTGGACTTGTCTACAGACATTTACTTATGCAATTGTTCCATGATGGCCAGTTATCAGTGAAGGAAAATGGTACCTAAATTCAAAATATGAATCTAGACTGCTTAATTTAAAAAATCATGTTCTTAAAACATGGGAGACATAAAAACATTAATTGCCTTACAAATCAGATTGAGATTAAAAAGAACAAACCAACCAACCAACCAAAGAAATAAACCCCCAAATAATATTTATTGATTAATGGGTTGCCAGAAAAAGTTGCAGAGAAAGTAGAAAGTATTGGAAGTTTTTAGCAGGAATGTCATAAATATTTAAGATTAGCTCAGGATGTCTAACTGTAAGTGTCTAATATAGATATTTAAGCTTCTATCACAGAAGTAAGGCTTAATTTCAAAATGTCTTAATTTTCCTTTGTTTCTAGTGCAATTTGAAATAGTGCACTACCTTGCCTGAACTCCAGCTGCCAGCCTGGGAGGGCAGAGGTTAGCTGCAGGTCCAGCTCAAATACCCTAAGGAGTTTCCAGTGACATTTGATACTGATATTTGTCTATGAGAAACTACCTTCTAGTTAAGGGCATTGGAATTATCTCACTTTAAGGTAGGCATTTACAGTTGGTCAGATGAATAACTCTCTAAATCAGTGAGCTGCCAGAACTAGCAAACTAAATCCCATGACTAAATTTTAAAGCCTGCAGTCTCAAGATGAATCCAACCCATAACACCATGAAACTTAAGTTAGTGTAGATGAATCCTATTCTAAATCTTCCATAATGAGGGAAAAGGGAATGGTATAATATTCTGTATTCTTGGCAATTGAACTGATTCTATTTCTATTTGTTGCAAAGCTGTATAAAGAAAAATATACCGAGTGCTCTGAGATTATTATTATTTTTTTTTTAATATTATCTCAAATTGCAGCAGTTTCAATAGATTTGTTAGCAAAATATAAGTATGGCAATTAATTAGTAGGGAGAGATCACCACACAGAAAGATCGACAATTGGTTGAAGGAATCTTTGCACTTCTGTGTAGACATCTTGCAGAGAAGAGTTAGCATGAATGTCATCATTGTGTTCAATCAACACTGAGGCATAGGAAGATTAATCAGAGTCACAGGAAAACAGTTTGCTGTTTTTTCTCCAGTATGCATAAATATCACTCACCAAACTTTCTCTAAATCTAAAGGTCAAGAAGATACTCTATCTATTCTAAGAGTGCTTGTATCAAAGATTTGGCCATTTGAAAATAAGTGAAGAAATCAGACCCTACTCACATGCTTTGGATTCAGGCCTATGCTCTGAGTTTAGAGATTAAGGAGAAGAAAACTGTATCAGGGAACTTTAACAAAGCGCAGGGAGTCTTTTCTTCAGGGACAGCTATTCTTTCTTTTTGCTCATGCCCGTTGCCTAGGCAACAGCTTATGCAATGATCAGTCTTCACCAATGTGGAGTATTAGCATAAAACTGCACAGATTTAGCATTAAATACGTAGAAGCTTATGGGTTGCAAGGAATACTGTCTTCTTATGGCTTCTATAGTTGTCATCCTTCTAAAATGTATTATAAGCAAAACTGACCTCAGCATGGACCATCCTCAAGGCCTCTGCAATGTGAACAGACTCAAAATGGGATTTGAAGGATGGAAAAAATGTTGGTCTGAGTTCCTGGATCGCTGAGGAGAAGAGTGAGTGTAACTCAGCACAGCTAGTGAAGATTATTCTTTTCTTATTTTATGGGAGCACCTGGCCAAACCAGTTTCAGAGCACAATCAGTGAGATGCAGGGAGTTGTCAGCAGACTGTGCTTTGTCTCTGCCTTGCCTTATCTATGCAGAGATAACTTTGGGGGAGCTGCAAAATGGCTCAGCCCAGGGTTGTCTCAAGAGCATATTGGACCTCTGATTGAAGTAAAAATAAATTGTTAATTTGAACCTCTCAGTGAAGTTCTTTTTCCTTCCATCACACTTATTCAATTTATTCACCCCTCATAGCAATTGTACAGGGAATAATCCCAGAGTAGGTCATTTGAGGATATAGGTGTAAATGAAAAGATTCCTTTTCTTCTTATTTTTCACTCTCTCACTTTTACACTTGTTCATGTATGAAGAAGTCATTCTTTTTTTGGATCTGATACCCTGGTGTCCTCTCAGGCTCTGGGCACTCCTGGCCATGCAGTACTCAAGACTTGGAGTCAAGCCCCAACATTGCATATGTTTAGGTTCTTATCCTAAGAGGAGGACAGATGAAATAACACAGAAGGAAAAGAACTAAATTCACTCAATGACCTACACCTACAACCAATCCTTCTCATCTGTGTAGCATTGCCAGAATGGCATAAAGTGTCTGGGGTACAATCTGACCCTAAAAACATAACTTTGCTCACTTCCTCAGGAGACCTTTTGTAATGAAATAAACTGCTGAAATTATGTATTCTTTTGTCTGTGTATGTAATCAGATAAATTCTGTACTGTAAGTGTGGTGAATAAGTGGAACAGGTTGTCCCATCCCTCAAAATGTTCAAGGCCATGTTGGATGGGGTTTTGAGTAACCCAGTCTAGTGGAAGAAGTATGCCCATGGCATAGGGGGGATGGAATTAGATGATTTTTAAGGTCCCTTCCAGTTCTATTCTATGATTCTATTATAATTTTCACATTTTTCCTGATCAACACCTTCTGATCTACAAGAAAGAGGTTGCTGGTTTGGGTCAAAACACAAGAGAGATACACTCCAAAATATAATGCAGGATTATTTCTTTCTCTTAGCCTTGCTTACATGTTTCATGGCACACATATATCTACTTCATATTAAA
Source organism: Gallinago undulata (assembly GCA_026546715.1). Classification (NCBI taxonomy): domain Eukaryota; kingdom Metazoa; phylum Chordata; class Aves; order Charadriiformes; family Scolopacidae; genus Gallinago; species Gallinago undulata. Next base: position 157,394,765 of record JAOTQQ010000001.1, on the reverse strand, counting down.
AGAACCCGTGTCTCAGTTACTTATGGCTCCCTGAATCACTGCGATCATCTGAAATCCCTTCTGTACAACGCTATTTTCAAAACCACACTCATTCTGAAGTCAAACTCCTTTAACATTTGAACTAGGCATAAAATATATCATCCATCATAAAAATAAACAATAAGTTATATAATTAAAAATCCTTACACCATTTCTATCTATAGCCTTTTGACCACATTAAGGCTCAGATCCAAGTCCTCTGAAACATCTATTCAATATTCTATAGCACATGACTTTTGTTTGGATCACTTTTCCTCTGCCCTTAACAGAAAGAACTTTTTTTAAATACAAAAATAACCACTTCTGGTTGTGTTCATTTCCCAGATGTACCTAGAATACTAGCTGACTCAGAATCTGTTTCATTTCATTTCGCTTTAACTTTCAACTTGTTTCGCCTGTGTGTGTCTCTTTTTATAATTTATGTGTGTACTGATTGCAGATGCTGCTTGATTTAGGACTATCCTGTAAAAACCTATTTCTCCTTAAATACTTTATTTAGAAATTGCTTGCCTAGTCTTTCTACAAGACAGACTAATTTGGAGCTACTTCAATCATCCGACACTGACAATGCATAATGCTTAGCATTTATTTCAAAATTGTTGTTTCTGTAAAGCTCCCAGCCAGAAGACAAGAATGGGAAATGAAAACTCACAAAATCCATTTTTGCTCTCCAGTCCATTTGGTGATGAAACTAAAAAAGTATTGGTGCATAAAGCTTTGTTGGCAAACTGACCTACTTCAATTCCCCTAATGATACCCATTACTTAAAGTTATTGTATACAAGCTTAGGTTTTCAGCAGTAGGTCTTCCAAGGAGGTTCACAGAGGAAAATGAGTTTTGATCTTACAAATTAAATTATTTTCAAGGAACCAAGATTTTTCATGAATCCCAGGTGTTCCTGCCCCTCCTTGTATGGGAATTTTAAGAACCAGCAGGCTGACAAGTCTGCCAGAAATTTTCATGTGAGAGAGAGTTGAGAACTGCAGCAACACTAATGGACAAACTGAAATAGTGGATCTAAGCATCTACTATGTGATACCTGAGTCAATAAACTGGGACAAGTTTTAACACATCTTGTCATAATCAGAAAAAACTGCAAAGGCATAGAGGAGTCTTCTGCTATTTAGGTATGTCTTTCTGGAGCTCCATGAGGTATATAACAAAATCCATCTTTTATGTTATGAAATATGGATCATTTAGGGCTCCAGCAGTCAACAGAACAGATATCTCCAATGCAATTTTGTGCAGGATGATTGTCCAGAAAAATGGCCGTCAGTGAAACTGACAGATACTACAAAATATTTTCTGTCTTCTATTTTATTAATAAGAAAAAAGTGTGATCACAGAAGTAATCTTACCTTATTTGCTTACAAAGTCTTCTCGTGTGTCATGTTTAACTAACAACCATTTTATTTCGTCAGATTAAGTTTTCTCTGTGTGCTGGATTTGGCTTGGGTAGAATTACTTTTCTTCATAGTGCCTTGTATGGGGCTATGTTTTGGAATTCTGCTGAAAACAATGTTGATAATACAGGGATTTTTAGTTACTGCTGAGTCAAGGTCCTTTCTGCTTCTATAGCAGTGAGCAGACTGGGGGTGCACAAGAATTTGGGAGGGGACACAGCCGGGATAGCTGACACCAACTGACCAAAGCAATGTCCCATACCACATGATGTTATGCTCATCAATAAAAGCTGTGGAAAGAAGAAGGAAGTGGGGACATTTAAGGTTATGGCATTTGTCTTCCCAAGTAATCACTACACATAATAGAACCCTGCTTTCTTGGAGGTGGCTGAACATCTGCCTGCCAATGGGAAGTAATGGATGAATCCCTTATTTTGTTGAACATATTGAGTCTGTGTGTGGAAAATCATTGCACCTTGTAGTTTTCAGGGAAGCATCTGATATCTCTGCACCTCCAAAAATAGGGGCTACTTTAAGGGTGTAAAATCTGAATTTTCATAGAAATGTGTGGAGCTACAGTGCTTAGAACTGTTCTATGGGCAAGCGACATAACAAACACCACATCTGCAGAGCAAAAATTTCTTTTTCACTAGCACAGATTGCCTCATCCATTCTATCTGACAGAAAAATAAAATGTTCCATAGTACCTCAAAAAGTGGGGATGTTTGGTGTGCTGTCTGAAAGCAAGCTTCACACCATCCAAAAGTATACCAAATAGCAGGTTGATGATAAGCCATCATGAACTGAATCTCAATGCTCAAGCCATGATCAGGCCCCATTTAGTTCACTTGCATAGCCAATTCGTCCATCTACAAGGGTACAGGCTGCCTGTTTCTCCATGGGTGTTCTGGCAGAGTTCACCTTCAGAGGTGAGATGGCCTTGGGTAGAGCCAGCAATTCATAACCAGCTAGTATATTCCCTGGAACCATGAAAATGCAGCTCAGGACAGCAGTTATACCCACATACATGATGTCCTGCCCCTGGAAGCCAGGAAGACGGCAACAGCAATATTATGAATTAACCCAATGAGCCTGATGTCTTTCATTCAACTCTGTACCTGGTGTGAGTGTCTGCAGCTTCATGCATGTGGAATAGTTTTTTCACTATTTAGTCTTGATAAGATATTCTTTTTTTGTTGTTTTGTTTTGTTTGGTTTTGTTTTTTTTTTTTTTTGTTTTGTTTTTTTTAGTGGAGCATAAGGCTAATTATACCACTGAAAAATCATTTGAACTTTTGGCAAAGTGAAAGGAAGGATACTACTTCTTTCTGGCTTCACACTGTCTTTTAAACACAGTGTAAAGGCTAAAGCTGTCAGCTTTGTTTTCTGTTTAAAATCTTAAACAGCAGTACTCAAAATGACTGGAATTTATTCTGAAGGGACTGTAGAAATGAAGAAAAAAATAGAGTCACCTTCTAGTGTTGTTAGTTAGTTTAGACCGCATATTTTATCAAAGCTGGTTTCATTTCTTGTCCTTATTGCAATTGGTTTCCCCTTTGTTGCTTTTCTCTTCATCTCCCCATTTGAAAATCTCTTTGTTGTTGTCTTTTGTTGTTGTAAGCTCACTGTTCTTCCAGCAGAAAACTGACATTAATATCAAAATCGTAGCATTCTGGGCATCACAATTATGGAGATAAAGGAGTATCAAAAAGAAACGCCAGCAGCCCCGTACATATATCAACTATGAATAGAGTAGATTGATTAGAAATAAACTACTTCTACTCAGCACTAATTTGATCAGAAAAAAACCCTACATTTTTGAACTTCAATGGATGTTGAATATATTTTATTATCTTGATTAATGACAGTGAAACTTGAAGGCTAAATACTGTACAAACATCAACATTTTTTTTTTTTAATTTTGCCTTGGTGTTTCACTGTTGTTTTCATTATTACCATCAATGGTCCAATCCTAGAAAACTTTTGGGGCATTTGTCAGGTCCAATTCTATTTTGTTGCTAGAGAAGAGAGGTACTTTATCTAGTGGTAAAAATAAAAATATTTAAGATTTGAGAGGTCTGGGTAAGAAGTTTATCCTTACAAAAAAATATACCTTTCAACTAGAAGCTAACAGTCTGTGATGGTTTCTCACTCCTGATTGTGCCATTCCCATATCCTCTACCACAAGCCACATTGGAATATTATTTACTGTTTCATTCTTCTAAGTAGTGTGGCAGTCAGCAAGCTACCTAAGGAGTCCATCCCTCCCTGGGATGGATACCTGGTTTTGTTAACATCGAAACAGTTGGTTTTCCTCATTTATTTTTCTTTTTTCTTCATTTTTTTTCTGAAACAGTGTCTGCAATCACTCAACAGAGAATAATGTTCTCTCGCTATGATTTTAGTTAATAAAGCTTCCATTGGACCTGTACTTGTGAGCTGTACTTGTATTATTACACACTTGGAACTCTGACATTGCCTTCCAAAGAACATATTCATGGGTACAGTATAAAGCACTCAATTTTAAAATCTAATTATTTCAGTGATTTGTCATTTGCTCTCCTTCCAATAGAGATACTTGCATTCACATTAATTAATTATACACGTCTTCCTGAAAGGCATAACTGTCACAGAGAATAAAGCATTCCATTCTTAAGTATAGTTATTGGAATATAAAACAAATCAATAATTTGTGGGTTTGCATTCTGATCACATACTTCAGTTTTTTTTAATTCATATTTATTCACTTCTTAAATTCTAACAAGTCTCCTTTTATGAAAGAGACGAATTAATAAAATGCCCACTTCAAAAACTACCTGTGATATTTTTAGACAAAATAAAGCATCTAAAGTTTGAATAGTAGAATGATTTTTTGTACATATCAGCAAGATAGTTTGCAAGCTAGAGTAAAAAGAGAATATTTGGGAGACATCCTTTATGCAGGTAAAATAATTTAGAGCCTTTGAGATTATTTTCTTCATTTCAAGCAGAACAATAGATTTATTTGGATTATTGCACAATATTTATGCTGAAAGCACTTAACATTCAGGTTATCAAATTCTATTCACCATTTTATAACAAGTTCTATTGGGACAGGCCTGCCTGCATGAAGAAGGCAAGGCTGTGCTTCTCTGTAAAAATAAAACATAGTACATGGATAACTGGCTGCCAGTGCTAACATCTTGGAGTTAATTAACATTGTAGTTTCTTTCACACATATTTACAAAGAATTTTTTTTCCTTTCTTTATTAAAATTGCCTGATCTTACTTAAACTAGATATCCTAAAAGTAAAGTGAGTAGTACATATAGTCCTGGTGCCGGCTGCTGCTGCAGTTTCTGCTGTAGCTTTGGCTTTTCACCAGCAGAACATCTTGGGGGCACAAATAAATTGATGTGGGCACCATAAATTGAACTGTGAATGAATCACTAAATGGTCTTTTGGTCAGTCATATTCAGAGAGATATTCAGTGAGTGGACAGGGGGGCCATACTTCAGCAAGGGCTTTGTAAAAAAAAAAATTAAAGCAAACTAGGAAAAAATATGAGTCATCTTCTTAGAAACTGTGAAACACAGTAACAGTTACATTGCATACATTCCTACTATTCACATTTTGTGAAGTTTTCACTTTCAGACATAATGATGGAACTCTGTACCCAGAAGCTTGTCTATTTTTTCCAACAACATGACCTAATTAACAAAAGTTTCCATCTCTTATTACCTTAACAAAATCACAGATAGAAAACTACTAATTAAAAAACAATACCAGTGAAAGAGTGAGGGCAGACAAAAAAAAAAGAAAATAAAGGACAGGAGAGAAAAGCATTGATACCACTAATGTCACAGGAAGCCATCTTGGCACCGTAATGGATATGATGGTATTTTTATTTATTTGGTCATAGATTTACTCATGCTTCTTTATGTTACTCATGATCTCAAAGCTTATGTTGATTATGTTCTTTTTCTTCTCTTCTGTTTTCTCAGCTATGTCCAGTCTTGCTATATATGTCTCAAAAAGATAGACTTCAAGTAATTTATTCCCCTGGAGAGGAAAGCCTCGGCAAGGTCAAATGGAAGGAATAGAAAGGATGTTAATTTATTAACTGGATGTCTTCTGGCAGAGCTGACATAGGAACATTTCTCAGCCAGTTATTTTTTTAAGAAATTAAAATTCTTTGAGTTCCACATACTGTAATCAGTCCAAATTGCAGATTCACAACCTCCACCAATATTCCATCTGCAAGGCTAAACTTGTACCTTTCATCTATCATAAAAAGTTAAAGATACACAAATGCATTTATAAAAATATGAAACATTATTAACTTAAAGTCCAATTTTATCCTCTAAATTGATGCAATATCCCTAGAGCCGAAAAAGAAATCAAGATATTTTTTGCAAACAAAACTGAAGAAAGATGTGGAGAAATATAGAACATTTCACCATTTTTACATAATAGTAATGTATTAAGATTACTTTTTCAAAATAACTTCTTGTATGCAGCTTTCATAATTTATATATATATATACTATAGATAATATTTGTTTCTTAGTTTCCTATTTTACATTTAACTTTTCCAACGATTGTGTTAGAGTATGGTCTGTTTTTCTAAGTGCACAATAAACATTGATTTTGTTAATTTATTTATATACTATAATTAGCTCTTGCAAAACTGTGCAAAGAGATATTGGAAAGTAGAGCTATCTATATGTCCTATGAATTTGAAGGATCTGAGAAAACAGAGAAGCTCAGAGCACTCCCACTCTTGCAGCTACATTACTCACACAGGCAGCCAAAATCCCACGTCCACTGTACAAGTAAGCGGTGAAACAAAATATATTTCACCTATGTAATTGAAAATAACTTAGTACACATTCAATAACATTTTTTATAGAACTCTTCAATGCCTATCAAAATTAAGTAACAAGTTAGTAAATAAAAGAACATATTAAGCAGAAAATAAGATCAAATAGAAAGAGATGCAAAAATATTATACAAAACTTAATTGATTTCACTTAAACGTATCACTAATGAAGATATTCATTATATACTACATTTTTTAAAATATACTTACAGTGTAATAAACCCTAAGTAGGCATTTCTAGCTTTTACTTTACAGTGATTTGGAATATATTTTATGTGGTCTAAAGATTTACAGGAAAGAAAAAGTGACAGTTTCTTCTGAGGTAAATTAAAACGTCACCAAAATTTGGACTGTGACATACAACTAACAATAGCAGTCTTATACAAAGAGATAAATGGTGCAAAGAAATACTATTCATTCATGTATTTTTAAAGAATCCAAAAATTGCACTTCATTAAGTTTAATCATCTTACTTAACTGAGATATAGGCAGGATTCTAGTTCTAGGATGTTATAATTTTTGAGACTGTGTCTTTGTTGAAATCCAGAAAAAGAATCAGCACAATATTGTGCAAAAAAACCTTAGAAGAATTGGAGTTGAGGAAACCCCAGAAGTTTATAAGCCTAGAACAAGTATCATGCTACAGAGAAGGAGGTATAGTCCATTAAAAATAGTATAAGCAGAAACTCTGTAATGGTTCTTTATGATATTGACATGATATTCTATCATCTTAGAAAGATAAATTTTCAAAGACAAGTGATTTAGGACTTAAATTAAGAAATACATTGGTAGAAACCAAACTGTTGTGGATACATTTTAAAGTTTTAAATATCTTTTCAGAAACTAAAGTCACATTGTAGACTGACTCTTTAGAGAGGTAGTCAACTCACGATGCATTGCAGGATCTACCATACTGCTTGCTGAATAAATAAAGATAGTTAATGAACTTGTCAACATCTACTATGTAAACATAATTAAGTCCCATGAACAAATTGTTTATCAAATTAAGAAGCTATATTTAGCTGAATGCCTTAAATTAATATTTTAATTATCCTGGAATGTTACTCTCCCAGAAAATTGTTGTATTTTGTAAATATAAACAGGAATGCTTTCAATACAGAAGTCACAGATTAGCATACTAACACTAACAATATTGATTATTTCAGTAATAAGTTTTGCAAAACAGATATGTATGACGTTTTTCTAGTTCTAAAATATTTATATTTCCAGTGCTTCCTTTTTATTTAACACAATAATAGTCAGAGTAAGACCACAAGGCATTTCTAAGACTGAGAAGCATCCAAGCATATTTTCTGAAAATCTACATTTGAGTCTGTATTTTTCACTTCCTCTTTGTATCTGGCATTGATTCATTTGTCCACGGCACTGCTGGAAGTCTATGGCACAGCCAGAATGTAAATTTTCAAAGTTCCATATTTTTTCCCACTTCTAACCTGGTCACAAGCTTATTCCTTTCCTTTATTTTGCTGTAATTTTCTCCTTGGATTATTCATAATGGAATGGCAGAGAGAGGCTTGAATTTCCTTTATAAAAAGCATATCTGTTTCTTCTAATTTCTATCAGCTCTAATATGATTGCAATATGTAGGGATTAGAGTTACACCACAATATAATGCAATCAGTGATGTTTCTGTAAAGCCATGAAAATTTGTCATGGTGGCTATTTTGATGCCACTAGTGTCTGTGCAACCTCTGAAAGATAGTTTGTATATCATTCAATTTACCTAAATTCAGACATCTGAAATGTAGGTGATCAGATTTCAGTTAGCCAAATAAAATGTTTCTATGCTATTCTAAGCAATGTGACAGGTATGACTTATGGAATTGTAGAATGGTTTGGGTTGGAAGGGAGCTTTAAAGATCACGTAGCCCAATCCTCCTGCTATGGGCAGGGACATCTTTCATAGATCATGTTGTTCAAAGCCCCATCCTACTTGACCTTCAGTACTTCCAATGATGGGCCGTCCACAACCTCTCTAGGCACCTTACTCCAGTGTCTCACCACCTTCATTGTAACAAATGTCTTCCTCATGTCCAATCTAAATCTATTCTCTTTCACTTTAAGACCACTGCACCTTGTCCTGTCACTACAGGCCTTGGTAAAATGTTTATCTCAGTCTTGTTTTATAAACCCCCATATAGTATTCTCACTATATACAGCATCATTTTCAATGTTCTTTGTTCCAGTTATGACTTTAAAGCAATGAATAGTCTCACAGCCCTTTGGATGCTGGGAACTCTGAGTCATGCAGCATCGAGCAGGCCTCCAACCAGCCTGAAGCAAGCTTTGCAGACCTATTTTGGTCATTTGACCTCTTACTGGATTTTCTTACAAGAAACCATTCTATTCATTGTTTCTAGTGTTGAGCAGAATGGATCTTCACAACAACTTCTTACTGCTGTTGTTTGAGACAAAGAGAAGTCCCAGCAGGTGGTGTGATCATGGGTACTGAGTGGTAGTTGCCTGCAGGTTCCCCTGGTAGAAAAACCTGACTGTTTTCATCCTGCAGCCACCTTTTCCAGGTCTTCTACCTCCTCTCTACAAGCAGTACAGGGGAACAGGGAATGCAGTCAGTTCATCACATGTTGTCTCTGCTGCTTATTACTCCTCACACTCTTCCCCAGCTCCACTGTGGTGTTCCTCCCATGGAAGACAGCCCTCCATGAACTCTCTAACATGTGTCCCTCCCAAGGGCTGCAGTTTTTCACAAACCACTCCAGCACATGTGCTTTCCAATGGGTGCAGTCTTTCAGGATCAGACTACTCTAGTGTGGGTTCCCTGTAGAGTCACGGGTCATGCTAGAAAACTACTCCAGCATAAGCGCTCCATGGAATCACAGCCCCCTTTGGGCTTATTCACCTGCACCAGCATGGGGTCCTCCACAAGCTGCAGGTTAGGTCTATGGTCCACCATGGATCTCCATGGGCTGCAGAGAAGATGATTTTCACCATGATTTTCATCATGAGTTACAGGAGAATCTCTGCCCCAGCACCTGGAGTACCTCTTTCCCCCTCCTTCACTAACCTTGGTGTCTGCAGTTGTTTCCCTCACATATTCACATATTCTCACTCCTCTCTTCTAGCTGTTTTCGCACAGCAGTTTTTCCCCTTTCTTAAATATGCTATCACAGAAGAGTTACCACCGTTGCTGACTGGCTCACCTTTGGCCAGTGTCAGGTCCATCTTGAAGCCATCTGGCACCAGAGGCAGCTTCTAGCATCTGCTCACAGAATCCCTGTAGTCCCCTTGCTACCAAAACCTTATCATGCAAACCCAAGGCACACACAGAAATTATAAAAGAACTGCCTCCTTCTACAGCAAGGTGGAAGCTAGAAAAGGTACCTCACAGTGCCTAGAAATTCTTAAATGCCTTCATTGAGACAACAGAATCTCAGTCCTAATATCTCATTTTAGGTTAGGTTGAACTGCCTAGGTTTACTTTATTGCCACTGTGCTGGTCCTTATGGGTGCTTATACACTTGAGCTCACCTACAGAGTCTTAAATTTGGACAACATGCAACCACTGAAGATACCTACCCATAGGTCTATTTCAAATACCTTCAGATGTTAGTATAAGCAACCTTTGAAAGAAGGGTTTCTGTATTGTCGTCTCATTCAACTTCTTTCCTTTGCAAGAACTCACAAGAATGCTTCCCAAGAGTAGGATTCATCTGCTTTATGCAATATTTTTTTTCAGATGCCCTCCAGTATTTCACCTGACCACACCAGGATTAAATGAAAGGTCATAAATCTGCCAGAAAGTCAGTGTCATGTTCATCAGATTTATATGAATATCCTTGGTACCTTAACAGACTTCAATTCTTAATTCTTCTTAATTCTCTACCACATTACTATGATATAAACCACTAAAATCCTTGTGCAGCCTACTTTGCTGTACATGGCCACACATCACGGTTTCATAAACATTTTTCAATATCTCTGCGTAGCACACTGGAAACTTAAGACAGTATGTTTTTCCTTATCTTTCTTTGTTAATAATAAATATACAGCATTATAATATTAAATATATATTTTAATATTTTGAAATATTCCAGTTTTATATTACATTAAATATTAACTAGTCCTTTTTAACATATTCACTATTATCTAATTAAAATACAGCTAGTTCTACCCTCAAAAACATACCAGTGACACAGAAAAATAAATTATAAACAGCTTTTCCACTTTGGGGTATGGCTTTCTCTTGGATAAAATACTTGCTTAATGCACATTCTTTCTAATAAACTTTTTTTTCCTTGTTTTTCAATAAGCAATAGAATATTGATGAGTGAATAATCATGGGTAAGGAAAAGATCTCAACAAAACAATGAACTGGTCTTGTTTAATTTAAAGAAGTAACAAATCAAATGAGATGTGAAAAATACATACTAAATAGTATTTATCTATTAATGGAATATGCTAATCATAGAATCAAACAATGTTATTGAGAAAACAATTCAGAAATGTTCAGGGTTTTTTTCCATAATAGTACAAGAAGAAAGAATCATCCAATATAATGGAAAGGTGATGGAAGTAAAATTAGTAACTTTTTTTCTGTATAATTTATTACCCTCATTATATCTTATTATACTCAATATCTTGTCAGCATTAAAAATCTTTTATAGGGATTGTAGAAATGTTTGGCATGGAATAAAATCTTCTGCAATTAAATTTAAAAAAAATACTGCAAATAAAATTCAAAAGTCCTTTTTCAAATCAGATATTGATGTACATGCCAAACTTAGAAAGATTGTGACGTGGACTATATGCACCCATAGCATAGTGATAGGCAATAAGAACTTTCCCTGGCACTTCATCCACTTGAACAGGTGTATTTGAAAAATTTTATTCTACCTTTAATATGATAGCCTGGAATCTTCAAGTAGCGTGGTAGCTGCCATGAATTGTTACTAGCTTTGTAGCAAATCATTTCAACCTTACACTAAGAAGAATCAAAGGATGAACTGAGTCTCAGAGGGCTGACTGCTGATTTACTTGCTCTTGAGTCCGTCTAAAGAAAAAAAAAATCTTTCTCATTATTATTATACATCGTAATACTCAGTAGAATGTATTTTAATCCAAAGTGTGATGCATTGTGATTATTGTTTTCAGAGAACAGTTGCAGCTGCTTAAGCTACTACACCTTTATACTTTTGTGGGGAAAAAAAACCCACCAAAGTTATGCCTTTTAAAATCCTCAAAGGAAAACAAAACATTTAATTATTTAAAAAAAAAAAAAAGTGGAATTATCTATAGTATAACTTGAAAAATTATTTTGACCTAACATACCAACATGAAATGGAGTTTTCATTGATTTGCCATTTTTATAAGCATGAACTGGTTATTCATATCTGTTTGCAGCATACGTTCCATGATAAAGTTTCACTGCGTCTTGGGACTTCTGATATAATAATAAAAATAAATATTATTCATTACAATAATGCTATTTTTAAAAATTTTGTGCTAGTATTAGGTACACCGGAAATCCTCTTCTGACCCTATTTTAAGGTAAGCATTGTTAGATGTCTTCATCTCACTGTAAATTGATTTTCCATCCCATTAACAAGTGCTTTGCCTTACAATTGTCAAAGAGAAGCCATAAAAATATATTTTTGAAGTTTAATATTATTATTATTAATTATTATTATTTTTATTTTATTTTTAGCAGAATAGTAGGGAATGAAAATATAAGCACTTCCATGTAATCTGTTTATTGAAAGTGTTTATTGGTGAAAAGGCCAAGTGTTTGTAAACATTTTGTATTACAATTTCGAAAAATGACATGTTAGGACCTGCAGTATTTTTTCAATTTTGAACCTCCCTTTGACTATAATCAGTAAATGTATAATAAAACAAAGATTAAGAAAAGGTGTAATAATCTTACTGACATATGACATTTTAAAAAAAGTTTTTCAAAACAATCTGATGTCATAAAACTGAATAGGCAGAGAACAATTAGTAAGCCAGAGGCAAAAACTGACTGCTGTGTAGGGCATCAGGAATTTCACTGAATTTTCACTGAATTTTTCACTGAATTTTTTTTTAGAGTTGGAAGGGACCATAGAGATCATCTAGTCCAACTCCCCTGCTGAAGCAG
>JAOTQQ010000001.1:157369132-157382247 GCA_026546715.1 Gallinago undulata | reverse complement strand
TGCAGACATTACTGCAGTTACCATCTTATCGTTACTCCTCATGTCTTCACTGCTACACGTGTCTTTCTTTCCCACATTTTATTTTTAAAGTGTTATTTTTTTGAGATACTGCACTGCTCACGGTAGAAGCCCATGGTTCCCATCCAAAGGAAATCCTGGCACAAATGGGAGCTGTAGTACATGCCAATAAGTCTTTCAGTCTGAACTGGGTTGATAAAAAACACCAGACTTTATGTTTACACATAGGCACTACACTATAGACACAGCCTAAGCTATTTATCTACCATCAGCAATGAAAAATCCCTCTAAATCAACAGGAAAAAAGTCAATTTTGAACTCAGCCTAATTTTTATATTTATAGTATTACTACTTTTTTACTTGCTTGGTCTTGTCTCAAAATTACTGTTCCTTGCTTAAGCTAGCCTCAGGAACTTCTGCCTCTCAATTAAATTTCAGATTACCAAAACCAGTCTGATTTTCCTGTAATGAAATATAGGGCTTTATGCATATGATTAATTAGTAACATTTATTTTTTAAATAGACAACATTTTGTTGTAATTAAACTTGTGCTCTCATTTTTCCATTAAAAACTTCATGAATAAAATCCTATAATAAGTAGTTCCAACAATTCTAGGACATCAACAAGTTTCAATGGCCATACTTGCACATAAACACACACAAATTTTCATATAAGATCTCGTTGAAGTAAGACCCAAGTCCTTTAAAACCTCTCAGATATGTATTTGATTTTTTTGTCAGCCAGGCCAACATGTGTATGTCACTGAGATCTTAAAACTGACTCCTGGATGATGCCTTATACAGTGGCTATATTTGGCCCATACATGCCTACAACTCTAATTGTGGGCATGCACAAAAATTCTAAAATGCTGAGTGTAATGTTTTTTTTTTTAGAACCTCGAAATATGTTAAAAAAACATATCAGGGGACTCTACCTATCTTGTCGTGTTCAGCTATGACATGGTTTAGTGGTAGACTTAGTAGTTAACGATTGGACTAAATGATCTTAAAGGTCTTTTCAACCTCAATGATTCTATATTTCTGTGATTCTATGTATCTAGATTCTGCAAGCATGCTCCAAGCATGGTCCAGGCATGTTCCAATGAAATATATAAACTTACACAAAAGCACATTCAGTTAAAAAAGGACAGTACCTTATTGGAGTACACTGTCTGCACCCTCAGCATGTCAAGAGGCTTTAGGTGCCCTGACCAGGCCAGTGTGAGGCCTCCACCCACTCCACTGAAAGTCATGATGTAAAACTTATTTTTTCATAATGTGAAGTGTCTACCTTAGCTGTCAATTTCTACATTTTAACTGATTGACCTGCATTTTCTTAATAATCAATAAAAATCTGGAGTAGAATCCAGTCGCTTAACCACAATGTTTTGTACTATTTGAGATGCCCTGGAGGGCAGAAAAGCATGGGACTTCTGTAACTCCTGTGATAGCTACTGGGTCTGTAAAGATATGAGGTAACTTAAAGAATTGGAAGTTGTACTGAAAGTTACTGAAACATGCTGACTCCTGTTACAGTTAGTTTGGGCAACTGTATACCTTTAATCAGAGCATGACTTCAAATGTGGATTTTGATAAGGAATTACAATATTGAGCTACTAGACTATTAGTCACTTTTGGAGATAGACCTATCCTTTCTTTAATCACCTAATCTTTGTAATTGCAAAGAGTTCAAGATCCCAGATAAAAGGAGTTTTTTACATTCTAGAAATTCTGTTTCCCTTGTTTTCTTTTTTTGATTAACTTTGGTAGCTAGCCTCAGCATAAAAGCACCTGTCTTAGATAATTCTGTCTTGTCATGTATCATATAGGCAGCTTGCATGTTTAACTGTGAATTTGCATGGTAATTAAAAGGTAAATATTATGACATCTACTTGTGAGAATTTGTATCAGTATCTTCTTAGTCATTCTGCTGTACTAGCTTCAAACTCTACCACCTGGCAATTAGGCTGTCTTCTGCAAGACAAGATACGTGAATTGGACTCCTCCCTGAGTTGATAAATACACTCTTATCTCATTATGTCTGGCTGTTTTAAATGTTCTTTTAATCACTGATACAAATCATATCTAAAAACAATGAACTGGACATCGTTCAGTTCTTTCAAAGGACTAGACTTTCAGAGCTCTAGCTTTTGGAGCAAAAAAAGGGAACTTGCAGCTCACTATTGCTCTAGGTTGGATTTCAGACATTCCATGAATACAATTTACTATAGGCTGGCTGAACTGTGCTGTGGACTAGGTGGACCAGGCACCAGAATTCCATGAGCTGTTTCTATTCATACTCTTCTAGAGTCTGTATTTTCAATTTTGTTATAGAGTTTTTAGCTCTTCTTGGGCTGGAAGCCTTGTAAATAAATTTTGCCCTTATGGTACAGCATGTAACTTGTTTCAAACTGAGACAGAAATACAAGGAGAAAATTGCTTCTAGCAATATGTTGTCACTTCAGAACCCTGAAGTGTTGTTTGGTTTAGGTTCAGCTCTACAAACATGCAGAAAACATTAAGAAGGTAGTTTTAGTTTTTTTTTTCATTTTATTTTTCTACTTAAATCAGATTTAGTTTAGTCTAGCAGTTCAGGAAAAGGTGAAGATGGAAACAAAAAGTGCTTTAAGAAAATAGTTTAACTGTCTGGATGATAAGCAGAATTCTGAAATGGTGTTGTCCAGAATCTTCATTCTTTGAGATTAGATTAATCAGCTGTAACTCTAAATAAGGAGTTGATAAATATTTAAAAGATTTTTTCCTTTCCTGATAATAATTCCTTTTTTGTTAAAATAAAACTAGCTAATTAAATGAGAAACTTATTTTCCTGGTTCCCTTATGTTCTCACTATCTGTTTTTTCCTATTCTGCCAACACATTGCCAATTAAGAGATTTTAGACAGCAATATTAATATTTATTGGAAAAGCTAGTTATAGAACATTAACCAGGGAAGGCTAGAGAACTTGACCCAATGTACATAATTTTTGAAATAAAAGTCAAAATATTTGCAGCTCAGTTGCCAAATACTTTTTTACCTGGGTAATTCAAAGTTCTTTGGAGCTGTTATTCCACAAGTAATTAGTTTCTGTGGTGAAAAGAATGTAGTTTTCTTCTGTCAAACATAGTGTTCCTGCAGAATCTGACAGTATTGACATTACCAATTACGCATCACTCTAACACACTTGTAATTCACCTGTATGTCCAGTAGGCCTCTGTTGTGCTTGCCCAAATCAATAATTCATCAAGACTGTGTCATTTTCAATAAAGTTCTCTTGCTTTTTCAATCACAAAGCAGTAAAGATATGTCAAAGATTATTCTTCAGTGTATTCTTCAAAATGACACAAAATAGTGTTCGGTTTCTTTTGACAGAAGTGTTTTTAACACTCTGCAGCCACTATTTTCTACTAGGTCCAGAGTCAAAGATTCATCTACAGAGCGGAGTATAATTTCACATTTACAATAGTCTAATCAGTCTGTACCATATAAAATAATGAGTTATTGTAATAATATTTCTGAAACAAGTTATTGTGAAGGCATTCTAATAATTCTCTTTTTTTTTTTTTTTTTTATCCTTAATACTCAATGCTGTTTACATTTCAATGGGAGCAGGTTACCCAGAGACTTTTTGGACTTAACTCTAGTGAAGATTTTCAAACCTCAACTGGGCGTGGCTCTGAGCAACCTGGTCGAACTTTGAAGTTAGTCCATCTTTGAGAAGGAAGTTGGGCCACATGATATCTGGACAGCTACGTGGCGATTACACACTTCACCTCAAACCTTTTCTACTAAACATAACAATTCTGTCAGTATTACTTCCTGTAGGATTGTCTGAATTCCAGAATGAAATCCATCAGGGATGTTGAAAAATCTTGTGTGTACATTTGTTCACAAGTGTTTGTGTCCAGCTGTCTACATTTGAGAAAGATCAGAACTTCAAGCTTTACCATTTCATTTTGCTTTTCTATATGACAATTTGAAATTTAACTGCAGGAATAACATTTTAAATCTATAGCTGTGAAATTTTTTGAACAAGTGCCAGACATCCCTTAATCAAAAACTAAAATCAGAATGAAATATTGAGATTCAAGTTAATGCTATAGACTGGATGCGTCTATATAAAATTTCATCAGCCAGTTTAATAGGGCAAGGCAATATTCAGAACAGCTATAATTCTATCAAGCTTTGTATTGTAGTATTGTAAAAGGGGTTGCATAATTCTAAAGCTGGCATCAGTCTTATGAGTAAAAGTTACTGCCTTGCAGGAGCAGCCACATCCTAGAATTTTTCTGTAACTCTATCCCCACTTTTCAGATCTCTGTGGTGGATTAAAACATCTAATACTGGACAAGTGTCCCTATATACTTTCCCCAGTCAGTGTCTATGCTAGCTTTCTATTAGTAATATTTCTGAAGCTATAAATTTAGAATTTAAACCTAGGCAGATGAGGTGTTCCTCTGAAAATCTTCAAAGGCATATATCGAATTTTATAAACTACATTATGATTGACATTTTCTATTGAAGAAGAGATTTGGCTGCCTTAATGTTAGATACCTAAGCGTGAGCTAATCGCTTTGACTTCCTGTTATGTTACTTTACCATAGACTTCTATTAGAAAGATGGTGGTGAAATTCTCTATTGTCTTTGGCATGAAATTCATACTTCTAGAGGTTAATTTATCTTACTCTAAAGACAGATTTTAACATTTTTCTCTCTGAAGGTGTCTGTCTCTTCCCATAGAGATTATGAAAGGATTTTATGGCTCTATATGTTTAAATTTTTTCATAGTACCTGTTACGGTGCTGTGTTTTGGATTTCTGATCAAAACAGTGTCAGTAATACAGGGATGTTTTATTTACTGTTGAGCTGTGCTTATAGACAGTTGATGATTTTTCTACTCCTCAGACTGACCCACCAGTGAGTAGGCTGGGGATGCACAAGAAGCTGAGACAACTGACCCCAACTGACCAGAGGGATATTCTATACCATATGACAGTGTGCTCAGGGATAAAAGCTGAGGGGTGGAGATTGGTGGGGGTTGCCATTGCTCAGGGACTGGCTGAGCATCAGCTGGTGGTAAGCAATTGTTTTCTTTTGCATCACTTGTTTTTCTTTTGTTTTTCCCTACCTTCTTGCTGTTGTTTGGGTTGGTTTTTATTTTGTTGGGTTTTCAAATAAATTATTAAACTGTCTTTATCTCAACCCATGAGTTTTCTCACTTTTCCTATTCTGATTGTCTCCCCTTTCCACTGCGGGGAGGAGTGGACAAGAGGCTGCATGCTGCTTAGTTGCCAGCTGGTGTTAAACCATGACAATACTGGATGTGCAAAGCGAATATATAAATTACTCCTGTAATACACCTGTAAAATGTAGCTTTAAGGGTGTCTGAGTTAGAATAGGGGAAGTTAAAGTAACACAGAAGAGTTTATGTTGAAATGGTCAGCTCAAAGACTTTGGAGCAATGGGAAGGTTGTGTTTGGGCCATGAAAGCAGATTGATCTACCTGTAACTAGCATTTGAGAGTTTTCGCCTTTTTATAATGGAAATATATTATTTGCATTCATACAGTGCCATATATAAATTATTTTCCTTCAGTTTCTTGAACAGTTCAAAGCTATGTAGCATACGTCTGTCTTTTTCAGTCTTTGAACTTTTTTGAGAGCTATTTTACACTGTCGTTATCTTTTTCTGTCAAAAGTGTCAAGTTGCATTAAAAATGAAACAATACATTTCCTTAGAAGTACAGTATTTATTGTTATGAAAAGGGAACAACTTGACATTACTATGGGTAAATGAGAGTTTTATCTGAGTGCTTTCAGATATGAAAATATACACAATATTTGTAATGACCTTTTCAGATTTCAAGTTCATATTATTGATTGAGATAAAAAAATAAAAAATCCAGATATTCAATAAAAGTAATAAAAGAATCGTGTTTGTAGCTGAAGTTTTTAAAGAAAGGAAATCCCTCAAACATTTGAGGTCATCAGCAATGTATCTGTATTTGAAAAAATACTGAATTAGCTTCTGGTAGTGAGCTACCTGAGCAAATATTTTTTCTTTTTGAGTTTAGTTCACTCTTGATTTTCCCCTACATTATTAGTGGAAAGAAGAGACATTATTGAAAGCTTAAAAATTTTTATTTTCCTCTTCCAGTCTATAACTCAAACAACATAGAAAGGACATAGAGTTATTTATTTTAGCATGTTATGAAATGTATTTTTAACAGGCAAATGAAGATCATGTTTCTATATTGCTGTGCTTTTTCAGGCAGTGGAGTTTACAGGTATCAAAAATGCAAAATTTATAACTGAAACATAGCTTTTTATTCCATTTTAGATTAATAGAAAGACAATTTCTCATAGAAGCAATTCATGCCAGTCTTCTTTTTGTCTCAGCAGTAAGCAATTAATGAGTCAGGTTGGTCTTTCAAAATTGACCAGGAACATACAAAGTTTTTTGCATATGGTGTGTATTAAAAAGAATATTATATGCATATATACACACATATATAATACATTACAGAGTATGTTTAATGTATTATATATGTACATATACACATATATGCTATCATGCATGGGTGCAATGAGTCTAATACGAAGGAGAAATGATGTCATTCTATTAAAAGCTATAAGGGGTTGATGCTTTGTCTTTCAGTCTGGATATGAAAAACAGAAATGGGAAAGGAATATCTTTGTTCAGAGCTGTAGCAAAGGTAATGTAACATATTCATCAAGGTGAAAATTCAAAAGGGCCATCTACAGGGGTTGGAGTGGGGGCAGTGCTCCTTCAGTGTATTATTACACTCAATAAAGAATGACTTTTTCAAACCTCATATGTATTCTTTCTTGAAGGTCTCTGACACAGCCCGGGATGATGGCTAGTACACTGGCTATGGTTGACTATATTGACAGGGCAAGAAGTGTCCATCTAAATCTCAAATGTGAATCTGCAGTCAGTCTCCTGCAGTTTACGAGATTCTCTTCTGAAATTCCAATTAAAAAAAATAAAAATAATTTTTTGCTTGTATATTAAATTTGCCAGCATCCCAGAGAGGTAATTCCTGGTATGTTTTACTTGCCTATAATCTGTTGATTGATTTATGATATGTTTTCTCTGTGTTATTATGTCCCAGATACTAAAACCTAAGTACTTTGTAAGCTGGCTAGTCACCGCATAAGTGTCATACTTCCCTGTAAGAGAGTTTGCAGAACTGTATGTACTACACTAAGCTCAGACCTGATGGAAAACTCATAGGAAATTCTCTGAGGACTTCAGCCCAAAAAGCAATTTTTTTCTCATAGAGAAGTATTGTGTGTCTCCTCTCACAAGAAAATAAAGAGTCAAGCTTTGGATAATATAACGTGCATCTTTGAAGAGGTCATATAGGGCCAGATGTGAAAAGAATCTCAGGACTGTTGTAGTGGGAACCATAAGTAATCAGCTGAAAACAAAAGCATCACTGGAGTCCCTTTTAAGAATTGAAGTGTTTGTAAAATGCAAAACCTATTTGAGGAATCTCCTTTTTTTTTTCTTTGATATCCACACCAAAGATAACTTTGTTTTTAACAAATTACAGAACGAGATGAGAATGTTAAAGTGTTAAATGCTATTGCATTTTGCTTGCAGCAAATATACACCCAACTATGGCTTAGTTCAAACAACAACTAAAAAACCTATGAAGACAGTAAGAAAAAGCAATAGTAACATTAACATGAGAATGCAAATAATTATTAAATCATTTAATTAATGATTAAAATATTTGAAGTAGTTCACAATGTTCCATCACATCTTCAGAAAACTTGTATAACATCTAGCCACTTCTGAAAAAAACAGCACCAAATTTAATGACAGCAGAAGAATTTGACTTGGGCAGCTAGACATGTTCATTTATTACCAGTTCTGGAAATCAGCTGCAGGTGATCTACAGCTATATCTTGATTCCTGATGATCACTTCTCAGAGTCCTCATTTTTTCCATTGTTTTGTTAAAAAAAAAAAAAAACAAAAAAAAACCAAACCAACAAAACAATGGCAAAAAAAACCCAGGCAAAAACCCTCAAGAAAAATAAAAGCAAAAGCAGACCATCCTAACAATACAACCTTCTAGGTACTCTGTAGCAATTAATATTTTTTTGCTAGTATTTTTTGTATTTCTCTCTTACAGAAAAGCATTTGATAATCAAACTAAACTACATGTTCATCAGAAGGTGAACTTAAAGAGATTATTGACTGCTTCTTCAGTCACAAATGACTACTTGATTCACTGCAAAATTTACACCATGTTTTTGATGTAGGTCTTTTTTCCCATTTCCTCATTTCCTTCTTTTTCATAATTTTAGTTTAAATATCATGGAAAATATTTATTTATTTTTAAAATGTAAACTCCATTGAAAAAAAACAAAGTGCAATCACAGTGGCTGAGGAAGGCAATATCATAACAAAGGCTATTGAGAATATTTACTTAACCATAACAATTAATTTTTCTGATTTGAAGTTTTGGTTATTTTTCCTTGATTCTGTCTCTCTGATGAATTTTCTGCCATTATGAGGCATCATCTTTTTTATTCCTTATTTGTGCTGCACATATATAACAACAGCTGTTCAGATAGTGATTACAGTACTGTATTGTAGAATTGCGAAGAATTAGTAGATTTGACTGAAAAACAGTCTAGTGTTAGCTAGATTGTGATACAGAAAATTCTGTGATTAAATAAACAGGGAATTGTCTGAAATGGGTTAAGCAAAGAAGATAAGATGGCTTCTACTTTAGAATGGCAAATAGAAGAATTTTTAGAAATATATTTTTACTAAGATATTTTAAACTGATAGACATGGTAACAGAATATTAGGAAGTATAAAAAAAGAGAGTGTTCTGGATTCCAGTTTCTGCTTCTGTACCTGCTTGAAGCACAGAGTCATTGATTCTTTAGATCAAAGCAGTTGCTGGAACACAAGCAAGAACCCAGGAGTTCCTTGACAGCTTCATTGGACTATATATATATATATTTATACACTTTGTAATTATTTTTTTATCTTCTTTCATAGCCTTGTATTCTTTTTTCCTAAGCACTGACTTGGTCTCAACAACTAGTTTTAACTAGAGCAGTCTCCTGACAAATCAGATAAGTTAAAATCATATGAAGCAAAAAAGGCATAATGTCAAAAGTAAAAAGGATACCACTCCCTAGCTCATTTATAGAGAAAAAATTCTTCATGAATAGAAGCTGACTTATACATGATTGTAAAGGGACATTGGTCTGAGTCCTGGCCTCCTGGCTCATGTGTGTCTAGATGAAATAGAGTATTCTAGTGCACTTTTGGCATTCTCTATTAACTGACCTAAACATTTTCAGGCGACCTCCATAAATCAAATTCTTAAGCAACTAAATTTTACTTCTTTAGGAATTTTAAGGAGAGTAGTTTGAGAACTGAATTCCATGCTGAATTCAGATATGAACAATCTAGTGTCACCTTGCAGAACTATGATAATTTCCTGTTTAATGCAGAAGCTAGTATTTAATACTAAACAGTTCTCAGTAGAAAGAAATACTAATACTCAAACTTAGTTTTTGAATTGACAGGGGACAGTGTGGTATGATAAATCCTGACATGAGTTCAGAATAATTGAGAGATTCAAGCTCTAATCACATGCAGGCAAAAAGCTGGAACACCTGAAATAAATTCATTTAAAAAAAACCCCAAAGATACATCAAACACTTTTACTGCTGACAATTGTCCTTGAGTTAATAGTAACACTTTATTATTCATTGTATGTAATTGACCACTGAGGTCACAATAGTTTGTGAACCCACTTTAGGATTAATGAAACAATTCAAATAGAAGAAACAAAGAATAATGAATAGTAAATAAACTCCAAGTTTGGTTTAAAATTCATCATGTAGTTGAATTCCTTCCTTAGTCTGGCATAAGGAATTTACTGAAGGTCATATAGAAAGCCTGTGAAAAAGCTTTTATCTTTGGCCAGTCTTCAGCTACGAGCCATTACCTTTTACAAAATTGCATGTCACAAACTGGAAACTGTGTCATGAAAACTGTGTGTATCATTTGATACAGAGATGCAAAATATAAAGATTTTTTTAAGAGCTTGTTAAGTCTCCCAGTGTGGAAAACAGGTGAAGTGAAATATCACAAACTGCAGATTCCAGTGGAATTCCACATATGTCTTAATTGTGATGTCTTATTTCTTGGAACACATGTTATTTGTTGTAGCTTTCAAAAGTAATTATACAAAAAAAAAAGCAGAGAAAAATCTAGTTATAATGTCATGTAGCTATAATTTGTTTGCTATTTAAACTACAAGTTTGCAAAAGGGAATATAATTGTCAGATTTCAGCTGAGCAAACTGTTGATATGTACAAAACTGTTGTTCCACTTTTTACTGTGTGCTGGTTTAAACATATTAGGCCTAGAAGATTTATCATTTCTACTCAGTCTACAAGATCTAGCACTGTCATTTAAGGCTATATTTTACTTTTATCATCTTTTATTATTACATAGGAAATTTTTGCTTCCAATTAAGAAGGAATATTCATTGAAAATATTGAAATTAGCTCAACTAATTAATATCTTTTGTACAATAAACCTGAAAATTAAAAAAAAAAAAAAAAAACAACAGAAAAGCTTCCCAACAATCTCAGAAGTCCAAACCTTTTATTTGCAGAAAAAAATAGCAGCATTTCAGGTACAAATCCCATACCATCAAATAACACGAGAATAACAGTTTCTAAATCATGAAACTTATTGACCATTAAGTTGTGAAGGACACTATACTTGCTTTTGAAATGTCTTGTCTTCTGCACCAAAAAAAGAAAAAAAAGAAAAAAATAAGTAGATATAATGCCTACTGGGACTGGATTGATATCATATTGTGTTACATTAGTTTTATTTATTTAGCTAGATTCATTGTCACCTTGATAAAATGAACAGGCACTCTGAAATACATATTGACTTCTAAGAACATCAAGATGAGTAGAGGCTCTAGTGGTTTTCCTGCTCAGTTTTAGAAAGTGCTTGTTTAAACTAGTGTTATTAGGTATTAGTACAAAAAAAAACTTTGAAAAAGACCAAAAACAGACCCCAAAAGTAGACAAGTATCTTTGACAGTCTTCAAGAATTCTGTGTTTAAAACTTCAGTGTACTTTCTTTCAAAGATGTATACATCACCTCCTCTTTGAGGAGAAAGACCTGGGAGTCCTGGTAGACAACAAAATGACCATGAGCCAGCAATGTGCCCTTGTGGCCAAGAAGGCCAATGGCATCCTGGGGGGTATCAAGAAGAGTGTGGCCAGCAGGTTGAGGGGGGTCATCCTGCCCCTCTACTCTGCCCTGGTGAGGCCCCATCTGGAGTACTGAGCTCCCCAGTTCTGAGCTCCAGTTCTGAGCTCCAGTTCTCCCAGCTCCAGTTCTGAGCTCCCCAGTTCAAGAAGGACAGGGAACTGCTGGAGAAGGTACAGCAAAGGGCCACAAAGATGATTAAGGGCCTGAAGCATCTCTCTTATGAGGAAAGGCTGAGGGACTTGGGTCTTTGTAGTCTTGAGAAGAGAAGCCTGACAGAGGATCTGATCAATGCATACAAATACTTAAAGGGAGGGTGTCAGGAGGACAGGGCTGGTCTTTTCTCAGTGGTGCCCAGTGACAGGACAAGAGGAAATGGGCACAAACTTGAGTATAAGAATTTCCACCTAAACATGAGGAGGAACTTCTTTACTGTGAGAGTGGTAGAGCACTGGAACAGGCTGCCCAGAGAGATGGTAGAGTCTCCTTCTCTGGAGATATTCAAAACCCACCTGGACAAGTTCCTGAGCAACGTGCTTTACATAGACCCTCTCCAGTGGGGGTTCTTCATTTTTCCCTTTTTTGAATATCGGGGCTATGTTCCCCTTCTTCCAGTCTGCGGGAACTTCGCCAGACTACCATGATCTCTCAGATATGATGGAAAGGGTCTTAGCAACTTAATCTGCCATCTCCCTCAGGTCCCATGGATGGATTTCGTCAGGTCCTATGGACTAAGGCTGAGAGAGCTGGGGTTGTTCAACCTGGAGAAGAGAAGGCTCCGGGGAGACCTCATAGCAGCCTATCAATATCTGAAGGGAGCCTACAGAAGAGCTGGAGAGGGACTGTTTATGAGTAGTGACAGGACAAGGGGCAACAGTTTTAAACTGGGAGAGGGGAGATTCAGATTAGATATTAGGAAGAAATTCTTTACAGTGAGGGTGGTGAGGCACTGGAACAGGTTGATCAGGGAGGTTGTGGATGCCCCATCCATGGAGGTGTTCAAGGCCAAGCTGGATGGAGCTTTGAGCAACCTGGTGTAGTGAGAGATGTCCCTGCCCACGGCAGGGGGGTTGGAACCCGATGATCTTTAAGGTCCCTTTCCAACACAAATGATTCTATGATTCTATGGTTCTATGATTTATGCACCTTCAGGTTCCATAGATGGTCAGAACCTGATCTTCTCTTACTGTGGGCAGTTCTTGATTTGCAGAGCCCCTGTTTTTGCCTTCCATGACTTGGGTAGTGTAGTTTGAGCCCTTGTCAGTGAAGACTGAGGCAAAGAAGTCATCCAGTAGCTCAACCTTATCCATATGCTGGGTGTCCAAGTCTCCCATTTCCTTCTGAAGTGGGCCTACAAATTCCCTAGTCTTGCCTTTGTCCCTGACATATCTGTAGAAGTTTTTTCTTATTGTCTTTGATGTTCTTGACTAGATTTAGTTCTGCCTGGGCTTTTGCTTGCCTGATCTCATTCTTGACCACTCTGTATTTCTCTGTATTCTGCCCATTTAACCTGTCCCTGCTTCCACCCTCTATAGAACTGCCTTTTGGTCCTGAGATTGACCAGCAGTTCCTTGCTCATGCATGGAGGCCTGCTGGCTATTTTGCTTGACTTCTTCTTTTTTGGGATGCACCTCAACTGAGCTTGGAGGAGGCAATCCTTGAATACCACCCAGCCCTCTTGGGACTCTCTCCCCTCCAGTTCTTTTTCCCATGCTATCCTCCTAATCAGATCTCTCAGGAAATCAAAGTCTGCTCTTCTGAAGTCCAGGGTAGCCAGCTTGCTGCACACCCTCCTTGCTGCC
>JAOTQQ010000001.1:157331825-157349818 GCA_026546715.1 Gallinago undulata | reverse complement strand
AGTTTTCTCTACAATATGCTGTTAATTTCAGAGAGTCAGAGGAGGCCTAACTAAACTGTAAAATTACAGAACACAAACCTGATTCAGTTTTACCTCAAACCATGACAGCCAGAGAATATCTTCTAAGGAACTTAATTTCACAGTACAAGCCTGATCATAATGGCAAAACTTGCCTAAACTTTCTGTGTCAAATACTCTAATGAACTTCTATGATAATTCATGGCTGAAATTCATTGGAGCTGTGTCTTGGTTTGAAGTATGTTTAGGAAAACTGTCCTTAGACAGAAATAATGTCTGGATTCACCAAATTGTATTTCCTGTTCATCTTTGGCAAACAGGAGAGCCAACTGGTTCACTTTGGAGTGAAGTTTAAGTTTAGAGATTTTTGAAAAAGAATGTGAACAAATACCAATTTTTGAAACTCAGTATACTTCCTGAGTATGCCAACTATATAATATAGTTGTTCTTAAAGCGCCCTTAATGCTATCTCAAATTCCACAAGAACTGGAATTTCCTGGAAAATCCCAATTTTAAGATGACCTCTTGAGTCACAAGTATGTGCTGCAGTGGCAAGGTCTGTCAAACATATTAAACATCTGAAGTCTGTGCTCTATCTTTCACAGTTCATGAGTAGTAGAATTTAGAAATTTTACACTGTCTTCAAATATCACATTCTCCCAAATCAAAAGGAATTCACATACATCTACAATTGCTAAAATTACTCTTGCAAAAGAGCAATATGAGCATATTGATGAAATTGTGCTGGTATAGAAACCAGAAGGTTGCTCCTCTCAGATAAAAAATATGAAGCGTACCAAGAAAGGAAAGCACAACTATAGGGAAACTTGACTTTTCCTTTTTTTTTTTTTCTTTTCTTTATCCTCTCATGTATTGACTAAGAATCAATGAAAGGGTATGATGGTTAATGGTAAAAATAATGAACAAGTGAAAATAATGAAGAAAATTATTTCTTCTTACTGAGAATTTGCATTTTTTTCCTAGTATTTAAAGCCCATCATATCCTACAAGCTATATAGATAGTGTTGGATCTGTGACATGCTGGAAACAACGGAAAGATCTCAGTTCATTTCATTAAAGTGATTAAACCTTAAGGTAAATTTTTTTCATTATTCATTTATAGAGAATCTTGCCAGGTCTCTATTTTCTGAATTCCATCCAGCTATCAACATATTTTTGTAATGGGACATGTATGAGTAAACATATCTTCACAAGTGGGTTCTAACTGAAGATAAGAGAGGAAAGAAAAGCAGGCCTATTACTGACAACTTTCTTCTCTTTTGTCTCTGAAGCTCGATTAGTCTGGTCATTTTTCTGTGACTTGTCTGGCTATGTAACTTATGAACTACTGCCTAAATTGGTATTTATACAACTCTGCTTCCTCTGGAATTACTTAAATCAAGCAAAGTACTTGTTCATGTACTTTCAATTAAGAATGAGAGCAATCCTATTACACAAGCACAGTTAAGTACATACCTGATTTTGTAAGGTTCAAACCTAAGTGAGTTGTTATGTTTTCCTGAACTGTATCTATTATTGGTGCCATCTTTCACCTCACATTATAATTTGTTTTTCCTAGTATAACATTGTTTGACTATATTCTGCCCATTTTCTCATTTTGCAACCTTCTTTTTCATTTTTTTCTTTTCTATATGCAATTCCAGAATCTCTCAGTTGTGTTTCATATACAGATTGCATCAACATACTCTTTATCTGCTCTTCCAAGTTATTAATAAGACACAGTTCATCTGACAAAATCATAGCTGACTCAGTGCAAACAGCAGAAAAAGAAGTTTACGCTGAAACGTGCAGTTAACACATAATATCCTCATACACTTGCAAATGCCTTGTTTAATATCTAGAACACATGCTGTCATTATATATCATTTCTTAGCTACTTCTTCTTGCTAATTTCTTCTTTTGTGTACCTCTGTTATTTTGGTCTATGAATTTGAAATTACACAAAAGCTTTGACTTTTTTCATAAATATTAAAAATAAATAAGTGAATAAATAGTCTAATAAAATGATTGTAGAATCATATATACATCAGGGTGACAACTTTGTTTTTATAAAATAAATTTTACTTGTTATGTAGAATGATTTTTTTTAAATAAATTGAAGAATTCATAGGACACAAAATGTGTTCTGTGTCCTCCAAAAGAGCCCGGGAAATCAAATTACAAATTTATTTAATTTAAGTGATTCTTGAAAGACTCTTAAGAAGCAAAACATTAATTGTACCGAATTAATTTCCTGTTCATGTGGTTTTTTTACTGTTAGATGCCAGATATGTAAGATGCCAGTTTATCTTAGTGCTATTTTAAAAGAATTCACTGTTTTTAATGTCATCTTTTGTCTTGCAAATGTTATTTTACCAATAGAACTGTGCTGTATGGAGGCAGTTATTGTTCCATTTGGTGACACAGACAACACAATTCTCTGTATACTGCCTACAGCTTTAATGAACAAGGTCTATTCCACTTTAAACTAAACAAATTTTACTTTGTGGTCCCAATATTGAGTCAAAGTTTTGTTTTTCTTCTTCTGAAAAGGTCTATTCAGCATTCATATGTGATTGATTAATAGCCATTTTTCTAGATGAATTTTCAATACATATCAGCTAGACCAGACTGCCCAGGGTCATGTCCAGATGAATTTTGAAATATAGTCTAGGCATAGAGACTTTACTACCTCCCTGGGAAACCCATTTCAGTGTCTGATACCCGCACAATAATCAAATACCTCTTTTGTGTGTGTTTAGCTGGAATTTCATGTGTTTCAGAGTATACTCAATGCCTCTTGTCTTCATAGGGCATCACTGAGAAATTTGGCTTTGCCTTGTTAACATCTCCCTTCCATTTGGTAAGATCTCTTTGAGCCTTCTCTTCTCCAAGTTGAAAAGTCCCAGCTTCTCAGCCTCTCCTCATATGAAACATGCTCTAGCCCCTTTACTCCTAACTCTTTGGAATGGTCCAAACAAAAAACAAAAAAAAACCCACAACCACCCACACCCACACATACACCTTACCCCCTACCCCCACCCCTCACCCCCCAAAAAAAAACTCCAACAAATTAAAAAGATAAAGAGAAGAATGCTCTTCTTCACCATAAAATCCTCCGTTTTCCATGAGCCTATAGTTCGTTATGGGCCATGTACCTCCCATGACCCTTTCTTACCTGTGGCAATCCTCGGTCTGCTGTAGAGAACTGAGAATTTTTCTTTAAACATCCTTCTCTGTAACCTGTGCTCCCACTGAACTTCACCAGTAACACTCTACCCTACTCCTGCTTATGGATCAGTCACGTGACAAGGACAAAAGTACCTTCACAGTTTGGCGTGGATCTACCTGGCTCTCTATTTCTTGTTTTCATTTGAAGTGTTATCCTACAGTCCTCAAAGAAACAAAACTGCTCCTGAAGTCAGTGACTGTCTGAAGCAACGTGTATGCACAGACATGTTTTGCTTCAAGAGAGGAAACTTTAGCACTGACAGCTGCAGATGGAAGCATTGGGTATTCCTTACATACCTGACAACCTCTCCCCTCAAGCTGAATTAATCCTCCTGCTGTCTTTTCTTGGGACAGGCTCTTCTGGGAACTGTGAGGTGACCTTATAAAGTGCTTTCTAAACTAGGAAAAGACTGGAATTCTTTGTAAGTCTAATCATCACACATTGCAGATGAATTTAGTTTCTTAAAACAGAAAAGCTTCCACTGTTTCTTTGCTAGGCTTGAAGCCCTGAATTTGCAAAGCACATCTGTGTTAAATGTGAAACCCTGCACAAAACAAAGAATCATGGTTATTAATAGAGCCTGTCAGTAGTGGCTGATTTTTGAAACATCTTGTTATTGGACTTTTAATATGAAATAAATTTGGATTCTATAGAACAGCCAAACCAACATTTTGATGAAATAGTGTGAAAACAAAGAAATTATATTCTTTTTCCCACTGGTGGGACTAAATTTTCTAAATAAACCCTGGTGTTCACAATATAATTTTCAGCAGACTGACACTTTGAGTGGGAGATTCAATTCACTCAGGAACAGTAGAACTGTCGAAGTAAAGTTATTTCTCTTCATGGATTACATAGAGTGACTGTATTTTAACACACATGCCTTAGTTGATTAAAGCACATTCAAATATGAGGCCAAAAAATTGTCCAGTTTTAACAATTTATTTTGATTGTTCTATAAATTATATCTGTATACTAAGTGAAAATAATTTTGTTTCTTTTCAGAGATTGACTTGCAGCCACTGAGGAAAATCATCGGAGAATCTGACTCAAGTTACATGGTAGTGCCTGGAGATACTGGCAAAACTTAAATGGCACACATTCAGTAAAGGTTTGTTGAAATGAATTAATATGTTCCCAAAACTGTGGCATAGTTTTAGTAAATGTCTTTAGAATACATTTTTGAGTGTATCTAGAAACAAAATAAGAGAGGACCAAACTCTTCAAAAGGAAAATATACAGTTTTATTCATACAACTGAGCAATGTTCTTACGTGTTAATAAAGAAATCTGTGCTTTCATAAGTATTCTTTTTGTTTATATTTTAGAAAATGCTTCTTTATGCAACAGTGTTTTTGTGAACTTTCTGCCTATTTCTGCATTTACAAATGTTTTTTTCTCAGAGAACTTTAATAAGAGGAAACAGTTGGGGTGCTTTATCTAATAACTCAAAAACTGATACATTTTTTTCCTTTTTTTTCTGTTATAAGGATTATTATATTTTTTTTAAAAAAATAGTGAATACAGTGATTAAGATAAAAATATTGATTACACAAGCAATTTATCTTAAAATTTAGAGAACCATCAATCAGCAATTTTTCCAACCACTTTTACTATTTTCAGTGAAATCCTCATACTGCTTATAGTTAGAAGCTTCCTACAGGAAAAGGGTCAAAAGGAACCATTTAGTTACTATGCTTATATATTGCTTAGAGTATAGATACTATAAGTGGTATCACATTCGATTTACAACATAAGGAAAAGTTCCAAAGATTCAAAACATTTTGCAGCTTTACTGAGATCAGACTGCTGGATTTATTTGGTTTTGTTTGAACTGCTGAAAACTAATACCTAAAAATTCAACTTTGAAGTTAGTCATTGGTATTCATTTACAGACTGTATTACATGACATACTGGTGAACACATAGAGCAAAACCTTATAATATATGCTTTTAAGAGGATGTTTTTGATTTTTGATTACTTATAGTAGTATACTACTACTTATCAGGGCCAACCAGCAAACTGATGTGAAATTATTGGCTTTTTTTACAGCACCAATTTACAAGAAGGATAAGTTCCTCTGGTGTTCAAGTTACTCCTGTTTGAATTTCCTGAGCATTAGGAAAGGTTGCCATTGGAATCACAGAAACAGGATTATGAAGTAGAAAATAAATAATAAAAAGACAATGGTATTAAAAAATAAAATAATAATAATAAAAGAATAAAAAGGGGTTTAGAGAGGAGAATAATAATAAAAAGTAAGTCAGGATTTTTCCCAAAATAGTAACTAGCCAAACTGAGTGCAACAAGGCCTGATTGAGGGGCTGAAGGAAAAAATCAGAGAAATGCACAGAATTTGTGAGAATAACACACATGCAGCCATACTGCTATACTCAGTCCTGAAGAACTGGCTGATAGGTCAAAGAGTTTGGAAAAGTCAGGGGCTTGAACTGGGACAGACAGAGAAGGAGAGCTTGGACCACAGGGAAAGCCTTGGCTCTTGGGACAGGCGGGGAGAATGAGCAGCTCTTTCTGTCTCAATTCTGACACCCCCACAATGAGTCTGGAGCCATTCCCATAATGTCAGTTCTTTATTCTCTCTCTATGAGATCTTTGAGTTTTTAAAAAGCCCTTGGCCTCTGGCCTCTACTTCCTGAATTATGTACTGCACAATGTTGCAGAGTGTTACTTTCCCAGGTTGCAGCAGGTGTCTTATCTCATTGCTCAAGTGCTTTTTTTAAAACTTGCTTAATGGCTTCTTCTTTTCCTTATTGTATTTCAATCAATCTTTTTCCCAGATGTCAAGGCAGTGAAAAATACACTGTCATCAACAGCTCTGGAGTCTCTGATTTCAACCTTTCCTTACTTTCAAAGCCTTTACTGTTATCCCACACTCAAACCGTGTATCATTTCAGGAGACATTTGGTTTAGAACTTCACCCAGTCAGTTCTCCTAACAAGGTGTTTACAAGTCTAATAGGCAAGGAGTGGGGCTTTGTAAAGCAAATGGCTTTGCACTTGCAAAAAAATAAAGCAAATGGCCTCTAACTAACAATGTCAATACTGTTTCTGCTAGGCCACTGTGCAACAATAGAACAGGGAGAAAAGAAAAAAAAAGAGGAAAGAACAGCAACAAGCTGCAACAAACTTAATGTGTGCTCTTTATGTAGTATAGGAACTACTTCAGATATTTTGGGAGCACTGAGTAATTTCAGAATCCTGTAGGCACATACACAGTAAGAACATGTTGAAGTATTTCATTGTAATTCAGTCCACAAACTGGTTAGAAATGTAATTGAGAATCTGAGTCTCTTAGGACATGTGGACTAGAAGTACAGAAATGCTGAGAATACACACTTGACTGAAGTCCGCAAAGTTTGGATTCTGAATATTGTATATTGTTGAAATTGTATGAATTTTTGTGTCATCTGAAATAAATGCCATAAGGCATTTGAATTAGTGTGCACTTTACATTTTGATGTATAGAATTCATCTGCTCAAATTTAGATGCCTATCTACAGACTACAGAGTCTGCAATCTTTACCTGATGTTTTCTTTATAAGCATTTTAGAGATGTAATTTGTCTTATACAGTATAGGTGATTAAATTAGGTCAACTGAATCCTGAAACTATCTTCTCTGTCTATAAATTAAGCCTTATGTGGCTATCTCTTGTGTAGAAACCTGGTCTGAATATATCTATAGATAGGTGAGATAGATTGTCTCTGATGGACAGCTTTAAAAGTCTGGACAATATCACTCCAATTTTCATAATGAAGTTCAATTAGGTACACTATTATTAGTGCAATAAGAAGAGACAATTACTTAATGAATAATTTTTTCTTCAGAGAAACAATGTATGAAGTTTCTATAAATGCAATGAAATCATATAGTATAACACACAATCCCACAATTCTAGACTGAAGAATTGTTCTTTGGTTTTATGCCCATAATGCAAAAGACATTGGAGGGAAGGGAGGCAAAAACAAAATGAGAAATGTTAAAACTTTGTTAACAACCTTTTATTGATGAAGAGAAGCCTTTTCAGCTTTCCATCTCAAAGATATTCAGAGTTTAAAGGTTGCCCAATACCTTAAAATTACTCATGTTGTCTCTTGAGCAAGTTGATGTCCAGCAGAGTTGCATTTATTAAGTTCTTTAATCACACTGTTTAACTCATGGGTGGTTTGTCACATCACCTTTAGGTCATGATTAACATTTCTGCTGTAGGTAAAGCTATCAACAAGAAAATGAGTAGAAGACTTGTCATATCTGTTACCTAGCAATCAAGAGGATAAATAATCAGAAGGAAGGAATAAAATTACAGATGTACTAAAAGAAAATGGAAGGACAAAAGCTAAAAGGTATTAAAGCAAAAAACATGACAAGGTATCTTTCCACTGAATAATGCATGTCTGACATTTCTATTTTCATTTGAAGAAACACAATATAGAACAAAATACATTCCCTTGTCAGCCAGAAATAAAGTTTTAGAGAATGTAAGAGAAAGGCCTGAATATTTGGTTGAACTTGTTTCCTAGGTTATTTCTTATTTGAGTGGGTTGAAATAGGAAATTTACAACTGAGTAAAATTTTAATATTTTGAGAATTCTAATTCTAATTCTTAGTCACTGACATGGAACTAATACTCCATAGTTAAACAAATAATAAAAAAAAGAAACAATCCCAACCCCAAAACACTCCCAAAAAGTTGGTTTAGAAAACTAGAAATGATGTGACTAAAACATAAAAAGTTGCCATTTGAACACCAAAGGTTTAATTTTTTACAAAACTATTCCTCCCCCCCTCCCTCTCCGTCGACTGCTTCCACTATATTTATTTTAGCTGATCCTAAAACTCTTTGATGTTTTGATATATCATTCAGTGTTTTCTCTACCAGAAATTGCAAATAAATGTGCTGGAATCCTGCATCCAGGTTTTGTTGTTTGTATTTTTATATATTTTATATGTCATGCTACATTCAGTTAGGAAATAAATGTGGTTTGCAAAGGTTGTACTGGATTAAACTTCAGACCAACTCCCACATATAAGTGTCTGTTCTAACAATGGAACCCCAAAAACAGAAATATGCAAGTATTAGACAATTTTTAAAGAGCAAATCTAGTATTAGACACTCTTTTTACTCATACAGTTTTAAAATCCTGCCTGTTTGGCACATACTATTTTAATTTACCTCAAAAAAATCATTAAAAAATATTTTAATAAGTATTTCAGTAATTTGGAACAGTAACTAATACTCTGTATGTGTACAAGATGTGCAGAAGGAAAATTCATTCTTCTGGTGTTTTTTGATGATGTATTTTTTATTATCCTAATTCAAAACAGTGTGATGAATGCACTAACAATTGTCATGTACCTCTAGTTAGCAATGCTATCTTAAACTTTTTAAAAAAGAAAACAACAAGAAAAAGGGAGACCCTTGCAATAATAACAATGCTTAAATGCCAACATTTTTAAGGTTATTTTGCGGAACTATTTACTTTGTAAATATATTTTACCTACAGGATTATCATTCTATCATTCTATGCATTTATCCTCCAGCAATTCTATGACATTAATAAGCCATAAGTGCATAGACTTTATGTTAGAGACATCTTTCAACATCTATAGTACTTTAAATATATTCAGATGGAATCTTTCCGAAGTGCATTGAATTGATTCTATTCTTTGCAACATCTCAGCTTGTCAGTTAAGTGCAATTTGGTGTTCTGGGATGTAGAGGCAGAAGGTCACTAGTGCAGCATACACAACACTTTCCGGATTTGCACACACATTTATGGATACCCCAAGCATCGGCATGGCCCCTCTGTCTTTCCAGTAACTCTGCTGGGATCCCTTTTAACCAGCCTATGGACGCCCACTTGCCGCCTGGTCCATATGGCTACTCACTGGTAACACACAGCACTCTGCATTCACCAGTCCCTCTAGGCATAACAGCACTGACCTCCGATCACTTGGTAGTCTGGTCCATACCCAAGGTTTCCTTATTACCAGCTGGGCCAGCATTAAATTTTCCATCCAAGCATACTGCATGCATACCTCGTTTGGGGAAGGCACAGACACTCACTGCCCCAGCAGCCAGCACCAAGTGCACAGGGTGTCACCCACAGTCCTGCTCCAGCCACTGACATGGAACACCTCACCTGCTTTACTCACCCCAGCACCCCCAGTAGCTGTTTTTTGGGACACACAACATTCCTACTCCAGTCTCTGGAGGCTAAAGAGTGCCATTTAATGCCGATACCTCACACTGACACCCCACTGGCTCCAGTAGCTGATACCACAGGCCTGGAGTTCCCACTGGTCTGACTCCAACCAGTCCCCAGTAGCTAGTACTTAGTCCTTGCAGCACTCACACACAAGTGGAATAGAAAGTGAGACTGAAGAAATAGTAAAGAAATAGTATGCAGAAATAGGCAAGAAAGGATTTAATGAGACAGGACCGACTGCATATGCATTGTCCTGCAGTGATCAGATAAGTATGCTGATAATCCCCATTTTACACATTAATGGTCCCTTTTATACCCCGGTCTGTTCCCTCTTTGCTCCTCCTCAGTTTCCTTACCCTGCACAATTCTCTAACAATTTGCATAGACTTACCAATCCCCTTGCAATATCACACCTACTTATATTACTCTTGATCCCCCTTCATATCAGCTACAAAGTGGGGTGGTCCTCACAAGGCATGTACCTGGAGTTTTTTAATATCTCATCAATTATTGTGACTAACAAGGTTTGTTTCTTGTCATTGTTTCCATTATTATTTGTCTATTAGGTCTTCATCTCTCTAAGTTTTTATTTATTGCCTCCCCCTTCCCTTTATCATCTTATTTGATAAGATTCTTAATCAGATAATCTTAAGGAAGCAAACATGCTCTCCCTCTGCATACTCTCACAAAGACCTGAAAGAATAAAGCCTTGAGCAACATAGTCTGGCCTCCTTGCATTGAACAGGAGGCTGGTCTAGGGACCTTCTCAAGTCCCTTACAAGTAGAATCACCCTATGGTTCTATGACTGCATACAGGAGAGTATGCTAATTTATGGATTGTACCCAGGCTACTAATAATTACTGAGATCAGAGGGAAGGAAACATTCTTCATTAAAATGTAATACTGAATGTTACATAATTGGCATTTTCCAAGATTCCACTTCAGACTATATTTTGTAACTATAATTATATTTTATTTACTCAGATTTTTTTTCTTCTCCATCTTGAGAGTAGTGTTGCTAGCCATCTACATTAGATAGTCATAGAATCATAGAAACGTAGAACCACTTGAGTTGGAAGGGACCTTAAAGATCATCGAGTTCCAACCCCCGTGCCATGGGCAGAGACATCTCCCACTAGAGCAGGTTGCTCAAAGCCTCATCCAGCCTGGCCTTGAACACCTCCGGGGATGGGGCATCCATGACTTCTCTGGGCAACCTGTTCCAGTGCCTCACCACCCTCACTGTAAAGAATTTCTTTCTGGTATCTATTCTAAATCACTCCTCTTCCAACTTAAACCGTTGCTTCTTGTCCTGTCACTACACTACCTTGTAAAGAGTCCCTCTCCAGCTCTTCTGTAGGCTCCATTCAGATATTGAAAGGCTGTTATAAGATTTCCCTGGAGCCTTCTCTTCTCCAGGCTGAACAACCCCAGCTCTCTCAGCCTGTCTTCATAGGAGAGATGCTCCATCCCTCTGATCATCTTCGTGGCCCTCTGCTGGACCCATCCCAACAGGTCCATGTCCTTCCTGTGTTGATGACTCCAAGGCTGGACACAGTACTCCAGGTGGGGTCTCACAAGTGCAGAGTAGAGGGGTGGAATCACTTCCCGAGACTTGCTGGCCACACTTCTCTTGATGCAGCCCAGGACATGGTTGGCTTTCTGGACTGCCAGCACTCACTGTCGGCTCATGTTGAGCTTCTCATCCACAAGCACTCCCAAGTCCTTCACCTTAGGGCTGCTTTCCAGCCATTCACCGCCCAACCTGTATTTGTGCCTGGAATTGCCACATCCCAGGTGCAGGATCCTGCACTTGGCTTGGTTGAACTTCATGCAATTTACACGAGCCCGCCTCTCCAGCCTGTCCAGGTCCCCCTAGATGGCATCCCTTCCCTCCAGCGAGTCGACCGCACAACTGAGCTTGGTGTCGTCAGCAAACTTGCTGAGGGTGTGCTCTATCCCACTGTCCATGTCACTGACAAAGATGTTAAATAGTATTGGTCCCAGTAAGGACCCCTGAGGAACACCACTCGTTACTAGTCACCACTTGGACATTGAGCCGTTGACTGCAACCCTTTGAGTGCGGCCATCCAACCAGTTCCTTGTCCTTTGAGTGACTTGGGCAGTGTGGTTTGAGCCCTTGAAGGTGAAGACTGAGGCAAAAAAGTCATTCAGTAGCTCAGCCTTATCCATATGCTGCGTGACCAGGTCTCCCATTTCCTTCTGGAGGGGACTCACAGCTTCCCTCGTCTTGCCTTTATCTCTGACATATGTATCGAAGTTCTTTTTATTATCTTTCACATCCCTGGCTAGATTTAGTTCTTCCTGGGCTTTTGCTGCCTGATCTCATTTCTGGCCACTTGGACAGTTTCACTGTATTCTGAACAGTCTACGCTTCCCTGCTTCCACCATAGGCCTCCCTCTTGGTCCTAACTTTGTCCAGCAGTTCTTTGCTCATCCATACAGGCCTGCTGGCTATTTTGCATGACTTCTTCTTTTTTGGGATGCACCTCTCAGAGGAAGTGATACTTAAATACCACCCAGCCCTCTTGGGACCCTCTCCCCTCCAGTTCTTTTTCCCATGTTATCCTCCCAATCATATCTCTCAGGAAATCAAAGTCTGCTCTTCTGAAGTCCAGGGTAGCCAGCTTGCTGCACACCTTCCTTGCTGCCTTATGAATCTTGAATTCTATCATCTCATGATCACTGCAACTGAGGCTATCCTTGAACTTGATGTTCCCCACCATCCCCTCCTTGTTAGTAAGGACAAGGTCCAGCACAGCTCCTTTCCTCATTGGTTCCTTGATCATTTGAAGGAGAAAGTTATCATCAACGCATTCCAAGAACTTCCTGGATTTCTTGTGTCCTGCTGTGTCGTCCTTCCAACAGACATCGGAGTGGTTGAAGTCCCCCATGAAGACCAGGGTGTGTGAGTGCGATGCTGCCCCTATCTGTCTATAGAGGGCCTCATCCTCCCTGTCACATGATCTGGTGGTCTGTAGCAGACTCCAACTGTAACATCACCTGCCCCCGTGCTCCCCTTAATCCTGACCCATAAGCTCTCTGTCATGTCTTCTTTCGTTCCCAGGTGAAGCTCCACACATTCCAGCTGGTCCTTGACATAGAGGGCAACACCCCCTCCCCCTTCTGCCCATCCTGTCCTTCCTGAAGAGTCTGTAACCCTCCATTCCAACACTCCAGTCATACGAGCCATCCCATCACGTCTCGGTAATGCCAATAAGGTCGCACATCTCTAGCTCCTCTTGCTTGTTCCCCATGCTGCGTGCATTTGTGTAAAGGCACTTCAACTGGGCACCTAATGGGACTGACTTACTGACTGGGATGGCTCCCTTTCCTTATGTGCTTTTCAGGTGGCCTTCCTTTGTGGTGTTTTGTCTGTGATTCCCATATTCCCTTAACTTCAGACCTGTCCTTGAGCCTGCTAAGGCAATCACCCCTTCCCCTTCTACATCTACATCTCCCCCCCACATCTAGTTTAAAGACCTGTTTCAATATAATGTTTCAGTATAATCCAAAAAGAAGAAATAATGATATACTGAAGCTGAATCATGTAAAAATTATTCCCACTGTGAACAGTGCAAACCACTGGAGCTATACCTTTATGAAGCTCTACTGCAGACATACTATTACAGTACAGATATGTGTTTCAGCCTTCTTTATTGGCTTTATCAACAATATTTGGAATGTAACTTCATTATTATAACCATGATGAGCATATCATGAATGTTGTTAACACCTTTGAGATCAGCAGAGATAAAGTGTTATGAACTGATGCAACCTCCGTTCCCCCTTTCCCTGAGCTGCTTTGTGTGGGGCAGGAAGTAGAAAATTCAGGAATGAAGCTGAGCCTGGGAAGAAGGGAGCAGTAGGGGGAAGCTATTTTTAGTTTTGTTCTTATTTCTTACGATCCTACTCTGTCACAATTAAATGGCAATAAATTAAATTAATTTCCCCAATTCAAGTCTATTTTGTCCATGACACTAATTGGTAAATCATCCCCATGTGCTTACCTCAGCCCATGCACCTTCTGTCCAGTTTTCTCCCCCTTGTGCTGTGAATGGCAGAGGAGTGATAGAGTGTCTTGGCAGGCTCCCGGACCAGCCCACAACACTCCTTTAAACTAACATCTAAATACAAATTTCCATAGAGAAAAACAAGACCTACTCATGTAATTCCAGCAGCTTCAGTGCTGTGTGAAGAATAGACCTACCACACAATGATGTGGCTGTTTCTCATTCTGCTTTGAAAAAAAGTTGTCTCCTGAATTAAAAATTTCCTTCCAGAGTAACAGATGTACATTCACATTTATATGCAAATATTTCATGAATCTCCTCAGTTGTTTAAGCTGAGATCTTCAGTCTGAAAACATAGGGAAATAGTGCATAGGGAATGTATGGGAATGCAATGGAAATTAGTGTAAAGGAATACTTGTCAGTCTGAGTATGAGCTTTTCCTTTTGTCTGATATTTTTAACAAAGTCAAATTTCAGATTTACTGCTCCATTTGTGGCTAGTTATCACTTCTGTAACATTTCTTACCTGAAGATATTGCTGATGGCTATTTTGTATCTTTTTTTCTCCCTTCTCTCTTTAATTTTACTAAAAACCAAAAAAAACCCACCTCTTCAAATAATAGTTATTTCAACATTTTCATTAATTTCTGCAAAAATAACTTGTCCTTAATTACAAAACTAGAGCTTTTCCATAATATTATATCTTTCAGCCATAATTTTGGATTTAATATATCAATAATATACAGTTCTAGAACATCAATTTTGAAGTGCTTGTGTGAATTGGGCCTGGTAGGGGGACTGTTCAAAATGAAATTATCTTACTTATGGCATAGCTTTGCAGGGGACTGATTTCTCAAAACCTCCTAAAACAACCTGGGGAATTATCACATGAATTATCAGTATTCACTCAGACCTTGTACAACCCAACTGCAATGAAGAAAATGCAAAATAATGCATGTCATAGCCATTTTCACTGAATGTTAATGCAAACTCAGAAGTACCTCATTTAAATGTGCTTATAAATTGTACTAAGAACTAGATATAAAGTGTAGTCAAATACAAATCAATACAGGCACACAGATCTCTTTTAAATGCATTGTATTTTTCTCAATACTGACCACAAGCAGACACATTAGAACCGACTTTTGTTTTAGATCACAGTGATCGACAGAAAAAAAATGTAAAAATAAATAAAAAAAACAGTGTTTCATGGGAGTTCATGCAGTGAGTCTTTCTTCCCTGATGGATGATCATTTGTCTCCATGGACAGCTGAAACCTTAGACCTGGAGGGGGGGAGGGGGGAACACACAAGGATTTTTCTAAGTTAAGGTGTTTCCTGTTAAGAGCAGTTTAGCATTTTGTGACTTATCCTTGATCTGTTCTGCCAGTGCCATTCAATACCAACCTTTAGTTTACTTCACCTGACAGTAACATAGTCCCATGAGTGCAGTCCTCACCTCTTAAAATCTTCATCTAACTTGCAATCACCAGCTCCTAGCAAGAAATGGATACTCAGTTTAGCAGAATAAAAAAATAGCTGCGTTTTGGAAGACAGTGATAACAAGATGGAAAATGCACTTCAAGGACTTTGTTAGTTTAGAACATTTCACTGCATGCTCCCAGCAGCTAATAGGGAATGAGTTAGCAAAAATAATCAGCCTGCATTCTATTTAGTAAGGCAGATCAATGGGTTTTAGGTTTAACACACTCCCATTGTGATAGGCTCTTAAAAAATGTATTTTCTCTTCCAAGAGTGAGAAATTCAGAGGTGTTCATCACTGGACTACATTTACTGAAAGTGAAATCATGTGGACCCTGCACTTCAGTTCAAAGATAGCCAACAAGCCAATATGTTTTTTTTTTGAGACTATGAATAGAAATTTATTCTTTGCCCATTGTTGAATTTATTTCAATAATCTAATATTAAGGGAACAGACAAGGTTTATAATTAAAAGAATACCTTTATACATGAGGAACAATTTAAGTAGTTTCTTGGCTAGATGGGAATTTAAAACAAACCACAAAGCATTTGAACAAATTTGGACATGTTACTCTGAACAATCGAGCACCATCTCACTTGTCTCCTACACATAAAACCCGTGGTTGGAGCATATTCTCATTTTAATAGTTTGGGATGTAATTAATTTTGGTGGTTCCTTTTGCATGAACTTGTTCCTAGCCCCTTTTTAGCAAGGCGGCATATGCAATTAAACATAAGTGGTCTTCCAAACAGCCCTCCATTTCCTCATATCTTTGTGTTGCAACATCTCCATTCAATAAATTCTCAACTGGCCTCTATTTGTTTTGTACTATTTGTTAGTACATGGGCATAGGTTAGGCATGGGTATATCCGGTTCACATTTAAACTTTCATTCCACTTTCCTCTATTTTCTTCACATCAGGCAAACAATGCTGGAGCATGTCTTCTCATCCTATGCCCCTGGAGTACAATAGAGTTCTGCTTGATGCTTGTGCAAATATGATTACAAACCTTACCTTGAGAGAAGAAAATGAACTCATCAATACTTGTACCTTAAAATTTCTAGAGGGCTGAGGAAATGGAAGATGAAATCACTCTATAAAGTTTATTACAGTTCTTGCCACTGATCAAGGCTCTACTCCTCCATGATGCTAGAGAAGAAAGACTGAGATAAACACAAAACTCTTAGGAACAGGTCTGTGTACTAGATATGGCATAGATCAAGCCATTCTGCAGAAGATCTGAGATCAGCTCTGTTGGTCTCAAAACAACAATTGCAATTCAGCATTCCATTAATATTTATGCCAAATTCTGCAGTCCCCCTTAGGACATACTGGTAATTTTGAATGATAGAGAAATTTGAAATAGCTAGTGATTTTTTTGTGCAAACTGCCAATGACTTCTCCATAGCTTGTTGCCTGTGTCTGATGCTTATTTTGCTGTTCAGGCAGCATGAGATGAAAAACATGATTTTCATGAAAAAGAAAAAAAATCTGCTTTACCTGAACTATAGTTACATTATTTCTATGAAATAAACTGAGGTCATGGCTCAAATGCTCAGGCCTACATGATCCACATCTCATTTTCCTGTGTTTCTAATTACTCCCACTTCACTTGTTCTGGCCTTTATCAGAGAACAGATCCAGCTGAAAACTAATCGTCCAAAAAATAACTATTTGATATTTTTTTTTATTATTCCTCAGTTCAGTTTATCATCCTGATTAATTTTGCAGGCCTATAGACGTCAGCGCTGGTACTGAGAACAAACATGTGGAAATAGAAAGAAAGCAAGTATCAGCCCTTTTTGTGGCAGCACACATACATACATGCTGAATGAAAGTAGCAAACTAGATGGGAACCACTGCCTGCAACTATCCTTCTTCAT
Source organism: Gallinago undulata (assembly GCA_026546715.1). Taxonomy (NCBI): domain Eukaryota; kingdom Metazoa; phylum Chordata; class Aves; order Charadriiformes; family Scolopacidae; genus Gallinago; species Gallinago undulata. The sequence goes on along the minus strand of JAOTQQ010000001.1, from coordinate 157,332,941 downwards.
CTTGTAATTAATACATCTGACACTTCAGGGTAGCAGAATAAGATCAGAACAAATACAGGTATATGGTCTACATCCCTTCTGAATTTATCACCTAGAAAATATTGCCTGAATTTATCATCTAGAAAATCACAAGCAGAGAGCAAGCACTCAGTCCTCTGAAAAAAAAGTCTAAGAATGACATGCCACATTAGCACCAAACTCATTTTCTCCACACATCTTTAATAAAGTGCAGTTAACAAAGGCAGCTCACAGATGTAGCTGTTTTCACAGCAGACTGTGCAGGAGTGTGCACAGAAGACAGCCAGCAACTCTGCTAAGGACAGCATAAAACAGCTCAATGACAGTGATGGTGTACCACCAGGTCTGGACAGAACAGTAGGAGATAAGCCTTTTGCCTTCAGGAGGTAAGCACTGATGGACCAACTGTGTCACCAAGTGAAGAGGTTGCAGAAGGACTTCAGCAGCCAACAGAAGAGCACATCAGAAAGAGATCAGTCAGATCTTCTCTGAGACCCTGCAACTACAAGAGTAGCCTGAATTCCCCCCTGAAGGGGGTGTGAGAGAGTCTGTGTTTATGGAGTCAGGAAGTGGACACACCTGTAATGGTAAAGGCTAGAAGCTCATGACTTAACACCAGAAGCTGCTCCACTTGCAGATTTATAACTGCAGAAGACATTTAATTTCCTGGTAACAGATGAGATGTTGGGAGCCGCATCTAATGAAACATCTGAACCACCTGAACCCCACAGCAGCACTAGGAGGAAGAAGCCTCATATTTGCAGGTCCTGATTTTATATGGAAGTTGAACCAGTCCAATATCACAGAATCACAGAATCTTAGTGGATGGAAGGGACCTTTGAGATCATCGAGTCCAACCGCATTAAAAAAAAAACAAACAAAACCACAACAACAAAACAAAAACAAACCACAAAAACAACAACAACAACAACAACAAAAACCACCCCACACAAAAACAAACAAACAAACAAACCAAAAAACCCACCCACCAACTAAACCCCACACTCACAACCCCACACAAAACACCCCACCACAAACCAATGATCTTGGCCACTAGAGCATGCCCTGAAGAGCCACGTCTACACGTTTCTTAAATAC
>JAOTQQ010000001.1:157305653-157330341 GCA_026546715.1 Gallinago undulata | reverse complement strand
ACACACTTGGTGGACAAGGGCAGAGCAACAGATGTCATCTACCTGGACTTGTGCAAAGCGTTTGACACTGTCCCGCACGACATTTTTGGTTTCAAAATTGGAAAGTCATGGATTCAATGGATGGACCACTCAGTGGATAAGGAGCTGGCTGGCTGGCCTCTCTCAAAGGGTTGTGGTCAATGGCTCCATGTCATCCAGAAGGACCTGGACAGGCTTGAGAGGTGGGCTCTTCTTCCCCTCTGCTAGGGGAAGAATCATAGAATGGTTTCTGCTGGAATGGATCATTAAAGGTCATGTAGTTCCAACCCTCCTGCAATAAGCAGGAACATCTTCAACTAGATCAGGTTGCTCAGAGCCCCATTTAACCTAAACTTGAATATTTCCAGAGATGGAACATCTACCAGCTCTCCAGGCAACCTTTTGCAGTGATTCAACACCGTCATCACAAAAAAAAAATACTACTTCTATCTATTCTGAATCTACTCTCTTTTAGTTTAAAACCATTACCCCTTCTCCTATCACAACAGGTCCTACTAAAAAAAATCTGTCCCCATCTTTCTTATGAGCCCCCTTTAAGTACTGGAATGCTACAATAAGGCTCTCCCTGGAGCCTTCTGTTCTCCAGGCTGAACAACCCCAACTTTCTCAGCCTTTCTTCTTAAGGCAATTTCTCCATCCCTATGATCCGACTCCAACAGGTCTATGTCTTTTCTGTACTGGGAATGTCAAGCATTTAGACTACTAAGTTTATATAATCTTAGGGTTAAAAACCCAGCAAAACTATTGGGTATTCTGATCTTTGTTTCAAAGTGAAAAGGACTTGTCTGGCATGATTTTTAGACAGATAAAATTCAGTGTTGAGTAGAGTAAAATTCTAATAAATGTCTTTTGTACAGTGGGACTGAATTAAAGCAGAGTGAAATGTGTCTAAAGATGAATGGCAGACTTCAGCAGAATAAAGACTGCCTGTCTATTTATTAGAATACGATACTGTCCTAGTCAAGGGAGAGAGAACCTAATATGCAGTATCTTGGCCATTGTTCTCTGATTGCCAGGTAGCCTTTTATCTTAACCTTTTAAAAAGTAAAAATTTAATCAAATTTTACAAAGAAAACCCTCTTACTGATTAGTTTTTCAGTTTGTTTTTATCACTTAAAGGGACTGTCAGTATTCTATAAGCTTAAATGAATCTTTATTGTTACAACTTGTTTTTTCTGCCACACATTTCAAGACAGCCAGTGTAATCAATTGTTAAAGATTACACCAATCTCCCATCCAGCTCTTAAAGATCAGAAACCCTTCAGTAAGAGAACATATCCCCTTGATCTGCATAAACTTATACTGGTCTACACCAGCTAAGGAACAGATGTGTCCCCTTCTTTTGTTTATATTTTTCTACTGCACTGAGAAGGGCAGTAGTTCATTCTTTCAACATTCTCTCATTTTGAACAATATTTAGAACTCAACAACATAAAAAACCGTACATGACTATTTTCTTTTTTAACAGACTTCAAGATACAGAGCATACAGAACATTTTCAACTGAAACTACTTAGTTTAATTTGACCAAGCATAAAAACACAAACTGTATGAGCTGAAAACACAACACAACAGAGAATGCATATCAATTCTTTGCCAGAAGATATTTTTTTACCTAGTTTTGCAAATAGTTAGCTCGTGACTAGCAGTGTTTTTCTTAAGTCTGTCTGGTGTTAAAATACATTTAGACTTTGACTAGATTTTTGTTTCTAAAGCACTCAGAATCCAGCTAGGGAACCTGAAACACAAAGCTGGTTTTAGACTAAAAATATTTCATATGATATTTAAGGCTTTGTCCTGCTTTTTGTGCTTTGTTTTTGTTTTTTTTTAATCTTTTTTTCTTTCCTTTCAAATGGGTTGGAGAGAAACAGGTGCATTTTAGAAGCTGTGAGTATGTAAGGCACAAAATCTCAGTGTCATAGTTGTTTGGAAGAGAAAGTGAGAGTTATACACTAGAAAGATTTAAAATTGGTTAAGTTAGAGAGAGAGGTTAGATTTTAAATATGCCCAGGCAGAGGTTATTCTATGTGGAAACGAAACACCAAACAAAATAGAAATGTAGAAAAATCCTAGCAGTGTGTAATTTCTGACCAAGAGATGAATGAGCTACAAAATTGAACAAGCCTACTGAGACATCTTTGAGAAAAAGCTGTTTGAAAGCAATCTTGTTTGTCCCAGGTTTCTGACAAAGTAAAAATTGCACATTCACATAAAAGTGAAGCATCTGTTCTGGAACGATAGTCTTCACTGTTCAGTCTTTTTAGATCCATTGCAGTGAAGTGCTTAGTAGAAGACGAATGGTTGGGGAGTGTGTGAGATGATGCAGGCAGGACGCAGGAACAACCACAAAACCATAGATTAAGGGCAAAGAACAAATTTAATCTCAATACCTCATGGATCGGAGAACCTCTGAAGCAGCACCCAGGCAGAGGCAGGCAAAGAGGGGATGCTGGCACCGTGGAGCGAGAGTCCTTAATACCACAAGAGTCCTTGTTAGCAAAGGAGTGAGGGAGCGAGAGAGCTCCCACTTGGTGTTTGGGCCTGTATTTCAAGGATTCTGTCAGTCAGAGTTTTCTGCTGTGCTTTGATCTCTTCAACAGCAGGGAAAGAATCTCAGGCATATTTGATAAGGTGTCCCTGAGTCCATCCCAGGCCTATGTTATCTAAGTGCAGATGTTCTACTTGATGAGCACACAAAACTAAGCAACAATTAGTGTGATAGATGTGTTTTCCAGCACCCCACATTCAAGTCACTTGAGCGTATTTACAGTCTTCCTCACCAAACTTCTGTTACTTTCCCACATTCCATCCCCTCGCTCAAGAGACCACTTCTGCTGGGATTTACAAAGCTGGAGACATTCATTTAGGCTTGCAGGGTATAATACAGACTAACTTACAGAAGAATGCAATAAGCATATATAGAAAAAGGAATAAAGATATCTCTACAGTAATGCTTTGAATCAGGTATCCTGTTCCTCCTATCCAGGAATTAAACCCATCAACCAGCCAGGTACCACCAGTATGTTGTTCTGTTTGATGCATTCAGGCCTGGAGAATGTTGAATGTTGTGCTCTGGGCTGGCTGTTTCATCAGTTACATTGAAGAAACATGTTTTCAAAGTTGAAGCAGTGTTTCTGGTGTCCAGGGAGGAAATAATCTAGCATCAGTCAATTTGTAATGTTCATTGGCACATAGCCGTTACCTACTCAGAAAAGACAGCAATGAGTCATTAATATCAAAGACACTTAGCATAGTATAATTCTGTAATACAGCTGATGGTGTTGATGCACCACTGAAACAAGTTGTCTACAGATCTGCAGCTGTTAATCTTCTCTTAGTATTACATGCAGATAAGTTATTTGCAGCAGAGGCTAACCAAATCTAAGTGCTTACATATTGATTTTGCACAGGTGTATCCAGGGCATACGCTTGTAGTACCAGGCTACAAAGCATGATGAGTTAACCTGTCACAGGGCAGGAAAACAGCAGTGACACCTCCTTCCAGTGATACATACGTGCTGCTTTAGCTCCTTTGGCTACTATTCCTTTGGGTTTGACAACCTGATATGGGGTAATTGCCCACATGGATTGTAGAGCTATGGCTTGTGCTTTTTCAGATTGAACTTCAATTCAATGTTGGGTTTGCAACACCAATAACAGTATTCCAATGCTATCTCCTCTAGATAAGGCACAGGTATTTGCCGAAGTTTGCTAAAATACAAAACCTCAAGAATCTGATATTAACAAAGGATGTAAAATAAGAGAAGTTGGTTTATGATGTATAGCGAACCTTGTAATGCCTTGGACCAAAACCCTACAGGTTCTTTCTGATTTTTTATCCCTGTCATCTGCCACAATCCTGAGACTGTATCATCTGAAATTGTCACTAATTCAAATGAATATACTTGCTTAGGAGTGTATAATTGTGCATGCTCAATCAAAGCATCTTTGCAGGCATATTTACAGTCCTCCTTGCCAATCTTCCATTACTTTCCCACAGGGAGGAAGAGAAGGAAACATAAGAAAATAAATGCTTGCCACAAAGATAGGAACTGAGTAAATTAGGAATGAATAGAATAGAATAGAATAGAATAGAATAGAATAGAATAGAATAGAATAGAATAGGCTATTTCAGTTGGAAGGGACCTTTAATGATCATCTAATCCAACTGCCTGACCAATTCAGGGCTGACCAAGTTAAATCATGTTATAAAGGGCAATGTCCAAATGCCTCTTAGAAGAAGAACTCAGGATGAACATTTCTGCCATAAAAGTTGGCAGAAATAAGAAAGAACAAGAAAGACAGAGGAGAAAGCATGGAACAGGTTAAAAACAATAGTAGGTACTACTGTATCATAGAATGATGGAATGATAGAATGATTTTGGTTGGAAGGAACCTGTAAAGATCATCTAGTCCAACCATCCACCATGGGCAGGGACATCTTTCACTAGATCAGGTTGCTCAAAGACCATCCTACATGACCTTGAATAGTTCCAGTGACAGGGCATCCATAACTTCTCTGGCAACCTGTTCCAGTGTCTCACCACCCTTATCATAAACACCTTATATCTGCCCTCTTTCAGTTTACAACTCTTGCCTCTTGTTCTGTCAATACAGGCCCTATTTAAATCTCTCTCCATCTTTCTTACCCTTTTTATAAATTGAAAGGCTGCAAACAGGTCTCCCTTGAACTTTCTCTACTTCAGGCTAAACACTACGAATGCCCTCAGCCTTTCTTCAGAGCAAATGTGTTCCAGCCTTCTGACCATTTGCATGGCCCTTCTCTGGACCTGCTCTAACAGGTCCATGTCATTCTTCTGCTGGGACTCCAGAACTAAGTGCTGTACTCCAGGTGGGGTCTCACATGAGTGAAGCAAAGGGGAGAATCACTTACTTCAACCTGCGGGTCACGCTTCTTTTGTTTCAACCCAGGATACGATGGACTTTCTGGGCTGCAAGCACACACCGACAGCTCATGTTCATTTTTTAATCCACCAGTATTCCCAAGTCATTGTCAGGGCTGCTCTCAATCCATTCAGCTGCTAGTCTGCACTGATACAAGGGATTGCCACATGTCCGGTGCAGGAGCTTGCTCTTGACCTTGTTGAACTTCATGAGGTTCATAAGGGTCTACTCCTCAAGCCTGTCGAGGTTCCTCTGGATGGCATCCCTTCCCCCTGACATGTTAACTGCAACACCCAGCTTGGTGTAATCTGCAAATTTGTTTAGGTTTCACCCAGTCCCTCTGTCTATTTTCATTACAAAGGTATGGAACAATATCAGAACCAGTGTGGAACTCTGAAGGACATTACTTGCTACTGTCCTCTATGTGGACATTCAGTCATTGTCTGTAACTTTTTGAATGTAGCTGTCCATCCAGTTCCTTATCCATCTGACAGTGCATCCATCTCTCCAATTTAAAGACTAGGTTTTTGAGTGGGACCATGTCAAAGGCCTTACAGAAGTCCAGGTAGGTGACATCTGTAGCTCTCACTTTTTCACTGATGCAGTTACTCTATTGCAAGGCCACTGGATTAGTCAGGTACAATTTGCTCTTGGTGAAGCCATATTGGCTGTCTCTAATCACCTCCCAGCCTTTCATATGTTTTGACACGTCTTCCAGGAGGATCCACTCCATAATCTTACTGGACACAGAGATAAGGCTGACTGGTCACTAGTTCCCAGGGTCCTCCTTTTTATGCTTTTAAAAAAATGTGTGTAGTTTTTCCTTTTTTTTCCAGTCTCTGGGGACATTGCCTGAATACTGTGACTTGTCAAATATGATGGAAAGTGGATTAGCAGCTACATCTGGCAGTTCTCTCAGGTCCCTGGAATGCACCTCACCGGGTTCCATGGATTTATGTGTGTTCATGTTCCTCAGATGGTCTCAAACATGAACTCTTACAGTGGGTGGGACCTAATTTTCCTAATCCCTGCCTTGAGATTCAGGGACTGGAGAGATACATGAAGAGCAATTGCCAGTGAAAACCGAGACAAAAGAAGTAGTTGAGGTCCTCAGCTTTCTCCATGTTGTTTGTTACCAGATCCCCTGTCTCATTTATTTGGGAGGCCCAATTTCTTTTGTCTTCCTTTTCTGACTAATATACATGAGGAAGCCCTTTTTCTTTTCTACACACTCTCCAAGAGGCTCCTGGACTGATTACGACTTGCATTTATATATATATATATATTTTTTTTTTTTTTATTAATTTTTTCAGTTCTAAAGAGTTAATTATTTTCTGTAATAGAAATGTTTTGAACTATACAATTTAATTTATATGCTTCATTTTATCACCATTTTTAGTGTAATCCCAGTCAATCTAAATGAAAGAACACTGTGAAAACTGAAAGCAGGATACAGTTAAAATTAACTGGTATGCTGTATAAACAGCACAGTCAGGGAAGAAAATATTATCGTTGCTGTAAGTATTGAAAATGATATCTAAAGTTTATAATAACAAGGGCTAATGCTAGGCTTCCAACAATAAAAGGCAAACTACTGCTGTACCAGACAATTTATGAAGCTCATCATTCCTTTATGGTTTACCTGCAGACAACAGTTTTCTTTATTATAATGGTTAAGATATAAAAGAGATTAGATAAAGGTCAAAAGCACTCAGAATTTAATTATCTGGCTCAAATGTTACTCGTTTTAAAAGGAGCAATGACCTTATGCCGTGTTGGATGTTATATATCATACTGCTTGGATAATCCCATCTAATTTTATGCTCTCAATTTAGGTGTTTGACACAGGATACAAGGAGTGTTATATGCTCCTGTTAGCAAAGGAGGTTTCTTGAGGGGATTACTCAGCCCCCTTAAAAACTGATTTTTTTCCTCTGGTGGTATGTGTCCACTTACTATAAAAGGCTGTAAATGTTACCCTAGCGTTAAGTAGAAGAGAGATCTGTGAGGTCATTAGATTTTATCTGTATCAGACGGCACAGGATGACAAGACGCACCTGCCGGTGTCCACAAATGGAAGGAAAAGTGGGTTCAAACCCCTCTTAGTGAATTCCCTGCCTGGAGATAGCCATGGATGAACTGTTTCCTTATTTAAGAGAGTCGTTGAAGTGCAAAAATTAAATAAAGTCACGTCCAGGATTTTACAGAGTTCAATCTGACCTGGATTCACAATCATCAAAGTGCCTTACACTGAAATGCAATAAATGCAATAGAATGCAATTGAAATTAACATTAAATGCATTCCTATGTGGTCCTCCACAGAAGGATGGTCAGGCCCTGGTCTCCCCTTGATAGGACTTAACAGGAGAAGCTCTCTCCCTAGATCACCTTGCAGGCTGAAGGGGTTACTGCCTAAAGAAGTATATGACATCCCATTTCCTTGGGGTGCCAGGAAAAAGCTCTCAGGAACTGTGTAAATCTTCCTATGGGATGTTTTAAGAGGATTGTTGAAATGTGTGAATGTGTAGAGTGTATTCTGGAGTATTTAGGGGAAGGGCAAAGGCAGGGAAAGGGAGGCATTGAGGTGGGTAAGGGAGCAATGAGTATGAGAAAATAAAGGGAGAAGGGTGTAAAAGTGGCCAGCTAGATATAAATTGATTGTTGGGCAGTAAGCTTCTCTATTCTGTGCTGTTCCACCGCAGTCTATACCACATTCCTATTAAATCTTGTTTCTACCTGTCTTCTCTGTGTAGCACCCTCTGTTCTGAGTGGTAAACATAAGCAAACTTCAAGCCGTGCTACCAAGCAAACAGGATTAGAGGTCTGAGTACCAGCAACTGGAGTGGGACTGCAAACCTGAGGGGCTTGTACATCCAGAAGCTATAACTGGAGGCAGCAAGGCCTGGAGCCAATACCTGGACCGTTATTTGAGCACTGTGTATGCGTGTATGTACATGGGTGCATCTAGAAGAGACTTAGTCTCTGGCTAGCTCACTGGCTGCAGCTGGGAACCATAGCAACGTTACATCTACTGGGCTGGGAAAGGAAGAACACCCTCTGGCCCACAAACTTCAGCAGCCTCTAATGCATTTCTCTTGGGTATCTGTGAGTAATACCTAGTATTTTTTCTTAAAGATAAATATGTTGCACTGAAAACAGACAATGTTTCTTCTTGGCACAAGTATACATTGGATAATGCTTGCTGTATATAGAAACGTACTGTCCCCGTATATAGAAATATTGACATTAGAAAATAGACTGCTGGAGTAATGGACTACAACTGCTGTGTAAATCCACTGCAAAAAATGCTTGATCATGAAATATGAATCTTTTTATGTCTGATTATTCTCACTTGCTTGCAAACTGAAACGAATCTTGTCTTTTCAGAATATTCTACCAAACTGCCTATGATGGAGTTGTTTTCAGATACATGCTGTTATTTTTTTTCCTCAACATTTCATCGGTATTGTTACCATAATAAAATCAGAGAAAAGAACCAAAAATGCATTCTTCTTAGCATATCAGAGACAACAAAACAAACCCCCAAATTTAAAGGCTACAGGATGAAAATCCCATATCCAAAAACTTCACCTTCAGAGATTTTAGTGAATTACAAAATAATGTATCAATAAGAATATAACAGATTCAGAAAGCTGTTTCGTTGTTCCATTTGAAATCCCAATCAAACCTCCCTAAGAATTGGCACTTCCTACTTATATTCACTATTGTCATGAAAGCTTTTACTAATTTAAATTAATTTAAGATGGCTATATGATCAAAACCAACAGTTAATGTATGTAGAAATCATTTGTAATGTTTTGTTGTTAGCATGGTTCCTGTCATCATTTTTTCCTGAACAAACTGGTGTTCTTCCAAACACTTCCCAGATATGGCTCAGGAGATACCATGAGCCAAAGACCATTCCAGTCAGTAATTTACAATGGGCATATTTATATGAGTGCAATCCCATGCCAATTGGTACCAGTGCCAGAGAACAGTCCTAAGCATGTTCATTTTTCTAGTAAAATAAAGCTTTTAGAATCATAGAATAGTTTGTGTTGGAAGGGATCTTAAAGATCATCAAGTTCCAATCCCCCTGCCGTGGGCAGGGACATCTCCCACCACATCAGGTTGCTCAAAGCCCCATGCAGCCTGACCTTGAAGATCTCCAGGGATGGAATATCCACATCTTCCCTGGGCAATCTGTTCCAGTGCCTCACCACCCTCACGCTATAGAATTTCTTCCTGATCTAGAATTTCTTCCTGATATAAATCTCCCGTCTTTCAGTTTAAAACCATTACCCCTCATCCTATCGCTATTCTGTCTGATAAAGACTCCCTCTCCCCATCTTTCCTGTAGCCCTCTTTAAGTACTAAAACACTGCTATGAGGTGTCCCTGGAGCCTTCTCTTCTCCGGGCTGAACAACCCCAACTCGCTCAGCCTGTCCTCATAGGAGAGGTTCTCCAGCCCTGTTGGTGGGCCTCCTCTGGACTCATTCCAACAGGTCCATGTCCTACCTGTGCTGAGAACTCCAGACTTGGACACAGTACTCCAGGTGAGGTCTCACCAAAGCAGAGTAGAGGGGTAGAATCAGCTCCCTGGACCTGGTGACCACAATTCTTTTGATGCAGCCCAGGATATGGTTGGCTTTCTGGGCTGCCAGCACACGTTGCTGGCTCAAGTTGAGCTTCTCATCCACCAATACTCCCAAGTCCTTCTCCTCAGGCCTGCTCTCCAGCCATTCTCCACTCAACCTGTATTGTGCCTGGGGTTGCCATGTCCCAGGTGCAGGACCCTGCACTTGTCTTGGTTGAACTTGATGAGGTTCACACAGGCCCCCTTTTCAAGCCTGTCCAGGTCCCTCTGGATGGCATCCTTTCCCTCCAGTGTGTTGACTGTGCCACACAGCTTGGTGTCGTCAGCAAACTTGCTGAGGGTACACTCAATTCCACTGCCCATGTCTCCAACAAAGAGTCCTACTTGTCTCAGTACTGACCCCTGAGGAATGCCACTTATCACTGGCTTCCACTTGGACGTTAAACCATTGACCGCAATCCTTTGAGAGGTTTCAGTGGTTTCAGTGTTACCACATTCCTCCATACTGTCTCCTTCAGGTCAGCACAGCCCACCAGTCTTTCTTTCCAAACACTACAGCATTCTCAGATGATCTTCTCCTGGAGGTGCACGTAGTAAGAAAGAGACAATGCTGACCACATCCTGAATCTTAGCAGTAACTGGGACAGTTGCACTGAGATTTGACTGTGCATGACAGGGTGATTTGTGTAGAGAGGAGAACATCTTAACAGGCACAAGAGTCTCATATGACACTGGAGTACAAGCTTTTACTAAGCTCTTCTTGGTGTCCCTGAGAATGACTTAATGAATGATTACACATATTATTACCAGAATTCAAGCTACCCTTAATAACCTGGCTTCAGTGGCTAGATGCATGTAAAAATGATTATCAGATGGTAGTAGAAGGGAAGAAGGGAAAAGGGACTAAACCAGGATAAAATATGTGAAGAAAAAATCAAATCTAGAAATTTTATGGATAGGTACATCAAGATGAATGGTAAAATGAAGAATATACACAGTGAAATGAAATTTTGGCCACAGTTAAATTAGTAGAGATTTTACGATAGGCTTCAGTAATTGGGAACTTCTACTTGAACCACATTATTCCAGGGTACAGGAAAGGTGACTTTACTGTTTGTTCTTACACTAGTATGAGGAACAGATTTCCATTCTTTCATGTATGTTAACCTGTACTTATGTGTGTGTGTAGTCACAGAAACACATTCAGTATTTAAAATAATATTTCATAGGAAAATAACAGTATGAAGACCACAATAAGCTATTCATAAATATAAACTGGTTCTTCTAATGTTGCAAATCAGAATAAATAATTCTCAAATCTTGTGACATAATTCCAGAAGGATGACCCTCCCTTATTCTTCTATTAATATGTTTCATTGCTTTAATCAGGTTTCATTAACCCACTGTAACCTCTAGCATCAAACTACTTTCTACGGCATATAGTTCTCCCACTCTGCTATTAAGGGGTGGTTATAAAATTATGGCAGAACAGTTTGTGGCTTAGATGTGTGGGAAGAGGCACTTGCACAGAAACAGCCAACTTCCAGTGTGTTAGAACAGAGCAATTAATCATAATTCACTGTACTTTTTAATGCATAATTTGAAACTTCCAGACTTGATTGAATACCAGGACCATCTAACCCAGGAGATACTGAAAATAAAGGAAATAGTAAGAAAAATACTAAGAGGGATTTAGTGAAATAAATAAAGAAAATCGGATAGGATAGGATAGGATAGGATAGGATAGGATAGGATAGGATAGGATAGGATAGGATAGGATATTTCAGTTGGAAGGGACCTACAGTGACCATCTAGCCCAACTGCCTGACCAGTTCAGGGCTGTCCAGAAGTTATTAAGGGCACTTTACAAATGTCTCTACAACACTGGGAGACACAGGGCATCAAACGCACCACTAGGAAACCTGTTCCAGTGTTTAAACACCCTCTCTGAAAATAAACACTTCCTAATGACAAGTCTAAACCTCCCCTGACTCAGCTTTAAAACATTCCCACACATCCTACCGCTGGATACCAGGTAAGATCAAAATTAAATAAATAGATAGATAAATAAATATTTTCTTATCCTACAACATTTATAATTGGATTCTAAGTATGAAAGATGAAGAAACTCTTCCAAAACTTGGAATGGAAAAATATACTTCAGCAAAGCAAAAAGGATCTAGATATATCTTTTCTAAATTCCACGTTGTGTTACTTTCTTGGCAGTAAGCTTTCAGAACAGCTTACCTTAGAGTTATTTGACATCTTTTTATATTTATGTATTTATCTTTCTACCATTTCACAAAGAGAGGAGAATTTCAGAAAAAAAAAATAAATGCTACAGTTGGAACATTACTTATGTGTCTCTAGGGGATTAAGAATGAAGTTACTATATACCTACAGAGCTTGTTATTTTAAGATTTCATGCATTTCATTTGCCCGACTTCTTGATTTTTCAATACATAGCCCTGCTACAAAATAGTTTTCTAAATATGACCTCCTTATCTTCTCTTGTGAGATGTACAAATTTCAAACTGTTTCAAAGACTCCTTTTATATCAAACTCACTAACTATGGAGAAGCTTGGAAAGGCATTAGATGCTTATGGCAACAAAAGAAGTAAAACAGAAAGTGACTGTCAGATGAAAGCAATACATGAAACATGCTATCCTACAATATCCTAATTATTATTTATGCAACCCCATAGGTGTATGAAACGTCATAGGCAAATAGAAATGACAGCAGCATTAGCAACACACAAAGTGGGTAACTAGGCAGCAGAAGGCTATCATCTGTTTCTCCAAGCAGTGATAAAGGCCCCTAATGACCCAAATCTTTATCACCATACCTTGCTATAAATTGAAATCAATGACAGCTTGGTAGGAAAAAATGCTAAAAACAATCAGGATAATACTAGGAATGGGTTTTAGTTTTTCATTTGTTTGTTTGTTTGTTCGCTTGTTTAAATCTTTTCTTAAATGTTCTTAAAATTGCTTTGAATAGTCATGCTCCTCTTTGCAAAAGTGCTATTTATCTCCCTCTCTTTCTGGAGATAATAACTTCAGTATTCCAGAATGAGGAAGGACCTATTCAGAACAAAAGTTCCAATCACTCAACTAGGGACTGAATTAGTTATAAAAAGTAGAGATAAGCATCTGGTAAATTCTAAAAAGACAACAATGGCATTTAGTCATCCTCTGAGTACACTGGATTCGTTCTTCTTTCTACCTTTCTGGATGGAGAATTTACGTCTCTTCTTCCTCTCCTTGGAGTGAGAGGTGGGGGACACCATTTTTTGTCATTGGCCAACTGGGCCTAAAACTGCCATGTTAAAGAAAAAAAAAAAAAAGCTAAAGATTAGGCTTAAATTCTTAAAAGCTTGAGATGTTTTTTATTTATGCAGGTTATAGTAATACCTGCAAGTTTTGAACTTGTACTCTGCAAACTGGAAAAACTTGCACAATAACTGTCTTGGTAGTTGCAAGCATAAGCACTGGCATTTGAAGGCTGTTTGTACAGAAGGGATGTTACCTTAATTAAATACATAGTGATTTTAAAAGGCATAGGATGCCTTTTTTTTTCTTAAACTAGTGCAAAAACATTTGTGCAATACTTGCAGAGTGGATGAGCAATATCTATTGGTCTTGCTAGTGACTATGCAAATTTTGTTGAAGTTGTACGAGTTAACTAAAAAAGTAGTTTTCCTCTGCTATATTTCAAAAATGTTTTTTACTTTTCTCATAACAGAAGTTGCTGTTCTATGGAGTTATAAGAATGAATATGAAAGAAGAAAGCTAACCTGATAGCCCTTAAGAAGGACAAAACTGTATTGGTGAATAATTCATAAACATTTTCTGGAATGAAATGCTAGCATTTGCTATTTTGCTTAGACAGTGATTAATATGAGCTTGTCCGACTATGAGGTTTGTCCTGAATTTCTTGTAAAATGCTGATACTATAAGATTATAAGAAATGTTCTATCAGATATGGAGCTCAGGCTAAGCTTAGTTTTGCTTTTAAAATGCTCAGCTTCCCCTGTTTTAATCTTCTCTGTTTGCTTCCTATTTGTTTGTCTGCATCTTTTTACCTAAAAAAATATTGATCAACCTTTTACCAAAAAAAAGGAGCCTATTTTCACTCTGGTAATTAAAGGGACAAAGAAAAGTTGAAAGTCTGTGTTGGTTAGTACTTGTCTTTCCCATTAACCTTTAAAGAGTTTGAAGTAGTCACTTTCCTTCTAAGTGAGGATTTCCAAAATAATGATCTTTAATTGGGTTTCTTAAAGAAAATAGTTTCTTTTGAATAAACAGGTTGATGTTTCAGTTCTCTTTATACTTTTAGGTTTACTAGATCATAGTTTCTTTCAGGTTTACTTATTATAGCCTAACAAATAAATATACACAACTTTTTTCAAGTTGTGAAGTTTTTTTGATAGCTAAATACAGTTGGTAATTGTAAAAAAATACTTCTGTGAGTAGTGAAAACACATAAATGTAACAATACAGAAGCCTATGCAAAGCAGCTTTTATCAAATCAATCAGTAGTTCCAATTCAGTGCCAAGAAATGGGTAATTTTCCTGAAAACACACACTACCATATATACACTTACATATTTATTTATGCTTTTGATAATGATTGCCATATATCATGGCAATAAATGGGAAATAAATCACTGTCAGATGTGTGAAAAGCTAAATCAAGTTGTAATCAAACCTCATTTTTGAGAAAATGAAAATCATAGACAAAGTTCATGAAGTATGCAATCCCTTGGCAATGACATTTCCTTGAAAAATAGTGTTGACTATAACTTTTTCATTAGAGGTTGACCACACAGTACAAATGCTAGAAATATCATGATACCAAATAAATTATCTAAATCCCAAAGG
Organism: Gallinago undulata; assembly: GCA_026546715.1. Classification (NCBI taxonomy): domain Eukaryota; kingdom Metazoa; phylum Chordata; class Aves; order Charadriiformes; family Scolopacidae; genus Gallinago; species Gallinago undulata. The sequence continues at coordinate 157,315,915 of JAOTQQ010000001.1, read as the reverse complement.
AAACCTATGGCACACCAAAAAGTTTATTTTGATTCAGATTTTCAAGGCAGTAGAATATTATTAAACTTTGTTTTTATTTCTCAGTGTCAGCAGCAGAATCTTTCCTTTTCTTGCCTTGCCTTGCCTCACCCCACCTGGCCTTGCAGGATCACTGACATTTCCCATTAGAAGTCAATAAAGACTGTCAAACTTTTCCCTGTACAGAAGTATACCTTAGTGTTGTAAATGGAGTTTTATGGATTTGGAGTAAAATGGGCATTGTGGTTCTCTTTCCTTGAAGAAAAGATTGTCCATGTATTAATTAACAAGTTGTAAAAAAAGCAGCAAATAATAAAATGAACAATTAATCATACTAATTACATTTACTCCAATCTTTTAAGAATGGAATGAAAACCTTTTGTGAGGAGCATCAACCAGTATTTTGGGTTACTATAGGGAGATTAACCAACCTCATACCTTGCCTGTAGATCTGGAGAATAAAATTATTTTTTCTACTATCACTTAATAATGCATTTCTAAAATTTAAAGTTTCAGAAACTTGATATTGAGTATTTTTTATTAACCAGTTAGATATAATAAACCATGTGACTTTTTTTTTAATCACTAAATAATGGAGGGACAGATGCTTAAACAGGGTGACTTACATCCATAATACAGAGGGCTAACTTCCCCTGGCACAAATTAGTGGTCCACAACTGGTCTTTGGGCATGTTTCTTCTCTGGTGGGGGAATTGAGGCTTAATTAGCATTTTTCATGTGGATGTTTATTTTTAAGAAAGATTTTTTCCTAAGTTAAAGGTATCTAAAATAATATGAGGGCTTTGTAATAGCTTTCAGAGCAGTGTTCCACTGCATGAAAGAGGGCATGTATCATATGTTTTGAAGTGGGATATGAGTTTGTGTGAGGACGCTGCCATTTCAAAGTACAACGATAAGGTAACTGGGTGGTAGAGAAAGGAAAATCTGGTGTTTGTGTATGCAACTTTCTTGGAGCAATCCTTTAAGTGCACTATTCCTAGAACCATACCACATCATTATTTAAGACAAAAGCAGTTGGTGTCACTCAAAGGACATTCGAGGAACAGTGGAGAGAAATTTCAGACAAATCTTAGGATAAGATTCAGTTCAGGTGTATACCTGCCTAGATGAGTAAGCCACCATTAAAGGTAATGAATCAGTGATCTACATAGTTTATTGGATTTTTTTTTTCTTACAGGTTCTGGTTATTCACAAAAATTTCTTTGTGTTATGATGCCTCTACTAAGCATTCTCCCATACAATATTTATCCTTCTTATTACTACCACTAGAAGTTTCATGATTTGACTGAGATTCATTAGATGGATTTTCCTCTGATAACACAAAGGAGGAGAAATATGGAGATGATCTGAAGGATGTTAATGATGAAAGAGACCTTGTTTTTCAGGGGCCATAGAAACTGGCATGGAAACATGAGCCAGGAAGCTTATGGAGAAGAGCGGTCACTGATTGCAGATGTGGTGTATGTTCAAGGGTTCAGGCCTGTGTAATGTGTTTTAGTCAAAGAGAAAGGATGAAGTACATTCTCATCATCAGTGTAGCTGAGAACAATGGCTTCAGAGACTTTTGGGGGACATAAACTAGCAGCTCACTTAGGGACATCCGTAAGTTGACAAGACTTTGAAATAGCGAAGTCTGTGGATGCAACTTGGCATATTAATTCCACCTACAGTATATGCATGAGGAATGGCTACATCTGACCAAATCATGCTTAGGATCCCTTTTGATTTAAAGTGGAGAAATAGGGATTTTTAGGACATGGATTTTCCTGATAATTTTGAGATGTCCGAAAGAGAAATACTTTTGTAGAAATTCTTATTTTAATTCACTGACTAGATAACAAGCTCAAATAGAGATGTCTGCATTATAACAATCTATATTTTTTTAATTGTGGCTCACCTTGGAAATGGACAACAGTCCATCTGCTCACACTGGATGCTATTACCATTTTAAAAAGCTGCTGTTTCTGTAAAAGTTGTAGCCTGGAATTGTGGAAGCTTTCTGACCCTTCTTTAGTGGCTTGATCAGTCCACATCTGGAGTTAAACAGGAAATAGTATTTCATAAATATTGTGATCATATAGAGGAGCCTTTAATAAGTAATGAAACAATCTGAAACTCTCCAGAACATACAGACTTTATGAAGGAATGGATGAAAAATGAACTAAATTTGAAGAAACTGTCCTTTCTTTTTTTCATTGCCCAAGTAGGAGTCACTCTCTTTTATTAATTCCTCTTAATCAGTTTACAACATCTCTTTTGACCTTTTTCTTTCCTCCCAATCTTCCTAAGTTTTATCCTTATTTTAATATGTGTTTAATGAGTCTCACCAGAATTTAGTGTAAACCAGCTATACCACCACTAGCTAGACTTTAGAAAGCTTTTGATGCTGTTTCACACAGCATTCTCCTGGAGAAACTGGCTTGGGCAGGGGTACTCTTTGCTGAGTGAAAAACTGGCTGGAGGCCTGGGCCCAAAGAGTTGTGGTGAATGCAATTAAAATCCAGTTGGTAGTTGGTCACAAGTGGCATTCCTCAGGACTCAGTATTTGGGTCATTTCTGTTTAATATTGTTATTTATGATCTAGATGAGGGGATTGAGTGCACCCTCAGTAAGTTTGCAGATGACACTAAGTTGTGCAGCAATGTTGACCTGCTTGAGAATAGGAAGGCTCTACAGAGGGGTCTGGACTCTCTGGATTAATGGGCTGAGGACAATGGTATGACGTTCAGCAAGACCAAGTGCCAGGTCCTGCATTTGTGTTGCAACAGCCCCGTGATGGCTGGTATAGTGTGGTCAGCAGGGTGAAGGAAGAGATTGTATCACTACACTTGGTACTGGTGAGGCCACACCTCGAATACGATGTTCAGTTTTGGGCTCCTCACTGCAAGAAAGACATTGAGGTGCTGGAGCATGTTCAGAGAAGAGCAACAAAGCCAGTGAGGGGTCTGGAGAACAAGTCCTGTAAGGATCAGCTGAGGGAACCGGGGTTGCTTAGCCTGGAGAAAAGGACGCTGAGAGGAGACCTTAGCACTCTTTACAACTACCTGAAAGAGGTTGTAGTGGGGTGGGGGTCAGCCTCCTCCGAAGTAACAGGCAATAGGAAATGGCCTGAAGTTGCACCGGTAGAAGTCTAGATTAGATATTATAAAAAATTTCTTCACTGAATGGGTTGTCAAGAATTGGAATAGGCTTCCCAGGGAAGTGGTTGATTAGTTGATTGATGGAGGTATTTAAAAGATGTGTAGATGTAGTGCTGAGGGATATGTTTTAGTAGTCAGTGTTAGGTTAATGGTTGGACTTGATGATCTTAAAGGTCTCTCTTGACCAAAATGAATCTATGATTATATGAAAAAGGTAATACTTAAAATACTCCACTAATCACCTTGAGAAGTTTGATGCTGTTTTAATTCTGGTAAAGCATGTAAAATCTTTCTTTATTTTTTTTTCTTTTAAATTATTCTAACTCCTAGAGCATAATCATTTTACGCACAAAAATCTACTTAGAGTAGCATGGAAAAAAAAAGGCAATTATTTATCACTGACTCTCAGTGGGAAATTACAACTCCACAGCTATGCCACTGCAAAGAAGTTTGTGTGTATTCCTAATCAATTCCAATAAAATTAAAACAGATTTATTTCAGAAGTCATTTTTTTCATTTTCAGTGCAGATAGGAAGCAAATGAAAGATTGCACTGAGCAACTGGTTCATCAGTTTTTAGATATTCAAAACTTAGGTTGCTTAAAATCTTCAATTTAAACAAGAGCAAATGTCACTTGTCATCTATTCTGCTCTATTATGTTTCATATACACAGATTTAGTTACAGTAACCTATTTACTTTTTTGCAGTTGAAAAGTCTAAGAAGCTGAGATCTGAATGAAACTAAATGAGCTGCTAATAGTTGTTTGCTGAGATATATCTTTTTCCCTAAAACAACTTTTTGTGAAGAACTGCATACAAAAATGTAAGCATTGTCAAATATGTTAAGAATATGAGTACTGTTCAGAAATGTATAGTTCTATCATTAATTATTTTTTTATCTAAAAATGACATTTCTGTAAATAACAAACTCAATAACCTTTTCATTTTATAATATTGGCAATAGTATAAATGAAGACATGAATGTGTATAGAAAAAAAGTTTGTTTTGAAGCTTTATAATTATATAGGAATGCAACTTCCCTTTTAAAATGTTTGTTTTGCCAAATTGGTTGAGCAGCTTTTGCTGCTGAATGGGCATGAAGCAAAATTTTTAAATTAACATGTCAAGAAACAAGATGTTTTTAGTCACCTGAATGTGCTTCATACTGACCACAATCAGTGTCTATGTTTTTGAGAAGATAAATACATTAGTTTTCTTGAAGTTGCTTTTCCCTGTGAGTTTATATCTATTGATATAGAAAGTTCTATATCTATTGATATAGAAAGTTCTCAGTCTTGCAAAGTCAGCCCCCGTGTTGTAGATTCATGACATATAAGCAATCTACAGACTTCCATGAAATCTGTAGATTTCAGGAACCAGTGTAACAGAATTTTCTTTTTTTGATATGTTGAATGGTACTTATATTTCCATTACAGAACACTGCTGTGGTATGTTTATATTTTTTTTTTTTCTGTGATACTAAAATGTCAATTGCCGATTCTTGCTTAGAGGCAGTTCTAGATGTTTTAGAAAGTTTTAGAAAGATCTGCTCTCTGGCCCACAATTGTTAGAAAGTTTGGATATTTAAAACTGCAATAAAGCTGTTCCCCAGAGGATATTTCTTGAATTCATTAAGGAGGTCTCATTCTTATTTTGGATATGCATAAATACAAAACGGAATAGAATTTAACGTTAGTGGCTGGATGGCACAAAATTAATGAAAAAAAAAGAATCCCTTGTCTACATGACTCTGGTGCCTCATGGAATCATCAGTGACCTAGGAGAAATATGGATGTGCATATCTAGCATCAGTGCCTCTCCCTGTCTCTGTTCAGTGAGTAACACAAGAAAGCACATGCATGTTTTCACCTATATCTCACCATATTTTGCTTACTGTCCTTCAGGATCAAAATGATCCAGACTGAGTCTCCTCACCTTTCTAATTTTGGTATAATGAAGTGTCAATAGAACCTTTACACTATTTTGGAAATACACTCCAAAACCTTCATTTTGTTGCTTATTTTTTCTTGCATTGGTAAGTGATCCATCTGCTCACTGTCTCTGGGACTCTCATCTTTCTCTATTTTATGCTAGAGTAACTGGATTGATTCTATGTGGCTGACTTCTAGTTTAAACCTGACTGAAACAAATGTTGTCTGACATAATTGCCATCAACAATGTAGCAACTGAATGAAGAAAGATTTCAATGAAAGCTTTATATACAAGTCTACGTAGTGCAATACCATCATTGCAAGCACAATACTACATAAAGATGCAAAGTAAAAACTACCTACATTTCTGACTGTTGAAAGATTTAAAGGCTCTTCATTATATTTTCTGTATTAAATTATCTTAAGATGCAAACTTTTGTTGCTTTACAATCTACTGTGGCTGTAGCACTGAGCAATTACTTCCTGTCCAAATATCTTTCCTTTAATGCCACCTAAAGGCATAAAGGCAATGGGAAACTAAAAAGCTGAAGAGTAAAAAACCCAAACAAACAACAACAACAACAACAAAAAACCACAAAAAAAACGTAAAACAAAACTCCACACGACAAAGAAAAGAAAACCCTAACCCAAAACATAAACAACAAAAAAAACACAGAACACCTCAAATGTTCTTATATAAATCCTTATAGAGTGGATTAAAGTGAAATTAATTCCAGAATAGATAGTTCATGTAAGAGCTAATTACTATAGTACACTTTAAAAAGCTACTGATTCAGCCATTCAGCTGCAAAGCCCAGACCTGACCACTTCTAGGATTTAAGCCCATCCAAGTTTCAATTTGATTGATAGCAAAGGCTCAAGTGATAATTGTTCCTTTCTCTTTCTGAAACAATATTGCCTCAGGAAGTAGTAGTTGGTGCCAGCTTTTCTTTTTTCTTTTATGGAAGAAGAGGAAGAGGATATGCAGGCAAAAGTATTGTGTACCCAAATATATCTCAGTTCACAATCAGTTGCTAAACACATCAAATTTGGGAATTAAATAAACATTCCCAATTCAAGACTCTATTACAAATATATATTTAATAGTTTAGTCTTTATTTTGAATTTTCAAGGTAAGATATTATACATTTTAGTGCAGACATTCTGAAAGTGCCTTTGTGAGTTGAGTACCAATTTCAATGATTTTCAAATACCTTGCCCTTTTTGAAATTGAATGAAACCTTAGTAGCATAATTATGCCTAATGCTTGAAATATATATTTTTAATTGCTTTACCCTTTACATTTATCTGTAACACTTCATATAGCATTTACTGATCTTTTATGTAGAATTTTCAATAAAATTTTGATTGTTACTTGCATTGTTTATCACTCACTTATACAATAGTCCCTGTCAAAGAAACACAAGCCTCTTTTGCATGAACATGGGGAAGCAGATGATAGTGCCTAGATGTTCTTTACTTTGCATGTGAATAATAAATAGAAGTATTACCAGTCTTCCCTCAGATCCTTTGTGTGTCATCATATGTTTTCTTTTGGGGGGAGTAAAGGAAAGTTAGCTTTTTCTAATGGATTTCTCAAATACGTAGACACTGTTGTCAGCCTCTAGCAAAAAATTGCATACTGTAGTCAAAAGTCGAGTTACAGAAAGTCTCCATTGAGTATTGGAAAAAAAAAAGGTGTAATGAAGTAGAATGATCAAGTAGAATAGTGAAGTCTAAACTACACCAAATTTCATGGAAATCATCAGTGAATGGGAAATAAAGAGGTGAAGATGGAAAGGCCATGGCGATATCAGAATTCTCAGACAGTAGAATTACTGTGTTTGAATAGATGAAAAATTATGGTCAGAATACAGTGCTGCAAATTATGGTTCAAGTAAACTCTACTATAGGCAACAGACAACTTTGGGAGGGTAAGATTCATATTTAAAAGAAAGAAAACATGCTGTGCTAGTGCACAGTCAAGAAAATTAACATGCATGCTAAAGCTGATAGGAATATGAAACTGAAATTAACATATGCCAGTGTGTATGGAATATAAAGGAAATTCCCTCTTTAAGACTTGCAGATGTCTCTAAAGATTTTACTCTTTGTTACTCCTTCCTCCCTTCATAAGGTTACAGGGAGAAATACCACACAATAAAAAAAAAAAAAAAAACCCAGAAAAATTATCTGGGTGAAAAAATGCCACTGTGTTTGTGGATTATTTTAGAATTATTTTGGTGGAAGGTCTTAATTTTTAGTTGTAGGAAAGTTCTGAGTTGTTTGGCTTTCGTAAGTGTTTAGGGGAAGTACAGGATAGGCAAGAACTGAGGGCCAGGGTCTGAGCTTGAAAGCAGCTTCTGAGTAGAAATGGGGTAGGCCCAAATAAGGATTTTTTTCATCTGTCACCCCTGCAAACTTATTTCAGGTCATCCAGCTGCCCTGTGTCAGAGCCAGGCTTGGGCACCAGCAGCCAAACACTTAAGGGTCAGGGATCACAGAATCACCTAGGTTGCAAGGGACCTTTTAAGATCATCTAGTTTAACCAATAAAAAAAAAAAAATAAAAACAAAACCCCCCAAAACCACAAACACACACACACCACACCACACCCAGAACAACACCAACGCAGTTCTAATCCATATCCGCAAGCACCATGTCAACTCACCTCTTGAATACCTCCAGGGATGGTGCCTTAACTGGGCAGCCCATTCCAATGCCTGATAACCCTTTCAGTAAAGAAACATTTCCTAATATCTAACCTGAACCTCCCCTGATGCAACTTGAAGCCATTGCCCCTTGTCCTATCATCTGTAACTTGGGAGAAGAGACCAAACCCTGCCTCTCTACAGCCTCCTTTCAGGTAGTTGTAGAGATCAATAAGGTCTCCCCTCAGTCTCCTCTTCCCCAGACTGAACAACCCCAGCTCCCTCAACTTCTCCTCATAAGACTTGTGCTCCAGATCCCTCACCAGCTTTGTTTCCCTTCTCTGGACTCGCTCCAGGATCTCAACATCTTTCTTGTAGTGAGGGGCCCAAAACTGAACACAATTCTCAAGGTGGGACCTCACCAGTTCCAAGTACAGGGGGACGATGACCTCTCGTGTCCTGCTCACCACACTGTTCCTGATACAGGCCAGGATGCTGTTGGCCTTCTTGGCCACCTGGGCACACTGCTGGCTCATGTTCAGCCAACAGTTGACCAATATGCCCAAGTCCTTTTCTGCCAGGCAGCTCTCCAGCCAATCTGTCCCAAGCCTGTAGCGCTGCTTGGGATTGTTGTGACCCAAGTGCAGGACCTGGCACTTGCCTTTATTGAACGGCATCCCATTGGTCTCAGCCCATCCATCCAGCCTGTCCAGATCCCTCTGCAAAGCCTTTCTACCCTCCAGCAGATCAACAGTGCCATCCAGCTTGGTGTCGTCTACAAATTTGCTGAGGGTCCCCCTTGCATTCTATCCCCTTGTCCAGATCATTTACAAAGATATTAAAGAGAACCGGCCCCAATACCGAGATCTGGGGGACACCACTGGTGACCGGCCGCCAGCTCATCCACCAGGTGAGAAACTTTGTCATACCTCAGCATTTCTTACTGTGACTGTCCTTTAAAAAAGAAAACAAAAACAGTGTGTCATCCCCACCACAGCATATCTATTATTAGGTCTATTAAATTTATGTTGAAATAATTTAAACTTTTTTTTTTTCTGTAGTAAGAAGATCAGTTAATTGGCTTGCAGTTTTCTGATCACACTAAACACAAAAAAAAAAAAACCCAGGTCTGTCTCCCCTTCTTTTTGAGATTAATTCAAATAACAAATTTGAGTGTAACAAGATGAAAATTTCTTATTATACTTTCTTTCTCATTATGATGATTTTGACTGCTTTTATTTAAACACAAACAAAAGCCTTGAGAAATGCCATTAAAAAGGGAGAGTTATAAAGCCTATATCTCTTTATCTTTATATAAAAATGCATACTAGTAGTCATCATGCAACCATACTGAGATCTCATTCTGTTGGATGGGAAATTAAAGGAATGGAAAACATGATTTTTAACACCAAAAAAAAGGGAAGAAAAATCAGATGTGATGAAAGCAGTGATATACCTCCAGTTGCATAAAGATTTTTTTTATTTTTTTTTTCCTCAGTATGATGACATTTCAGAAATATGGGCATATGTACTCAAGAGGTCTCTGAAGTGATGGCCAGAGGGAATGATGGTTCTTTGGCATGGAGCAATTGCTACATTTCCTGCCTTGTTCACTACAAACAGGAAAACCAATGTTTTGGTTTTGTAATTAACAAATTATTTCTGAAATCTGTTAAAAATTGTTATGATTCATGTGGAAAGAAAGTTGTTGTGACAAGGGATGTCTTGAATGGAATTAGCTGTCCAGAATTCTTACCAGAGAGGGTTAACAAAGCATTTAACTACCGTCATCATTGAAGATTTTTTAAGATCCAGATGTGATAAGATCCAGCAGCAACAGAAAGTTCACCACTCAATAAATAAACAAAATGGTTAAAATTATCAACTTCATTTATTCGTATTGGCAGTATTGGTGCTTCAAATGACTAAGATCCTTTGTATATTACAAGACATTGATTTGCTTATGTAGAAAGTATAAGCTAAATCACTGTCCATGTAGAAGACTTTTTAAAAATAATTTTGTGATCTGCCTGATAAGATTCATCCTCTTAACAGCTGAAGTTGTAATACAAATAATTAGTTAACGCACATGGAATGCTGGAGATGACACAGGAGGAACAGTTCAACCTAGAGATCTATCATAAGATCTATCTTAACTGTTTTCCTCCTTCATCCAGTAATTTTATTTCATCTTCCCTGTGGATTTACAAAAATTCACATAGCTTTTGGTCCCTCCTCAAGGGGAAAGTGACCTATTCTTAAATATAAATGCACACATTTAGACCAGAATAAGCAGAATGATATGGGCATTCAGTTAGCAGATACATCATACAAAAGCCAACACTGATCTTCTCCTGAGTTTCTCACAAACTACTGAGCTTTGCACTGAATTACACTGAATTATTTTTAGAGTTAGAAGGGACTATAGAGATCATCTAGTCCAACTCCCCTGCTGAAGCAGGATTGCCTAGAGCTAGAGCATGTTACTCAGGACTGCATCC
>JAOTQQ010000001.1:157292609-157305553 GCA_026546715.1 Gallinago undulata | reverse complement strand
CAGTTGTGTGAGTCCTCCCACCACGTTTCTGTGATGGCAACTAGATCATAGTTTTCTTGCTGTACGATGGCCTCCAGTTGCTGTACGATGGCCTCCAGTGTCCATTAGCAGTGTCCATTTTCCATGTGATAAGCTATTACAGAGTAGGAGTCCAAAAGTCATGAATCTAGAATATTTTTCGTCATCTCTATATAAAGTCAACATTAGTTTTCTCAAAGCTATCTGCACTACGCTTCCTGTCACAATTTTTCTTCTCTCTAATTTACCTTCTCCCACTCAATATGAAAGTATCATTATTCCAGGAAGTGGTTCAGAATTAAACCATGTGATGAGAATCATAAAGAAATTGAGCAACAAAACCAGGTTTTGTGCCAATTTTTCCAATTTGTAAGATGGTGACGTAATTCTTGAGCTATTTTTTTACAGTATGGATTTTAGTATTGTTTTTAAAAGAAGTCATCTAGAAATTTGGTTTAATTTAATTATCATTGTAAAAGAAAAAAACACTTCTCTTCTCAAGGGTGTTAATAAAGTAAAACAAAGCTGTTGTCACAATCACATCTTGTAAAATATGTGATCAGCAGGCTTCAGAAATATGCTACAATACAATATCTCATTCTGTCACATTGTTAACCTAACTCTGACTTTCAGAAGTGTTCATTTGGACTGGGAAATTGCAAAAGTCTATCTCTTCTTCAAATCCTCAAGTTGATCTGATTATATCTAGTTTCCCATCTTGAATTTGACAGTGGTTTTAACAAATATGTTTTCCACTATACTTATATTTTTTGGATGTATGTGTAATACCAGATAACATGGCTGACTGAGCTCATTCAAAATGTATTAAAATTGTTTTTCATAAAGACATAAGCTTTAATTTTTACATGCCACAGAAAATTGGCTTTACCTCTCCCTGACTCATAGAATGGCTCATTTCTCAGAGGTGCTTATATATTCAAAGCTTACATTATTTTCACTGATGGAAAAAATTCTGAGGATTGAAGAGTAAACATCAGAGCAGAAGATGCACTATCTCAGCTTCTTATGCAGGCAAAGAGTATGTCACTCATGAATGATATACTTGAATGTTAGGCAGACCATACAGTTCTGTTAAAGGACTAAGAAATTTTGTTACTGTGCTTGAACAAAGTACCAGCCCAAACTGTAAGGTCCCTGTCTTAGTCAAACATCTAAAACTACTTCTCTATTGATTAGGAACTATGAATAAAGCTTCAAGAAGGGAACTCTGAAAAATTTTAAGGCTCCTGAACCAGAAGCCAAATGTGTCAGGAGACATTCACTTTTGGGAGCCAGGAAGAAAGTGAAATGAACAACTTTGACTTGTAAATCTTGGGAAATGAAGAACTGGTGACCCAGCAAAGACCACAAAATAGTAACTTCGGCGGCCTAGGTTTTTTTTTTTTTTTTTCTGGTAGAGCCCTGCTGAGCCAAGGAATTTTCTTGGCCAGAAATCCTACGTTTTGAAATACCCACAGTACAGATGATGTTTGTCAGACCTAATACAGCTCTGATTTTCTACTCTCCCATTTTCATTTTTAAGGGACAAGGTAATATACTGTAATATTTGACCAGAAATCAAGCATTCATGATTCTGTCTTCCCTCACCATCTTTAACTAACTCTGTCTTTGCCAAGACCCAAGATCTACTCTGGGACTCTGGATTGATGGGTAGACTCTATCATATATACTTTTCTTACCGCTCTCTGCCAAAATTTCATGAGTTAAGTTATTAGCTATTAGCTAAGTTCCTTAGCTAATAATATGAATGAAGAAAGGAGAATACTAAAAGAAAAAGTTAATCATTCTTTCAGGTTCACTGAACCTGATTGAGGCATGTCATCTAATTTTGTTTTCTTTTTGAATTTACTGTGAGAATATTAGCAATAAGAATCCTACCAGTATGTTCTGACTTAGTTAATTTGACAGACCTTTGATAGTTGTAGTTCACCATTCGCTGATCTTCACATGACACAGGCAATGGAGGAAGGTGGGGAGAGGAAGAGAGAGATGTTTAAAATCACCTTTCCAAATCCTTAACCAAATCTAGTCAAAGAAGTTTAAGATTAAAGTGTTTATATTTCAGTAATAAGGATAAAGGATTTTGGCATTAATTTAAAAAATCCCTTTTGCTTTGCATGTCCTAAATTGCTGAACAGGAAGTTACCTCAAAACTGATTCCATCTTGTAGCCACAGCACTGGGAGAAAACAGAAGAAAAATGACAATGGCATTCTTGTCCATAGTAATGGAAAGAAAGGCAACTGTAAGGGAAAATTCCAAAATGTACAGCTTGGCAGAAAGTTCCAGCTAGCAACTTTTAGTCTTGATTATTATATTTGTTGTTTAAAGTAAAGCATAATCCCTACACAGTCTATAAACAAATAATGTAGTCAAAAAATAATTCTGTCTAGAAAATTTTATTATAACAGATGTCTGAGTTATAAATATGCTGACCGAGCTGTTTCATTAGGGAGAAACAAAGAATGGTTGTAGATCATGCCTGGTTTGATTTGTATAGCAGAATAAAGACTAAAGTACAGGAAAGATTTCTCTCTGTGCAAAGGTAGAACTATTAAATCTCATTCGTTTGTTTGTCATAACACATTTTGTATAAACACAACTTCTCAAAATTGCAATTTTGAAAATGGGAAGGAATGGGAAACTCTTTCTTTTGTGATCTATAATGTTATGGGTTTATTTTTTCCCATCTTCAACAGATGAAAGAGAGGGCTACAAGTTTTTTTCAGCTGGTTGTTCAGCTCAGTGCAGGTGGTTCTCACAGGAATGAGAGAAGGTGTTAAGTACTATGTCTCAGCGGAGACCCAGAGTCTCAATACTAGTTTAGATATGATGGAGACACAATGACATGCCCTGAGAACCCAGGGATGACTGGAGTTTCTTGCAAAGAAGACAGAAGTGCAAGCTGGTGGAATAATATCAATCTGTCCTTGTGTGTAGACTGCAAGAAAGAGGAAGATTTGTCTACACATTATTTTTTAAAACATGTATCAGCTAGGTGATCTGGATTTTCTCTGTATCAAAAGTTACCTTGTTCTAATTCAAACTCTGATAAAAAACTAGAACTTAAATGACTTTTTGATGTTACTGGAACAATCATTGTAAGGAAAGGGGCAAGTAGATCCTTGCCTGAAGCATTTTACTGCCAATCTACAGAGATTTCCTTCCATATGTAAATTGCTACTTCTCTTCATTCCAGATTGAGCTTTAGGCAAACAGTCAATGTAATGCAAAACATTATTGTGTGACTAATGTTTACAAATCCATCTTAGTTCACTTATTGAATGATTGAAGGTATTCACACAGGAAACCAGGAGAAGGGAATGAGACAGAGAATCATAGAATCACAGAATCACATGGGGTTTGAAGGGACCTCTGGAGATCATCTAGTTCAACCCCCCTGCCAGAGAACATCCACCTAGAGCAGGTTGCACAGGATCTTGTCCAGGTGGGTTTTGAATGTCTCCAGAGAAGGAGAGATTTTTAGATGAAGGTGCAGAGGAAATGGGTGGTGATCTGTCTTTTCAACTTAAAAAAAAAAAAAAAAGTAATTTTTTAAAGTCTACCAGCTGCAAATAGGGTAAAGCAGCAGTGACCTGCATGTATGTTCATCTTGAAGTCTGTATAAGATTTTGAAAATCCTCCTGGACTGAGCTTTCAAAGAGATTAGTGGCAGAGTTCTTAAGTTCCTAAAGAATTCCCTTAAGGTTTAGAAATAAAGTAAATGTTGAGTCATTACTCAGTTACCTCATATGCAGAAACAGATATGTACTTGTCTGGAGGAGTCTGGTTTTGAAAACTGACATCCGTAAAGTACAGGTACCTAAATTTCACTTTATGTTCTTGAATACCACTCGATTCAAGCACATTGATTCTTCTTTTTCCTAGAGTTTATGGATATTTTTGAAACACTGTCTTAGTGTCCTGAAAAATTATTAGCTACTAGCCTATCTTCTTTTGCTGGTCCCCTCAGCAGTTCTTGACATCGACATTGTTCCCTTATATATAGAATTAAAATAAAACTTTTTATTTTACCAGAGACAAATACATAAATCAAGGTACATGAAAGTTTCTAAACATACTTTCAAGAATATTTAGTTCTTTAAGAGTCTGGAAATCCAATCATTCATAGCTGTAACTGAACTAATAAAACCTCAGTAATTGGCCTTCAGCATTCTTAGGTTGAAAGCAATTATGTAGAGATATAGAACTGACGTACAGTCTGAGCCTTGAATTATCTGTCTGTATAATTATATAGAGAAGTATGCTGAATATCTCTCACTTGTAAGTGAAGTGTTGAGGAAAAAGAGCTAATCAAAAGCACATATTATAAAGTCAGTAATTTCACTTTAGCAAAAACCACACATTTAGTACTAGGAGTTCAGGAGCAGCTTGTGTACTTTTATGGTAGCCAATGAACTAAAGCATAATGTATGGCTGAGGAAGTGACCCAAAAATGAAGTGACCGCATTAGTGTACTAGAGCACAAAATTACAGCTTATTCTTTAGGGACAATGACATTTTTTAGTTTTTATTTTTTTTTCTTGGAGGATATGAAAGTTGTCTAGAATGACAACGACAGAACATGGTATGCTGCAATAGCCATAAGGAATAAATTTGTCTGTATACAGATATATAGAGAACAAACCACCCTACCTCCCACCCCCAAACTCCAAAAAAGTAATCTAGGTGGTTCAGTGAATTATATCTTTGCAGTTTCTGAAAGATTTGCGTAGAAAGTCATGCCACTGACTCTGATCTCAGCAAATAGCCCTCATTTTGTAAACCTGTTGTGATTAGTTATTTCTATTCATTGCAAAGTCAGAGGTAGAAGTCCAGTGAAGTATAATCATTAGGGGGCAGATTGTTGGTGGGTCTGGGAGGATAAACATGAGGAATGAACACTCTTGATCAGTATGGTCCAGGATTTCAGCGCATATATGTTTTAATTGTACTGATTTCTTTAACTGGGAAACAGCTACACAGATAAACATAGAATCACAAAATAGTTGAGTGGGAATAGACCTCTGAAATCATTTGGTTCAACTTCAGGTCAGCTAGAGCAAGTTGCTCAGGACTGTGTTTAATTGAGCATTGAGTAACTTCAAGGATGGAGAGTCCACAACCAACTAAAACAATATATTTATTTAGCCATGTTTAACATACTTAGAGGAACAACGAAGGGTACTTCTTAAGACACTGCCTAGAAATTACCATCCTCATAGGCCTTCGGCAAGTTCCATTGAGTAAGCTACTTGTAGTCCCTTGGCTGTTTCATGTCCTAAATCCAACAAGTAAATCCTGACAGAAATGACTCAGGAACTTGAGTTTGGGACATCAAGGACAGAAAAGTACACTTTATAGGCTCTGGCAGGAAGCTCACTTGTTGCAATTTTAATTATTATGAAGAAAAGAACTATAGTAGGTCTCTTAGAATGTATGTGCAGACAGAAGGAAACTAGGATTGAATTTCCTTTCTCACCTCTAAAACTTAAGGCAGATTTTCTTCTAAACTTTCTGTACCTTATTCTGCTATTCTAGACTTTCATCTAATTATTTTTTTGTTGTTGTTCAGAATAATTCAAAATTAACTCTGTAATGCCAGTAGGATTTGTTGATGTTTTCAGTAGTACTGAATTCTTAGTGAGAAAATAAAAATTTCACCAGTTATTTTTCCTTTGTGGCTTCTGAAACTCGGGAATAGAAGAAACTTTACAAAGCCTGCATCTTCGTAATAAAGGAGTACAGACAATTGATGATACTCCTGTTTTCTCTTGTTCTTGTGGAACTCCTGTAAGTTGTAAAACTGTTTCACTGTTTGAGCAACTGAACAACAGGTGAAGAGGAGACCTCTGAAAAGAAGGAGGAAAACTGAACCTTTAAGATCAGTGAAGAATGCTTGTAAGAAAAACCTAGAAAGCAGAACATCTTGGAACGTCCATTTAGTAGCTTTTGTGTGCTCATATTAAGAAAAAGATGTAGGCAATCCACCTCAAAGTTTTCCACTTGAAAATTTTGTAAGCCCATTATGAAGCTTTTAGTTTTTAGGACAACTTCTATTTGTTATTGATTTGTTAAAATTGTCTTCTTATCTGTGATGGGGATCATCATATTAAAAATTATGTTGCAAACAGTTCTAAATGACATATTTAGAGGATGTTTTCCGCAATAGGAGAAGACTGAAGGTAAAGCTAATTGTGCCTTCCAGCTCTATTTTCTCATGCTATGAAACTCCTTGGAACAGTTTGGACCTTAATGTTCATTACTTCCCAAACTTTTTTACTGTTACTTTTCTAGATCTTCAAGCATTTCTAACTGTAGTTAAGTTTAGTTTTTTTGCGCTGCTGTCCACTGAATTCAAAGAGATGATCTGAACGCCCAAATCTCAAGCTTCAGATATTGCATGACAATAAACACATTGTGTATTGCTGTGACACCTATATGCTTGGAACATGTCTAGAAATTCAGGAGATTCATTGCATTCTGAAGTCAGTTTGCACAATATGTGGCATAATAGTCTCTGGAGCAATCCATTCCAAAGGATGTAGTGTACATGATCAACTCAGACAAGACAGCAAAAGTTTAGATAGCTAGAGAAAACAGATGAATCTTATCTTGACTATTGAGTTATGCAGACTATCTCATCGTAAACTTGTCTCCTCCCAGTCTTTCTGATTAAACATTGGCTGAGATGTGGACAGATTTTTGGTTGGTTGTTTTTGACTGAGATCTGTGTATGAAAAATGGTAACATATGTGGAAACAAAGGTCATGGACTCTTCCAAGTGGTGAAATGAAGACGAAAACCTTTAATGTTTCATTTTTGCAACATACATAGTTTCTATTTTTGATCACGCGCTGTTGTGAGCAATACAATTGCCTACATGTAAGTGTCCAGGCGCCTAGGCTAACCAATCATTACTATCTGGTGTTTTCTACCTTGCTATCTGTTTTTCACACTGCCTTGATAGATTTCACACCACACAAATAATACATATAAAATCATTGTTTTACTGTTCTCACAGCTTCCTTTCCACCAGTGCGAGAACATCTGCTGAACTCTCACAGAGTAATGCGTTTCCGGTTTCCTCATTCCCACAAAGATATGCAAACCTTTTGTTCTTTTTAATGATCAGTATAGTACACTTTCACTTTCATAATGGTATTTATATTCTGTCATTAGTTATTTGATCTCAGGTGTCATAAGTTTATAAACTTAATGTCAGGTAATTAATAAAAAGAGCAAAAGTCTATGCTATGTATGATTTAATAATAAACAAATTATCCACTATATTTTGCGAAACTGGCTGATTTGTAAATGCTTCCAACTACAGAATTATGTTTGCAGATATTGAATTAGATTAAAGCTGGCCTAATTCGAGTAATGTGTGGTATTGTTCCCCATCAGCATTATGAATTGACTTCCTTACATAACAATGAATTCGGCAATTTGCAAGTTCTGTAATCAAGAACCTAATTCCATGGAAAACTTCATATATACTTGAAAAAATGAATGTTCTGAGTTTTGGAAAGAGATATAAGCCTTTATTTTAGCCCCATTTTCACATTATATCCACATCAGAATAAATCATTTGGAAATCCTTCTGTGAGCATATCTAAGTAAATATTAATTACTGCTGTACTGCCTGTGAGGTCTCCTACCAATTTCAATATCTTTGTCTTCTGTCAATATCTATGACGGCACGGACCCCAGTGGTGATGCAACCAGAATTGTTTATTATAACAAACAGTCAGCTTATATAGTACTAATGTACCTTCTTTCCCAACTGACACGCCCCTGCAGCCCCCCAACTGCCAGGCAGGCAGAATTCCCCTCAATCAGTCTGCCGCCAGGCATTGTTTAATGCCTCGTTCCTTGTTTGTCATTAGGACTTGATCACGGACCTTCCCCTGCCAGTGTTCCTGCTTCTTCTATTCCGTTTTCTGGTCTTTCCTTCTTCCACAATCCTGTTCACCCACAGTCTTCTGCAAAGTTATGGGATGTTTTAAAACCAAGATAGACTTTTCTTGGATAAAAAATATAATTAATGCACTGGAATTCAATAGAATAAGTTATTTATTCTCTGTATCATTCATTAACTAATTCAGCTCTGCATAGTTTAGGAAAGGTATTTGGAGATTTTGTTTGCTTTGGTTTGGTTTAGTTTTTTCTTATTTTTCTTCTGTTTATATTACAATAATGTTAGATCCTACATAAAGATCGTGATGGTACCATATGAAGAGACAGCTCTTGCTCTCAAAAGTTTTTAAACAATTTATCATCCTAAGAAGCCTTTCCTTACATTTAGCTGCCAAGGGAAAAGTGTGTTTTAGGCAAGCCATTTTATGACACATGGTGTCTGTTTAATTGCTACCTAAAAGCACAGTACTTCACAGCTTTCTTAACGCTTACATCCTCCATTTCTGCATCTGTTTGGGCAGTAGTTAATATATTTTTAATGCTCTGCCAGTACCAAATAATGACATTTTTAATATTGTATTGTTAATAAAATGGGAGGAGACTGCACATGGAAAATTTAATGAAAAAGAATAGGCTGAACTTTTCTATACTATCACCTCTTATTAGCTACGTCAACTACATCACATTCTGCATTGAAAACCTTTCCAACATAGAACATTCTGACAAGCAGATTCTCTCTTCCTATTGCTTGTTACCTGGGAAAGGTGACTATGACCCACCTTGCTACAGCTTCTTTCCAGGTAGTTGTAGGGAATAATAAGGTCTCCCCTCAGCCTCCTGTTCTCCAGGCTAAATAATCTCAGTACTCTCAGCCCCTCATCGTTAGACTTGTGCTCTAGACCCTTCACCAGATTCATTGCCCTTCTTTGGTAATGTTTCAACACCTCAATGTTTTTCTTGTAGTAAAGGGCCCCAAACTGAACACAGTACTCAAGGTGTGGCCTCACCACTGCCTAGTACAGGGGGATGATCACTTCCCTCATTCTAGTGGCTACACAATTTCTGATACAAGCCAGGATGCTATTGGCCTTTTTGGCCACCTGGGCACACTGCTGGCTCATATTCACCCAGCTGTTCTGCAACACCCCAGGTCCATTTCTTCCAGGCATCTGTTTCCTTCAGGAGAGAGTCTTGTATGACAATGACCTGTCTTTATTTCTTTATGGAAGCGGGTGTAGGTCAACTTAACCTCAGTCACACCTCCAAGCTAGGTGAACCATCATCTTCATTATTGTTCATTTCCACTTGAAGAGCCTCATATGTATTATGACAGGACACCGGGGAAGATGCGGTAGTCACAGAGGAGATGTACATGCTGCAGAAGGCAGGAACTGGTCACCATTTCTCCCCATCTCTTAAGTCACCATGTTTGGGTAGGTGGAGAGAGGATAGGGAATCTTCCTTATCATGTGTCCTGTCTGCCTGTTGGGCCTGACCCATGGAAGATAGGATGTGATTCCAGTAGTTTATCTCTCTCTTGGACTCTCTGATACCCTCCAGCTTACTCACCTCCTTCCAGAGCTCTGACAGGGCTGGTGCAGCTTCAGTGCCCTTCCTTCATGTCCTTCCATGGGAACTGCTGCGCTAACTGCCACATCATGCCTTTGCTGACATACCCTGTCCACAGTACTCCTGGTGGCTCATGCTTCCTAGAGGCTTGTTTTATAGCTGTGTAAGGGACTTGGCCACCATTGTTTCTGGCCCTGCCCAGGTGTCACCAACCACCGTCACCCAAGCAGCAGGCTGCTGGTGGCTCTCTTGGCTCACCCAAAGTTTCCCTGTTTCAGAAAACCCCTCTATGAGATGTGCTGGAGTGCCCTGCTGCAGATAATGCCACCACCAGATCTACTCACATCAGCGGTCACCTTATTCTTCTAAATAGAGATATTTTGGCTTCTCATCAATAAATAAATCATCAATAAAACTAATCTCCAGCAGAACTAAACAGAAGAAATACTGAATAGTATATAAGAATATAGAATAAACAGTTATAGAATAACCAGATTTAAAGCTCCTTTAATTTGCATTATAAACTCAATTGATTATAAACAATGTTTTGAGTAACAGAAAACATGGCTTATGGCAGCAAATGACCTCTCAAGGCACTACAGTATGAAGCAGGTGCAG
This sequence comes from Gallinago undulata, assembly GCA_026546715.1. Classification (NCBI taxonomy): domain Eukaryota; kingdom Metazoa; phylum Chordata; class Aves; order Charadriiformes; family Scolopacidae; genus Gallinago; species Gallinago undulata. The sequence continues at coordinate 157,295,408 of JAOTQQ010000001.1, read as the reverse complement.
GTTCTTCACAAAATTCATTAATGACAAGTATAAAGTATAATGTATCACCTTTACTGCTTCAAAGTAATTATTTATCTAACCTGAGTTATAGAGAAACAATTAACATGATACATGCTCTTGTCAACTTTCATTTAATCACTCTGTCCAATCAATGTCTCCCATTTTTCAATTGAATTTTAAAACTTCATCTTGCAAGAAACATGATGATAAGGGGTTTCAAAAATCAGTTTGCTTTTACTGTACAAATGGCACACAGCAATGGTTAATTTAAATACATATATTTTATTGTATTAACTTTGTGCTAATGGTTTAAAAATCTATTCAGAATGAAGTCCTGTATTTCTCCTTCTGAGTCAGTGATAGCTTTTATTTGATAGCTTTGTGGTTTTCCAAGTTATTTGTTTATAATAGGATTCTAGCAGAGATCTAGATAGGTACAGTAGACCTGATGAGTTTTATTCCCAGTTTGCCAACAGATTAAAAGTGACATAGTTGATCTGATACAATCTAAACTGTTAGGTCCATACTGATTGGTAGGCCCTCATATCTCTTTCATAATGAAGAAACCAAAAACCAAAACCAAACACACAAACAAAAATCCCTTGAATTAATTCTGTACAGTGTGACCTGACCAAACTGAGAGGAATGCGCTCAATTGTTAATATTTCATACAGATCCCATGCAGTATACAGATCTGATATTCACAATAATAGAAACATGTTCTAAATGACTGTATGAAACTTATTCTTAGCAATGAATCATAAATTGAAATCAGATACTGCCCTAGTACAGCTTTTATTTTCTTTATTTCTTGGAAAATTATTTTATTTTGTTTAAGATTTGTTACATGATTAATTAATTTCAACAAGGGGACATGAATTTTAATCATGGTAAATAATGCGTGTTTTGCTATCACCCTCTGGTCTGTAATATTTTTTTATTCATAGACAGATAAAATTTTATATTCTTATAATTAACTCCTTTGACTATGAAGAATTACTTCAGGATTCTTATACTTTAAGTTTTTAGAAAGTATTAGCATTGTGTCTTTGAATCTTAAATAAAGAAAATTACAGTTGTTATCTGAAATATGGGTACCACCAGTTTGAGGTAAATGGCTAATCACAATAAATGGAGTTCGGCTACTAAGAATTCCGTAATGCAGTATCTAACTTCTAGGTGTTGTTATGTAGCCTTCGTACTCTATACATGTAGCAAGCTAGGGAATTAAGGAGGCAGCCTGCAACTGTCAAAACACTTGGGGAGGGCATATCTACTCATAGAGTGTAACTACTAGGAGATAAGAAAAATAATGCAAGTTTTATGTAAAATTTAAGGGGTTTGTTCAAGCCCATTTCATTTCATTCAAGATGCATATCTTCAATTCCTTCAGAGCAATTCTTTCTTGTTTCTAAAGTACATCAGAAAGTTCTGGTGACAACATTTTACAGAACTTCCTGACAGAGACCCTTACTGAGGTCAGAAGTGAAACAGTGGGATTTTTTTTTTTTTCAGTGTCAGATCAACTGTAGGAATACCCAAGTGGACCAACATCTTTCACAAAAGGGTTTGATGCAATTGTCAAGAAATGTCTAGAGGTTACGCAGACCTCTTTCAACTATAGCAGAATACCCCACCTGATCAAAAATTTGAAATTTGAAACCTGGCCTTGAACAATTCCAGCAATGGAGCGTTCACAACTTCTCTGGGTAACCTGTTCTGGTGTCTCACCACCCTCACAGTAAAGAATTTCTTTCTAATATCTAATCTACCCTCGTTCAGTTAAAACCATTACACTTCATGCTGTCACTACACTCCCTGATAAACAGTCCCTCCCTATCTTTCTTGTAGAACCCCTTTAAGTACTAAAACACTGCTATAAGGTCTCCCTGGAGCCTTCTTTTCTCCAGGCTGAACAACCCCAACTTTATCAGCCTTTCCTCATAGAAGAGGTGCTCCAGCCATCTGATCATCTTTGTGGTCCTCCTCTGGACTCAATCCAACAGATCTATGTCTTTCTTCTGTTGACGGCCCTAGAGCTGGATGAAATATTCCAGGTGGGGTCTCATCAGAGCAGAGTAGAGGAGCAGAATTATCTCCCTCAACCTGATGACCACACTTCTTTTTGTGCAGCCCAGGGAATGGGTGGCTTTCTGAGCTGCCAGTGCACGTTACTGTCTCAAGTTGAGCTTCTCATCTGCCAACATCCCCAAGTCTTTCTCCTCAGGGCTACTTTCAATTCGTTCTCCTCCCAGCCTGCATTTGTACTTGGGATTGCCCTGATCCACATGAAGGACCTTGCACATTGCCTTGTTGAACTTCATGAGGTTTCCACAAACCCACCTCTCAAGCCGGTCAACATCCAACTGGGTGGCCTTCCCTCTCTCCAGCACGTTGACTGTCCCACACAGCTGGGTGTGATCAACACACTTGCTGAACATGCACTCAATCCCACTGTCCATGTCACCAATAAAGACGTTAAAGAGTACCAGTCCCAGTACCAACCACTGACCAATGCCATTCACCACTGGCCATACATCTGTCAAATCCATGTCTCTATAGTTTAGGGAGCAGTACAGCATCAAATTCTTTGCATAAGTCCATGTAGATGTTTTAAGTTGCAAAACCAGGGGCTCTGCAAATGAAGAACTACCCACAGTACAAGAAGATCAGGTTCAAGACCTCTTAAGGAGCCTGAAGGTGCATAAGTGTGTGGGACCTGATGAAATCCATCCACGGGTCCTAAGGGAGCTGGCGGATGAACTTGCTAAGCCGCTCTCCATCATATTTGAGAAATCG
>JAOTQQ010000001.1:157248411-157282148 GCA_026546715.1 Gallinago undulata | reverse complement strand
TAGATGACATCTGTTGCTCTGCTCTTGTCCACCAAGTGTGTGGCAGTATCATAAAAGACCACCAAATTTGTCAGGCATGATTTGCCCTTGGTGAAGCTGTGTTGGCTGTCTCCAATCACCTTCTTATTTTCCACATACCTTAGCAGAGATTCCAGGAGGATCTGCTCCATGATCTTGCCAGGCACAGAGGTGAGACTGACTGGTCTATAGTTCCCCAGGTCTTCTTTTTTCCCTTTTTTGAATATTCCCTTCTTCCAGTCTGCAGGAACTTTGCCAGACTGCCACGATTTCTCAAATATGATGGAGAGCGGCTTAGCAAGTTCATCCGCCAGCTCCCTTAGGACCCGTGGATGGATTTCATTCATGTTCCATAGACTTATGCACCTCCAGGCTCCTTAAGAGGTCTTGAACCTGATCTTCTTGTACTGTGGGCAGTTCTTCATTTGCAGAGCCCCTGTTTTTGCCTTCTGTGACTTGGGTAGTGTGCTTAGAGCCGTTGCCAGTGAAGATTGAGGCAAAGAAGTTGTTCAGTAGCTCAGCCTTATCCATATGCTGGGTGTCCAAGTCTCCCGTTTCCTTCTGGAGAGGGCCCACAACTTCCCTAGTCTTGCCTTTGTCCCTGTCATATCTGTGGAAGTTTTTCTTATTGTCTTTGATGTTCTTGGCTGGATTTAGTTCTGCCTGGGCTTTCGCTTGCCTGATCTCATTCCTGACCACTCTGTATTTCTCTGTATTCTGCCCATTTGACCTGTCCCTGCTTCCACCCTCTATAGAACTGCCTTTTGGTCCTGAGATTGACCAGCAGTCCCGTATTTGTCCACGCAGTCCTGTTGGCTATTTTGCCTGACATATTCTTTTTTGGGATGCACCTCTCCTGAGCTTAGAGGAGGCGATACTTGAAAACCACCAAGCCCTCTTGGGACCCTCTCCCCTCCAGTTCTTTTTCCCATGCTATCCTCCAATCAGATCTCTCAGGAAATCAAAGTCTGCTCTTCTGAAGTCCAGGGTACCCAGCTTGCTGCACACCCTCCTCGCCGTCCTATGAATCTTGAACTCCACCATTTCATGATCACTGCAGCTGAGGTTACCCTTGAGCTTGACATTCCCCATCATCCCCTCCTTGTTAGTAAGGACAAGGTTCAGTACAGCTCCTTTCCTCATTGGTTCCTTGATCATTTGAAGGAAAAAGTTATCATCATCCCAAGAACTTCCTGGATTTCTTGTGCCCTACTGTGTTGTCCTTCCAACAGACATCGGAGTGGTTGAAGTCCCCCATGAAGACCAGGGTGTGTGAGCGCGATGCTGCCCCTATCTGTTTATAGAGGGCCTCATCCTCCCTGTCACCATGATCTGGTGGTCTGTAGCAGACTCCAACTGTAACATCACCTGCCCCTGTGGCCCCTTTAATCCTGACTCATAAGCTCTCTGTCATGTCTTCATCCATCCTCAGGTGGAGCTCCACACATTCCAGCTGGTCCTTGACATAGAGGGCAACACCCCCTCCCCTTCTGCCCACCCCATCCTTCCTGAAGAGTCTGTAACCCTCCATTCCAACAGTCCGGTCATACGAGCCATCCCACCACGTCTCAGTAATGCCAATAAGATCATAGCCCTGGAGGTGTACGCACATCTCTAACTCTTGCTTGTTCCCCATGCTGTGTCCATTTGTGTAAAGGCACTTCAACTGGGTGCCTAATAGGGCTGACTTACTGGCTGGAATGGCTCCATTTCTTTCATGTTGCTTTAATAAGCTTTAATATTCTTATTTAAGTCTTATACATGGAGGGTCTTGCCTACTGCAATTTATACTGTGTATGTTGCTAAATGTACACTGCACAAATGGTTAATTTTCTATTTCATGGGTGATTCTAATATGCACAGAAAGTAGTTAGAGCTACCAGAAACACCTCTTTGGTGACCTTCAGTTAACCTAAAACTTTTCTCTGCTGTTTGAGGGTTATTGTGTCCCATTGTTTCCCAGGAATATAAGGTAGAGTTACAGATTGTATTACAAAATTGTACTAACCTGAAAGATCAGTCATACTTCAGGAGCACTGGGAACTATGTCACCTCTACAACTTCAGGATCAAGGGCAAAAAAATATTTAAATAAATAGGGAAATGTATCTATTTTCATTTGACAAAGAGAAAAAGAGGCTGAAATTATTACAGAAATCAAAGTATGTCTAAAAAAATAATGAGAAGTTCAGATATAAAATTTCAATTTGCGAACAACATTCTATATCTTGTGGTTTAACCTGACTGGCAACTAAGCCCCACAAAACAGCTCATTCACTCCCTCTCAGAGGAATGGGTGGGAGAATCAGATGACTAAAGGTGAAAAAACCCATGGGTGTAAAGACCAGTCAGTCTCTGAGCAATGTCAGCCCCCATTAGCCTCCATTCCCCAGCTTTTTGTGATGCTGAACATGATGTTATGCAGTATGACCTATCTCTTTGGTCAGGTGGGGTCAGCTGTCCCGGCTGTGTCCCCTCTGAACTTTTTGCCCACCCTCATCCTACCTGCTAGCAGGACAGTGTGAGGAGAGGAAAAGGCCTTGATACTGTGTAAGCACTGCTTAGAAATAACTAAAACATTAGTGCTTTATCAACACAGTTTTCAGCACAATCCAAAACATAGGCCCGTACAAGTTACTATGAAGAAATTTAACTCTATCCCCACTAAAACGAGTACAATAAGAAATGGAGAATAAGGTGGCACAAGACATGTGGACCTTTCTTCCTTATTAGATGTCTAAAAGAGTAACATCAGCACAAGTAAGTAATGAAGACTACTCAGTAGTGTTTAATACCAAGTAGAGGGATTTGATCTAGTCTTCCACATGCTGCTGGTGATTAGCGAAACAGTTTCTGAAAGAACACACCTGAATGTCTCATGCAGTCAGGATGGCCCCAAATAGACTAAAATTAATGGTCAGGATTTTCTTTTGGATTCTGTTTCACCCATGGAAAATTGTTTTCTTTGGATATTCATTAGGCAATCCAACACTTTAATGCGAGTATCTATTTTAAAGAAACAATTTATAATAGTATTTCCATAATAAAAAGAATTCTGTCGTTAATTTATTCACCACAGAATACATATTTTTGTTGACATAGATACAGCACCGGATTCTGAAGAACACAGAGACTGATTTTACCTTCTTTTAGAATATGACAACCACATTACTCCCTTTTTACAAATCAGAGGTACAATTCTCCACGTTATTGTGTGAGTTCAATTCCTCTGTCTTACTAGTACCAAAACTCTGCCCCCTGTGGGAGAGGGACTCCAAATGTGTCTTACTTGTAGCAGAGCTCTATACAGATATCTCTTCTTGCTAGTCAGTCTCTGAAAGAGTCAGACATTTGTCTCTTTTGATTAACAAACATCTTAGCCAAAATTAGCTATGTGAAAATTAGTTGCCTAGTCCAAGTTAATAACTGTGTTTTCACTGTAGTCAATGTAGAGATTGGTACCTCCAAGCTGCAAGACATTGTCTCTCTTTTAAGGTGGGATGAATTGCTCTCAGCAAGTGTCTGTCTCTTTCTAGTGATATAAAAGCAACCAAACTGCTAGCTCAGATTCTGAGTGTGATTCAGATAACTAAATACAGGTGTCTAATACCATGTCAAAAATCTCCTGAAAAACTTTCCTAGTCTTCAGATGCTGCCCCAGAACAACACAGATGTCTCCTGTGTTCCTGTCTCTTTATATTGTAAACAGCTAGAAAGAAAGATAAATTATTTTTTAATGTTGTACTGGAAATGCTTTGAACTATAATTTCAGCACTAAATTCTCTGTATCTAGATAGGAGTATTGGCTTCAGCACACCTTGGTACTGAGAAACTCTCTGTCTGAACTAACATGTAGAAAGGCAGGCTCTAATCTTTCAGTATCCAGGGCATACTCACGCTGCTCAAGTAATTAATTATGGAATGAAAGTTCAAGTTATAATAGAATTTGAAGTGGCATGAATTAGTTCAACAAAATTGAAACTGGGGGACCCTGCTGATATTAGTGAAGTGCAGACAGTTGGTTTTAATATTTGTGTCATTCAGCAGCGAGATTTTCATTACCTGCAATTCCACAGTATTAATCCACTTGAAAGAGGCAGACTACTGGAAATTCATGGTAGGAAATTCATGTAGGAGAATTTAAAAAAAAGATTCAACTTCAGTCATGCCAGTCCAGCATCACTGAACTAAATAATGCTTATTGACTGCAGTGAGAGCAAAACCAATTTGTACACAAATGCAAAATGCACAGAATAGAAGAAATATAATTACAAACTGTTTTATAAAGTATAATTATGATTTGGCTGCTAGAGGTAGCATATGCAGAAGCCTGCAATTCAAATACCTGAGACATCTCTGAACTAGCTTTATGGAGAGAAATTTATCTGACAAGTGCACAAGTCAGGACATCAGGTGAGTCCAGTTCAAAAAGTATCTACTTCCTTTCACTGACTACAAAGCAACAGTACCAAAATAAGATGTAAACAACCAGATTAGCCATTTTAAATCAGGGAAAGTGAAACCTATCACAACGATTTCATGTCTTATGTTTTTTCCTATTATTATATGCATTCATACATATCACTGTCTCATGCAATCAATGTCATCAATCAATGACATATTACATATCAATAATAATACATTATTTAAAATTCACTGCGCTGCTATGTATAAAGCATGATATGATATTTTGTAAATAATACTCTTTATAGTGATTACTATTTGGGGAAGTGTTCTTTTGTTGAGATTTTTTTCTCTATTATTCCTTTTCATATTTTGCACTGGCTTGCAGTTGCTTACATAAGGACATGAGGAAAAGCTTCTACTAAAGAAAACAAAAAAAATTACATGTTTTAAAAGATGAAATTACTTAAAAGAAATAATATTTGGGAAGTGATGCAAGAACATAAATATAGATGCTTTGTGCCATATTAGATACTTATCTTACCTGTCCTCCAGCTGCTATTCTGGAAATGACTGCATCTCCTGTGTGCCTGGTGTCATATTAATCAATCACGAGGAGATTTGTTTGGTATAAAAGACACTTAACATGGCAATGGATATATCTGTTCAAATATTCAATTTTTATGTTGATTTCAACTGTTTCACATTTTCCTACAATTTTCCTATCATACGATACTACACATAAAAAAATGGTGTCATGTTTATGGACTTTGGATTAAAAATACTTCAGACTAACAAGATATATTGAGAGAAAATTATGTTTTATATCTATAAGCTTTTGTAAAACATAGATTTGGCTACTCAGCTGCTTCCTAAGCTGTGGAGAACTGTCTTTGATCAAATGTGATTGTAAGAAACTCAGTACATGTATCAGATTTTCATCCAAGTCAAAATTATTGATGAGTTTTTCTAAAGCCCCATGGCTATATTTTCACCAGTGGAAATTAATGGGAGTTTTCTCACAGTGTCAATTACAGTGAAAATCATTGAAGTGCATAGTTTCAAGGCAGGTCTGGGGTCAGGAAAGCAGAAATGTATTTTAGAGTTTCATTTTCTCACTGCTTTTCTTAGGAACTAGATATGAGATTATTCAGGACATGAATTCATTTCAAAATGATTAAACACTAGTGCATATGAAAAAATTAGTGGTGCTCACAACCTATGGTTGAAGTACTACTTAAACATCCCTCTAGTATGTCAGGTCCTTTATATTATCAAATACTTTAGCTTTGAAGCAGAATTTTGAGCCATTGGATCTAATCTGCTGTGGCAGATAACCATTTTTTTTAAATTCACTTGCAGATCTGCATTGGAAAAGGAGCTTATATTTTGGTCTCAAAAATCCTTTCACAAGTCTGCTTCAGAACTTCTTTAATAAAAAGGAACCTTTTGATTTTCTTGGGTTTTTAGTTTATTCCCGCTCCCAAATTTATTTCTGTTTGTACCAAAGCTGTCCTTCAGTTCAAACAGTATTTTTATATAGTTATAGACAATAATTACATTCTCACTTAACATTTGCTCTTCTGCGCTAAACAAGCAGAATTATTCTATTTTCTGCTTGTAATACTCCATTTCATCCTATTAATCTTCCTCTGTACCAGTTAAGCTTTATTTCATCCATCTTGAACCATGGATGACTAAAGCTGTACAGTGTGTTCTACAGACAGGTTCAGTAAGACTTTGAAGAGAGACAGCAATTCCAGATCTCTGTTTAAAATACCTTGTTGAATGAAAAACAGATTTCAGATGATTTCCTCATTCCTGAATTAACCTCTTCATCACATTGTGATGACATTACTACAGCTAGACATTTCCATCCCAGTAATTAACTAATAATAAGATCTCAGTTTGTATGAGACGTTTTTGTTAGTAGTCCCTTGTTCAACAATTTTACTACCTGCATTGTTTCATTAAATCCTATTCCTATCACCATGTTTACAAAGTTCTTTATATGTAGTTACTCAGTCTTCTGTATTGCAAAGTATTGACAATGAGTTTCAAGTCTGTCTCAGAGACAAATTTTGTTAGCACATAGCCAATGTTTATGCCAATATAATTCAGGGACATACTTGTTCATTTTTACTACTTATTTCACTTCAGACTTATATTTCTCCTTTCAGTATTTCCTGTTTTTATCTTCCTGTGAGATAGCCATCAATCGCTCTGCAAGCTGTCCATTAATTCTTATGTTTTTCAATCCCATCTGACACTATAGCAAATATTTCACTGTCTTGAAGGAAGAAGCGATCTGCCAATCTTCCCGCAACTAGAAGTAAGTTTTCTTATCACAGTTAGTCCAGTATGATCTGCCTCTGGTAAACTCAACAGAATTTTAGAATTAGAATTTCTTAGACATCTGTCTTAGATTTTATTTTTTCTTAAAACCTAATGCTGAATGTTTGCACTTTACTAAAATTAGCAGAAAATTTTCCTATTTTCAGTTTTTATTGTTTCTGATAGTCTTGAATCATGTAGTGCTACTTAGTTTTGTAAATGGGTTAAAAATTTTCTTTTTGGACCTGTAAATGATGAAGACATAAGACACAATGCAACCTCTTCATGGTTATATTCTTTTTGGACCTGTAAATGATGAAGACATAAGACACAATGCAACCTCTTCATGGTTATATTCTTTTTGGACATGATGTAGCACACATGCAACTGCTTTGAGCTTTTGCACTGTGCTTACCTCACATTTGTCACTGACTTCCATGCAATTAAACAACTAGTGACTTTGAACCCATTTCATTGACATGTCCATAACCTCTGTTAGAGTTCCCTAGACACTGAAATGGCTCAAAATCAAAGGTGGATATACTTACCACTTCTGTTCTTAATGGGCTCCCTGAAAAAAAAGGTCAAAGGCCATTAAAACAAACAAACAAAAACAACCCAAAAAACCTACCAGAAAAAAAAAAAAAACCCAAAACAAAACAACAAAGCCCACAAGAATACAGGATATCTCAGCACTAAATAAAAGAGCATGACAGATCAATTTGTAGGTCTAAAGCCAAGTAGTTCATGTCAGTATTGCTTAGTACTATTCCTCTCTTCTGGAGAAGACTTATCTTGGAGACACATAAATGCAGTGGTCCAAACCAGCAAGAATTGTACTAGTATTTAAAAAATGGAAAGATGGGCCTAGTGCTTGAGGTTGCTTCCTGGACCTCTTTTATTTAGCACTATAATGTGCAATGAATAAAAAATGGAAAAGAAATTGGCTTTTATACAAGTGTCTTACTGTTTTGTTTCAGGTAGATCCTTGCTTTGATGTTTGATTTCAGTCAAGTCAGTGACTGACAACAAATTCTACACAGCCTCCTTTTGTTCATAGCATGTTAGTTCTTGAATCTCTGAAACCTGTATGTGCTTTTGTTCCTTGTTCTTCTGACATAGAAGTCCCTAAGAGTCCTTAAGGAGTCCACTTCTCCCTTAGAAAAAACACAATCTTTTGAAATATCCTTCCCTTTCCATACTAAGCATACTACTTGCTCTTCCAGAAAAGGTGCAACCTTCCCTTTCTCCAGAGAATATTGACATATTTATAAAGATATTATCTGTCACACTCCTTGATGTGAATTTCAGGTGTTGGAAATGCCATGGGGAATATACCAAACCAATGGAAAGAGCTAAGTCAATGCAGTAAACATCAAATATATTAACACTAATTATTTGCCATATGAGATATCACCTCTTGCACAGACATTTACAAATGCTGGATTAAAATCAATAAATTATTGAGATCTTTACAAAAGTAAGCCTTGCTTAGGGAATCAAATTGCTCAGGCAGGATGATAGGTCACTACATGGATGGCAACAGAAGTCTGTGTGGCAGGTGTCCTTGCAATAACATCTTCAGCTCAGTCAGGTGAAACTTCCTGAACTGCTGCTCTGCTGAATTTTTATATACAGCTGTCCCACGGTCCTCAGTGACCCCTCCATTGTATGCACTATCCATAGCCATTGGTCACATTAAAATCTGTACGAAATAACTTCTAATTATCTTCACTGTGTAAAAAAGAATGTCCTACATGACCATTTCTGCATTTGCAGGAAGAGTTTCTATTGACTATTTAGAAATATCTATGTATGATTCCATCAATTTTGCAGCAGTAAAGTTTCTGGGGTGGCCAGATCATCCATCCAGCAATAACAGATTTAAGCATAGAAATGGTGCCTATCAGTCTATACACAGCAGGAGCTGCCTTGAGGAATCTTCAGGACTATTTGGAGTTCTGGTTGGTAAATCTAAAAGTAATGTGATTGTCCATTGTCTCATCTAGGAAGATGAGTAGATAGCTAGGAAGCTCTCAATCAGCCTGAGAATTAATGAAGTAGTACATGAATGTGCACACAGACACAGCCCTGGTATGTAGACTGTAATAAGTATAGCAGAAACTTTAATTTCAGCCTTATATTTATTCTGTAAATACCATAGGGCCTGTCATCAGAAATGACAATTTCATCAGTACTCACCAGTTATGTTCCTGACTTTGACATGAATGCAGAATTTGAGTTAAGTCGAATATTAGTCAAGGCTGCATTAATGTTAAGGAAATATATTAATATATAAATGCATACTATCCCAAGATCCATCTAAAAACTTAAATGTTATTTAAAACATGTCACTATCTTCTACAGAAAATATCTCATGGAACTTTTGTAAAATATGAATCACTTATAATTGTTATTTCTTTAGAAAGTTTTATGACTATTTCAAATTCTTGAATTTTATACTAAAACTTGTCAAATTCAACCACAATAATAGTGAAAGAAATTTCTTGTTTCATTTAATTAAAGCATAACAAAACATGGTGGGCTCAAAATGCCTACTGCATGTAAAAATATTTATCTATATGTTATAGGAACTCATGTAGATTTAATTGCCAGTTGTCATAGACTTCACAGATGAGAAATTAATCTTTTACTGCAAAAAGCATGTGAAGGAAATATTATTCTCACTTGAAAACATGTCTTTTTCTGGCCTTTCTTCCATGTATGTACATGAAAAAACTTGTTGACATTAAGAGCAATAGGTTTCAGCCTACAATAAACACTTTTACAATTAAACAGTACAATAAATGACCTGTTTTATAAACACAAAGGCTACTTATTTTAGGTCTTCCCAAAATCTTTCCTGGGAAATGAGGGTAGCTGGAACATAATATTATATCTACGTGGGTGACCAAAAAGACTTGTTGGTTAAGATTTTTGAAGTTGAGATTAGACACCTGACAATGGTGACTGAAGCTGTTTTAATTACAAGAAGGGGACTAGGACAGCTCAGAGGAAGGGATGGGTTTTGGGCAAGGCTGTGTTTCAGTTATCAGAATAAAAAGTGTTAAGCTTAATGGACCAGAAAATGGAACGCCTCTTTAGCACTCTGCTCCAGAGCCTTGGACTGAAATTAATTTACTGATTTTTACCATTCACAAGCTAACAAAGATTAATGAAATCACAAAAAAATAAAGCAATATGTGTTGATTACACATTTTTAGAAAGATTAATCACACTTTTAGTTGGCGGTCCATGAAGTAGATGACAAGCTACTGCTTCTATGTGTTGCTCTTTTAATCAATTTAGCAATACAAAGAAATGTTCTAACAATTAGTAAGTACTTAAAAAGGAACAATCCTTGACTTTATTTATTAAATGTTTACTAATGAATATTTTCTAATTTTATCACCACCTATTTCCTTGCTTTGTGGCAAACTGCCAGAGCACAACATGGGCTGGTGGTTCCCTGGACCTATGTGACTGGGGGTATCAGGGGCTCCTCATGGGCATTTGTCAGGGAAGGGCTTGGCAGTCAGAGCCCATCCCATCACCCCAGCCCAGAGCAGGGCAGCTAGGGGACACCAGGGGCAACTTCAGTTCAAGATATCAGGCACCTCCTGGGGATGGGAACAGGCCAAGGATGGACTGGAGGTAGGGCCCATGGCTAGGCATGGCAGGGCTGTGGGGAGCTGGAGACCACCCTTGCCGTGGCATGGCTGGGCCAGGGGCTGGTAGTCCCATGGGCAGGGTTGGGGGGGTGGCTGCAGGGGAGCTCGGCAGGGACAGCAGGACCCTGTCAGAAAGCATGTTCACATGACCACTGTTAGAATCTGTATCTACATTTATATGTATTTTTGAGTATGAATACCCCTTTGCTATCCTAATAACTTTGGAATCTATTGGCTGGCATCAGTTCTAGTTGACAAAGAAAGGAAGTGTTATAGGTCACCAGATGCTTTTCATCCTGTAAGAACTGAAGCAAGCAGGTGCAGGTAACATCCTTTCAATTAATTTAAAGGAGTAAAAGAAACACTGAGTGCTGAACATTACAGAATACATTTATGAAAGAAATATGCCTGTTTTGACCAAGCATAATTTGGGACTACAGTCATCTGAAGTTTCTGCCTGTCCATGACAGGATGCATCTGGGCAATGTCCTATGGAAGTAAGAACTGAACTATGAACCTGGAAAGGTTTTTGCCTGGCCCATCAAGTACATGCATGAGTTTCAGCTATACATGAGAGCTGCACAGCACAAAGGGAACCACAATGACCAGGAAGGGGAGTGATCGTAACTCCTACAGCCTAGAAGGAAGAGATGGGGTTGAGAGGCTGTGCACTTTTAAGTGCACAGTAAGTAACTGCAAGTAACATGTAAATAACATGTAACTGCAAGAACATACGAATTATTAAATCATCTGGGGATTACAAAAAGATTATCAGAAAATTTAAGTTTTGTGTTAATATTTTGCAATTATCTAGCACTGTGGTTTTTCTGTCCTGTTGCTGTTGTGTTCCTTAATGGATAGTTCCATTATTATGGCTTAATTACATGTTATTAAGTCAATAACCCTCTCTGATTCTGATTTGATTTACATTAAGTGAACTGAGAAGTGCTTCCCTGTGACTTTTTTTCCTGCTTTCTGCATTTTGCCTTTTCCCAGTTCTGCCTTCTTACTTGAGACCTCAGTTTATAATACAGTCTCCCTACATCTTCAGGGTGATCTCTGTTTAATGTCTTTTATTGGATCTTACCAATAGTCTTTAATTATTGACTTTTGACTAACAGAACTTCAGAACTTTTGAAAGGCTGAATTGTGGTGAAAGCATTAATGAACAACATAACACTGTTTTTTTCCAGTGTTGACTCTGAGTCTCAGAATTTACCACAAGCCATATTCAAACTGAATTGTGTGACAGTAAGAAAAGACCAATCAAAAATTGTAGCAATTAACAACTCTATCAAAACGTATAAATATATAGAAAGACAAGCTTCATTTAAGTGAATGAATATATTATAACAAAAAAAAGCTTTTCCTAAAAGAACCAGAACACTACTTAGTTTAAAATTAGATTTTAAAAAATAGCTTATAAAGGTAGAAAAGACCTGTTATAATTATAAGGTCTCTCCTTCTTCATAAATTGTCCATAGAGCTACACCCAATTAATTTCTATTTTATGTAGAGTATGTCTTTAGGGAAACATGGTCAGAATTTAAAATTCCCTCTCTGGGAGAATCTAAAATGAGCCTTGCTGGTCTTTTTATTACTGGTAAATTGTCTTTTGACTTAACATCATAGAATCATAGAATCATATGGGGTTGAAAAGGACCTCTGGAGATCATCTAGTCCAACCCCCCCACCGGAGCATGTCTACCTAGAGCACGTTGCTCAGGAACTTGTCCAAGTGGGTTTTGAATGTCTCCAGAGAAGGAGACTCCACCACCTCTCTGGGCAGCCTGTTCCAGTGAATAAAAGCCATATGCTACATTTAAATTGTGCAACTTTATTTCACAGAGAGTTAAGGCAAGAAAAAATTGTAGAAAAGTTAGCTGTATAAATTCATGCTTCAGTCATCAGGTGTTATCCTTACTTTGTGAATTATTTCTTTGTCTACTTTATTTTCAAATTTATGTTCTTTGTGAAGGTAATAGGCAGTGATCAAGTCACTGCCTTAATCATATCTTTGGTAATTCAACAGAGCTCTTGTAATCTTTTACTGTAAAGTAAACATTTCAGTCTTTCAGTGATTGCCACAGTCTTTGTTATTCAGATACCTCGTGAATTGTGAATATCAGACACATGATCCTAGGTATTTCACCAGTTCCTAATATAAATAAATACAATCTCTTATGCTCTGTTTTCTCATGTTCATACACGTGTGACTCCTCCTGCTCAGTCCAACATGGCATCATACTTCACTAAATTTAAGACAATTTTGCCAGACTCCACAACAACCATTTGCAGGACCCCATGTTTTTCTTAGGGTCATTGTTCCATGGATTAGATTCCATAAGTGTGATGTACAGTTACATTTGTTCATAGAAGAATACATATGCTTGTGATGTTTTAAACTGAGCTTTATAAATACTTCTTATTTATAATCTCAATTATTTTTTAATATCCTTATATTTCTGGCTTCTGCAAACTTTATTAACAAAGCACTGTCATTCTTGGTACAGCAGAAAGGAAGCAGAAGAGTCTTATTGATAATAGAAGGCCAATGCTTCTTTTAACAACTGAATAAATTAACATATTTTTCTAAAGCAAAAAAAATGGAAAATTATAATAAACTATGTTTTTCTCTCAAAAGGACAAAGTTCTTCAGAAAAAGTTAATTTCAGAAAACAAATGGTCTGCCTTTGTCCTCTTCCGTTTTGCTTCAACAGCTGCTGATTCTTTTTGATGTCACAAGAAAGGAACAAACTCTCTCAAGAAAAATAAGTATTTAATTAACTTTCTAGAAAAGGTAATAGCCAGTTATAAAATCTTACATACCTTCTGATGCTGGGAACCCTGGTCTGATACAGCATTAGATGGACCTCTAGTGTGGTCATGGCATGCTGCACAGATCCTGTCCAAGGTGACATTTGTGGGTATTGTGGTCTTCAGAGATTTTATAAGACTTTGTGAAAAGAACTGTGGTAGAACAGAACGTTTATATGAGGTGTTGCTTCACTTGAAGATAAAGGCAAAGATAGACCAGTGGCATTATTGTTGTTGCCAAATGGGTGCAGTTTCCAAGCTCTTCTGTTACTGTCAGATAGCTGGGTTCATTTCTGGGAAGGAGTATGTATAGTGCAGCATCAGAAAGTCAAGTGATTCGTGCAACACAGCACAGCACAACACATGCCTGCTTAGGTCAATTGTTATGTGGATCATTAAACTCCTCAAATACAACAGTCTTCCATTCAGGATCACTGCATCTTCTCAAGTTTGAATGAAAGGCAAGCAGTAATTTATTTCCTTACTTTGTATGTCTGAATTAATAGTGGGATAAATTATGTAGAAATTCTTGCCCTGCTAGGAAGCGATTAAAGTTATTGGAAGCTGCAGGGGTGGGGTGGGCGGGAGAAGAAGAAAAAAAAGTACTTGAAAATATGATGCTAAAATACTGATGATCTTAAAATATAGTCCAAAGTACATCAGTCTGAACATCTGTATTTTTTTTTGAATATTTATTCTCTATGGCATTCCTTTCTTCATATCTGATAACCATCTGTAAAATTAGAATATTGGAGACTTTGTCTTATACAATGCAGTGAAAGTTAATTAATTAATATCTGAGAAGTAGTCAAATTCCATACTGATTAATACCATACTGAAAAATGCCACAGAAGAAACCAGTAATTTTGTCTTCAGAGAAGCATTTGAGAAATATAAAAGAAATAAGGTGTCAGCCATGAATAAGAAGGAAGTAAAATGCAATGATTATGTGGCTAATTCTGTGCCATAACAAATTCTTCAGAGGGAGAAAAACTCATCTAATGGAAGACTCTAACTAAGACACTTTGTGGATGGAGGATATGGAGGATACTCTGCCCTAGCTCTTTCTGGTTTCTGTGATACATTTGTCATGCTATGTTATAGTGCTTTCAGAATTACACAATCTTCAGTTTTTAATGATCCCATAAGGAAGACGGGAAAGAGACTAGAACATATACATAGGCTGTAGTCAGGGATTTCACATATGTAATAATCATTCTCAAAACCAGATCAAACACAGAACTGTTGATATATATTCTGAAATCAGAAATCTGAATTTATTTAGAAGATAAGATGTTTAATATAAAGATTTTGCTCCTGCTTCTGCCTCTGTCTTCCTGAGCTACCACAAAGATGTGTATGTGCACACTCTGAAGGTGTATTTTTTTATAAATGGGTGCAAGAGGAAAAGCAGAACTTTTAAGTTCTTAAGAAACTAGGAAGCTTGAACCTTACCTATAGACCACAAAACAATTTGAAGATGCTTTTATTCTTACTGGAAATCAGTTTCTTGTGAGAAAACAATTCTGAAGAAGTTCTCAATCATTGAAAATCTTGAACTGCTGTATTCAGTATATATTAAGATACTGGGTATAACTCTAATGGCTATAACTGCACCTCCCAACCATCACCTAAAATACCAGATAAAAGGCTATCTAATATAATTTTATCAGGATTAATTAGGATTGAGTGTACCGTCCGTAAATTTGCAGATAACACCGAGTTGGGTAGGAGTGTCAACCTGCTGGAGGGTAGAAAGGCACTACACTGGGATCTGGACAGGCTGGATTGATGGGCTGAGGCCAACTGTATGAGATTCAACAAGGCCAAGTGCCATGTCCTGCACTTGGGTCACAACAACCCCATGCAGTGCTACAAGCTTAGGTAAGAGTAGCTGGAAAGCTGCCTGGCAGAAAAGGACCTGGAAAAGCTGGTCTACAGCCGTCTGAACATGAGCCAGCAGTGTGCCCAGGTGGCCAAGAAGGCCAACAGCATTGTGGCCTGTGTCAGGAACAGCGTGGTGAGCAGGACTCGGGAAGTGATTGTACCCCTGTACTTGGAACTGGTGAGGTCCCACCTTGAGAATTGTGTTCAGTTTTGGGCCCCTCACTACAAGAAAGATGTTGAGATCCTGGAGCGAGTCCAGAGAAGGGCAACGAAGCTGGTGAGGGGTCTAGAGAACAAGTCTTATAAGGAGTGGCTGAGGGAACTGGCATTGTTTAGTTTGGAGAAAAGGAGGCTGAGGGGAGACCTTATTGCTGTCTACAACCACCTGGAAGGAGGTTGTAGAGAGTTGGGGTCCTAGGTAACAAGCAATAGGAAAAGGGGAAATGGGCTCAAGTTATGCCAGGCTAGGTTTAGATTGAATATTAGGAAAAAAAATTTCTCCAAAAGGGTTATCAAACTTTGGACCAGGCTTCTCAGGGAAGTGTTGGAGTCACCATCCCTGGAGGTATTTAAATGATGGGTAGATGTGGTGTTTAGCAACATGGTTTAGTGGTGATTTTGTCAGTATGAGGTTGATGGTTAGACTTGATCTGAAAGGTCCTTTCCAACCTACAAAATTCTATGATTCTATGATGAATAAGTTATTAACTTCATGTTAATATGATACACTGCAAAAGACAAAATACACATCCTGATAGTAAAACGTTCACATTCTGATCCTTTTTCCTTTCTGCTATGTTTTCTCTGAAATCCAATAATTCCCTTTTTTTTCAGCTTTGTTCTTACAGTGATTGTGTATAAAGAAGCCTCACTGTACATTATAATCTATCTCAAAGTGTTGTTACTGCTTAAAAAGCTATATTTATCTACACATATATTTTTCATTACACTTATAGGTATTTGCCATGATACAGGACAGTTATTCATAGAATCTTAATTGCAATATATTGAAGTAATTCATTAACTGTATGAATGACTGGTATTTAATATGATATAACTTTGAACAAAAAGGTGATGCTATCATGTATATCTTATCATCTAATTTATGGGGAAAAAGACAGGGAAAAATCCAAACAACTTTTCTCTCATCTAGCTAACTTTACTTTAAGATCTGACTATTGGCACTTCATGGCAGCAATTAAATAGTTGATATGGAATTTGACTATTGCTTACAGTAACGATATTTTCCTTTGATTGCTGGAAGAAATGTACCACGTATACATGTTCAGGCTCTCTTTTTCTTTTCTAGGCAAGATAAACAGTTAAGGTACATTTGGAAGTCAGACATTGACTTGGTATTACTGAGAATGTTTACATGTACAATAATGGAATATGTTTCATTGACCAGGAGGTCAGTTTATATGTTTCAGAGCAGCATTGTTTGTTTGGACAAGTTTTTCTATGTTTTGTATGGTTTTATATGATATTTGTGATACTGCATCACAAGATGTTGTTTAACACTACAGCAAAAAGACCTTGTAAAATTACTGAATGAAAATAATCTCTAATCAAAACAGAAAAAACATTGGTTGTTATATTCTCATTAATATCCCCTTTGTCTGGAATACTAGTGTGTTCCTAAGAGAGGAAGCATAATGTCCTTTCTTCCTCAGATCATTAGATTCTAAGAATACTAAGAATACATCTAAATCCTAATAATTTAGTTAAGGAATTATTTGTTTCTCAACATTATTCATTGTATACATGGAATTTAATAAATCAATAATGTTGTTCACTAGAATCCATCAAAACTGAAAGCAGAGAATGTAAACTTTGAATTTTATCTGGCTTGCCCACTTTGTGTTACGGTAGATAATTCTATTAATGGAAAAAGAATAAATAAAATTTTAGCTAGTAGTTTAAAATTCTGAAAGTGAACTATTAGCATACTTCATAAATAAAATTTTACATTGCTTTCTTATTTCTGGCAAAAGGGACATCTTGAAAAAAATTAGACGAAGGTTCTTTTTTTTTTTTAACAATTTGAGGGAAGTTGAATGAGACTTTTTTTTTCTGCTGCGCGGAAAAGGAAATAATTTCAGCTGGTGGATTCACAGAAGTTTGGAGATATCTTTAAAATTAGAATTGAAATAGTTCAACTACTTGAAATCGCTTAACTTCACATTTTTTTTAATTTCAAATAATTAGACTATTCAGATCTATAATTATTCATGTAGCCTTTAGTCATAAAAGATTGGATAGTTAAGGGGGGGAAAGTTGGCTCCCAGTATGGACTTGTGTTCTCTTTCTGTTGTACAGTTGCTTCAGTTCTTTGTTTTCAGTGTGTTTTACTTTCAGATTCATATCGAGTAAGAGAAGACTCAGACTCCACCTTTCATAAGGAAACAGGCTTGTTCATGTATCAATCTATAATATTTTTCTTAAGCGCATTGTTGCTCATGATGGGCAAGGAAAGAAATACAGGATTGCAAATTTATTTGCAAGTTTTAATCACAAAAGCTTGCATGCAAAAATACACAATCATATTTGTGTCTGCATACCAATCACAAATAAATTTTATACCTATTTATATTTTTACTTGCATTCTTTCTCTAGTATATAACATTTTGATTCCATGAACAACTGGATATTTGGTAACAACTACAGAATTTTGCTTCATCAATTAAATATTCAGGTGCTGTTAGATTACTAAAAAGTATAAAAATCAAGGTTATTTTCCACAGTTAAGGTACTGAAATTTGTACTGGGATTTCAATTTTCATAGTGCACAGAGTTCCAAGACAGCAAATTATCTCCGAAAAACAGACTATTGCAAACTGTGATTAGATGCATGGGTTACTGTTATGGTTTAACCTCAGATGGCAACTAAGAATCACACAGCTACTCACTTACTCCCCACTGAGCAGGATTCGGGGAGAGAATCAGAAGGGTAAAAATGAAAAAACTAGTGGGTTGAGTTAAAAACAGTCTAATAATTAAAAAAAAGTAATTAAAAGGAAAATAGCAGAGAGAGAAATAAAACCCTAGAAGGACAAATGGTGCAAATGAAAGCAATTACTCAGTACCCAAGCAGCAACCCCCACTCCAAACTCTCCCCTAGTTTTACTGCTGATCATAACATCATATATATCATGGAACGTCCCCTTGGTTACTTGGGGTCAGCTATCCCAACTGTGCTGCCTCCCAAATTTTTGTGCTCCCCCAGTCTATTCCCTGACAGGGAAGTGTCAGAAGTAGAAAAGGCCTTAACTCTACATAAACCCTGTTCAGCAATAAAGAAAACATCCCTGTATTATCAACATTGTTTTCAGCACAGATGCAAATCATAGCCACATACTAGTTACTATGAAGAAATTTAACTTCATTCCAGCCAAAACCAGCACAGCTACATATCTGATTTGATGTAGAAGTGTCAGTGCAGCTTTGTATATTTATTTGTTTCATCATGTTAAGATACAATTTTCATCTGTATGTTAAAGATTTCATCTGGGTGTTACTAAAATCCAGTCTGTTTTTCACTAACTTTAAGAGAACATTGTTTGAAGCCCAGACTGATTATTAAAATGCTTGGACTATTTTTAACTCCATTTATTCTTTTTAACCTCATTTACCATCTTTCTCCATGGTGGCTCTGTCTCAGCCAAATTTTTCATCTTTTCTTTGTTGCCAATATTCATATTTTAATAATGTTTTTCTTTTTTCCTGTTTTTAACCAAAATATGTTGTGACTGTAAATCTCTTTAGGACATTAATCAAAGATACTTTTTAACAAAAAGTAATTATTCTGAAGCACTGCATTATTCGATCTCATAACTTCTATTTGAATGCCTCATTAATATTAACTTTATAACTTACTCCTGTCATAAACCATTAACTAGGCAGACATTTTAAATTGCAGGGAACTCTAGCAACACTTCACTGTCTTTTCATCTACCTATCACTTGGTCTATCTACATATTTATATATCTATAGGCAATAATATTTTCTTTATTGATAATGTTTACTCTAACTTTATCATTAAAGAGTCCATGTAAAAACGTGAACTTGACAGTACACACAAGACTTAAAAACTAAAGCTAGGATAATGAATGTGAAATTAGACTGCCATGTGACAAACACAAGTTTACATAAAGAATGAACATATAATTATATTCCTATTGATATGCTAATATGTTAGAGTCTTCAGATGTTTAATTGGAAATTATCAAGGCAGCTGCAAATCAAGTAGTTTTAACTGCGTATTTACAACTGTAGTATCTTTTATTCATTCATCTGGTAATTTTAGATTACCCATTTTCAGTAATGTATGCTCCTTTAAAGATTGTTTTGTCTCTTCTTGGGTCTTTGCAATGCTGTTTATTTGGGACAAATAACACTGAATGCAGGAGAAATTTTGGCAGTTTAGACTATGAGACAGAGCTGTTTGTTGTCACTTTTTTTTTCCTCCAGAATACACTTTCAATCCTAACTTGTGATTTTAATATTTTCAAGACAATTCAAGGAGTCATGAGGGAGCAAAATGAGAGTTCCAAGTGAAAAGTCAATCATAAATGCTGTACTTATTGTGCTCTGAAGCCTGACTATGTGAGAAAAAAAAAAAAAAAACAAACAAAAAACAGTTCCTAGTCCTTATTCCTTTGAAAAGGGATGTTTGTGGTGGCAAGTGGTGGCAAGCAAGAGTAGGGGAAAAAGAAGAAATACATGAGTTGATAGGCATTTGTGATTATGGTATATAAATTATATATAATCTCATTCCCATGAGCCATGAATTAAAATGAATGCACCTATGCAAGATTTCAAACTTTGGAAAAATTACAAAATTTTTAAAGCACATGGCCTTTAGCATATGAGAAATGGAAAACCATTCAGGTCATATTTCAACCTCTAGCAAGGTTGTCAGATCATTTTGCCCATTTCATTTTACCTGGTTCATTTGATGGACACCACTCAAGAGATATCAGGGGAATTACCTGAATACATATAGATACTTTCAGGTCACTTGAATTTTTAGGCATCTATACTGGAATTAAATTAACCACATACTTTTATTTGTTTCCTTTTATTGTAAAGGAAGCTGAGATATGGCTATAAAGCTCCAGAACGTGAAGTTTATCTCTTAAGCATAAAAAAATTTAAAGTGAGACAACAAGCTGGTAGCCTAATTTTCAACTAATGAAAATTCTTTGTTTCTTTGTTTTAAGCATAGAAAACATCTAATTAATAATTTCACATAAATCTCAGAAAGTAGTAATCCAATAGCAGACATTTCACATCTGGAAAAACCAAGCACTAACCCTGGTATTGACTATAGTCACTCAAAAGCAGCAAATTATACTGGCAAATATCTACAGTGAATTCAAATTTTACTTTTTTTGTTTTTTTCTTTTTTTCTGTAAAATGCTCTCTGGGAATGAAATTACAGACTTTTCAGAGTCTTTGAGGCCCTATAATTCAATGTTAATGCATCCATATGTACTAGATCACAAAGTTTATTTCTGGTCACAGAAAATAAATCTTTTATTTTTCTTACTACTTACTACTGTCTGCACAGTTTTAAACTTTGGAAAATAATTGGGCTGCATGGCATGTTTTTGGTAGTGAAGGCCCTGACAGGGTGGTTTCTCTGAGAAGCTGCCAGAAGCTGTGTATGATAGAGCCAGTGCCAGCCAGCTCCAAGACAGACCAGCTGATGGCCAAAGCTGAGCCAATTAGTGACAATGGTTGCACCTCTGCGATAACATATTTAAGAAGGGGAAAAACTGCTCTGCTACTGAAAGTGTGACAGAGGAGTGAGAAACTGCCTTTTGGACACCGAAGTCAGTGAAGAAGGAGGAAGAGGTGGTGCTCCAAGTGCAGGAGAAGAGATTCCCCTGCAGCCCATGGTGAAGACTATGGTGAAGCAGGTTGTCACCCTGCAGCCAAAGTTAACGGTGGAGCAGATATCCATCTGAAACCCATGGAGGACCCCACACCAGAGCAGGTGGATGCACCTGAAGGAGGTTGTGACCCTGTAAAGAATCCACACTGTATCAGGCTCTTGGCAGGATGACACCATGGAGAGGAGCCCCTGCTGGAGTAAGTTTTCTGGCAAAACTTGTGGCCCCACAGGGGACCTACGTAGGAGGAGTTTGTGAAGAACTGTAGCCCATGGGAAGGACCTACACTGAAGAAGTTTGAGAGGCAGAAGTCTGTCTCTCGTGGATGGGATGCCACACTGGAGCAGGGGAAAACAGCAAGAAGGAAGGAGAGGCAGAGACCATAGGTAATGAACTGACCTCACCCCCAATGCCCCATTCCCCTATGCTGCTGGTCGAGGAGGAAGGAGAGAAATCAGGAGTGAAGTTGAGCTTGGGAAGAGGGAGGGGTAGGGGGAAGACGTTTTTAAATTAGTTCTTATTTCTCGTTATCCTACTCTGATTTGATCGGCAATAAATTAAATTAATTTCCCCAAGTTAAGTCTGTTTTGCCTGTGATGGTAATTGATGAGTGGTCTCTTTGCCATTATCTCAGCCTGCAAGCCTATTGTTGTATTTTTCTGTCCTTGTTCAGCTGAGGAAGGGGAGTGATAGAGTGGCTTGGTGGGAACATGGCATGCAACCAAGGTGAACACACAACAGCTAATTATTTGAAATTTGTACTAGACAATATAGCATTGCTAATATTAAACAGAGGCTTCATAAGTACTGCAAGCTATGTTTTGTTTCTGCCTGAATGAAGTCTGACAACATGCAGAAATCAGACATGATGCATTATTGAGTTGACTGCCTGCTCAAAAGGTATTCAAATTGTGTTGGTATTCAAATCAGTCAATCAGTCAGTGCTCCATTATGTTCTTAATCCTGCTTGAGCAAGTATAACAAAGAGTATGGATTTGGTCAAGTTAGCAGTGTGTACTGAACATACATATATAAAAATTAAAAACTAATTCTAAAAAAAACATATTTGAACTAGACATGTACAAAAGCAAAGTTCACTTAATGTTCTTGCTCTAAAAGGTTTTGTGTCTTGAGAGTGTGAATATCAAAATACCAAAGACAAAATTAAAGTCACTTATAGCACTTACAAGCAAAGGTCCTTGAAAAGAAAATTATATAGTTTAATATTAATAATTAAATAAATTATTTCTGGTATTTCTTGATGTTTGGGGCAAGGGGGTTTAATTGAAAAAAGTAAAATAACTGAACAAGTGAATATATTTTAGATGAAAATTAAGTGATTCACTATTCCTAATTGATTTTTCAATCTAGTTCTGTAGTTCACAGTCTCTCTGCATTCACAAAGATGAGATGGAGAGTTAATAAAAATTTGACTGTGAACCTGGGAATATGACAGAGATAAAACAATGGAAAGCGAAAAAAATGTAACAGACAATTTATAAAAAGCCAACTTACTCCATCAGCCGCCTTCTATTTTGCTTTCTATGCCTTCCTTCTTCTTGAAATTGCACACTACTTACCCAGAAAACTTAAAGTGCAAGTAAATTTACTTTTTAATGTGCATGTATTCTTTTTAATTTAAAGCTTTCATTTACCTTACAATACTGTATGTTTCACTTCAGATTGTGTCCCATGACATAAATAACATAAAAAACCACAAACAAACAACAACAACAAAAAATTGACTTGATTGAAACTGAAGTCAGTCTATACTTCAAGAGACAAAGGAGGCTGACCAAACTCCAGCTCACTGGAGTGTTACCTACTACTGCTTTTGAATATTTTCAGTTATTTAGATAATGCTGTTTCCTTCCTTGCAGAGAGACTTACCCATCCTAATTACCTCCTAGCCTACAAGATGTAGGCTATGTCAGTGCTGCTGTTTTGCCAAAATTTTCTTGTTCTCCTGTTTGCTAATGCTCTACTAATATTGAGGAAGGGGTCCTTTTCTAAAGCATGAAACCTATTTCCCCCAGAGCAAAGTCGTTTGTTATAATGAAACACACTATCAGAATAGAGTATGAAATTGAAGTGTATGTATATTTGTTCTTCCTGAATCTAAACCACAACACACAGAGTTTCAAAAGCAATGAATTGCAAGCAAACGTGCCTTCGGTTTTAACAATAACCTAAAGAATGGAATAGTCAGAAATGTATCAGGGCATAATAGTATTTGTAATAATTTGAAAATAAAAAGAAGTTCACTTAAGAATTCAGGAAGAAGAGAAGGGTGTTGTGACCTTGACAAGGAGGCACGTGGTAACTTTGTAAAAACCTGTAAAAGAGAAAATTATCTCAGTATAGGAAAGAATGAACAGCAGTTGAACTGCTGAGAAATTGTCTCATTTATGCCACTTCATGAAATACACAGGAAGTTGTTGCAGGGATAAATATATTATTTTAAATTATCTGGTTTGTTGGTTTTTTTGTTTTTTTTTATAGCCTGATGCATTCTAATGCCCTAATTAATCATTTTGATGACTCTCAGAATGGAATTAATTGCAACTAACTTTAGAGGTCTATGCTGTGGACACTGTTCAGCTCTGAACTTTCAATACATGATTGATCCTTGTACTTAAAAATGTGTGTGTCCCCATAGATGACAGTACAGAGAGAGTTGAGTGACCAGCTCAGTTGTAGACACCAAAATTTATTTTTAAAATCCCAGTTGCACAGACTATTCACCAGAACTCTATCCTGTATGTTTTGGATCTGTTTCTGATAAGTTGCCTTTCAAAAAAAAATAATATTTCCATGTCTGGACAGAGGAAAATATATGCTCTATTTACCAGATGTCAAAAATATTATTATTTCTTTTTTTATCTTTTATAATTGTGTAAATATTTTATATTCTTGTAATATATTTACATGTAAAAATTTCTAACATGAGATTTACTGCTTTTCTTCTTACTGGTCGAGAATCAAGGAGCTAATTATAATTTTCAGTTTTCAATTCAGACATTATGCTTGACTTCATGTGGTTTCTTAAATATAGATATATTATCTACTATTGTTTATCTTGATAAAAAAAATCCTTTTCTTTCCAGAGAAATCACTGGAGGTAAGTGGTGGCAAGACTGAAAGTTTCTTCCTGATATGTCTGAGTGCAGCCATGATGGGTTCTCTCAAGGGGAGAGAATTAAGCTGGGATTAAAAAGACCTCCATTAAGCCTACCTTCTCCATGGTGTAATGGCATTATTATTGATATTTTCGTCCAGTACAAATAGGGTGGAAATGATGTTTTTCTCTTGTTAAGCATCTCATCAGAGATACTGTTTTATTTCACTGATAGTGAGACAATTAGATATTTGAGCCCTTGTTCACCAGTGTAATAATTTAGAATTAAACCTATATAATAATGCTGATACCAGTGAAGGTATTCCAGCATGTGGCATGCAGTAACAGCAAAAATGTCCTTGAAGCATGAGACAGAGATTGATTATTGAAAGTTTTAAAAACAGAGACTGATTGTTTAAATGTTTCAGCAAGTAATCATTGACTTTTTTATCAGATCTGCAACTGTAATTAATTATATCTTGAAAGCTGTAGGGTCTAGTTTATCAGCAGTTGCATGGATTAAACACAAAATTGATCTCACTTAGTTGTTCTACACTTCACTACTCTGCTCAAAGGCTGTCACTTTTCTTTCTTCTTTTCTTGTCATCTGAGCCCTCTTCTCCTCGCATCCAATACTGCTGTTGCAATGGTTAATCTGCTTAATGTTTTAATGCTTCCAATTTCATGATGGTTTCAATAATTTCCATTATTTGCCATGTCTTCCTGAAGTAATAAAGTTTCATATCACAGTTTAAAACAAAGGAGTCAACAATCAAAACCTGATTTCCCCTTCTCGGTTCAGGTGTTAGCTAGTATACAGGCTATTCATAGGGTCATGTTCTTAAACACATATCTAAGAAATCCAGAATTTGGCCACATAAGTCATGAAATAAATAAGAGTTCTGAAAGCCTGAAATCCTGAAATTTGTTCCTCCTGACACTGGGAAGGTCCAGGTCATTTCCTAACAATTCTACCAAAATCAACATGAGTGGAACTCAGCTCTAAGTTATGATACTCATATATTCAGGTGCCTAAATCAAAAAAGTATTTAAGCTCAGACATCTAAATATGGAGTTTCCTATTCAGTCACCTAAATGCAGGTGTCTAGTACTTTTTTTAGATGATATATGGTATTCTATATGAGCTCAGGCTGCATCTTCAGCTGGACTAAGGTGTCCTGTACGTCATCTGCAATAAATCTGTCCGCCATAGCTGAAGCTGTCTCAGCTAACTTAGAGTAGGTAAGAGCTGAACAGACTCATGTTTAGGCACCTGATTCAGTGCTTGAGATGTAAATTCCCACAATAGTCAAGATAAACCTTGTGCTAAATTTATTTGTGTAAGTCTAGTATCTTGTGCCATTTCAGGCAACCTAATATATTTTGCCTCACCTTCAGCTGCCTTTGCTCTAGATCTTGTATCATATTATCAGTACTGTGCAGATGCCTTGGATATCTTAGAAAATATCAGAGAGCACAAGATGTAAATGCACAGGCAGCTCAACTGAATCCCCAGTCAACACAGTAAATGGACCCTAGAGAATGATTCGGGTGACTAAATACTGTTTTACTTCAATGAATACTGTTCCAGTACTTTGTTATCTGTATTGACTGTGATGACTGTTTGCATACCTATCAGTATTTGAGGTGCCCTGACAGCAGCTTCTTTCTTTTCATAGAATAGACTAGACTGTTTAAGTTGAAAGGGACCTAAACCAATCATCTCGTCCAATTTAGGGCTAAGGTAAAGCTTGTTATTAAGGCCATTGTCCAAGTGCCTTTTAAACACTGACAGGCTTGGAGCAACAACCACCTCTCTTGGAAGCTTGTTCTAGTGTTTGACCACCCCCTCAGTAAAGAAATTCTTCCTAATGTTAAGCCTGAACCTCCCCTGGTGCAGCGTTGAACCATTCCCATGTATCCTACCACTGGACTTCAGCAATGGGAGATCAGCACCCCCCTCTTCACTTCCCCTACTCAGGAAGCTGTACAGAGCAATAAGGTTGTCCCTCAACTTCCTTTTCTCCAAAATAGACAAGCCCAAAGTCCTCAGCTGCTCCTCATGGGACACTCCTTTCAGCCCTTTCACCAGCTTAGTTACCCTCCTCTGGGACAATATCAAAAGTCTTACTAAAATCCAGAAAAACTACATCTTCCACCTTCCTGTCATCCATTTGGTGGGTGACCTTGTCATAGAAGGATATAAAATTAGTTAAACGGAATTTCCTTTTGTGAATCCATGTTGAATCTGCTTGACAATTACATTATTCTTTAAATGTCTTTCAACAGTACTCAGTATAATCTTCTCCACAATTTTTCAAGGAACTGAGGTTATAATAACAAGTTTGTAGTTTCCTGGGTCTTCCCTAATGCCTCTTTTGTAGATTGGAATAGGTTCCAGTCAGTGGGGACCTCCCCAGATTCCCAAGACCTTTGGTAGATGTTCAAGAGAGGTCCTGCCTTAATATCCACTAGCTCCTTCGGTACTCTGGGATGAATCCCATGAACTTGTGAACATTCAGCTGATAAAGCTGGTCCCTTAAAATTTCATTGTCCACAAATAGAAAGTCCTTGTTCCCACACTTGTGTTTTTCCAATTGAGGGGACAGGGCATCCCAAGGTCTATCAATATTATTGAATACTGGGGCAGAAAATGCTTTCAATGCCTCCACTTTTTCTTCACCCCTATTAGTCAGATGACTGTGTTGAACAAGTATCAATCCAATGTTTTCTTTAGACCTCTTGCTATTAATATACTTTAAAAAGCCCTTCTTGTTATCTGACACAACACTGGCCAGTTTCAAATCTGATTGAGTTTTGGCCTATTGTATCTTCTCTCCTCACATATGAACCATGGCACTATAGCTTTCTATCAAAGCCTTACCTTGCTTCCAGAGATCATACAATTTCTTTTTCCTCTTGAGATCCTTAAGGAGTTCCCTGTGTAGCCAAGCTGATCTTCTGCTCTGCTTGCATGACTTACAGCACACTGAAATTGCCTGTTCCTGTGCTCCTAAAGTTAGTTCTTAAAGACTGACCAGCACCTGTGGACTCCTAAACCCTTAAAAGCAGATTCCCAGGGTACTCTGTTAAGCAGATCCATTAATAGTTTTATGTTTGCTCTTCTGAAGTCTGGAGTAGCAACTCTGGTATCTTTTTTAGTTGTTACACTGAAAATTTTAAACTTAATCATTTCATGATCATTGTGACCAAGTCAGCCACCTACCATCACATCACCCATGAGTCCTTCTCTATTCACAAATAGCAAGGGCATCTTTCCTAACTGGCTCACTGAGTACTTGGACAAGAAGCTATCTCCTACAAAATTCAAGAATTTCCAAGACCTATTTATTCCAGTCATATGATACTCCCAAGTTGATGTGTGGGAAGCTAAAACCTCTCCTAAGGACACGGGCTTCTGATGCTCAAATTTTTCCTAATTCCCCATAGGACAACTCATCAGTGCTATCAACCTGGCTGGGTGATCAGTAGTAGGCACCCATCACACCATCTCCTGTGTTTTCCAGCCAGCTAATCCTTACGCAGAGGCTCTCAATGACATCATCACTAATTGTAAGGACTGTACAACCAAACCCCTCCCTTACTTATAGCGTAAAACCTCCACCTTGCCTGCCCTGCCTGTCCCTCCTGAACAGCTTGGAGCCCTCCAACCCAACACTCCAATCATGGGGATGGGGATCCACCAAGTTTTGCGAATACGAATGATATCATAGCTCTGGCAGCTGACCAACATTTCCAGCTCATCCTGTCTGTTTCTCATACTGCAAGCATTGGTGTACATGCATTTCAGATGCAGTCCTGAGTTCTTCGTATGCACGGGAGCAGTGTAAATGTTCTCACTAGCATTGCCACCTTCAGGTGATGCCATGCCAACACTTGGTTTGCCAACTGCAATTTTGTCGGTATTCCATACCCCCATCGATTATAGTTTAAAACTCTCTTGAGCTTCTTGAGGAAACCTATAACTTTTCTTGCCATTCTGTTCTTCAAAAGAGAGCTAAACATTTTGCAGAAAGAAAAATAGTGAAGTAAAAATTTATTTATCTCCATCTACTCTTTGAACATTAGCAATATTTTAGGAATCTCCTTAATCATATCAATCTGAAGAAAAGTATGATGCCCAGCCTGCTGTGGGAGATAGATATTTAAAATATCTATATCTGAAATACTATATCTTATTATTCCCAAGTTTTGATATGTTCAAATTTAGAACAAAGTTTTGAATATGAACCAGTATTAACTAAAAAAACCCTACTATCTAGAATTATACTAAAAAATATTTTAAAATAACTTCATTTTACTGTTTTAAAGCAATAATTCATTTCATGACTAACAGATTGTTTAATCATACTATATTTCTGTAACTGAGGAAACTGTCCCCTC
Source organism: Gallinago undulata (assembly GCA_026546715.1). Lineage (NCBI taxonomy): Eukaryota > Metazoa > Chordata > Aves > Charadriiformes > Scolopacidae > Gallinago > Gallinago undulata. The sequence continues at coordinate 157,253,599 of JAOTQQ010000001.1, read as the reverse complement.
ACTATTAATAGTGCAAGGCTTTTTTTATTTTGGTTTGGTTTGATTTTTTTCCCCAAATTTTACCCAGAATGTTTTTCCTGAGGTTTTAACAAAACACTTGGTCACTGAAAATAAATTTAAGTTAATTATATGATTCTCTTTTTATATTCATATTTTCTCTTTGGGAAAAATCTCTTACTAGCAATAAACCAAAAAAAAAAAATTGACCTCAGTAATTGACTGTGGGAATCAAAAACACTGGAGACTTGTTTTGTAATATTAAATTTTACACTGTTGCTAAGCTCAAAACTAAATTATCACTCTCCTATCTCTAATTTTATTAATATATGCAAATCTGAGAGCATATCTGTAAGTTAGTTTTCATTAATTTAATTTCTCAAAAATGCTCTACAGTTTCAAGTGAACACATCAACCCCAGAAACTCTACATGTTCATAAAACACTGAGTGAAATTCCTGATGGCAGCAACCATTCCATGAAATAAATCCACAGATGCTTCCTTCATGGTGTCACAGAATTACTCAACAGGAAATAGACTGTGAAGTATATTTTTCTGCTCTTTCAAGAAGTTACTATTCAATCTCAACCAACAGCCACTTAACTCTTTCTAGTGACTGCATCATCTGTTCAAGGTAACTGGATATCCCTTAGCATTCACAAATTCCAAAATCCTTTCAGAAACCAAGGATTATGTCTGATTGTTACAGCATAACAATAAATACATCTAACTTATATGAGTTTTTAATAATAAGCGAGAGAAAGCAAATAAAATCCATACGATTAAATAATGAGCTTTCCCAGAAATAACAATTTGATGTTCTAGGTTCAGATCAAAAAACACCTCCTGGGTTAACAAATTTCAACAGTAGTGCAGTATATCCTTTTTCCTACAAAAGCATTAATCATTGAATTATATCATTATCTTTGATCTTTTGATTTATTTCTATTGACACATAAGGGAACACATATATATTGACTTTTAATAATATGTAAGTAAACAGACATCACATAACAACAATCCTTAACATGAGTTATGAAAGACCATTTAAATTATGGTTGACAAACTTTGCAGTAAAAAAATAATTCAGTAGTATTGTAGGATTTCCAGGAACATGCATTACCTATACATTTATTTCAAAAAGAAATTGGAAAGAGGAAGTCATTGGAGCATAATAAGTCTGGTAAAATCTTCCACTGTTAAAAAACCCGACAAAAAGACATTAATTAATTTAGGTAAGAGAATTATAAAATGGGAATATGTGTGTGTGTGATGGCAATACATTGAAGTAATTTGGTACATTTCTTTATGATATGAAATTTTCATGAAAGCACCTACGATATGACATTTTTCTGATGTCACATTACTTAATCCTGTCAAAAAAAATAAACCACCAAAAAAACCCTCCAACAGAATGAAAATACAATTTTTGTTTGAAGATAGTTCTTTCCTAGATAAAAGAAGTGAAAAGGCACACAGATTATTTACTTCTCATTTCCCTCACTCTGAAACAAATTACTTTAATCTGGAGTTGTGCTAAGACTGCATAGTTTATTTTATGCAAAATTTAGATTTTTTTGCCGAAGGAAATATTACAGTCATTTATATAACACCAAGATTTACACTAGTGTGAAAGTTTCTGTTGCTTCTTCATGTGTTCAAATATCAGAAGAAGTTATTCCTCTGAGTTATTAGCTTTGTAATGAACATGCACAAAGGCAGTTTTTGGCAATTTATTTGTTTATTGTGGGAGCTGACTGCACAATGATCTTAGTAAAAAATTTAAGTAATGAACTAGTACTACACAGATTGTGTTAGTAGAACACATAAAGTACCACACAGTGCATGAATAGCTGGAAAAACAATATTCATTCTTTTTTACCTTGTTAGGATAAAACAGATATGACATAGTAATGCATATTTTTTACTGATATAGGTTGGCTTTGATTGAGAATATTCAACGAGAAAAAAAAAAAAAGGAGAGAAGAATCTGATCAAGGGCATTTGGTTAAGTTGCCTGTAAAGGGGTAGGAAAGCTGCAAAAGACATTTTTATATCTGGATATTTTATTTTTATATTTTATGCTTTGATTAGCTTGCTTTAGTGTCAAATACAAGTTTCACAAGAAATAGTATCAGGCGAGAAAAAGAGAAAAATCCAAAGTATAAGTATATATACTTTATAGTATTTTATTGATGTTTGTATATTGTTTTGAAGTGTTGTCATTGGTCTGTGCAATTTCTTTGCTCAAAGTATCATTGAAACTAAGAACTTAACTGCATTTTTAAGTGTTAATAGTCCTGCAAGCCTACTCTGATGTATATACTCTCATTGCAAAAACTAGATATCAGATTAATGGACAGCACTTTAGAACAGAAATGCTGCCACTGTTTCATCCTTCTTATTTTTAAGTTTGATGAGTCAGCAAATATCCTGTAAGAATCCCAAAACATGTTATACATAGAGTAAAATTGTGCCCTCCAGTGAATTTAATGGGAGCTTTAGTATTGACCTTAGTTTGGTCCCAATTTCACCATCCCAAAGAGTTTTCATTATATATAACTGATAAACCTGAAAATGTAAGGATAAAACATACTTCTTAAGATGATCTCATCACTGGGGCCTGATACACTATTCACTCTGTTGACTATGGAGCCAAAACTGCAAGATGATCACTCTCTTGATTTCTTGCAAGTTCTTATGCGTAAATCAGCGGATTTACAATGAGCCAGAAACCACACGTATGTTAATTTTGGTTATGTTTTTTCCTTTCTTCACAACTTCTCAATAAAAATAATGAAAGAAATAGCTAAGAAAAAGTTAAGTATGTTAAGTATGTTAAGATGATAATTGGTGAAATCTTTATTATTACATTTTATGATATGATGATGATATAGGTTAAGAGACAATCATCCTGACCACGATATTTATTGACGGGGGAAAAAGGGGCACATGTAACATGTTATTGTGAGAAAAGGGGAACATGAATTATGACTAATTGAATGAATTTGTCCTAAAAGCAAAAATAGGTAGGACTGCACGTAAAACCAAAGGAGATACATGATTGAGGATTTGATCCCACAGGCTGTAAGACTAAGAATATGTGAATAAATGCAAGGGCGAGGCGGCGGCAGCGGCAGCACCGGCAATGAGAACCGAGGTCAGCCCGGGGAGACGGTTGGATCACGCTGCCCAGACGGGTTTCCCAGCTCAGGGACCCCCAGCTCACAGCTCCAGCCCCAGCGGGAAGGCCATGACAACCAATCAGGCGCAGAGGGGCCGTGGCCAGGAGCCACGTGGCGATTTAAATGCTGCAGGAGCAGGCCCTCAGTTGGTGTGCGAGGCGGCGGCAGCCTCTGCAGAGTGCGGTGCGCAACAGGTGAGTGCAAGGGGAGTTCAGGCGGACTGGGCTGAAGAGAATGAAAACATCCACGAGGGTCACCACTCGTTCTGCAGCCACAGTCAAAAGGAACAGGGCATGCCAAACCCACCTGCCACAGCAACATGCAACCGTCCCGGCGATGGGCTGCTTGGAATGTCTGTCACTTGTACAGGAGGACAGCAGAGACAGCGCCTGTGTGCGCTGTGAGCAGGTCCATGATCTGCTCAGCCTGGTGGCTGAGCTAAAAGAGGAAGTAGAAAGACTAAGGACTATTAGCAACACCATGCCATCCCTAGGGGAAAAGGAGCAGGGGAAGGCTCCACAAGAGGAAAAGAACGCCTTGCCCTCTTTCCACCAGGCAGAAAGAAAGGAAGGAAGAGACGATGAGGGGGAGTGGAAGCAGGTACCTGCTCGAAGCAGCAGGGGAGTCCCATCCAGACCTTCTCTGCCTTCCCAGGTGCCCACACAGAACAGATACAAGCCCTTGGAGATAGAGGAGGAGATGGTTGAAGTGACTCATCCAGGGAGCTGCTGAAGCAGCCAGCTCCATGTATTAAGACTGCCTCCATGAAGAAAAAAAGGAGGGCAATAGTTATAGTTAGTTCCCTTCTGAGGGAAACTGAAGGTCCCATATGCAGGCCAGACCCTTCCCAAAGGGAGGGCTGCTGCCTCCCAGGGGCCTGTGTTAAACATATTACTAGGAAGCTTCCTGGCCTGATACGGCTCTCAGATTATTACCCCCTCTTGGTTTTATAGGTAGACAATGCTGAACTGGCAAGGAGAAGTCTGAGGGCAATGAAAAAAGATTTCAGGGCTCTAGGACAGCTAGTCAAGTATTCAGGAGCACAAGTTGTGTTCTTCTCTGCCCCTCCAGTTTTGGGGACCAATGAATGGACAAACAAGAAGACCAGGCAGTTCTGGTGCTGGTATATGTAATATATAGCTCTGTAACTGGTGCTACCAGCAAAGCTTTGCATACTCAGACCATAGTTTGATTTACAGGGCACTGGGTCTGCTTGACAATGATGAGAAAACCCTATCCCAGAAGGGGAAAAGGGTATTAGGTCAAGAGTTAGCAAAGCTCTTGCACAGGGTTTTAAACTAGAAATGAAGCAGAAAGGGGATAAAACCAGACCCAATGGTAACGAGCCTGGGGGAAAAGGGCCAAGGATGGGGGTGAAATTGGGAGCCCAGCTCAAGTGCATCTACACAAATGCACGCAGTATGAGCAACAAACAGGAGGAGCCATTGTACTGCAGGAAAAGTACAATATTGTTGCAATCACAGAAATGTGGTGGGATGACTCACACAACTGGAGTGCTGCAATCAATGGCTACCAACTCTTCAGAAGGGGTAGACAAGGAAGGAGAGGTGGTGGGGTGGCCCTCTATGTTAGAGGCAGATTTGAATGCCTGGAACTTAATAATGGGAATGACAGTGTAGAGTGTTTATGGGTCAAAGTCAAGGGGAAGGCCAACAAGGCAGACATCACGGTGGGAGTTTATCACAGACCCCCAAACCAGGATGTAGAAGTAAATGAAACATTCTACCAACAACTGAAAGAGCTTCCGCAATCACCCACCCTTGTTTTTTTGGGAGACTTCAACTTCCCAGACATCTGCTGAAAATATAACATAGCAGAGAGGGAACAGTCCTAAAGGTTCCTAGAGTGTGTGAAAGACAACTTCCTAACACAGCTGGTGAGCATGCCAACCAGGGAAAGCACCCTACTAGAGGAGAAGTGCCTGAGGACTGGAGGAAGGCAAATATCACACCAGTCTACAAAAAGGGCAAGAAGGAGGACCCAGG
>JAOTQQ010000001.1:157222169-157239127 GCA_026546715.1 Gallinago undulata | reverse complement strand
CCTCCCCCATAACTCAATATAAAAAAGCATCTGATGTAGTAGTGAGCAGAGGTAAGGAAAATAAGCTACTGTATTCTAATTATGTAACCTAATATCATGGGATAGCCTTGAACAGCTGCCGGACCTCCACCCATTTCATTACTTCCCCTCCACAATGAGACAGGGTGAGAAAATAAGATGGGTCATGGGTCGAGATGGACAGGGAGATTGCTTACCAACCACTGTCACAGGCAAAACAGATAAACTGGGGAAAATTAATTTAAATTATTGCCAATTAAATTAAATCAAAACCAAAAATTCAAGCAAAAATTTCTCACACCTACACCCTTAGCTTCAACTAAGGTCCATCTTTTTTCAGTGCTTAATTATCTTCACACAGATTTTGCTTTCATTACATCCAGTCACAGAATCATGGAATCATGGAATTGTTGGAGCTGGAAGGGACCTCTAGAGATCATCTAGTCCAACTCCCCTGCTCAGGAATGCATCAAGGCGGGTCTTGATACTCTCCAGAGAAGAGGACTCCACAACCTCCCTGGGCAGCCTGTTCTACATTTTTCCTTGTATTTGAATGGAACTTCCTATGTTCCAGATTGTGCCCATTGCCCAGCATTGCTGGAAAGTAATGAAAGTACTGAAAATAGTGCGGCTCCATCATCCTTCAACCCACCCTTTAGATACTTGTAAACGTAGATAAGTTCTCCCCTCAGTCTTCTCTTCTCCAGGCTAAAGAGCCCCAGCTCTTTGAGCCTTTCCTGGTAAGGGAAGTGCTCCAATCCCTTAATCATCTTGGTTGCCCTATGTTTGACTCTCTCCAGTAGTTCCACATCCCTCTTGAACTGGGGAGCCCAGAACTGGATGCAGTATTCAAGTTGTGGCCTCACCAGTGCAGAGTAGAGGGGAACAATGACCTTCTTCAGCCTACTGGCCACACCCTTCACAACCTCTTTTTTCAATTTATGGTCACTGTCTCTTGTTTTCCCACTGTGCATTTCAGTAAAGGCAGTGTCAGCAACCTTCTTTACACGTCTCATGTCTTCCAACCCAACCCCATGCTGCTGTCTCAGGTTTAATTCCATTACCATTTAGTAATTCCATTACTAACTATCTTCTATATGGATATGTACTCTGATCTAAGTGGAAACGTGAACTTGAAGCTGGAACAGATGGTGAATTACCTAAGAGATCTAAGTAGTAGCGTCTTTAGTGGAACTGTATACCTCTGGGGCTCACATATACAGGAGATTGCCATGTGGGAGAATAGGGCATCTTGAGACCAGCTTCGTCGATGTCCTCCATATTGTGTGGTTATATTCCTGCAGCAGATTCTAACCTTGATTAGCTGGAAAGCAGGAATAGGATCAGGCCAACCATGCTGTTCATGTTTGCTGAGTACTCTGTATTTGTGGGGGTGTAGATCTGACTCTGTCAATCTGTGTGGCGAGTCATGGGTGCACATCTTTTGTGCATCCACACATGGCTATTCGGAACATGTGGTCGATCTTGCACTTGTTGAACATGAAGATATGGGTGCAGCAACTTTACATCTGGGATGCTACCAGATCCAGAAATCTAACCTGGAGTTTCAAAGAGACTATCCTGCCAGCTATAGAAGGACAAAAGGTCTTATAGGCAAAGAATTTATATGCAGATTAACATCCTTTCAGCAAGCTTAAATGTTAGTGCTTTGTTTCTGCTATTTTAGAAGCATAGTAGGAGTCAAAAGGTATTTCTCCACTTAATCTTAACTAGAGAACAGTAGCACTTCAGGAGCAATACTTCCTGTTTTTTTGGTTCTGAAACTATGAATAAAGGACAGGGACACTGTAGCCAGCTGAAGAGATTTTCTAGCTCCTGACACTTTTGTCTCATCAAAATCATAATAGATGACTGGGTTGCTGGTGTAAAACCCAATTTCTGTAAGAGGGAATTGATTTAACCTGTCACACTTAAAATGTACATTCCATGAAAATCTCAGAGAATACATTTTTACTGATTTTAATCAGTGAACTGCGCTATCTCCTTTATGAGCGTATCTCAGTGGTGGCACACCCATTAAGACACATTTATGACATAAATAACTGGGCATTTATTCCATTGTTGCTTTTTTTCCCTTCCATATGTTCCCCATTACCTGTATGCACAAAAGTTGAAGAATTTGTGTATTGCCAGATAAAATGTCTGTAATGTGTGAAAGGACTCAAAGAAATGATGTTTGTCTATGTCTGACAAAGCTACACAATCAGCTTTCTGGGCTGCAAATGGACATTATAATCTCGTGTAAAATTTTTCAGCCACCAGTATCCCCAAGTCCTTCTCTGCAGGGCTGCTCTCAATCAATTCATCCTGCAGTTTGTGTTGAGATCGGGGATTGCTGCAACCCAAGTATCTTGGCCTTGTTGAACTTCATGAGGTTCATATAGGCCCACTCCTTCAGTTAGTCAAGGTCCCTATGGATAGAAACATACGCTTCCAGAACAATAAAAGTTAGTCCTGAAGAGATGTGCACATACCAGGTAAAACGGGTCAGGAATCAGTTTAAGAATTGACTCTGATTTCAGAGCTGGTTCTTCTAAAACAGACAGAACCAAATCCAGGTTGCACCCTCGTCGCTTAATTCAAACACAGCTCTGTGATACATATGCTACTAAACTTACTAAATGCTACTAAAGCCTAATAAAACTTTAGCTCTGTTTTGCAACTCCTGCTTTATAAAAGAGCAATACTGAAAGACATTATTTTTGTGGACAAATCTCTGCTATCTTCTGTATCCTTCTGGAAAGAGGAGACTTTCTTTAACTTTGCTTTTCATCTAGCACTTTGTAAGGCTTTCTAAGTTGTAAGATACTTGATTAAATTAATTTTAAGTCCCTCTTACATGTTTTCATACATTTCTCTTCCATGCTCTCCATCTTCATCTCTTCTTGTTGTGCACTCCCCACATTAGAAGTATCTCTCATTGCCTACACTCTTGAATATGTTTTTCTGTCGGCATGTGTTTTACTTTCATGGAAGGTAGAATATCATCTTACTCCAAAGGTATTACTCTGATCCACATATTAGCAAACAGGATAGAGCAAACAAACTTTGCCCTCTTACAGTAAGCTACACCATGCAGACAATATCCAGCAAATAGTGAGTAAAACAGATACCCTGTAATAGCCTCCCTTTGTTGTAAGGCTTGCATTCACCTGTCATGACAGGATTCCCCTTTTGATTTTTTTCACCCGTTCTTAGAGTTTTCTGATTTTTTCAAGAAGTGCAAGAAGAATTCTGGGCTAGAAGCAAGCTGTAGAAGCATTAGAGATGGGGGGGGGGGGGGCGGGGATATTGGTTTGCTGTGACAGGAAATGCAATCCTCATTGTAAATCAATTAATGCCTTATTAAAAAAAAGAACTGCTGAGATATAAGTGCCTAGCCTTTGGAAAATTACCTCAAACAAACTTCTGAAAATCTGGTTTCCTACTGCTATAACAATGATCTGCTAAGAAAAAGAAAACACCATTAGAACAGATTGATTCCTTATCTCAATTCATACCATTTCAGAAAAAAAATATAAAAAATTGAGTATTTCTGTTAAGATTAAGACAAAGAACAATTAGAAAAAAAAATATCTAAAAATTTTCATAAAGCTCTAATTATTGAGTTAATTCTTTAGTAATAGGACTAGTTGTTCCCTGAGTACCCAGATCCCTGAGCTAGAAGATGGGAGCACGGAGCAGAATGAACACCCCATAATCCAAGGGAAAATGGTGAGGGACCTGCTCCACCACCTACACATACATTTTCCATTGGATAAAAATCTGGCTGGAGGGCTGCTCCCAGAGAGCAGTGGTGAATGGAGTTAAATCCAGCTGGTGGCCAGTCAGAAGTGGTACTCACCAGAGCTCAGTATTGGCACCAGTTGTCTTTAATATCTTTATCAATGATCTGGACAAAGGGATTGAATGCCCTCTCAGTAAGTTTGCAGATGACACCAAGTTAGGTGGGAGTATCGAACTGCTTGAGGGTAAAAAGGCACTACAGTAGGACAGTGGGATCTGGACAGGCTGGAATGATGGACTGAGGCTAACTGTATGACATTCAACAACGCCAAGTGCCATGTTCTCCACTTGGGTCACAACAACCCCATGCAGTGCTACAGGCTTGGGGAAGAGTGGATGGAAAGCTGCCTGACAGAAAAGGACCTGTGGATATTGGTCAACTGTCAGCTGAATACGAGCCAACAGTGTGCATGTTTGATGTACTGAAAAGAAACACATTGAACAAAATTAAAAGCCTTGATAAGAAATCAATAAATTCCTTTCTTTTTAATTAATTCATTTTTAATTATTTTGTTTTAATGTTTGATTTTTAGTTTTTTCCTCTCCAAAAAAATGACTCACTACCAAAACATTACCAGGTAAAGACTTTATCTATACTCAGCTTTATTACATACATCCAAGGGGGAGTAGTTTGGGGATCAGTCATGTCATTCCGATTATAATACTGGAGTTGTTAACTCATATTTTTGCCTGTCAACAATACTTTTGTCCATTCTGCTAAATAACACAGAGCTAGTGAAAAATTTTAATTACTAGAGCAATGATATTTAATATATATTTAAGTGCTAGAAAGCTCCCTTGTACATGTAGCCTGTGTCACTAGGGCTTCTGGAAATATAGTTCAAAGGATAGACCTGGAGAGGAGCTCTAACACTGCACCATGTTTGGCTACTGCACTCCATACAGTGCTCCTTCACTGTTACTACCACCTCCATATATTTATGACACGTCCTAAAAAAATACAACACGCACCAAAAATTTCATGCTGTGTGAACACCATTCTGGCAAGGAGAAACTGCACTTTATCTCATACACATTAAGTTATGAAAAAAGACAAGTGTATCAAAAAATGCTACACGTTAGATCTGGAGAGCACCAGAGGAGCCACGGGAAAGAACGAGAGCTTTAATAGCATAAATGTGACCAGAATGTACCACTTAACTTATGGCCAAAGAGCAGTCTCTGGCCCCATTTTATTTAGTAATATAGACAGACCTGGTCGGAAGATGATGGTTATGAACTAGTAACATTTATGTTATTTAGTGTTTGTATAGAAAAAGTATAGTATGCTACACAATATAGTTCAGTGCAAGATATATTTCATACTGAATTCCAGCAAGCAGTCAGCAAAGGGAAAAAAAAAAAAAAGCTTTACACCTCATTGAAATACAGGGTTACTTATTAGCCATTTACGTGCAGGTAATTGCACCTTCTGTTCTAATAAAAAAACACTTTCTTTCCTAAAGATGTAAACCAGCATCTACTTTAGTTAAGAAACTAGTACAACTATCTTCAAGAAAAGGGGAGAACAGAGAAAATTAGAGATGAACGACTCCATTTTTGTGACCTCCTAGAAGAATTCAAAGGGGGTATAAGCTGTAAGAAGTTAACAGACTCTTCCAAAAAATAAATGGGAGAAAGTAAATTATTTAAGATTCAATTCTACATGAATGTGCACTCTGAGAAGTTATCTTGAGTGTGTTCTGTGATGGCAGCTCTTCAATAAAGTGTCTCTAATGAATGATTTTATTGATAAATATTAACAAATAGTTCAAACTGGGACATATAGATAAAAATCCCAGTTCCTACCTCCTTAGGAGGAACACAGCAAGTCTTTAAAACAAGGAAGACTGAGAGATATCTGATAAATACTTATTTCCTGTAAATACAGATTGTCTTTAATTTCTGCCCCCGGTCTCTTACAAGTATTTATATTGGTGTTTACTATTTTAAGTGTTACTAATAGAGCATTATATATACAAATTATCTTAATCTAGTTTGATTTTGTGTGTGTGTGTGTGTGTGTGATTCAGCAACCCTAATGCTAGCATGATATTCTACTCTTCATAAAAGTATGCTAAAACTGTAAATCAGTCCTTGGATCTCAGTCAGTACCTTAACTGCAGCACACTATCAATGTTCTAAGGCTAAAGCAGTACATTTCCTTAGAGAGTTTGCATTACACAAGTCATGCTGACAGAATAGTCTTCCAGTAACTGCTAATGAAATTGAAAGCTTTCTGTCATGCAGAAAGGTTTTTATGCACACACGTAAATCCATGCATAAACATGCAAATCGTAAGGAAATTCCAACAGTTATTAAAATTTCCACACACTTATGTTAACCTATTGTAACAGGCAGCAGTAACTCCAGCTAATTTTATTTGTTTTTGCAAGGATTTCTGTAAAAAAAAATATTTATTTGCTTATGCAGTGCTGGCTGCCTTCAGAAACATAAAAGACAATTAAAACAAGAAGGAGAATAAATGGACATACTAGGTTAATGCTCTAGCTCTGAAAAAAGGATAAAATGTTCTTACACATAATAACATATGATATTTAGTGTAGTGAGGAACTCGATAAATGAGTTCCAGAAATAAAAAAGCTTCATCATACCTCATATGTTCTTAGACATGAAAGTCGTAGAGCTACAAATAAAAGTCAGTGGAAATCAGGCTTTCTAAGATCCAGTGCTCATGGATCTTCTTAACACCAACATTCTTCAGGCAGTCTATTCTATTCTCCAGAAATTCGATACTATTTATTGAGCATGAATTAGAGAGACTGTGCCTAAACTAATGACCATAGGAGAACATCTACATTCCTCTGTCAAAGGGAGTACTCAGCTACCTTCCAATCTGTATCTTCCTCCAGCTACCTTCAAATCTGTATCTTCCAACTCAGAAATATATCAGACTTTCCTTATCTTACAGTTTTACTCCTCAAGAGGGAAACCTAGGAGAGAAGGTCTCAGAAGGAGATCATGACACTTTTTGGACAGGAAATATTCCAGGCACTTGGTTGATCATAATGCTGGACTACCTAAACCTAAACCATATGACCAAGAGTGTCATCCAGACACCCCTTAACTCTGACAGGCCATTACCTTTTCCCCGAGGAACCTGGTGCAGTGACCAACCAGAGATCATGATCCTGATCTCTGTTGACTGTAATGGAAGCTTGGATACCTACCCATATGAAGTCACAGGGATCAATGGAAGACTTCCGGCCCTTCTAAAATGAAAACAGGAGTCTAGGCAACATACCTAGGCTCTACCAAGTGAAACCTACTTCTAGGAAACTGAATTCTAGGACTTTATTTAGATATGAGTGTCTCAAATTTGCAGCTGAACCTACATGTACTAAATTATAATGACTTTTTTTTTTCTTTACTAATCTTTTCATTCTTTTTGTTTTTCTAGTAGCAATCTTTCTGTAAGGAAGGTAGAGCGGTTTTTTTTTTTGGTTGTTGCTGTTGGTTTTGAGGGGAGGTTTTTCTATTTTTTTTTTTCTTGAGTAGGAAACGTTCTAATTTTCCTTTAGAAAAGTGTTTCTCTTCAGCTGATGGAGACCTATATATACTCCTTTTGAGCATGGTCATTTCAAATGATGAGTTGATTTACAATAAGAAAGCATTGCTGTCTTCTTCAGAAATGACATTTTAGAAACTGCCTTGCTTAATTCCTTCAGTTACTAATTACTTTTTTTGTGCAATTGAACAAAGATTCTCTCCTTGTAGACCTGATTCAAGTCCCTGAGCTCTAGGGAAAGATGAAAGCGCAGACATACTGCTGTGTTTAGGTCTTCCCTTTGGATAGTTCTAGATTGTTTCCACAATCTGCATACAAAGTTTTTACTATGTTCTGTCTCTGAGACATTCAGTATTCCTTTATATTGTGCAGAGAACCTCAACACATCAGCTTTGGGTAGCAAGTTGTATTTGGTATTGGATATCTAAGAACTAAGTTCTGTGATACGTAACTGTGAGATGACTGATTTTTCCTCTGGGTTTGAGCCTCCTGACGGACTTATTCCTCTGGAGCCAAGGAGTTAAGTAGATTTTACTGCTTGGATAAGATGATTAGTATCAGGAAATGCTCAAAAGGTAAGTGGCTTTAAGAGCCTGTATATGAGGTAGGTAGCATGTAGAAGACCTCATTATGCTGAATTAAGAGGATCTCTCATGCTGCAGATTTTACCTGTCAGGGAGCAGGAATATACTTCAGTGATTTATATTTCTTATTATTTGGATGATCTTCCTTAGAAGTCCTCCAATTCATCAGATGTATACTTGTATGTCTTTGATTCAACCAGTTTGTTGCATGAGAAATGCAGACAAAACTGCTTTGAACATAACAGTAAATCCAATATTGTACCTTACAATCTCAGCATATTTAAAGGTTATGCTTAGAGGTACCTAAAAAGAGGTCTTTGGATTTCTACCTTTGCTGCATGCACACATAACAATTGCTTTCTATTTTGTTTAACAGTTTAATCCTTCTAGATCTGGTTTTGAAAGTCATGTGGTAGTTTTTCCAGTCTCAAATAGCTATTCAGAATAATAAACCTAATTTACCCTTTCTGTGACATATTTGAAATCAACAACATTAAACGAAGGTTGAACTTGGCATAAAAATTAGTAAAGGGAGAAAGTTAGTGCTGTAGTTGTTGGTTTGTTTTTTTTTTTTATTTCATCAAAATTAATTCTATTAAAATAGGCAAACACCAAAGGAAGAATTAATTTACAGCATAATGAAGGTAATGGACTTCTGTATCAGGTTCCAAAAAAATGGCGCAGGTAAGAGGCACTAAAGCAGAATTGAGAAAATTAGTGACTGCTTCTTGTTATTTTAGTGCATCTACAGCCGTCCTATCTCTTTTTTAAAATAGATGCTTGTATCACCTATACCTGAAGAACAATGCTCAAGACTGAGTGGCATGAAAGACTATATTTGCTTACAGAAGAAAGGTAAAGGCTAGATAAAAAGGAAGGGTATAGAAAGAAGACAGGAGAACACGCACATGAAAAGCAAAGTAGTAAAATGTATCAAAGACAATAAGGGATTTGAATTAAGTTAAACTGAACTTTTATCAGTGAAAATATATATCATGTCAGCATGCAGAGGCTTCTGTCATGAGATACAGGGAACAGACTAAGTAGCCTATAGTTGAAGATGTTCTAGATTTGTCTCAGTGCTCCAGTAATGCAAGAGAACAGCATCTGTCTTGGAACTGTCTCACTTCAAGCTGGACTAGAATACAGATGGAGCTAGCAAACAACTTGAAAATTACTGTGATGTATATGGGAATTCTGAATGTGTGTAAACAACACATGTTTTTCTCATTAGTTATATCTTTCCAGTCTGTACTGGTTAGGACTGGGACGTAGTTACATTTCTTCATAGTAGCTTATATGGCACTGTGTTTTAAATTTGTGACCAAGTGTCAATAACATAAGGTTTAGTTACTGTTGAGCAGTGCTCGCACAGCATCAAGGCTTTTTCTGTTTCTTACACTACCACACCAGCAAGTAGACTGGGAGTGCACAAGAAGTTGTGGGCAGACACAGCTGGGACAACTGACACCAACAGACCAAAGGGATATTCCATATCATATGATGTTGTGCTCAACTATAAAAGCTACATGGAAGGAAGAAGAGGGGAGGTGGGGATGTTCAGAGTTATGGCATTCGTCTTCCTGAGTAACCATTATGTGTAGTGGAGCCCTGCTTTTCTGAAATGGCTAAACACCTGCCTGCCAAAGGGAAGTAGTGAATTAATTTCTTATTTTGATTTATATGCATGTGCAGGTTTTATTTGCTATTAAACTATCTTTATCTTAACCCATGATTTTTTTTTTATTTATTTTTGCACTTCTAAGTGTCTTCCCCATCCAATTGGTGGGCAATGAGTGAGCAGCTGAGTGGTGCTCAGCTGCCTATGGGAGTTAAACCACAACATACCCGTAACAGTTTCATTATTAACTGCAAGGGTCGCATCTTGGTTGCTTTTTTATACATACATACTATACATATATTCTATTAAATCTTCCAAATAATCATTAAAATGCATAATTGTTTTATCTTCTGAAATTCATTCAATCAATTAAATTTTGTTTATTTTAGATAAGTCATACACCTTTTTTTTTGAGATACACAGTATATTGTTTCATCATATTTACTCTGGCTATACTTCTGTTATTTATAAGTGATTACATTTATAAAGCAAATATTATTTATTTTACAGTTTATTGTCTCCCCAGTCTATATGAAATAGTGTGACTTCTTAATAGTGAAGCTTGGGTTAAGCCCTTTAGTACAGGAAGCACATTTATTATTTGATTCTCTGTGTAAACAGCAAGCACTAATTTTGATTTCTGATCCCCTGGGCTGATTGATGTGGTGTACACGAGCATTGCTGATTCATAAAGTGCATTTTAAAATGGCTAAATCTCAATGGTTATTTTGAAACTAATGTACTAGAGACTTGCCCCAGATTGACCCCTTCTATCTCACATGAAGCCTGAACTGCCATTTTTTGTGTATAATAAAAATTTTTAACTTTTTGCTTCTGGAAAATAGCTCATTAAGTCATTCATGCTACAAAATTTGTACCAAAACAAACAAGTAAGTTCATGATAGAGGGAAAAAAAAGAACAAAGGGCCTTTTCTTCTGCTAAAATCTGGAAATGTTCCCTATACCAGTGGGTGATGGTAAGACTTGTTTCTTCCCATTTTAATTTCTCTTAAAGACTAGACACAATTGTATGCATTTTCTATGACACTAGATGAATTATTTACCCCCCAGGATAAAACATTACAAAATATGAAATATATATATATAATTCATATATTATGTTATATATATGTAATGTTAATAAAATTTGTACCTATTACAGTGGTTTTAGATCAAAACCCACTGAAATGAAAAGAGCAAAGCTAGAATGAATCTGTATGTAACAGAAGGGAACTTCTGCTCACCACAGATAATCTCAATTTCGGAGAAAACCCACTGGAAAGTAGCTTCTACTGGAAGAGGTACCAATCACAGTGGATCATCGTACAACTGTCTTCTTCCTGACTACCTGCTGGTGTTTGACAAACTCATTTACCTCTAAGAAAATTGTTGGAATAACTACTCCTTTTGAAACTAAAGCTCAGAAACAGCCTGACGGAAGCAGTAGTCTAATTTCTGGTCCCAATGATGTCTACAGATTTTGATTTTGTGTGGTCCACAGTTCAGCACATTTTTAGAGGTTGGTAACTATAATTAACAGAATCTCTCCAAAAATTTTCTAACTCTTCAAAAAAACTTAAGTGTTCTCACTGCAGCTTATAGCACAGCATTTATATCATCTGCTTGTTTCTATTTTACCACTTTTTTCAGTGAAGCTGCTTCTGAGTCCTTTTCTGTTCCTATATATTTCTCACTTTTTCACTCCCAGTAACAGATAGAAATCAATGTCCATTCGCTGTCCATTATCCTCTGATTGTTTCATGTGCCACAGCTAACCTAATGCCCACAAGAGCTATACCAAGTTAGTTACATGTATAGTCATATTTTCTGACTTGACCTTCTTGAGCATGCTACAGGTATCAGTGAACAAGATAATTCACAGTAGACAAATAAGGATACCAATATTCTCCTAGTAAAATTCCTGGGAAGAACAAAAAAAGTCAATCAGCAACCTTATTTTTGCTGGACTTTCTTTGCAAGCAGTAAAGTGACCTTTTTCACTGTGTGGCTCTTATCCATATTTTGCCTAAGTATATTACTTCTAATTTTCAGATATGTGCTAACTGAAAACTACAGGGACAGATTTTTATGAGGTTAACATAGTAAATCATCATTCTGTTCCGTCCTACTTATTCCTACAATATCATTCCAAGAACATCACTGTTCCTGGTGTATGAAACTTCTGCACCTGTATGATAGTGGAGATGACACAAAGAGCTTGAAGGCAGAAGACATCCAAAAGCTTGCATCTTAAATGAAGAAATAATATCATTTCAGTTATAATTGAAATAATCCGCTTTTCCTGATTGAAATACACATTTTACTTTGATTCAGCTTTTCAAAAATTATACATATATTTATGTATATACATATTATACATATACATATATATATCACAGAAGCAGGGAAAAATACTACACAGTATTTCTGACATTAAAGGAAAGAATATTGTTTGAGGCTGTTTAGATACGCACTGGGGGATTGTCGATAAAATAATTTTATAATTTCAAAAGTCAACAAGGTGAAAATACTGATTCTTTATAAATCTACACAACACATTAAACTATTATTCAATATTATTTTATAATATGTGTTGTTTATGTCTGTAACATTTATAGTATAGAAAGATTAAGTGAATGAAATGGAGATGGAAACTAGTTTCAATTCTATTTTAAGTGAGAACACAAGCTGAATGAATACTGAGAAAGAACTGGTGATCATAGATCAATTTCAGTGTGATATTAACATATTTTTTCTACCAATCTGTGACAAAGATTTTAATATTAACATGGGGGAAAAACAAAAAAAAAAAACTTTTAGGAGAAAGAAATTGATGAGCAATTTTATACGTGGAAAGTTTATGAATCTGAGATCTGAAGAAATCTTGTTTAATATAGGAACTTGGAGATACAGAAAAAATGCAAAGTTATACAGCTTTTCACATACATTTGCTATAATCTGGAGGAATATCTCTTAATTTTAAAAATGGATATTTTGTCTAGTTTGTGGGGTGAAAGGAGGAAAGCATATATTAATTCTCAACAAATGTTTGTTTGCATTAATAAACTGGATTCTCAGATAAGATTCTCTGCATCTTGTAATATGAAACTATTCATATGGGTATTTTCAAATCGTACACCTTCCCAAGGATATTATGTGCCTAAAAGTGTTTGTTAACTCATTTCTTCCACTTGAGACAATTCCACTTACTCTTCATTTGCTATTTAAAAGAGACCATAGAAACTGCTAAAGTAATTGAGAAGCTATCTTAAAAAAAGTAAAAGTAGAAATAGTCCTACAGTATATGTTACTCAGGTAATCCAAACATAATTACAATTTTTAACATGTGCAAAGAATTTGCATTTTATCAATTCAGTCACACAATTCTGCCTTCACTAAATACATTTCAACTAGAAGCAAAATGTCAGCAATAGCTTAAGTTTCCTTTTGTATAAACTTAGGCAATGAAATATACTTTTTAATTTTCTTTCTCCTATGCAAATAAATAGCAAACCATCTTTCAGAATTAAATTTTGTCTTGGATTTCTATGTACTGCTATATCAAGTACAAATCTTCTTGATTTGTATTCTTGGAGCCATGGGATTTTTAATCTGGCTTTTTCTGTTAAAATGTCAATTTTACTCTATGGAACTTACAAAATGTAAGACCTCTAGTATGTGAATTTTCTTAACCAAAGTCAGGTGTGACAGTTCATAAAACTTGCATAGCATTTCCTGAGATTTTAATTTTTTTTGTTTGTATTTCAAACAAAAACAATAATTTGATTTGCCTCCCCTCAAAAATATTCGCCAGTTTTAGCTGTAAGCTTGTCTATAGACATATCGCACTCCTTCATCTTAGAATGTTTGAAGAAAACTCAAGAATACTTGCTTTCTAAATATGTTTCAAACAGGCCTGATTTTTTTTTTTTTTTTAAATATAGTTCTTATAAAGAAAAGGTTCCCCAGACATAGTCTTTGTTCAGAAAATTAAATTTTATATTCAGGTTCTCTGGAGCAATGAAGAATACCATAACAAATATTGGAAAGCTGTACACTAAACAAAACTGGTGTGAAGGTGCAACAACAGTAAAGACTGCTGAAGTACATCTGTGAGATTTAGAGACTTCAAAATACTCAAAATAAATACAGGGTCAATAAATTATTGATCTTATCACATCTCATATTTCTTCGTGAAACAAAGCAACTGTAAGTCATCATTATTTGGATCATTAGCATAAGTAAATAGCTCAGCATTTAAAGTTCTTCATGTGAAATGTACTTTTTGCTAATGGTTGAAGATTTGTACGTATTACATTTCTTTTAGGTATCTAATTTTATTATTGGCTTTATATATTATACTTCCTTTGTATTGATCTCATATGTGTTATCAAAATCAGATACAAAGTACATTAGTGCAGGTTTATTTGCAGTATTTTAATATCCCATGGGTTTCATTTTTCACTTGAAGATGCATTTTAATTCAGTGGTACAGGAAAACAGAATCTCTTCATTACCTAAATGACAGCCTGTCCTTTTAAAGGTTTTAAATAACTGTGCATTGTTAAATATAGAACTAAAAAGTTTAAGATTAAAGCTTATTGCTGTTTATAAAGCTGTGATTTTGTGATTTATAATATTTTTTCCAGCTCTTTTGTTATGTTTTTTTTTGTTTGTTCGTTTTATTTTATTGTGTTTTTTTCCCTTCTTTCGAAAGTTTATTTTGTGAAACAGCCATGTTTTTATCTATCACTCTTTGTCTTAGGGTTTAATTATATAACGCACTTACCTGTGTGTTAGATAATCAGCACTCCTGTCCTTTGGGCCATGAGATAAATGCTGAAAAATGTTGTGCTTTAAAACAAACTGAATCTTTCTGCCCCATTTCCACAAAGTCTTATGTATGTCAAGACCTATCATTTTGTACAATTCTATGTAAACTGTACTGGAAAATACTCGATGCATCCCCCACTTGCATATGTGACATATACGATGCCCAGACCAATGTGCCGATCATCCTTCAATCTGTGACCGGGTTTCCAAGCAAACTACATAGTCTGAAGTAAAAGACTGGAAGTTCCAGTTAATTTGTACATAGTGGGATGGGAAAGTAACAATCCAGTAGAATGTCACACAATAAAGAATTACCTCTGTCAGTTTTTTGAACAGCATATACACAAGAACTGCAGGTTTTACTGGCACTTTCCCCCTTCCAGCCCTTAAATAGTATGCTTAAAGAGGTACGATTGTAAACAGTATCTGATTTGAAACAGAGAACCTGAAATATCTCCCAAATGGAAACTCATCCTTACTGTGTTATCATATAGATATCATTCCTTAGGAAAAAAAAAAAAAAAAAAAAAGCTTTAAGAAACCAAAAAATAGTCATACTGCCTCCTCCTCTGAAGCATTTTCCCACATGGACCCTGTCTTGCATTCTTGCATTTCAACCAGAACTTCATCCTTTCCTATGAAGACCCTTAATGCTGTGTTCAGTCATTTTCAACCAGGAAACACAAGTATTATTCATAACAACAAGCTTGTTTTTCTTTTTGACTTTTTATGCTCCCTCTAGAAATAATCTACAAGCTTTTGACTATACTTCAAAAAATATTTTAGCTTCCCCTAAGACAAAATCTACTCTCTTCTTAAAACCAATGGACAACAGGCTAAATCATCAAAGTTCTTTGTGTCACTTAAACCATGTGTGTTTTAAAATGCCAACCGATTTACTTATGTCATCAGCTACCACTGAGAAACATTGACAGGTAATGTTGTCCAGCATTGGAATGTGAGCATACGAACACTCTTAAAAGGTTAGAACAGTGTCTGTAAGAGCTTTTGGCTAGGCCAGCTCTCTGAGTCAATATTTTTCATGAGTTTAGACTTGGCTTAGGGTAAGAAATATTCCCAATAGACTTTTCTGTACAACCACCCTGTTTTGAAAAATGCTTAACGGAATCAATATAGGCTGTCCCACAACAATCAGTCTCGGTGCCATTTAATTTGTCAATCTAAACATAGCCTATCAGTCCTTCTGTAACAGAAACGGAAAAGGCACATTTCAAGAAGGACATTCTTCAAGCAACAAGTTTTCAGAAGACTATCTGTATTAGAATAAGACTTGCAAAACACAGCAAACAAATAAGGAGAGTAAAAACCCTTTCCACCTTTAAAAGGCATCAGCTGCAGAAGGGTGAAGGATTGGCAACTACTTAGGTATGGGTTAATATGAGATGTCTCACAGTCAAAAATACTGCTGTAAAATGAAATAACTCGTTTCATAATGTCTATTTTGAAGCAGAGTATAACAGAGGTTTGTTTATAAAAGACAATCTAGGACAACTTTCATGCCCTGAAGATATTAGCAAAAAAGTATTTCAAACAAGAAACTACTATTATCCAACTGACAGGTACAATTGCAGTACAGAACGAAGGACACTGTTAAGTCCACTTGGATTTAGGCAACTGACATTTTACTAAGCAAACACCTTATTTTTTGTCATAGGAAAAGTATTTTTACAATCTTTTTCCAGTCTTATGAAGGACCATGCCTTAAATGTGTACAAGTAGTGTAAACATAAATAGAAGAGATTTTACTCACTGAAACCAATACTAATAAATAATGCAGTATTTGTATAGATACTGCAGGAATGAGAAAAGTAGGTTTTTTTTCTACAATTCTGAGAGTTCTCTTTGAACTTATTACTACAATCATTGAGTACGTGACAATGGTATAACAACAGTACTATATTTTTGCTTCAGATCAGTCACATCTGGATGTCTGAAATGTTAGGATATTTCAGGCAAATAATATTTGAAAAAGTTATATACTTATTTACAGATAATACAAAGAAATTTGTTTCTAATTTTGGGAAGACTGTTTTGCCTACTGAGTACTAGACACATTAAATAAGTAAACTAATAAATAAAAATTTACTGTAGGAATAATAGATGACTGATGTTCTCTGCTACATTTCAGCTAGCATTCCAAGATCATGAAAAAGGAAATTATCTAGAGAGAGCAAAAAAACTGGTTTTATCTTTAAAGATTTATGAAATAACTTTTCTCTTCTACTTACAATTCCAGTCACTGGAATATTTAACGAAGACTTGAATGTCAAAGGATATTTTTCTTTTTTTACTGGAAACTTATACCCTTATCTCCTGGCTCACAGAATAGTAATTTTATGTTGTACATTGTACAATGTATTGCAAGAAACACTGGGATAAGAAAGTCTCAACTTCAGTTCTAATTTTAAAGCTGTTTATTTGCATAAAAAAAATAAAAATGTTCATTGTAACATAAGGAAGAGTGTGGCCAGTAGGTCGAGGGAAGTCATTCTTCCCCTCTACTCTGCACTGGTGAGGCCACAACTGGAATACTGCATCCAGTTCT
>JAOTQQ010000001.1:157190210-157219275 GCA_026546715.1 Gallinago undulata | reverse complement strand
CTGTCTTTCAGCCGGTTTTCAATCCACCTCACTGTCCATTCCTCTAATACACACTTCCTAATCTTATCTATGAGGATGCTGGTGGAGACTGTGTGAAAAGCCTTGCTGAAGTCAAGGTAGACAACATCCACTGCCTTCCCCTCATCTCTCCAACCAGTCATGCCATCATAGAAGGCTATCAGGTTACTCAGACACAACTTCCCCTTGGTGAATCCATGTTGACTACTTCTGATAGCTTTCTTTTCCTCCATATGCTTTGAGAAGATGCCCAGAACAAGGCATTCCATCATCTTTGCAGGTATGGAGTTGAGTTTGACCAGCGTGTAGTTTCTCAGATCCTTCTGGGACATTGTCTTTTTTCCAGTTCTTGGACTATTTATTTGGTTTGGATTTTTTTTTTTTTTTGACAGATAGATTAAAGGCAAGTACTAAGAATTCCCAGAAAATAATGAATGTGATACAATTTAGAAAGAAAAAATCTTCAAAAATTCAAATGACAGATTTTAATTAGCAATGCAAGTCCTAACTATTAATTCTTCCAGTCCCGTGACTAATTTTTTGTAATATTTTGAATTTTTTTGGTGGTGTTGAAGAAGCACTGCATGAATAAATTTAAATGATGTGTTTAGTACAAGTATGTTCCCATACAGGTACATACAAAAGATTTCAAAATGTTTCTCATAAAGCAGTCACAAATTGAGTATGTATCTTTAAGCAGATGTTTTATAAAAGACATACCATCCTGTCTGTATGAGAAGCCTACAGTTCTGCAGCATGAGTTAAGAACAATCATAATGTTCCACACTTAATTAAGCAGGCTGCAAGATCTTTCACTGCTGTATGAATGTTTGAAACGATTTTGGCACAAATGGTATTTTTGCTAACAATGACTGTACCACTTTCTTCCAAAACATGTTTAAGGTATGACCAGCTTAATCCAATTATTTTCTAAAGCACTATTTCTTGTGAATAAATGGATACTTAATTTGAAATGGGCATTCTTGGGAATCAATAATGCCATTTTCTAAAGGTTGTAACCAAAAGGAATATCAGTGATTAAGGAAACAATATAGAAAGTCTATTTATTTCATTTTTAAAGAAACACTGTAATTATTCATTGAATGAATAACCTTTCTTGATTTCTTAAATGTACAGTTTCAAAGGACAATAATTTCACGAGGAACCATTTCTATTAGCACTTTATCTGCTTTATTTTCATTACTGAGGACTTCACAACAGCAGCAGTGAAAAAAAGTGTTTACCCTTTAACTGACAACAATGTACTCAATCTGGTGCTTTGATTTTAAGGTCAGCTAAATATTTTATAGGGACTTATTTAACCGTAATTTTTGGAAGCTACCACATTACTTATTTATTCCACAGGTGTATTTTAGCTGCAGGGTCTAGGACTAAGGAAAGCAGCAAACTGTATTCTAGTGTTCATGTTGATGGAATTCCCATTTAGGGATATGAACATCATCTTTTAATTATAGTCATTCAAACCCATGGTTCTTTAAAAACCTGAACTGACAATTTGAATTATATTTGGAATAGAATGTCTATAGATAGTGCAAAGCACTACTACTAAATGGACAGTATCATTGTAGTGACTTACTACCAAAGCTAATAAGGCCATGCAAATTACATAGAAATATATTTGGACAGATCGCAATAAACTACATTGAACACTGCTCTTTGACGCCTGTGGATCAGGGAATAGGCTGACCCTGAAAAGTGCAACTGTAACTTTGATTAGTTGACAGAAGGTAAAAACACAGACATTAATAGCATTACTCCAGACTTCACATCAATTTAAGTGGCAGCACAATTTATAATTAAAAAATAAAGTGTATGTGTGTCTTATTAAATAAAAGTTTGTATAGGAAATTGTCTTTTTTTAACAATTTTTTTTTTTTTTTTGATCAGTGCCTTCAAAACACAGAGATAGCACTTTTCCTAGCCTGGAAAAATCTAATGATGTTCTGAAAAATAAATATTATATCAACTGATGACAGCTTTAAAGAAGAAAAAACAGTATTAGAAACCTGGGGCTAATAAAATACGACAAGGCATAAGATTGCAACCGGAGTTCCTGCAGCACATTAAAAAGAGAAAGAAATCAAACAAGACAGTCTGATAAATATAATATGTTTCCTCTTCTTCTCTTTCTTCTCTGTGCTCAGGTTTTATCTCTTGTTTTGAATATTTAAAGATGAAAGTGGTAAAATATCCCAGTTGCTCATGTTCATAGTTATGTATTCTGAACACTGTTATTCAAAGCATAGAGTTCTTGAAGGCATAATATGAAACACTGCAGCTTATACAATTTTAAGATTACAAAATAAAATAAAGGGAGTTAGTAACAAAGGATCACTCAGTAACGATCATAGTTGAACTGCCCGGTAGAAAGTAAGGTGTGGTGTTATTTTTTTTAAATAATAAATATGAGAATAAAACCACATTATAATTACTTGTAAATCCTACTTAGAATTCTTATCAAAATTTGTTGAAACTTTTAGTAAAAATGACTGGAAAATAATTAATTGTCCCTCTCTATATTCTGTCCCTCTTGCTCTTACTGCTTGATAAATTATCTCTGTTTTTCTTGGGTTTGCTTTCAACTTACTCCTAGGGAGAATTATTTTTCTATATAGGCTGATATATTAACAGATGATTCAATACTTTGCTGAATATGAACTTTAAAACCTGTGACTTATTTTTATACAGTATGTAATACTGTATAAATACTATATTTTAATCTAAAATATATATTAATGTTACTTCTTAACAGGACAGAACAAAACAACAAGAATTATAGCACATATAGCATTAAGATGTGCTACATGTTTCATGTATCCTGTCAATTTTATGCATTTAATAGTGAGACTGCTAAAGCAATAGTTCTTTCTTAAGGTCTTATTCTAGGACTCCAGTCATCCAAGATACTGATGACCTCTGGTGTGCATATGTAACACAATGACAGAGCAAGCCTTTATAGAGAAAAAAGAAAACTACACTGACATCATTCTTTCACACACTGAAGTGTTAGAAAGTCCCAGAAATTAGAACATTAACAAAATGTAATTGCTCTGCCTGATATATGTGCAGTATGGTTCACTCTTTAATCACATAACCACCTACCCTTATACCCCTCCCCAACAGAAGATATGTCTCTATTCATATGCAGGCTGGATTATGATTGTTTAGTAAGAAGTTATCATGTTGGGTGGTTTTGTTTTGTTTTTATTTTTTTCACTACTCGATTGCTGGCTGCAGGCATTATTATTTAATCTACACTATTCAAAGTCTTGTTTAAAAACAGGACTACTAATTTCCTTATCGATCTTTATGACACTCACTTTAGCATCTGAGTGATTCATAAGTATTAATACATCTCCTTTCACAAGCCTCTAAGATAAAGCTACACTACTATCCCTACTCTATAACCTCTAGGCTTCAGTTCCTATCTACATTCCTCAAATATATGGAAACATGCCTTCTATTGATGTCTGTGGAAATCAGTTATTTGGATGCTCAAGGTCAAAAATTGCTTAACACTGCCACTCAAATTGATAATGAGTTTTGAGAAAACTTGCTTAAAAAAAAAAGAAATATGAAAATCCATATCATACGTTGTGTGACATAAACAAACTAAAATAATGACAGTTTTTAAAAAAGTTTAAAAGTTTATTCCTATCCCGTTTTACCACAGGACTCCCTTTTGGCTGTATTTTTACATTATCCCTGGAGTTTACCTGCTTTGTTACTTTACAGAAAGAAACAATACCTTCTATCATTTTTTAATATATTACACATGTATGTGTGTGTTTGCAGTTTCAAAATATATACAACAACATACCTAGGTATCTGAAATGGAAAGATATCTTTATATTGAAAATACTGAAATCCAAAAGGTAAGTCCTAATTGCTTTGGAAATACCTTAACATGGCAAGCAAGAAGTTATGAAAAGTATTTCACAGTTAATTCTGAAATATGTCTTAATAATTTTCAGTTAATCACAATCATAGGTAAAATAAATGAAACTTTACACTTTCACTGGTAACATTATTCCTCAAATAAACTATGTGAATGAAATTAAAAGGTGTAACTTCAAATGTTATGTGGAAGGGGAAATAATCCTATAATTGGCACATACTGTATTTAGCCTACATATGTTCAGCCCAGCTTATTAAGTAGTAGGTAATGTTTACAACTGATGTAGAGCTTGAGAACTTCCATAAGTTCAATAAGGCCAAGTGCGAGGTCCTGCACTTGGATCACAACAACCCCAGGCATCACTAAATTTTGGGGAAGAGTGCCTGGAGAGCTGCCCGATAGAAAAGAACCTGGGAGTATTGGTTGACTGTTGGCTAAACATGAGCTGGCAGTGTGCCCAGGTGGCCAAGAAGGCCACCAGCATCCTGAGCTGTATAAGGAACAGGGTGGTAAGTAGGACTCAAGAGGAGGTTGTCCCCCTGTACTCAACACTGGTGAAAACCCACCTTGAGTATTGTGTCCAGTTTTGGGCCCCCTACCACAAAAAAAGACATTGAGGTGATGGAGGAGTCCAGAAAGGGCAACAAAGATGGTGAGGGGTCTGGAGAAAAGTCTTCTGAGGAGAGGCTGAGGGAGCTGGGGTTATTCAGCCTAGAGAAAAGGAAGCCAAGGGGAGACCTTCTCACTCTCTACAACTACCTGAAAGGAGGTTGTAGAGAGATGAGGGTTGGTCTCCCAAATCACAGATGATAAGACAAGAGGAAACGGCTTCAAGTTGCTCCAGGGGAGGTTCAAATTAGCTATTAGGAACAATTTTTACATTTAAAGGGTTATCAAGCATTGGAATGGGCTGCCCAGAGAAATGGTTGAGGCACCATCCCTGGAGGTACTGAAAAGACAGGTTGCCATAGTTCTTAGAGGCATGGTTTAGTGATGATTATTATTTTTTTTTAATCAGAATTAGGTTGATGGTTGGACTAGATTATTTTAAAGGTCCCTTTCAACCTAGACAATTCTATGATTCTATAATTCTGTGATTCCAGGGAGAGAAAAGAAACATTGACAAGTAAAGAGGAGATCTAAATAAGTTCAGACATGCAGACATTTGTAAAGCTGTGAAGGTCCTATTTACCCTAGGATGTTACAAGTGAGGCTCCATAATTAGCTTTATTTGATCCATCTTCAAGCTTTCTTGAATGGCAGTCACCAGTACAGACTGCTGATTCAGTTAAAGAAACCCCCTACAACAAATTTTTGGAAAAGATGTCTTGGGTTATCAAGTCCAAGTCCCTTCCATGTCATTACAGCAGTGTATTTCACATAATTTCAGGTAACTAAACAGAATTAGCTCATCAATTTGAGTATGTAAGATTTCATGCTAAGAATCTTGTTAAAGTAACTTATTATTAACCATGGAGGTAGGCTAAACAATGAAAGAGAAATAATTCCATAATCCATGAATGCATAAAATGGGCTGCTTTGCTATTTTCTGCAATCTAGCATTAAGTCAATCTTCCTATTGCCTACAGCTATTTTCTTCTATTTCATATTCCAGTATATGCAGTTAATTCATTCTATATCCTCTACTGAAGATTCCATATACTGAAGAAGGTGCAATTTTACTCTTTCAAGAAAGATTTCATATATTGTATTTCCCTAGTTTAGATTTTTGACAGCTACATATCTGGAGAATTTATAAGTCTGATTAAATTGTGAATACATCACAGGATGCCACCGAGCCACCTAAGTGCTGCAAGAGAACAAAGTCCTACAGCAGTTAGCAGTACCATACTGTGCAGTTATTCTTATGTCAGCAGAATAAATCCTGTTCAGATGCATCAAGGCCTGCTTATGCTGTGAGATTTTGCTGTAGTAGACAAACCAACCTTTTGTTTAAGTAGATGAAATATGATCAACTAACTGTCCCAAACAGCACTAACATTGAATGGGTTTTGTGTGCTCAGGGAAATAGACAGCCAGACTATGAAAACAACCTGTTGATCATCAAGACCTGCAGACATTCACAAGTGTCCTGAAGAAGCAGGTACTGAGCACCAACAAAGGAGACTGCAAATCAGACAACATTAGTGCATTTTGAATGATCCAGTCACAGAGGAAGTATTCTCTTCCAATCCTATAACTAGGAAACTAAGGAGAGTCTCATGAGGAAACCTAGAAAAAGGAAAATCTGAGAGACTCTGAAGGAATGCACAACCCTCTTCCAGGTCTACATAATGCACAACTAGAATGACTGTGTTACTGGATTGCAACAGAAAATGGAAGTTATATAATCCATAAAATTGCATGCATTTCTGAAAAAAAAGTGTTTTGGTTTCCAGAATCTTGATGTTATTTTGTCTTCAAAAGCAATGTGAAAGCGTTAAAAGGATTGGTGACATGGATCCCACCATTGGTCTAAAACATCTATGGGCAATTTACAATGATATTCATAGTTTACCCAATCTTGTATCCAAATTTTTTTTCTTAATGTAGGGTGGAGGTTCTCCTACTCTGTAGAATCCACAATTCAGATAAAATTTTAGCATCCAAAAACTAAATTCAGAATTTGAAGTACAGGTTTTGTACTAAGCATGTGAATATCTTCTAATCAGTATATCTTCCTCTCATGAATAAACAGCATCTGTAGTGTTACACATGTTCAGCTCTGCCCTCTGTAGCCTATAAAGAATAAATCATTTCCTGTCCTAAAGAAACTTGCTGGACAAGATGTGAGAAAATTTAATGAAAATGAATAGTATGTCCTGTTCCCTAAGGTGAAATACATCCCACTTACTTTTACTCATGCTAAGGATCATCATGATCAGGGATTGACTATTTAACCACATAACAGAATGACCTTCATACCATATAATTTTTGTCTTGTATCTGTGATTAGTTTAAGAGCTGAGGATACATACATTGCTATTTAAGACGTCAGATAAATTAGTTACCACAGGAATTTCACTATTTTAATTATAACCCACAATGGTATTCCAAGTTTATTAATTTAAAAAAAAACAAAACATCACAACACCATTTCACACATTAAAAATCTCATGTTTTTAGCATAAAACACCAAATGCTGCAGCAAAGTATAAAGGGAATATTGGAAGAAAATCCAAAGCATCTTCCCAAAATCTTGTTACCCAGGTATAGTGCTCATACTTGGACAGGAATTCTGCTACTGAAACTCGCACTGTGGAAGAGGATTGCTCACTTATGAGGCAGCTCCTCATATTTAAATAGCAGCCTTTTGACTTAACTGTGACTGGCATCAAGTCCTTGATAGGTGATCAGTTTAGATGCCTAGCAATCTCACCTTTATGTAGATAACTTACCAGTGCAAAGATCCAGTCTTTACATATTGCAATGTTACTTTGTTGTCTGTTTTTTAATCAAGGAAAGTGGCTTGTGATCAATACAGTGATGGTTTTATGCTAATCATCTGTCATTTATTCATAAACCTGCAGATGTTAGTCTTCCAGAAGGACTATTTACATTTTTTTTCAATGTATGATAAAATGGGGTGAAGTAATTTCATTCTTCCTTAAAAGCTGTAAAACTGCTACACATATTACATGAGTATTCCAAGGACACATACCTGCTGATGCTATGTGTAAAAGTCATACAATTTAGTTAGTGGCAGTTGTTGGATGAGGTCATTTTCTCTTAGCGTCACACCATCACTATTAATGTAATTTCACCCTCTCACCACATGAGCCCTAATGAATCCCACAATTCCCTATTACTACACGCTATCTTTTAAATGGGACCATGTGATATGAAAAACAGTCAAGTTTGGAAGTTTGGGGCAGGGGGTAGATGGTGTTTTTTTGGTTTTTTTTTTGTTTTTCCATACAACACCACATATAAAGCCTTCAAGACTAAAAGAAAACAATTTGGAGAAAAACAGTAACTTAAATTCACATTAAGTCAGTAGAGGCTCAAACCCATTTGCACCACCGCTTGCAATACACTTAAATGTATTTTATTTAGGTAAAACTTACCAGCTCAGCAGCCAGGTTCAGGATCTCCCATGTCCCATCAGCCACAGAAGGAGAAGCAGGCCCTCTCAGGGCAAGAACCAGCCTATATCAGGAAATGGATGGTAAGCACTGGTATTGGCAGGAGCTGCTAGAAGCTTTGAGAAGCAGCTGGCACCAGGAGTCCTGACTTAAAAAAAAAACAACAAACCCATAATAATTAAGCAAATGGATAACCCCACAAAAAAAAACAACAACAAAAAATAAACAAACAAACAAAAACCTCCTTAGGTGGGAAGACCTATTAACTTCCCTCCTCTCCCCAGCCCTCACAAATTATCTCTGCCTAAAAAGCGTAATATTAACCTACAGAGAACTGCCAAAACCCAGTAACCCACCCCAAAAACTGCTGAAATAAAAGATAGGCCAAACAGACAGTGATAAAACATGTAGAAACCCCTCAATATGCAGAATACTAGAAAATGAGGCTGGGGACATAAATACACACTCCCCTTAGCAACAACAGGAATCACTGCTGGGTATTCACATTAAGAAGTTCAATGTACAAATAGCTGTTTACGATATAAATGCCATCCTTTGTAATCCTGGCTGTGCTGATGACCTTCAGAAAGTCACTTCACCTTCTTTAATCTTTGTATGTAAATTTTTCACAGAATCGCATCATCACAAAATGGATTGGAAGGCACCTCAGAAGTCATCCGATCCAATTGCCCTGCTCAAGAAGAGCAGCAGAAAGCCTGTTGCATAGGGTCATGTCTACACAGATTTTGAATGTGTCCAAGGATAGAGAATCCACAGCATCTCTGGGAAACCTATTTCAGTGCTCCATCATCATCACAGTGGAAAAACATTTCCTAATATTCAGATGGCACTTCCTGTGTTTCAATCTGTGCCCATTAGCTCTGGACCTGTCACTAGGCACCATTGAAAAGAGCCTGGCTCCATCCTCTATCCACTCTTCCTTCAGGCATTTATATTCATTGATGAGATCCTTCCCCCTCAGCCTTCTCTTCTCCAGTATAAACAGTCCCACCTCTCTCAGCCTGTCCACAGGACAGATGCTCCAGTCCCTTAATCATCCCTATGGCTCTTTGTTGGACTCCCTCCAGTATGTCGATGTCTCTTTTGTACTGGGGAACCCAGAACTGGACCCAGGACTCCAGATGTGGCCTCACCAGGAAGGATCACCTCCCTTGACCTGCTGGGAGCACTTCTCCTTTCTTTGCAGCAACGGTACATTGCAGGATGCAGTTCAATGTGCTGTCCACCATAACTGCCAGGTCTTTTTCCACCAAGCTGCTTTCCAGCTAGGTAGTCCCCAGCATATATTGGTGCATGGCGTTCTTCCTCCCCAGGTGCAGGAATTTGCACTTGTTAAACATCTTGAGGTTCCGGTGGGCTTTTCAAGGTCCCAGAGGGCATCACAATGTTCTGGCATGCCGGTCATCCCTCCCAGTCTGATGTCATCAACAGAGTTACCCAGGGTACACTCTGCCTTATTATCCAGGTCATTAATGAACATGATAACAGGACTGGATGCAGTATTGATCCCTGGGGTACACCACTAGTCATCGGCCTCTGACTAGAATTTTCACCACAGATCACCACACTTTGGTCCTGGAAGTTCAGTCAGTTTTCAACCCACCTCATTGTCAATTCATCCAGCCATACATCAACAGCTTCTCTATGAAGATCTTAAAGGAGACAATGTCAAAGGCCTTTCTGAAGTCCAGGTACAAAATATCCAATATTCTCCTCTCATTTACTAGGCCAGTCACCTCATCATAGGCGTTTGTCCAGCTGGTCAAGCATGATTCTCCTTGGTGAAGTCAAACTGACTTCTTTTGATTATTTTCTTGTCCTTAATATGCCTGGAAATCGCTTCAGGTTTAGATGTCCCATCACCTTCCCAAGGCCTGAGGTGAGTCTGAAGAGCCTGTAGTTCCCTGGGTTCTCCTTCTTCCCTTTCTTGAAGATGAGGGAGACATTTGCTTTCCTCGAGTCTTTGAGCACTTCTCCTCATCACCATAATAAATGAATAATTA
Source organism: Gallinago undulata (assembly GCA_026546715.1). NCBI lineage: Eukaryota > Metazoa > Chordata > Aves > Charadriiformes > Scolopacidae > Gallinago > Gallinago undulata. The sequence goes on along the minus strand of JAOTQQ010000001.1, from coordinate 157,209,229 downwards.
TCAAGAATGGCCCTGCAATGACTTCTTCCAGCTCCCTCAACACCTGTGGATATATCCCATCAAGGCGCATGGACTTATGTATGTCCAGTTTGTGTAAATATTCCTTAACTTCTTCCACCAACGGTGGATCTTCCTTGCTCCAGACTTTCTCCCCATGTCCTTGGGACCTGGGATTCCTGAAAGGCAATCTTATTAGTAAAGACTGAGACAAAGAAGGCATTCATTTTAAAGGTAGGCTTAGTATGGTTATTCACAAATACCGTAGTTTGCAAAACTGAGATCCAATCTAAATTGGATTTCTTGGTATTAGCATAATGTAAAAAAAAAAAAAAAAAGCCCTATAATTCTAGCTCTGGGTTGTTGCTCTACATCTTTTAATAATGCACAATATTCATCCAGAGAAATGTCGAAAACAAAATACATGTGGATGTATTGGTCACGTCTACCTTTAGATATCACAAGTTTAACTATATATAATACTTCTCAGGCAGTCTCCTCAAGCCCCCTTTATATTCAATGAAGAAAAAAAGATAATGTTTCAACATAGACCATGTGCAAAATGCAAATATGTACTTTAGAATGCATTCCACCTTGGGAGATTACTCAAACAGAAGTAATAACAATCAAATTGTATAGTATAAACTAAAAGCAAAGCCATGGACAGTACTGCATTACGCTGTGTAATATTGAAAGCCTTGGACTCAAAGATTCTTAAGTTTTTCCCAGAGCTTTTCCTTTAACTGCACACAAAAGAAATCAATGGCTTTGTATAATTTTAATTAAAATATGCATTATAATTTATGAACTTCTAAAATTTTCTATTGCACTGTAGAAGTCTACCAAGTAAACTACTGGAGGAGTATTTAAACTTTGTGGAAAACAAATTCTCTTCTGGAAATTATGTCCATTTTATTTTCTCAAAACATTCAGAATATGCATTGTGTTCTGGAACTGATATTTTACTCCTAAATTTCTTTTTAATGTTAAAAGTGACAAATTACTAACATCCTCCTTTAAACACAATTTGAATTACTTATAGTGTGTCCACATTACTTAATTAAGAAGGAAATTAATCTGAGGAATCTACTTATCAACATTTTAGCAATTATTTAACATCTATGCAATTAACAAGGATCTATTTTCCATTTGGTACCTAAAAATGTCGTCATTCTTACAATGTGATGTAAGGCAGCCTAGAAAAGTAGGCTGAGGGGAGACCTTTTCGCTCTCTACAACTACCTGAAAGGAGGTTGTAGACAGGTGGGGGTAGGTCTCTTCTCCCAAATCACAGATGATAAGACAAGAGGAAATAGCTTCAAGTTGCTCCAGGGGAGGTTCAGGTTGGATATTAGGAAAAATTTCTTCACTGAAAGGGTTATCAAGCATTGGAATGGGCTGCCCAGGGAAGTAGTTGAGTCACCATCCCTACCAATATTTAAAAGACAGGTAGACATAGTGCCTAGAGATATGGTTTAGTGATGGTTTTAGTTGGTTTGGTGTTAGGTTGATGGTTGGACTAGATGATCTGAAAGGTCCCTTCTAACCTTGGCGATTCTGTGATTCTGTGATTTATTCATCATGTATTCATACATTGTAGTATCAGAGAGTTTAAAAAAACCAAATACTCATATTTGTAACATTGCTGATATCTTTGAAAACAGTACACATTCAACACCTTATACTAGGTTACTTCAGTAAAGGTGTGCCAAATTGTTGAGATACTTCATTGAGAAACTTCTGGAACCTTTTTTTCCTGAAGAGAGGAAAAAGAACTAAAATTATTTTTGTAAATCTTATCTCACCATATGATTGCTTGTGGATGGGTTAATGTCATTTAAAATTTGATAGACCAAAGTAATATGAGTAAGGTAAAGAACATAATATTAATTTACAGTAAGAATGAATAATGTCAGTCTTGTCAAGGCAAACAAGTAAGAAAAAAATATAAAAGCTTGAAAGTAGCTAGGTATTCTAACAAAAATATTTACAGGAGTTTCCTCCTTAACTATATTCAAAAAAACTATAAACTATAGACTCAAGAAACAAGTCAGAAAACTTAAATTAAAAATATTACTCAGCTCACATAATAGCACCTTACACTGCTAATGTACTAAATGGGCTATACCAAACAGCGTCTTCTTTCTCGAATTCCAAAGTGATGCAAAGAAAAAAAATTAAAAAGAACTGAAGGTGAGGGGGAAAAAAAAAGGGGGGGAGAGGGAGGGGGAGAGGATTAGTTTTCTCTGTAATAACATAACATAACTTTTTAGAGTGAAACTTTCCTGGAGTTTTGTGCAAGAGGAAGAAGGAATAGATTCCATGGAAGAAAATGATTCATGATCCTATACATCGTGGCAGCAAAATATTTCTTAACTTCTTAAAAGTGACAGCCTATGCTGAAAAGGTGCACAAACTCTTTAAATTTACATGAAGCACTCTGTTTTACCAAGGTTAGATTTAATCACTTTGTGTAAAACTATTGTGAATTAATAATATTTAATAAAAGAGCCAGTAAAATAAGATCATCTTCTGCTCCTATGCTTTCAGAAAAAATAAATTCTCACAGAATCATTACTTTAAAATTAAACACTTACATTCCTTTAAAATCAAGGGTAATCACTTAAAAGTTGCGAAAAAACGATAGAAACCAAATGGATTACTAATTACTATCATATTAAAGGAAAATCAATAGAAATTTAAAATAAATTTAGGAGCTTTGGTTAGTAAAGAGTAGACATTTTATTGAAGTAATTAGCACCAGGAAAAACATTGCCAGCCCCTTACAGCAATGTGCACCTTCTTTAAACAAAAAGTAGGTAATCTTATTTTCCAGGTAGTACACAATATTTCTGTGATGTATTTTGTTAATGGTACAAGATGCATTCTACAACTTGAATCAGTTTTATTTATTTTTATACTATTGATCCCTGGTAGAAAAAGGAGCAAATGTATGGCATGATAAAAGAGATTGTGTACCATAAACAGGAAGCAATATGCCATAAGAAAGTAACAATTATGTTAAAATTATGGCACAAAAGACCTGCTAATTCTAGAAAAGCTGGTGATAAGGGCTGACAGAAATAGCTGGTCTTTCATTGCTAACTCTGCTTCTTCTCATATACTAAATTACATTAAAGTTGCGACTATGCAGGATACTTTTGTGAAAGCTATTTTGGATGGAGGTGGTATGAAAATGGAAGGTAGCCATTTATGGAAAATAACCAAAACAGATCTAATACAGAGTTCAGCATCTCTATTAACACCATGACAAATATAGACAACCTACCATGAAACAAGTACTGTGGAAATCGTGGCAACTCACTCAAGGAAGTTGTAAATCCTTCTGTTCTTCCTATCCTATTGTAACCTAAATGTGATTTCCTGATTGAGATGCAATTAAGCTATGTTTATAAATAAAGATTTTGCTTAAAAACAGAGAATAAGGGAGAAGACATGAACTAGGTGAACTTGGTCACTGTACCTTCATCTCTCAAATAAAATTTTTGAAATTTTGAAATTTTTTCTCTTAGAGAAGATAACAAAATTAAATGAAGTAATAAACATTCATCAACTCTAATGTAAGAACAATTAAATACCAAAATTACAGTTTGACCACTGTTCAGAGATGCTATGAGATATTCACATTTCAATCAGCAGAGTTCCACAGTGTACATACGTATCCACTTTATACTCCAAAACAACAAAATATGAGTGGGTAGATACCTAAAATTTACTTAAAATCCTAAACCACTCCAGGTGTCTGATCTATGCTTCTGCATCTAATATAACACTAAGTAGAGCTTAGTAGCTCATACCTACCTTGATCAGATCACTTGCTTAGAATATAGGAGATTCAAATTTAAAAAATCTGCAAACTTATTTAGATTGATAAATATCCCATCTCTACTGCTGGAGAAGAGACAAAACACTGAGATCTAGAAAAATATAACTCAGGGTTTCTCTCCACGCTTCCTTGAAAGGCAGAAAACAGTAGACAGTAAAAGAAAACAATATTTACAGGACCAAAAATCAGCACTAACAAGAAGGAAATTTACTGTCCAAATTACTGTTGCAGTCACTTTCCTGAAAAATAAAATTCTCAGACACAGTGCTGCTACTGCTTTACATTGTCTTTTTTACAATCTAAGTTCATGTTTAATTACAAAAATTCACCTAGAACTGCCACTCAGAACAGTGCTTAGCTGCTGAATTATATTTTGAGCAGAGGTGTGTAAAAGTAGTAGGGAACAATAAAACAGGGAAGACTATGTTTTAAGGTTATGTTTGTGAAGCTGATGAAGTCCTTAGAAGAAAATGACATTTCATAAAGTGTTTCTTTTGGGGGAATGACCACTTGCATTCTGGGGGATGCAAATTTAGGATGCATGACCTATAATTGAAAGGTGTATAACATCTTCATGAATCACATGAAGTATATGTGCATGCATTCTAACATAATACATACACATAAAAGTTGTAGTCATGCATCTAAATACAAAACATTAATTGTAAATATTAATATATTTTTCCCTCTCCTTGAGGAAGCACTTTCAGATGTTGAAATTTTCATTATTATTTTTAAATTCTCAATATATGGAAGATTAAAATACTGAGGAAAGTTCTAAAAAATATATACTTCTTGCTCAGAAGTATTCTAATATATTCTTCAGTTGTTATAGCTAAGTATTTCAGAACTTGTTTTCTTATATGAAAATTTGAAAAAATTGTGAGACAAAAATGGGTACTTCTCATCTCAACAAAGAGTTATTGCAATGGTTTTTCAATGTTGTTATTTTTATCTATAAATTCTTTCTAGGTTTAGTTCGGGCTGTATGTGTGCTTGGGATTTCTTGTTTGTTTGTTTGTTTATTTTTAAATTAAGAAGAATCATAAAATTATGTCCTTGTCTCAATAACCATTTAATTATACTATAAATGTAGTAAAGCCTCAACAGAAGAGATGAAGGAATAACTTTCCTTTTACCTTGTAGTTGACTCCTATTTTTAAGCAGGACCTGAGTTTGAATCTTTCCTGGGAGATCCTAGGTTGAAATTAATAGGTGAGCATTACTGCTCATTACTACAAAAAGAACTTGTGAACTTCAATAACACTAGGTAAAACTTAGTAGGGATGAAACAGAGCTCAGTGCTTCAGATCTGACACCCACGTAGCTTTTTCTTGTTTTATATATTAATTATTAATTCAATAAAATCAATCAAAAAGATAACTGCACAATTTATATTAGCATAGCCAATATGGGGTGATTTTAACATTTAACTGTAAAGTATGGAATGATTCTTTGAGTACTCTCCTAGATATAAACAGAGCAGGGGACATCATTAGAAGTGAGTTTCCTAAATACCTATTTTGCTGTTGGCTTGGTATGAGTAAGAGGCATCATTCTGTTCTCTGGTGAAATAATGTCTTGTTAAAACTGTATATCAGGGCTCCCTAAAAAAAGAAAAAACTCTAATCTCTCAGTTAGTAACTTTAGTGAATTGTGTGCTATCTGGCATTCAAAATAAAAATTGGTTTGTATCGCCTATTGTCTAACACAGATTCACAAATGGATTAATCTGTTTGCCCTTTCCACTGACTTGCCCAGCTTAGCTTTTTTTGTCTATTCTACTGAAAAAAAAAATTATCTGATCACTGAATATTTTTGTGCAGACACCTTGTCCTTACAAGAGGACTTGCATCCTGACAGGACAGGACAGGACAGGACTCATTCAACTAAATTTAGACTTCTATAATGTACGTCCCTAAATTCAGGCTAGTTCCCCTAGGCTTCCATTGTCCTGACTGAAAAGAAATAGGCTCTTTTAAAATAAAATGCACCTCATCCTAAAAATAGGTCAGATATATTGTTCCTTAGAAATAACCATTTCCCTTCATTAATTATAAAGGAAGCCTTGGTGGTTAGTTCAGATGAAGACATTTAGGCCATAGATATCTGATGGCTGGTTCGGTTACCTAAACATAGATGTCTGACAACATTTAAGATGGCCTAGGTTATCCAAGGGCACATGCACAACACTGGAAAGCATAACACAACGCTGGTGAGAGAAGCCATCCCTTATAAAGTGGGAGCTGGAAGCCAGATAGGGTTTGTTAAGAAATCTCACGAGCTACTTAAGAAAATTCATCAAGTCCTATGGGTGCATTCAGTTCCAGATTAGGCACCTGCATTTGAGAACCTATAGTAAATGGGGAGTAACTGTTCTAGTAAAACTAATTTAGTTAAGTTATTAACTATACAGTTTTTCTTCATGGACTATATTAACTACACATACAATAACAGAAGTCAAACATTCCAATTACTTACATTTAAACATCTAAATTTACATGTTGACAGTCTGGAAGTAAATCTAATCCCTGAAGTGTGATAAAATGAATCTTACTTCAAGTATGTTGATTGCAAATAGATCAAGACCATTTAAATTCATATATCTACCTTGTACACATTTCAAATTAAGCTAAATAAATATTTTCAAAAATACCTCTCATCAATTCCAGCAAGTTTTAAGTAGGTAATTATTCACACATTCACATGCTGGAAAGGTAGACAGAAGCCCTTAGATTTCACTTCTGAATTAGAAACTCTTTAAGAAAGGTCATCAAGATATGGCCTAGTTTAGACATGAAGTCTGAAAATCACCTTTATTAACCAGTGACACCCAGGCAATTAAGAAAGGGCAAATACAGGTCATGAAAAGAAAGTAGGTGACTTGAGTGAGCACTGAAAACTATAACAAGAATTATTTAATTAACTAGGTAAACATACTTAGCAAATCAGGCTTTTCTTGCATGGTTTAAGTCTCCTTCCTATAACCTTCTGTCTTCTCTTCAGTCCTTGTTCCAGTTCTTTCTTTGCTTTTGTACATTCATTATCTCCCTTTTCTCACTGCTTCTCCTTATTTTACAACCCTTTTCTCTCCCCTTACCTTTCTGTTGGGAACTTCCATATACCTCTACATCTCAGCTTTCTCCTTGTTTGTTTTTGCACTATCTTGTATTTCACAATTATTCTCAAGTATTCTAATTTTTTTTTTACCTAGCTTCACAATATGGTCTTCTGTTGTTCTTTCTCCTCTGCTTCTTGCAACTCCGACAAATCTTCTTCATTATTTGTTTCAAATACTTTTTCTTTTATTCCTACAATTTTTCTAGGTTCATTTCAATCATTCTTTACACCTGATCTTAATGACCTAGTTTTAACAATCTGGTCTTAATAATCTGATTTTAACAGATAATACTGTTTGATTAAATTAAATAATTTATTTAAATTTATTTATTTAAATAACAGATAATATTGTTTGATTAAATAAAGAAGAAAAAATATTCTTCAGATGTCCCGATCTGGTAACTTATAGTTTCCTGATTTGTTTTTAATAAAACAATATTTATTGTTTCTCCCCTTCTTTTACACACAGATATAGAGTTAGAGAATATATCCATTTAAGTGAAGCCATCTGTCAGTAGCAGAACAAAAATCTGAAACTAATGAGGTACCATATGATTTAAATATGAGCAGCATCTTCCCTGATGACAATGCCATTCTTTAACAGCTCTGAAGTATTTTTATGTGTACTAAACCAATAGTCTAAGAAGAACACTAAATGCTGGTAAAATAGTACAACACTAAATAAATCTACTTTTAACTGATGAGAATTCAGGGAAAATAACAGAAAAAAGTCTTCTTAAATTACAATGAAGTTTATAGTCTCAAATGAATAGCTAGACAGCTGTGTTAGCTTTTGTGGGCCAAATTGTGTTCAGGGATACTGTAACATCAATCTGAGTTCAATAGAGTTACTGCATTAAAAAAATATATTAATAACGTTATACCACTTTGGATTATTAATGCATTATTTTTTTAACAAAACATGGGAGTCCTGATAGATAGCATACTTTCCATGTGCCAGCAATGTGCCCTTGTTGCCAAGAAGGCCAGTGGAATCCTGGGCTGCATAGGAAAGAGTGTGGCCAGTAGGTCGAGGGAGATCATTCTCCCTCTCATTTCTACACTGGTGAGGCCACAACTGGAATATTGCATCCAGTTCTGGGCCCCCCAGTTCAAGAGGGACAGAGAACTACTGGAGAGAGTCCAGCATAGGGCAAGAAAGATGATTGAGGGATGGGAGCATCTCCCTGGTGAGGAAAGGCTGTGAGAGCTGAGACTCTTTAGCCTGGAGAAGAGAAGGCTGAGGGGAGACCTTACCTATGTTTACAAGTTCCTAAAGGGAGGTTTGAAGGATGATGGAGCCAGACTCTTTTCAGTGGTTGCCAGTGAAAGGACAAGGGGCAATGGACTCAAGCTGGAACACAGGAAGTTCCATTCAAACATGAGGAAAAACTTCTTTATGGTGAGGGTGATAGAGCCCTGGAACAGGCTGCCTGGGGACGTCATGGAGTCCCCTTCTTGGAGATCTTAAAGGCTCACCTGGCTGCAGTCCCGAGTAATGTGCTCTAGGCAATCCTGCTTTAGCAGGGGAGTTGGACTAGATGATATCTAGAGGTCCCTTCCAACTCTGACAATTCCGTGACTCCATGATTCCATGTTGCAATGACTTTCTCCTACTTTTTTTCTTTTTCCTTAAATACTAAGACTAGATTCCTTGTCCTTGACTTTGAAAAAGTCGTCATAGCAGTTCAGATATTGTCTCCATTGAAGACCCTATGTTCAGTTTCAGCTTCCCCCCCTAAAAAACAGGTACAGGTTGCATACAGATACAACTACAGTTTAAAAAAAAATAAAAAAAGCATTAAAAATACCCAAATCCCTTCTGTTTCCAAATCCCTCCTATTTTTCATGAAAAACATATTGTACAGAAGTGCTTCTTTGTTCTTACATTTTTCAGCCACTATGTTCTTACAGAAAGTATTTGACTGGGAAATATTAATTATCAGAAGTTTCTTAGAGAGTGTATTCTTTACTAATGGTAGAAATAGAGAAACACTGACCCATTATCCAGTCTCAGACACAGATCAGTTGTACATGCTTTAATGTGCCTCAAGTCTTAGGAAAATGTATACTTCACAACACCTCCCAGGAACAACTTCCCACTTTTCTGTGATATCTCAAGGACTTCCCTTAGTAGAAGTAGTATATGCAAATAGAATTGTTTCATGTAATTTTGGTTGTCTCCAGTTCTTAAATATAAACCTAAGCTAGTCACCCCAAGCTTCCTTTAAAAACTAAGGAGAGAATTAAGCAGGTATTGGAGAGAGAGGCATGTTTAGATTGCTACCATAGAAAGAAGTGAATTACACTCTAAAGCTGGCCACATAAGAATATTTGATTAATTCCTTTTCAGTTAATATGCCTATTTTTAATATTATTTCTGGGTTTTATCATGTGTGTTTCTGTTATCTGAAAGTAAATAATACTAGTAAATAGTATTGCTTGGCTCTTTGGATCCATTTAAGGGCTATATTTTCAGCATGAAAGACTCTAAATTACTGAGCTGAATTCTGAGAAATATTTATACAAAATGTAATGAAATTTAGAAAGATTTCTAAACTGAGGGCCCAGTAACGGACACAGAGATGTAGCAATATCAGTACAGGAATTCAGTGCAAATGTTATTTTTCCTGTATACTGAAAAAATGTACAAATGCTTGCTTGGCATATTGTCAGGTATGAGACTATTTTAATTAATGTGTCAGTCTGAATTCATTAATTTTAAAAAAAAAAAGAAATGTGAATTCAGAATAGTGGACATGTTCATTTAATAAAACAAACCTTTCCCACAAATAAACCCACTAATTAATGAAAATTGCAGATATTTCTATAGTTCTATAATAATACTATAAGTCTGATATAGAAATTTGTACCTTGGAGTTTCTTATTTGAAGTCTTTATTGCCTCAAACCACCAGGTCAGTTATACCTCTATTTTTTTTTTCTTTTTGCAATTGTCACAATGCAGATAGAGGTTATTTTTTTAAAATTTTTGCAAGATAAGTTTTCAAATAGTTAGCTTTTGAGAGGCCTAGAGTGACCAGAAATATGAACAGCTTGTAACAGAAAAATATATTTCCTCTTACAGTTGTTGTGTTTGACCCCAGCCACAATTGTGTTTGATAAACTTATGTTAGAAAGAAAATTGGTTGTTTCTATAACAACTATGATTTCTTATTGACACTCTGAAATATTCTGTTATCATTTTATAACAAAACTATTATTTTAATGAAGTCATGTAGGATAGTGTATTAACATGAAATGCATTACACAAGGTCAATTTTATAAAACAAACAAAACAACCCAAAATCAAAAACCAACCAATAACCAAGATATCTGTATTTTGTGACAAAGATGAGCATCCAGGAGATTAAACATCAACATATGAAGTTGATAGACCAAAGAAACTAGTACCTTGAAAAGAAAAAGTATTAATTCCTGTATGAGTACAGTGAAAGAGTGATTTTATTGTCTGCATATCAAGTGATTCAGATATTCATCATTTATTTGAAAAAATTTTAATGATTTTTTAAAGCAGGATTGATTCCTCTTGAAAAAAAAATCATCCAAAACCCCAAACAAGGATAAATTTTGGTCTGCATCTTATTTATATTGTAAAATGTTTACATTTTACCTGTAAAAATTGAAATATGCATTCTATATGTCTATCTATCTATCTACTTATCTACATAAGTATGGAAGGATATAAACTCCAAAAACCCAGGAAATGGTATATCTTTTACGTGTTAGTAAATGGCAATCGATTTCAGGTTTTTATAAAAAAATAATATTATGGAAAATCTAAATTATTCAACCTAAACTGTATGATGACTTTTATATTACAGGAAGCGTTTTTGATATTTAAAATATTCCTGTACAAATACAGTTTTAGTTAAAGTGTTATTGCTTTTTTTGCCACAACCTTAGTTTTCATAACTCTGCAGAAAAGCTAGCATAAAGAACCACTGATTTTGACTCTCACTTTGGGACATAACTACAATATAAATACTAAGGGTTGGAGTTCTGATTTCTCTAACACAGACACAAAGGAGATCAGCAAAAAACCAAGGATTCCTACTTCCTTCAGATGCCCAAAGGTTATGTAATTATAAATTCACAGTGCACGAGAGAATAGAAAAATCTGATGCAGAGATATTTCACTGTGAAGAAAGAGGAGAAAGTGGATTTGTGTTCTTTTGCAAAAGAAGAAATGTTGTCCTCTCCTTTGCAGGCTTGCAAAGAACACGAAAATTTTGAAAGAACATGCAGCTGGTGTTATAGATAATTCTCAGATTATTCCTTTCTGCATGTGAGAAGCACACTGAAAGAAATTCTGCTTCAGAATCTACTGTAACAGTATTCTGAGTGCAAATCTCTCCATGAGGTTAGTTATCATAAGCACACAGCTTAGCACTATACAGGAAGCATAATATCTAATAATCAGTCTCATGTATTATTTTTCTCTCCCTTTCCTCTTTCAGGTTATATTTTATTTTATTATAGCCAAAAAACATTGAGAGACCAAAACATTTTTCCTGCTGTTTTCACATTCTCAAGTCCATTTCATTTTCACTCTATTTTTCTGCAAAAGTCTAATGACATCAAATAAAAACCTTCGCAGTTCCATTGCATGGTTAGTAAAGTAATACAGGAAATGAGTCACGGGTATTTGCAAGCAGTCATCCCATTTGATGTTCCAGAAGAATCAATAACCAACATTTTGCTATTGTGGTATTTCATTTTGTTAATTAGGCTTCATTAACAGTGTAGCCAAAAAGATAAATCTCTCATTGTATTTCTCTGTTGTGTGCTGTTACTGGAATAAATACTAACTACTCTTCAAAACAAAGAAAAACGTAACAGTTGTCATATGAATATTTTTTTAATATATTTTTTTGTTGAATAAAACAGTGTAACTTGAATCATAGAATGGTTAGAGTTGCAAGGGATCTTAAAGATCATTTATTTCCAACCCCCCTGCCATGGGCAGGGACCCTTGCCACTAGACCAGGTTGCCCATCCAGCCTAATCTTGAACATTTCCAGGGATGAGGCATCCACAAATTCTCTGGGCTTGAAGTTTACTGAAAAAAAATAATATTACTACTTTAAATGTTTGAATTTCTGGTTAAAAAAGTAAAATATTTTGATTTTGAGTGACTTGATCTTTCTAAGACATAAGAAGTACTTATTATTTTGTTACTGAATACCCGAATAATGCCATTTTGTATGAAAATACACTTAGAAATTATACGGTAATAATAGCATATTTTTCTGTTCCTCTGTTTCTGAAAGAGGAAGAAAGAGATATTTAGGCTATTTGCCTAAATCATTTTTATATTGTGTTAACTTGGCTAAAATTAATATGCAGTTAATAACTTCTGTGTGAAAAGGTTGGCCTTAAATTATTTTTAGCATGTATTCCTTGTAAACAATTTTAGCATGAAGGATGGACTTTAAAATCTCTGTACTTTGACAATATACTTAGCTATCTGTTATGCTGACAGTTTATAAATCCAATACAGTTTATAAATCCAATTTCAGAACCAAAAACCTGCTGCATGATTATAGTCCATATTAATCTAGACAGCATTATGTTACCATTTTTACCTGACGGAAAGATTTTTTCTCTCTAATAACTCAGGTTTTCTTGCCTTTTGCTGATCCTGATTTGTCTGAAGACATATATGGAAAAAACTCAGTAGATTAAGATGAAAAGCAGCACAGTTGTGTGGTTATTTCATTAGTATCTCTTTCCCCAGCTTTCATTTTGCATCCTGACATTTAGTATTGACTCTCAGGTAGAGCCGATGATACACATTCGTTTGATTCAAATTTTATAAGCAAAAACAATTTTTATCCACTCATATTTCTCATTTTATATCATTGGCAATCAAAAGTGAATAAACAAACTCCAGGGCATCAAAAATATTTGTGGAGTTGACCAAAATGTTATGATTTTTGATTGATAAGAAATCTTTTTAAAAAATAGTGTTTTGGTATCAATTCCTGGAAGGCATAGTTTTACAATACATTTTGTAAAATTTTGTTGAGATTTAGAGAGTTTTTTCTTGTAATTATTTTTTAGAGGAGAGTCATTATTCCTTAGAGTCACTGTCAGGATATGACATCATTAAAGTAAAGAAATTCCTTGCCTGCAGGAAATTTTTTCTAAGATGTTTAACCTCAATATAGATGTAATGATTAAATAACTAATCTCAGGGGATATGTAGATATGAATTTTATTAATCACATGCAACATTCCTACATGGAAAGGGACATTATGCACTTTATCAAAGTTTGTACTAGTTTTAACAGTAATCCTAGAATTAACTCAATTTTACCACCAGAAACGGTAAAGGATGTTGGTTTGGATAGGATATTGATTAACAGCAGGTATTAATTCAAACTGTATCTTTTGTCTACTGCTTATGTTCCAAAGACATCAATACACGCAAGTCTGCATGTCTGCATGCATGATTTATTTATTTTTTTATTACCTTTCACCAGGAAATAGCTGAGCTTCTTTTTAATTCTCGTACCTGTTGATAGGATTCATTTAACAAAAAAGAAAAACATGAAAACGGTCAGCTGAATTTAAGACACTTCCATTAAGAATTTGCTTTTCCTGATTGTGCAAAGTGTAACAATGACCTTTAACTAACGGTTTAAATCATTTTTGTCTATAACTTGGATTAGCACTGTTCATGGACTTATAATTGTCATTATCTTGTTCAAGTGCTGAAAAAAAAGCTTCTTTTAGAGAACTGCTTCAAAAGTGCATACATTTTTATTATAAAAGAGCCTTAATTAGAAGCTGCTGTTACCATAGCAACCCATTACTTCTTTAGGTATACATGCACACATAAACACACACATGAAAGAGACCTCTCTCTCTCAATGCATGTTTAAAGATGCATGGAATTTGCAGGTATATCACCAAACCCCTGCTTACACATTGCAACTTACTTTCTTGACACATGAAAATTAGTTATGGAGTATTTTATGAGGTTTATAGGCCTACAATAGTCCATTCTCCCTGTTACAGAAGAGCCTCTGATCCTTGTCCTGTCAAGTACAAAACTTTCTTTTTGAGAGGGTTTGAGGACAGTAAATGTAGTTTAGATGTAAAAATACTAGATTTACCCTCACTTTACATTTTCAAAACAGTGGAAGGAGATGCCATTGCAAATGAGAATTAAACATAAAAACACTAAGCAATATAAGCTGAAAATACTGATTTGTCCATTAAATGTGTTATTCTTACTTTGTAGTTCACTAAAATTAAACTGATAATTCTTCTGTCGTTGGAAGCCAATCAAATGGAATTAAGGATAACCATAATTTAAAAACGAAACAATACAAAATAAAGCAACCCCATAGGAAAAAAAAAAACAAAAAACAAACAAAAAACCACAGTTTTTAAACTAATTAGGGATTATAGGGATTAGATGCCATAACCTATTTTATGCTATGAAAGAAGCACAGTGCAAAGATGCTTAAATGAATGCCAATATCTGTAGCTCTACCTGGTAAAGTATTAACAGACCTATACTCGCTGCCTGCGTTCTGCCAGCCAGCCAAGCTCATGCTGAAGTTCATCCTCCAGTCATCTAGAATGGGAAACTTAACAGAAACTTCATAGATGCATTGCACCTCCCTTTTCTGTATTTATATCACTCCTACGAAAACATAGTGTTCTGCAAACTCAGACTGGTATGTGCATATTTTCTCAATAAAGTCAGTAAACAGTTAAGAAAGATGCCATGCCACTGTTGTTGAAATATAACATACAATATACTGTATAAAAATAAATAAAAGTTGTTCTTTTTCTAAGAAATGGTATATTCTATACTGTGAACAAAATAGAAACCAGTGTTCCTGTGTTAAGGCAGATAAATCATTAGGAAAGATCCTTCACTATATACATATATATATTTATAAATATATTCCTGTGAGAAAACTGTTATGCATTTTATATTTGTTGTGCATCTGAAAATCACAAATCAAAACAAATTTGACTTATAGCTTATTGAATCTTTGCAGTGAATTTTGGACATAGAAATTTAGCACGAGTTGAATTGATTTGGTTTATCCACTTCCGAAACCACGGACAAATGGTACTTGTGTAAATTGAGGAAAGAACTTGAAAAGATTGGAATAACATTAGCCTCATGCAAAATATCTAAACTTGATGTAACTGTGTGATGGTTATTTTTTTGGTTTTCATTTAGGGAATTCAATTGCTAATTAGCTGTTACTATTATTTGCATAATACCACCTTGCATTGAAGAATATTTTTCAAGTTTGTTTTTCATTCAAACAATACTCAAAGGTTAAAATCTAGCTAACAAGTGGCCTGCAGAAATTAAGAATTCAGAAAGAAAACAAAGCACACTATATCATCTATGTCTATATCTACCTATATCTATATCTATCTATATATCTATATCTTCTATCTATATACATCTCAACCCAAGCTAGTGATGTCTCTTTTTTTTTTTTTTTTTTTTTGTGTTATAGTGACATGTCTGAACAACTGGCACAGATAAATGTCCAAATGAGTAACTCCTCTATATCTGAAGGCAATAGAAGGCATTATTCTGTGCAAGGACATTGTTTTTTTCACATAGAATCTGATGAGCTGAACTGTTAATGCATTTTGGACTTGGTTGGCTGCCAAGGTCAAAACACCATTATAGTCAGGCTGGTTTTGCTCAGAAGCCATAGGATATATTAGGGAGGCTGTGCAGAGGTGCCAGTCTGCTGTTAAAGGAACACTCCCTTAAAGAGAAGTGCCTCGGTAAGAGTTTCTCAAAGTAGCGCATACTTACATAGTACCTTGTCCTTTTTAAAGACAAAAATAATTCAAAAATAATAGGTGTTAACACTATTCCTTCAAATCACCGTCCAGACACCTATGAAAGTACAGTCAACATTACTAAAAAAAAAACAAATTTTTTTCAAGAAAAGATGATCACATACAAAATCCTACATATAGAGGCAGCCACAGATATTCCCTTCTGAAGCTGAGAACATAATCCACGGATCAGACAGGACCACTTTTGGAAAAACTACAGAAGCCGAGAAAAAAAATTGAGAATTAAAATAAAATAAAAATAAAATCCACCTGTTCATTATTTTCTTCACACCTACTGTAGAGAGTCTCAAAATTTATAACCTGTTCTCCCTCCACCCCTGCTTCTGAGAAGCAATAACAACCTCTCTGTGCTGTTTGAATTCTGTCAGGGTGTTCTGCTGCCAGAGGCCCTGGGAAGCGCAGAGTAGAATCTGGACATGTGGCCAGTTAGATAATGACAGGTCCTAAAAGAAATGCAGCTGCATATCTCTTCTCCTGTGTTCTATAATCAATGTGTGGGTATTGTTTTCAGTGATGATATGTTACTTACTATGTAGCACTTGGAAACATACAGAGAGGATTTTACAATTCCTTTTTGCTTCTCTTCTACTTTTATGAGAAGTAAACATGAGTGTGAGCAAGGCTATTTTAGCCAATTTATCATTAAGTAATTCCGTCTCTGACTAAGGAATGTTATTTAGTTTCCAAGTAAAGTATGTTTGTTAGCTGCTTGAAATACTCACAAACCTACAGATAAACATGGTGATGAAGACAAGACGAAAGATTAATTGCTGTTAGAAGCAAAATACTTTAATTTATAATAATAACTGCTAGTAGAAACCAGCACACCACTGTATATTCCCTTCTATTGAACTTTTTATTTTATGCTCGTCTATATATATGCAATGCATTATTGAGCCTTTTTTGAAGATGTTCATTTGATTTCATGCAATTCAGTTTCATGAAGAAGTGTCTATTAAATTGTCAGGTGCCATTACAGGCCTTTTTTTCCTGTCAAGTTCTTATTCCTATTTCAGTTGCAGTCTCTATATGTCCTCTGCTTTCCTGTGTTGAGCTCCTGTTACGGGAAGACTGCAAAAAATCTGCAATGCTATATTCTTGTGGCACCTCAAGTACTTCTTAAAACCCAATAGTAGCACAACTGTCTTGAAACATATCAGTCTTAGTTGTTTTCCTGTGTTTCTCCTTATTTGTTCGTGTTAACATCAAATTGTCTCTCCTTATATAGCTTGCTTACAACTGAGACAGGAATCATATTTTTCTTTCTAAAAGTTCATAGTGACTACAGTGCATAGGTCTGTTCTTTTATAGGGCCATCTATCACAAATCAATATTCAAATAGGGCTAATATAGCTGTAAAACAGATTGGATAATGAGAAGTTTACTTAACAAATCATCACTGTTTCTTGCAGAGTTACTGGTGAACTTTGCAACTTTTTGGCCTCAGTCTAACTGTACAATTACAGGTTTGTTACATTACCTAGGTGAGCTTATATTTCCCTGAAAATAGGTAATATTTTTGCTAATGCATTCACATTCTTGTGACTCCAGGCCTTTGCAGAAGGGTCAACTAAAGGCCAAGAGTGATAGTGACAGCTTCGATATTTAGCTCCTATAAGAGATCTTCACCTTTCTGGAATGTTTCCATTTGAAGCTAGCAGAAAATGTTAAAATAAGTACATTTGATCTGTAAAACCATTTTTCAGTCTCCACTGACTGAACATGTTAGGAGCTCGATTCAATTGTTAAGCATACATGTCTAATAATATTTAAGATTCTCCAGGATATCAAGCCCCAAGCTGCTACTCAGGCACAGCAAAATTGTCTTCTCTATTGTGCAGCTCTATAAAGATATTTCAAATATCCTAGGAAGCTGCCTGTGTTTAGACATCATATTTCTTCTGACTGTGATGGTGGCTTAGCCATATAGCTCAGATATTCACCCTTATCTAAACATAAGTATATATCTGTTTGTGGACCCCAATTCATATCTAATTGTTGGTAGATATACAGTCCATACCTACAGTGACTCTAATATTATGGACACACTCAGAACAGCATAATAGTTATAGATTGCCTACCAAATTTACCCATGCTGAAACCATATAAAGTGGCTGCTTTTGTTCATCACAGGAATGGCATATGGAAGGAAGCACCTGGTCCTGTGGTTATTGACCACTATTGCTTCATTTTTTCCCCATATTTTATTCCCCTTCACCTTCCTCCCCACTTCAAATAGAGCAGTAGGCTCAGCTCCCTAACACTTAGTTCTGCTCCATCTCCCGATTCCTCCTCTGACAACAGGAGAACTACCTTCCCCATAGATAACCTTAGAGCATCCATAGATACTCATCTGATAATGGAATGGCTTGTTCTGGGCATCATATCAAAGCATATGGAGGAAAAGAAAGCTGTCAGAAGTAGTCAACATGGATTTACCAAGGGGAAGTTGTGTCTGAGTAACCCGATAGCCTTCTATGATTACATGACTGGTTGGAGAGATGAGGGGACAGCACTGGATGTTGTCTACCTTGACTTCAGCAAGGCTTTTGACACAGTCTCCCACAGCATCCTCATAGGCAAGCTTAGGAAGTGTGTATTTGCTGCGATTGAGAGATGGGACACAGCTTGATGCAAGCAAGATGACCAGTTTATTGTTCCTATATGATGTCCAGTTTATTATTCCTATGCAATGTCCAGTTTATTGTTCCGTTTATTAGAACTATGCATACATACTTATATAGACCAAAAGACAGCATGTCTCAAGCTGATTTGTGCTTTGGCTACATGTTATAACTTGATTGGTTTATACTTATCCTAAGTCCTAGCGGCGGTTGATTGGTTGTTACTGACATAATCTTTCCAAATTCTTACCTCACTTTAGCCATCCTTCCTTTGCAGAGCAAATCTTCCTGTGGTAAGTGTTTCACAATGCTTAATACAAAGTTAGCGTTCCTTGTTCCTCTTTGGTACAGTTCTTATCTTAATTTACCCATGGCTTGTGACCAACAAATTCCAACACGTGTCCTTCTGTCAGCAAAACCGTACCAGACCTTTTTCTGGAGTCAGCCAAATCCTGCTCCACATGTATTAGAGGATATCCTCATAGATAAGATTAGGAAGTGTGTATTAGAGGAATGGACAGTGAGGTGGATTGAAAACCGGCTGAAAGACAG
>JAOTQQ010000001.1:157172467-157185045 GCA_026546715.1 Gallinago undulata | reverse complement strand
GAAATACTCATTCAAGATTTAAGTACTTCTGAATGTTAATAACACCTTGGCCTTTAGTGAACACTTCTAATGCAACAGCAATATCTGGTGAAAAAAAAAAACTGCATAGAAAATATCAGAAAAAAATACCATAGTTAAGCCTTTCTTTTTTTTTTATTTCCTTATAATTACTGTGTAAAAATATCTGCGTTATGACAAAGACAGGAAGTATGCATTCTTTTACGTGATTTACCATTTTTGTTAACAGCTCTTGAATTAGATGTTTGCAACAGTGATATTTCAAATGCTTAGTTTTTCAAAATGCATGATGGTAGTAATACTGAGTCCATTAAAAAAGAAGAATAACCAAAGCTCCTATCTTGGTTGTTTTTTTGTTAGGGAGAAAATGAGAAAGTGTCAAAGTATGAAGACTGACAAAGTGTTTGTTTTTGAATGTTATCATCTCTCTATAGTTTAGGATAATCTTTTTGCTCTGCTGTGGATTGAAAACAAAGGATTTGTGTGAAGATACCTGCTGTCAATTCATGAAAAGCCTTTTATATTTTATATTTTAGAGTTAATGATAGTATACAAAATGCTGTGAAGGAAAGACAATTTTAGAAATATGTATACACTCATGCATTACCTGAAATGAATTAATAGATCTGTCTTTCATTGCAGTATATTATCTCATACTCTGTTGCAGAAGGCAAAATTTACAATATTTGCCTCCAGCTTAGGGATATTATTTTCTAGTTTAGTTCAGCTTGGTTATTTCTCCGAAGAATTTCCTTGCAGTTACTGAAAATTAGGTTCTCTATTAGTCTTTCTGAGTTGTGTTCTCCAGAAGGAAAACTGGAATGTATAAGTATCCTGATAAAGTTTAATTATGTGGAGTGTTGAAGTAGTAGCTGATATGCGTTTTTTACATTTTATTATTTACACTTCTAAATAGGTAATAGTATTTTATTTGCAAATATGACACACAAAACCTCCTTATCTATTAAATTATACCTGAAGGTAAGGCAGAGCATATTATGAAGAACATATTGCAGTCAAAAGACTTTAGATGTTAGTATTGATTGAACAGATGTACACCAAGTCCTTGACTGCGAAATACTTAGAAATCTTTATTAACAATCACAACTGAATAGAGTAATATCCGCCATGTCAACACCATGAATCAATCTCTTAAAATGTTAATAGTTCTTGTGTTTGCCCTCTGACCATTTGGAATATTTAGCAGATTCAGACACTCAAAACGAGAAAGCAGAATGCTCAGATGCTACCTTCCTTTTTAGCTGGGCAGCTTTTATAACACAGCTATTAGACTGAATGTTCTCCATCTGTAATGGCACAGTCCATCTAGAACACATAAATTATCTAGAAAATTCATCCTTTCTCATTAACTTTACATTAAAAGGTATTCATTTAGACAATTATACTGCACATAACAATTAATGCTGTGAGGTATGTTGGAGATGACTGCATTGAATTTTACCTGCAGACAGAAAGGTGACACTAATGTTATGTCATTCTGTAGACATAGCAAATTGTAAGGTGGAAACAAGGCAGTAAAAGCAAACATTCAGGAAAATAGAGGAAACATATATAACAGTCTTTGAGAACATTTAATTTGTGAAAACACATATTACCTGCAAAAATTAAAGAGTTCCATTTTTTAATCAAGATCACAATGCAAATGTAAATAAAACTCGCAATACAAATGTAAATACAACTACAAAAAATAAATAAATCAGTTTATAAGAAATATTCAGTAAAGAACCTTAAATGCAAAGATCATATAAGGCCAGTTGTGGCTGACTACACTTTTCTATAAGTTTCTAAAAGTAGATTTTTGGTTTGGTTTTGAAATTATCTGTGTTTCCTGGTATATTTATGCATAGGAAACAAAGTTCTACAAGTTCTCCATGTATTCTTTTTTCCCTTGATATCTCATTAGCAGTGAGACTAGGAGACTTAGTAAGCAAAGAAGCTGCTTTTGATATATAACACCGTAAGTCAATGTTAGATTTCAAGTCAAAAATTTATGATCTCTTAATTCTCCTCAATTTCTAAGAGCCTCTTCAGTGTGCACAGCACTGTAGGATTAAGAAGCAGGAAAGAAGTACAGTGATAGCTTTAGTATGTATAAATCAGGAATAGCAGATTAATCTGTAGTGTTTTTTTTCTTTCAGGACAATGAGGTCTGTCCCATCAGAACTTTACTGGGGAACACTTCAATAAAGTCCTTCTGAGCTATTTTCTTTGACTTAAACATGAAAGCCAACAGTGCATATTTTACCACCAGGTTCAGCAGCACAAAGCTGTGTCTCTGCAGTAACCATTCACTGGGGTGCAGAAGAACCTCCCATCAGCTGAAAAACATCAGAGTCCCCCTATAGAATAATGCTATGTTCAGTCTAGAGTAATTTATTACTTGGACGATCTTTTTTTTTTTTTCAAAGTAGCCAAGTGGGTAGGTATTGGGACATTACACAAAGTCACAAGTAGCACCATTTTGTCATGACAAGTAAGCAAACCCCTCTACTGTCTGGAAAATCATCTCCTGGAACTAATAATGATGTACACAATGAATCACAGAATCACAGAATCATCATGGTTAGAAGGGACCTCTGAGATCATCGAGTCCAACCACAAAAAAAAAAACCAACCCTAAAAAATACTCCACCACATCTCACCCACCCACAAACCAATAATCTTGGGCAATAGAGCATACCCTGAAGAGCCACATCTACACCTCCCTGGGCAGGCTGTTCCAGTGCCTGACCGCTCTCTCAGTAAATTAATTCTTCCTAATATCTACTCTAAACCTCCCCTACCACAACCATTTCATCTGGTCCTGTCACTATTCATTTGGTAGAAGAGGCCAACACCTACCTCTCTACAACCTCCTTTCAGGAAGTTTCATGAATCTCAATAAATGAAGTTACATGAGTTGTGCACTGAACAGTCATGTGACAATCAATGAGGAGAAGTGTGAAGTCATGTATGTGGGGAGGAGCATTGCCAGCAGGTCAAAGGAGGTGATCCTTCCCTTCACTCAATGCAGGTGAGAGTCTGGAGTCCTGGGTCTGGTTCTGGGTTCCCCAGTACAAAAGAGATATCAACATACTGGAAAGAGTCCAACAAAGAGCCACAGGGATGATAAGGGACAGTAGCATCTGTCCTGTGGAAAGGTTGAGAGATCTGTCACTGTTTATCCTGGAGAAGAGAAGGCTGAGGGAGGAGGATCTCATCAATTAATATAAAAATCTGGAGGGAGGGTGGAAAGCAGATGGAGCCAGGGTCTTTTCAATGGTGCCCAGTAACAGGTCCAGAGGCAAGGGGCACAAACTGAAACACAAGAAGTTCCACCTGCACATTAGGAAATACTTTTTCACTGTGGTGAAAAGTGATACAGTCTTCTCGAGCAAGTTTTAAATTTAAATCTCTAATTTAAAACTACATTTTATATCTGATAGCTATCCTAAAATATGTACCTCAGAATAATGGAAAAGACTCAATGTCTTTAAAGGCTTCTAGATGGGATTCTACCCATTATGCAACCTTAGTTGGACTCACTATCTCTGGAAGCATTCAGAGTTGCCCATTCCTCTCTGTATACTTCAGAAAAAGACAAATGCTTGAATTCTTGCTTCAATAGATACCAAAAGCATATATTGATGTTTATGTTAAGCATGCTTGAAGACAACTATAAAAATCAACTGGCTTTTATAAAAGACTCTTTGAATTTAAAATGTGTATGTAAGAGAAATTCCAGTCTGTCACAGAGAGAACAAAATGAACCACCTGAATTGGGAAAAAAGCAAGAGCTGGTCACCAAGCTCTAGTATTTTTTTGGCACTATCTGGAAGGGGCTAAAAGATGCTCAACAAAGAAGCTTATAGACATATTAACTTCTAAATCAAACCAGTACAATACCTATTAGCTTAATTTGCTAATGGATTTTTTTAGTTAATACCTACTACTTTTAAACTATACTTATTATTGATACTATTGTGATTTCAGTGTTTTTCTGTAGAAATAAAACATTTATAACACTGAAAAGTAACTACAGTCCTTATTCTGGATTTTTTTTCTCCTGCAGAAAATTCCTTTTGTGTGCTTCTCAACTCAGAATTAAAATGTCAGGATTTTCTATGTAGTTAAAGTTATCTTTTAACTGTATGTGGCACATAGTCCCTCCTGTCATTACTGGTAAATACTCTTTTGTCTGTCATAGAATCATTTACCTTGGAAAAAATCTTTAAGACCCTTGAGCCTAACGAATTAATCTAACACTGGCAAGTCCACCACTAAACCATGCCCTTAAGTTCCCACATCAACATGTCTTTTAAATACCTCCAAGAAAGGTGACTTAACTTGGCTGGTAGAGTCATATATTTTAACATTCATATTACAATTAACTAATTGTGATATGCAGAACTTTCTGCTATCTTTTTATGCATAACTAATTTACAGTCAGGATGAAGTTTTTACTTCAGTCTTAGTTTAGTTTATTGTTTTACTCAAAAAAAATTGTCTATAGATAACATGGTACCATCACAATACCTGATCAAGAAATATTTCTTTTATAAAGACACAAAGAAAAACCACCCTTTGTATAAATTTTATTATTAATGAATGCAAGTTTTCCAGGAAATGTCTGACTGTCTTAAGTTTGGGCGGATTAAATGAATGAGATGCCACAGATAAGGCTAAAAGTATTCTGAAGATCTATCAATGTATTGAAAATCTCATTTTCATATGTACATTTCAAGACTAATTTTCTGCTCAGCATTTCAGCAGAATGAAATTTATTTCTGCAGGAAGCTTATTTGGAAAAACACCAGAATTACTGTGATAACAACTATGCTGCATACTTTTAATTTGAGGATGTACACAGTTCCATTTCAAAAAGAAGGAAAAAAAAAGAAAAAAGAAGAGTGTAGACAGGGAAAATACTTTCAAAGAATCCTGAAAAAAAAATTAATTGGTAAAGTGTAAGATTTTTATTTTATTCCTTGTACTTTTCTTGTTTGCATAAACAAAATGGCTTGTCAACACTGGAGTTCATAGTCCTTAGGTAATCAGTAGCAAGATAGCTTCACGTGTCATAGCATAACTGTTATCCTAATGACTTCTGCAAAACCCAGCTGGAAAACATCTGGAGTCACACAACTTTGATTAAATGATGAGATTTGAAAATTGTGGGCTCCAGTGTCTGAATGATTTTTGGTTATTTTAATAAAAACTAAACAAAGGGATTTCTTCCTATATATAATCATCTGGAGATAATCTTGCTAATTGCTTTCAGTTGCCTGATAAAGTTACAAACTTTGCTTCTTTGTTTTTTTTTTTTTTTTTTTTTTCTCCAGAGAGGTAAAATACAAGTGAGAAATGTTTATTGGTATAAAGACCTGTTATTCTGCAGAGCAGTTACTAAGCTGTTTTGTAATTATAATTTGACTCTGCTGACTAAGTTTATTTCATTATTTTAGTACTAATTTAGCTTAAATAATTTGTATAGAGACATACATAGTAGTATAAGATGAAACACCCCCCCTTTTTTTTTCTACTCCCCCACCCTTTGTCCTTCTTGACTGTTTTACCACATGTATAAAACAAGTATCTGTGACATTTTCAGTACCTAAGCTGGAAAGGTTATTTGTCTTCTGTGCTTATAAAAGCCGAAGACATCAGGGCTGTTAAGACTGGAATATTTTAATAGCATAAGTGGAAGGTTGTTACTCAGTTATTTGAAATTTAGGTATATGGTTGCATGGATTTCTTAGTAAAAGTAGCAGAAGTTGGTCCCATACAGATGACACATTTCTTCCACCATTAAGATTGTTGTTTAAAATAAGTGGTTTGTGTTTCCCTTCGGAGCAATATTTCTTTGGCCTTAGACGAGGCAAGGAGTTAAGGCTCCTTACATACCTACTTTTTTATAGTGCTGTGATAAATCCTACCTCTATGCAAAGCAGGTGATTTAATTCTATCAAGCAAATTCCTGAATGAAAATATATACTGTAATACCAGGTAGACATTAGTCATATACTCAGACATCTTCTTAGCATACAACGCTAAGTGAAGTGGTCTGTTTTAAGTAAAGAAAAGTGTCACTTTCAAGGCTTACAGTTTTACCATTAGTACTTAGTGTAATGATTCACAAAGAACTTTTATTGAGTTAATATAGAATATTGTCTATGAACAAGGGGAGGCTACAATATTGCATTTACAATATTTTTACAATGAATCATATTTTTTGTTTGATAGTTCTATGTATTCTGTTTGATAGTCAACATATTACCTATTACAGCAAAAGACAATTGTTGTGTAATATAAAACAGCAGGCTCTAACTAAAGACAAATATGCTGTTCCAGAGGGAAAGCAGACTACAGTAGATTCTATTATTTTAAGTGTCATTTTCATGGTATATTCAGAGAATTACAAAAGTGTAATGACAGTTTTGCAGCTTTGAAAATTTTTACACCATTTTTATTACTTTTATGAAATATTTTCTGTGTACTATGGTTTTCTGTTGAAGCACACAATATATTAAGAAGCTGACAAGATGCAGTATATTTAGCCTTTGTGTTCCAGCTGCTGTTTCCAAAATGACTCTGGTAAGCCACTGCATTTTGAAAACATTGTTATATTGAATAGACCAGTGTGTCTTCCTGGTGAGAAGCTGTCTTCAGGAACTACAGACTGTCAGAGACTACCTGGCTACATTAGTGTAAGTTTTGTTTTATTTCTAGAAGCCTCTCTTCTTGGAAATGTCTGCGGGTTGGTGATCTCCATTACTGTCTTTTTTTTTTCTGAAGGAGCTACCATGACTATGATGTCTATCTTTTTCAGAGGAGCTGTAGCTGAGAATCTTGAGTAAAAAATGTTATTTAGCTCTAGTTCAGAATTAAGCATGTGTGAAATCTTAAGTATCTTCTTATGCATTTAGTGATTTCTGAGGCAACTGCTTTTTAGGAAGGTGACACTAGGACACCACATACTGATATCAGAGCAACAAAGACCTTTTTATGGCCCATAAAACTCCCTCAAAAAGGGATGGAAAGAGGTACTTTGTCTGTAAGACCATCATGAGTTCTGAATTGTTTTAGCTGCATTACTGTCAGTATCTGTGCTAAATTTATGTCTACATTAGTTGCAACTATTACAGCTTAGGTATAACCTTAAATTATTGGTCAACTACATCCTAAGCTATTGAAATTGTCACAAATACATTCATTACTGTCTTCCCAAGTTAGGGATAGCCCTACAGTTTTAGTTCATGGTACTTGACTGTGGCTTAGCCAAGTATACCTCTCATACCATCTTAAGAGTTGTGATCCTCGTGTTTGAACACATTGCCATGAATGTTTAGCTCTGTCCATGTTATCTATGGGAAATTGATGGGCTGGACTCAGACTTGATGGTAAGATTCACCTTAACCTAATGTAGATATCTCAAACAGGTCGGGTGAATCACAGAACCATTTAGGTTGGGAAAGACCATTAAAATCATCAAGTTCAACTGTAATCATTCCCTAACCTTCCTGTTTTTCTTTGGACCTAACCTAGTTGCCCACACTTAGGTATTATCTAGTGTAATCTGAAATGCTCTATGGTATCTTGCTGGCCTCTGTCTGCCATTTTGTAGTGTTTGGATCTTCCTTAGGTCCTGTGTGATATCTGTTTGGCTCATATAAATATCTCAGACACCACAGTCTGTCTAAAATTATACTAAGTGCTTATGTGTAGGGAATGAATTGACTATAAAATGTACTTTGAGAGACTAGTTTTGCTATAGCTTTTGTCTACACCAGGAATATCTGGAGTTTGGTAAAATAACCTGCCTTAAGAACATCTAAATATTAAGTATTAAATTGACAGGTCTCTTTATGGAATTTTCCTGCACCCAAATATCTAATTTCCCACACTTAAACATCACTGACAATGATAACAACACCAACAGAAAGTGCTATAGTAGTTATTCTAGGGAGTATATATAAAAAACAGGGGCACCTGGGGCCTCAGCAGCATTCACTTTGCTGTGACAGTCCTACAACAGTTTAGGCACCTTGTCTTAAGAAATACACCTAAGGTTATAATAAGGGCTATGAAAAACTAGAAACTACACACATTATTGTTTTTCTGACTCTCAGACCAGTGAACTGATTGAAATAGTGTTCTTCTCTCCAATGTTATCAGAGATTTATATATATGTTAAATAGATGAAAACATTTAATTATTTCTTACAAATTAAAAATATTAAATCAGGATTTTATTAGATTAATTGTGAGTATCAAAGACTATAAAAGAGAACATAAATGAGACTTTGTCATATCAGAATGATGAGACACTCATACATTGTAAATTGTACTATTGGCTGGTAATTAATTATGATGAGATGCTACTACTCTTGAATCATTAAAGATTCAAATAACTCCCTGAAGAAATATCAATCAGGAAGAGTCTGAAGAGTATTGATTCTTGATTAAAAATGCATTTATTCAGCTTTTTTCTGTGCAAATGTGAGGCAAAACTACTTGATTTTCTTCTTAATGTAAGTCAAGGAAACTATATACGAAGAGGTAAGAAGTTGGCAAAGTCTTTCATTCAAAAAAGTGTTAAATACTTGGGACATTCACCTATCTTCTGGTATGCATGACTATATAATTAATCTCACAAAGAACACTTATGCTATTATCTACCCATTAGCCATATTATTATTGCCAGATCCCAGGTCATAGAATCATCATAGACTAGTTAGAGTTGGAAGGAACCTTAAAGATCATCTAGTTCCAACCCCCCTGCCATGGGCAGCAAAACTTCCCACTAGATCAGGTTGCTCAAAGCCCCATTCAGTCTGGCCTTAAACACTTCCAGGGATGGAGCATCCACAATTTCCCTGGGAAAACTGTTCCAGTGTCTCACCACCCTCACAGTAAAGAATACCTTTCTGGTATCTAATCTAAATCTCCCCTCTTTGAATTTAAAACTGTTACGCCTTGCCCTGTCACTAGACTTCCTGACAAAGAGTCCCTCTCCAGCTCTTATTATCTTATTGGTAAGGATAAAACTATGAAGCATTGCTCTGTATCTTGCTTACTGGAAGTTCAGGAAGTCTATAAATTGATTTAGAAATTACATGCTCAAATTTACCTCACTAATTTGTCTAATTGCTGAAAGAAAAAAATAGAAAAAATATTTCCAGTAATAATAGTAACTGTTATTATTATTTTAGTGTTGACATCAAAAAGTTACATATAAAATAATTGCTTTTATATATATCTCAAATATTCATCTTATATAACTTATTGAAAACTACAATAAAATGGATACTTACTCTACCTTACAGCATGTTACAATAAAAGCAAGGAACCTGTTTGTATATTTTCAGATGGAATATTTAAGATATTGCCAGAGAGACTGCATTAATATAAAAAACATAAAACAAGCATGATCATAGTTTTACGTTTCTGTGGATATGTCTTTACATTTTTTTTCAGAAGCATTTATTTATTTAAATCACATGGTAAGTTTACATCTACTGTAGTTTTGGTTGACAAAACAACATATTAATTGATTGTTGTGTGAGCTTAGTAACATAGCACACATTTATACATTGGCACTGTAAGCAACGAAAAGCAAGTGAATCTGGATATGAAACCAACCCTTATTTTTCTCATGATTCTCACAGAATCACGGAATTATATGGGGTTGGAAGGGACTTCTGAAGATCATCTAGTCCAACTCTCTTGCCAGAGCAGGTCCACCTACAGCAGGTTGCCCAGGAACATGTCTAGGTGGGTTTTGAATGTCTCCAGAGAAGGAGACTCCACCACCCCCCTAGGCAGCCTGTTCCAGTGCTCTTCCACCCTCAAAGTAAAGAAGTTGCTCCTCTATTTCCTCTTGTCCTCTTGTCTCTGAGCACCACTGAAAAAAGACTGGCCCCATCCTCTTGACACCCATCCTTTAAGTATTTATAAGCATTGATCAGATCCCCCCTTCAGTATTCTGTTCTCCAGACTAAAAATACCCAAGTATTTCTCCACATTTTCCCTTCTTTTTTATCTTTTAAATGATACATTGGTCATGTTATACATATAATTTCTCTTTTGTAATTCAGGGCTGTAATTCAGTTGCTTAAACAGAAGACCTCAGTAATATCTGAGATACCCTGTAATATGGGGCCAGTGGATCTTTACTGGACCAAAGTCCTGATCTGACAGCTGAGTGCCCAAACACTACTGGACTTCTCCCTTAGCACTAAACATTTATGTTTATATAGCTACACTGACCTCTGTGTCTGAGTTAGGGATGTTTGTGTTCAGGATTCATTAGTTTTGAATACATGAGGACTCAATCGTATTCCCCAGAACTTGCCCAACAAGCAAAACTTAATAATTGTTTACAAAATCGAACTCATCCAATCAATATCCATTGGTGTTATCTATTACATACTTGGATTATGTTGCAAGCTTCACTGAAAACTGTTCTGTAGTGCTTAGATAAGAGTTTTTGCTAAGACCTATCAAAGGTCACAAAGTGCTCCAATGTCTTGTCATATTATTTTGTTAGACGAGAGTTTATCAACAGAGTCCTTGAATAAATAAATATATATGCACAAGAATATACTGTATGATAGTTACTGTTTCCTGACCATTTACTGTCTTCTGAGTTATTAACCCATGGCTGCCTAAAGTGGGGTCTTGTATTATCATGCTTTTGGCAGTTTCCAAATCACTTTTATCAAACTTAACAAAGAAGAAACAAAACAACAGAGATACAGATGCTATTTAGTTATGGGATGCAATAAATGCATATTTTGTAGGATTTCAGAGTAAGTTATATCAGAATATTTATTTCTGAAATATTCTATAGAGTCATTCACAAAATACCTACTTGAAGGAGTACTTAAAATAATCCATTGATATGATTTATTGTATTCAACCCTTAATTTTAGTCATGGGCTTACATATTGGATCATATCCACTAGCAAAAATAGTATGCTAATTACAAGGAGAGTAAATACTTCACCATCTAAAATATTTTGATTATTATGGGTAACAATGGCATTTCTTCCCCTCCCATTAACCTTCAAAAAGGAAGATAAAATATAAATGCATGTTCATCCTGAAAACATCCTGAGAAATAGTTACATTAGATTAGGACCAAGTTTCATTTTGAATTCTTATAAAATCATAGCAAAATGGAATTAATATATGTATTTAGATTCTAATGTCTCTAGCTTCACCTTGTCTGCTCAGAAATGGAAATTCTAGAAGCACATGGCATTATATCGGCTTAAATTTAAATTAATCAATTAGGTTGATTAAATAAATAAATAAATAAATTGATAAATTAATCAATTTCCATCATAATGGTAACAAGATCTAGTTATCTAAAACACTTCCATTAAATACTTTTCTTAAAAGAATGAGACAAAATTCAGTCATGACAAATGATGAGAAAAAATTGGAAGAAATGGAAAGTACTTTTCAGGGATAGGACCATAACTCAACAGCAATGACAAGAAATCAAATCAGTAAAGACCAAAAAAAAGTATTATATCTGAATAAAAAATGCATAAATAATAGAAAAATTGGCAGCCAAAAGACTATACATTTCTGGATACTAGTAGACTTCAGATTGAAAGAGTCAAGAGTATTACCCCAATGTAAAACAGAAGAAATAATCTTATTTTAACATTGAATCACACAAAATATATAGTTTAATAGTGAGGTACTTACACAATATTGATATAGACTTAACTGTAATATTATATGTAATTTCAGTCCTACATTGTAAAGAGATCCTAGTAAATTGCTAAGTCCTGAGGAGAAACAAATCATCAGAAGTTTAGAAAGCCACATTCATGATGAATCATTAATGGAATAAATATCTTGGTGGGCAGCAGATATAAAAGTGTTACCAAAGCATATCCTTGAAATGTTATTAGTAACTAGTGTTGAAAGGCCTTATATATAGTATTCTCACAAATAATGAGGATTCTATCCTTGAATTTATCAAGCATGAGCTAATGAAAAGAACTCGTAATCAAGGGAGGCAAGTATCATTCTCAAGGAAGCACAACAAGCATAAGGACCTTGAGGATAATACTAATCTACACATTTTGAGAAGTTTAGCCAACTTGTCAGGAAAGTGAAAATTCTTAGTGTCCTAAGCTGAACTACTTTCATTATACTACTGAAAATCACCTTGTCCAGGTCACACTTCCCTTGAGTATATATGGTAGTTATATCTCGATGGTGTAATCGTACGTAAATGACTAACCATTCAAATATAAGTAGGAGGTACTAAAATTATAATGATGTGTATAAAAATCACGTGGAGAGGTCTGATGGGTGATCATGATAGGAGAAGAAATCCCCCATACACCCAGTGCTGTAACTAAAGTAGTGTTGGCTTTCTGAACTACAAACCAAGTTTGGAGAGTAATAGTTTTCTTACAGATTTTGGTAACAGAAGGAGGAAAGCAGCAAAAAAAAGCAGAAAATCACAGAATCACAGAATCACAGAATCTTAGTGGTTGGAAGGGACCTTTGAGATCATCGAGTCCAACCACATTA
>JAOTQQ010000001.1:157123542-157154212 GCA_026546715.1 Gallinago undulata | reverse complement strand
TTCTTCACTCTCTAACCACTTCTTTACATAGAGGGCAACACCTCCACCTCTTCTTCCTCTCCTGTCCCTTCTGAACACTCTCACTCTTCTCACAGGAGACTTCCCACTCTCCTCCCCTTATACCAGGGGCCACGTGTTTTTGTACTCTCTCTGATCCTTTTTCATCTTGTCATTACTGTACCTGTGACCCACTTGAAATGCCCTCCCACTGATTTCCAGCATCTGCCAGCACTTGTAATCAGTAATGGAAACAAGCCGCCCTGTCGCTTTCCTTTAACACCTTCCTAGGAATGAGCACCAACAAGATCTTCTAAGCTTTCTATCTGTCCAGAATCACAATTTTCCTTCTTGCTTCTTAAAAAGCTTACTAATTTATTAATGACCATTCACAGCTTATCAAAGTTTACAATATTTAGTTATGAAAAACAGGATTTACAACAGATCAGCAGCACTTTAAAATTATCTTTATGAATGGTGACAGGGAAATTTGATAAAAAATGTATCTTCAGTTTAAGAGAAAAATTAATGTTACAAGATCCAATGACTCAAAATTAAAAGTGGACTAATTTGGACTCAAAGTGTATATTCTTACCAGTGAAATTAATGAACCCAAACTAATTAACTTATCATGAAGAATCTGTCTTCAAATGAGATTTTGAAACTGACTTTTTTCCTAACGTATGCTAATAAGTTTCATCATTTGTTGTATATAGGAAAAGATTATTACAGTTACAATTACTGTGAAAGTGTACTCTAAAATCAGATGGATGCTGCAGTCTTGAAAAATACTCTTAAATAAGTTGTTTCAATCCATATGCAAACTTTAGTAAAGTATCTTCAAGATAAAATTTCTGAACTAAAAAAGCCCCAAAAAATCAACCAAAAGCCCCCAAACCAAACATATTTCTCAGAACGTATCATTTGTAGTTTAACTACTGTGTTTTAAACAACCTGTAGGAATGAAAAGCAAACTGAAACATAAACTAAGAAATGAGCTAATTAAGTTATGGAATTCTATATTAGTCAAGTAAACCTGAAGATGGCAGAATTACAGAGGTAGGTGCTCAGTTGATATGTGTGTTGGGTGAAAACTGGTGTCAAAGTGAGATGAAAAAAAGAAAAAATGTATTCAAAGGTTAATGTTAGTTACTTTATTTTTGCAGTGTTTCCTGAATGGAGAGCAAACCAAAAATTTCCTACTCTTTCAACACTCCAAATGTACTGAAAGAGACCTTGAGCATAGTGTTGAGCTGTTTTGCCAGCATTTGTCATGATTCGCCTTCATGATATGCTACTGATGGTATCCATCATAAAATCATTGAATAATTTAGGTTGTAAGGGATCTCCAAAGGTCATATAATATCATCTTCCTGCAGTTCTGAGCCAATACCTTTGTTCAAATTCCCTGCAAAAGTTCCCTATAACTCCAGACTAAAACACTAGCAATCAGATTCTACTGTTCTTAATATGTTTATTTGAGGAGATCAGTTTCTCAAAGTTTTGTAGGAAGCCACAATAATGTTTCAAAGCCAAAGAGTACCTGTTTATTTTACTGCCTCACCCTTGCATTGATCCTATCAAGCGATTGACACTATCCCAGAATTCTCAGATTGGTTGTGTACTCTTTCTGATTAATACTATTACCATCATTCTTCAGTCTTGTTAAGCAAGATTTTAAAAGGAAAAGTTAAAGCTCTTTTTTTCCTAAGACAAAAAGTATAAGCATAGACAGTTGCCATTGGTTATCCTTTTTAAAAGAGCTACACAGAGGATGATGAACAAAATTCCATGTTAATAAATACATGTGTAAAGAAAGCTAACTAGTAAAGTTTACACCATTTAAGATCAGTGTACTTGTGTTAGGCAGAAGTTCTAACATATACTAGCTGGTCTCCTTTTACTGTCCAGCAGACAGGCTTGTCACAGAGTTTAGTGTTTGCAGTCTTTAATCATAATGACCTTCAGAAGATATGTTCTCCCTTTGTATTCTTAACACCAATATATTATTACTATTGTCTTCTTCATTACT
This sequence comes from Gallinago undulata, assembly GCA_026546715.1. Classification (NCBI taxonomy): domain Eukaryota; kingdom Metazoa; phylum Chordata; class Aves; order Charadriiformes; family Scolopacidae; genus Gallinago; species Gallinago undulata. The sequence goes on along the minus strand of JAOTQQ010000001.1, from coordinate 157,152,183 downwards.
GAGAATGGGTGACATTGAACTAATCATTTGTGTGCTGATCATAAAACATATTCTGTTCATTCCTCATTAACCTCTTTGAACCACTGAGAAATATTGAACTGACCTGACCTGACATTATATTGTGTGTTACATTGAGGGACTACCTTTTGGGTTAACCTTAGCAGGCAGCTAAACACCACACAGCTGCTTGCTCACTCCATCCCAGTGGGATGGGAGAGAGAATCAGAACGGTAAAAGTGAGAAAACTCATGGCTGAGATAAAACCAGATTAATAGGTAAAGTAAAAGCTGCATGAGCAAGCAAACTAAACCATGGAATTAATTTTCTACTTCCCATCACCAGGCAGGTGTTCAGTCATCTGAAGGAAAGCAGGGCTCCACCACGCATAACAATTACTTGGGACGACAAATTACACAACTCTGAACGTCCTCCCTTCCTCATTGCTGAGTATGACTTGGGATCAGCTGTCCCAGATGTCTCCCCTCCCAACTTCTTGTGCACTTCCACCCTACACACTGGTGGGGAAGAGTGAGGAGCAGAAAAAGCTTTGATGCTGTATAAGGACTGCTCTGAAATATCTAAAACTTTGGTGTGTTATTGACACTGTTTTCATCACAAATCCAAAACATAACACTATACAAGCTACTATGAAGAATATTAACTCTATCAGCCCAAACCAATACACTAACTTCAGATGTAAATGTCTACTATGCAGCTGTCTACACTTGGTGAAAAAATCTTTCTTGTGTTTGAATGCATTTCCAACTTCACTGCAAAGTTTTTTTAACCAGTCCTTCCTACTTTTAAATTTTTAAAACTTTTTTTTTAATCAGTTTGGTATCTTTACATTTTAGAATGTCACTGCACTTCTTTTCTTCTATGGATATTCCTTAGAACTTAGTGTATTTTTTTGTTTGTTTTCTCTAACTCTATTTATTGTTGGACAAAGTATACACAAATAATGTCATCAGTAACTTTCTCATCTATTCCTCCCTTTTTTCATATTGTCTTAGTTTCTTCAAATGAAATAATTTTCTGGAAAAAGCTGAGTTATGATGAAGGACGCAGTTTTCTGCAGCAAGATATACTGCTACAGTCCTACAGATAGTTTATATACAGCTGTCTTGATTCAGATGAGAGCATGATACAGAAATAAACTAAGTAGAAGTGATGAATGATTATAGACAGGAAATATGTAAGCTTCTCTCTTGTGTATCAGCAGCATGGGACATCGCTGATGTGCTGATCATCAACCTGACATCATCAACCTGACATACAAGGGACAGAGATACTGGAAGAATATATCAGTCTCCATTTTCCTGGATTCTTCATGGCATATTGTAAAAATTGCCCTATTTTTTGCAGTCAGAAAAAATCCTCAATATAGACAACATTTACTCAGAAACACCTTGTGAGCCTGTCTTAACGTAGATCAATAATCATATCATTTGTAAATGTGAATTGTAGTTTTTTCCATAAATTCTCTTCAAGAAAATATTTATGCTACAGGAACTTCCTTGTAAGACTTCTTAAAAATCTTTTGTTTCTCTAGACAAAGTGAAATTTTATGTAAAGTGTCTAAGAAGTTGCATCATTATGAAATTTGAAAAATGGAAGAAATAAGCAGTGTAGGTTTCCATACTTAATTCAGGTGAAAGTGAATTGCACTAGGAAACAGTGAAAATAACTTAAAGTTCTGGTACATTTTCCCTTAGCAGAAAGCCTCACACAATGCATTTTATCTGCAATTTGTGTATATTTCTGAATTCCATACTAGTACATAGAATGAGGTAACATAGCAACAGCCTGATAAAGATTTTATATATTATGACTGACTAAACAGATTCAGATGCATCCCAATGCATGATGACTAGTCATAGTTACCTCTTTATAGCCTTAGCCTTCTGGAAAATTTAATACATTTGTTATGCTACTGTGCATAACCTGACAACCATGAATATAACAGGCACTTATTCTTTGCCTGCAACAGTCAGGTCACATTGAAGTGTTCACAATGCACATTCAGTTGTACTGAGCAGTGAGCACTGAGGTCATGTTGATGTCAGATAGCAGGTTGAGGTCATGTAAGACAGGTAACTGGCATCAGTGCCTAATGGACATCCATTTCCACAGAAGCTAAGGATCAGCAAAGACTACAACACTTCTGAGCCAAAGCATATGCACAATTTGACTTTGCTTTCTCTAATAGGGTAAAACACAGCAAATATTTTACAAAAATCTAAGCCCAAACATACAAATAGGTCAAACCAAGTCCTCAATTACTATATAAATATACCGATAGTGAAAGAGTATGAAAAAAAATAAAAAAAGAAAAATCCAACAATTCACTGACTTTCAGATAATCAGGGTTTTAGATATTTTTTTATTGCGAACACTACAGAGATATTCTTAAATTTTGGAAAGAACAAAGAGCCAGCAGTAAGAAAAAAACTGTATTCACTTAGAAAGGGAAAAAGTTGAAGTACATATTTTCTACATACAACAAAAGAAGAGATAGAATGCAGAGAGTAGATGGGAAAAAGCACCTACGTTGGGCATACTGACAGTATTCACCAAGCTCCAGGACTGGAATAAGGGGCTACATCCTTAAGGAGCTTCCAGAATTTTAAAATCTTATCGAGTCCTTTCTCCAACTAAAAAATAAATGTTAGAAGATAGCAGTTTACAGCCGTGAACATTTAAGTACTCTTTTAAGTACTCAAAAACAATTTAGACTGAAGAACACCCAAACTCTAAGTATAGGCCTTGTAAGGATTATCCCATTTTTTGCAGTCAGAACAAATCCTCAATGTGGACAACATTTATTCAGAAACACCTTGTGACCCTTCCTTAATGTGGATCAATGATCATATCATTTGTATATGTGAATTGTAGCTTTTTCTGTAAATATAATCATGTAACTCCAAATGTCATTGCTGTCCTCAGCTGGAATATAAGTGAAATAAACTTCTCTTTTCTCTCTGAAAGTGATAAAACGCTCTTTTCCTTTTTTTTTTTTTTTTTTTTTTCCTTTTCTAGTTGGAATGTACATTGTTTGATCCTCTTGTCACAGGAAACTTACTTAGGTGTTTTTTAATGGACAGCAGGTTAAAATTCTATTGTGATGCTGTGCTTGGTGCATGTGCAAATGTTTCAGTAGCAGGGGGCTGCAGGGATGGCCTTTGTGAGGAGAGGCCAGGGATGCTCTGTGCCAGACACAGCCGCTTCCAGCTAGCTCCAGCCAACCCACCCCAGGATGTGGCTGAGCTCTACAACCTCAGTGGTGGCACCTCGGGAAAAACGTATTTAAGAAAGAGTAAAAAATTCAAAAAAGGAAGGAGGAGGGTTCCTGTTCTTTTTACATTGTATGAGAGAGAGCAATATTTCTAGGCACAGAAACAGAGATGCAATACCAACATGGGGTGGATGTAATGATAAAATTATTGCAATTGAGCCTGGATTTATGCTTCTGCTTTGAGAGCAAAGAAATATTTACTAAAATAATCACTCAACTGGAATTAGACTAAGTCTTAAGTCTTTGTTGTGCTTCAGCTGGTTTACCAATCGAATTGACTCCTTAATTCCACTTCTAACTCATATGTAACTATCCACATTGACTACACTTAAGATGCTTAAATCTGGAGCTGAATCCAAGTGGCACTTACCAAACATAGGCTTACTCCGAAGTTTTAAAATAGACTTACTTACAGGACACAAGGGATTTCTACACAGAAAAAGTAAAATAGTAACTGCAGAAGCTGATCCATAACCTACTGAATTTATGCATGAAAGAGGACAAATAGACATACGTAGAATGAAAAATATCTCCGCAAACACACATATTTTCAGGCAAAACGAAAAAGACATGTTAGTTGACATTAAGGGGAAAAAACACAAAAGAAAAAAAATACATAGCTAGGTAATATTTATCAATCCTTTTCTCTTTCCATTTAATATTTAGTAAAATAGCACATTTTAACAACTTTTATAGAACTAGTGGCTTGGGTTTATCTTTTTTTTTTTTTAATAAATCTGACAACAGAATAAATTTCAAAATCTGAGTACTCCCTCAAAATGGAAGAAGACAATACCTCCATCAGCATCAGAAGAATATCTTTCAGTTCATTTTGAAGCTAAAGTTGAAACTTTTCAGCAAATTAGGTGTCAAGACTTTTATAATCACAGTACAGTGCAGCTTATAATGAATTCTAACAGAAAGAGATCAACCAGTTTTATTAACCTAGAATACTGTAGCTTGACTGCAAAAAGAAAAGGGAATGATGGAAGTTTCTACAATATTTTAATGACTCATAAAATTGTGGTTGTGGACTGACATATCTATAATTAAGAAAACTAACTCTTCTAATTCAAGGCAGACATTACAGGAAAATTCCATTAGCAGCCTACTAAAGAATGCAGTATTTATATCCCCACACATAAAGAAAGAAAACAATTTGACAAATCGTATTTGTGTTTTGGCTTGTGTTTTGTTCTTAGAATGAAATACAGTTTGTAAAGAAGAAAATCCTAAACCAAGTCCTGTCTTGAATAAGTTTCTGTTATCTCTGTTTGTTCTTTGTTCTCTTAAGCCACAAATAATTATTTTGAAATTATCACTTTCCTCCGGAGTATCTAAGGCCCTTTACCTTCTGAATCTTCTTTTAGCAAAGCTGAAAAGCTTGCCTTTTTCAAGCTATTTGCCTCTGAAGCCCTCTCTTTCCTGAAAATTGTCCATCCTCTCTTCTGCCCCTTCTCCCTTCCATCAAAGTGAGCGAGTTGGTGTGGGAAAGCACAGAAGAATCATAATCATATCCCTTTCAGTATGCAACGTTTATCTTACCTAACTAGCCCTCTTAGACTTAAGTTTGAGCTTGTGATCTTATTTTCCTCATATAATCAGTAAAGAGAAACAGGCACCTTAAAGATTGATTGATACATCAACTGTTTAAAACATCTCTTGTAAAGTCAGATGAACCAGATCTGTAGGTATCAGTTTTTCTATATTGACCTTAAAAGGAATTTAAAATGTAGTAGCTTTAGATTTTCAATTTAATACGTGAGTCATAATTTTGACCTCAACTCTTAATCAATAGAAAATCAGTAGGATGTTGGGAAATTAGAGTAAGGGGACCTTTGGGATTAAAAAAAAAAATGAAGTTTCTTGTTGGCATATCAAGACAAGTAGTTTAGTCCATGGACAAGTTTTATTTTGTATTGTATTTGAATTCATAAGATCATCAAATTGAAAAGTGATAGTCATTAATTCTGGAAAATATCTAAGCCTGCAGTTTGATTTTTGGTTTTGTTTTTTTGATGTTTGTTGTTGTGGGGTTTTTTCATAAGCAAGGATACTCAGATAATATTAATGAGTGATAAAATAAATGAAGAAATCCTGATATGTATGTGTTTCTACAGGACCACTGTCATGAGTAAGAAGTGGTATTGGTAAGAGTATTACCAAGGTCATAAGTAAAAACAATGCCTCATTTCTCTAAGAATTTTTGCAGTAAGGACAATGCTGGCTTCTATAGGAGACTTCAGCTTTGGGCTCTCTCAGTTGATTTTTTTTTAAAAAAATTTACTATGTTGTGGGCGGAGTGATTAACTTCACTAGTAAGAGAGAAGTAGTGACGTATTTATTAAGGTGAAACAGTGATTTAATAAAGTTAGTAGTAAATGAGAGAAGTGTTTTATGAGATTCGATGGCAAGACACACTCTATTATTTACTGCATAGAGGACAGGTCAAACAAGCTGTCAGGGACATCCTCCTGTTGAGTCACGAGCTTCAGAGATGACTCCCTTGTTTTCTAAACTTCTTTTCAAAGAGTAGTCTAGGTGTGGCAGGATCCAATCCTAGGCCCAGACTTGGTCAACAGTTTATGTCTAAAGGACTATATACATGCAATCAATCCTCTGTATTACTTTGATAAAATTTCAAAGTTTAGTGTGCTATTAGTCATTTACTGAGAATCTCTTGCAGCAAGGAGTCTCTCAGCCTCAAGGAGTAGAACCTGAAGCGAGCATCTTCACACAAGGGGACATCTTGGCATGCAGCCTGCTGCCATCTAGGAGAGCTCAAAGGGCTCTTGGGCTATCCACTATGTATAGAGTGAAATAACTGACCTATAGTCATATTCTTATGGGAACAAAATATCTAGATCCCCACTTCAGAAAGTGTTTTGGCTGTGTTGCCAAATTATTTTAGACTTGACTTCTTGACTCTAAGACAATGCAAATTTATGCTTTTCATGCATCTATGGGAAGTGCTGTATTGTAAATTGAAATTTCAGAAACCATATCCTTCTCTTTTTGCAAGACTGCTATCAACTGCATTATGATAATACTTTCAGCAAATACAAGAAACTGTATGTATATGATGACCTCACTTTACTGTTCTTATTACAAAACCATAGAAGGTCAAACTGTTGCTGAGCACATCTCCATTTGGAGGCCTTTTATTTTCTATTTAGTAATGCATTTGATGAGGTTAAATGTTTGGAAGAAGCTTGTCAGATTTAATAACTTAGATACGTATTCTAATCAACTGCAAACTGATATTTTTTAAAATCCCTTTTCTATTTTTTCTGAAGATTGACATTTACAAAACCTCTAATAAACATCCTTAAACACATTTTAAAATAAAGTCAGCTCTCCAGACACAACCAGAGCTATTATGTTGTGTTCTCATTTGGGTACAATATTTGTCTTGTGACTTAGTATCATCAGTCTTTTCCATGAATTCTTTCATTGTAAGAGATTAGACATTTGACTTCATATTTTCATTGTATGGGTCTTGATTACCTATACCCATGAAACTGCCTTTCCTCACTCTTTGTAATAATTAATTGTCTAATGAATCCATGCTGTTTTCCAACAATAGGAAAAAAAATATTTGAAAATAATAAATGCAACACCGAAATATTAACCCCCCCCCAAATAAGTTATATTAGGATGAACTGTTCTTCAGATATCATTTAGATTAGCAAAAAATACTCCTTATGCTGATTCTTCAAAAACTTATACTAAGGGAATAGAAATAGTATTATGCAAATTAGATACATACACACTTGTCACAAATGTAAAAAGCCACAAGAAATATTTAGCAGCACACAATAAAATGGGTTGACCCTTAGTATTGAATAAATTAGAGCATTTATAGTAAAACTGCTCAGAGAATGGGATCTTCTGTCTGTCTCATTTTTGTACAATCTAAATACAAAGAAACCCACAATTTCTTTTATGGAACGATTTTTAAAAAAAAAAGAAACAAACCAACAACAGTAATAAACCCTCTTTAATGCTATATTTTATTTCAATATTTTTATTTCAATATTTATTTTATTTCAATATTTTTCTTTTTTATCAAGGAGAATATTTATGCCTGAACTCACCATCCGATACTTAGTTTATGATCAATAGGGTAAAAAAATCTTAACTCTGGAGAATGATTCATGCGACATTAAATAGCAGTAAGATTGACTAAAAGGCAAGCCCTGGACTTCCTTATCTTTTTAAGATTAATCCCTTTCCCAATACTAGGTTCTGCAGGAAGCAATCTTGAATTTGAAAAACACAGGCCAACTCCTTTTCTACAGAGACTTATGGGAGGAACGGCAAATGTATGTTGATAGAATCTTCTTTTTTTGAGAACCATGTATCTTATAATAAAATTGATCTAAATTTACTTTGGAGAACATGATTCACTTCATCCTGCTTTTAAAAGAAACATGACAGAAACAATGACAGAAATATAGGGGCCGTTAAATAAGCTCTAAAGAGTGTAAGAGTTTCTGGCATAAAGACCTACAAATGGAAAATTATTATTATAAAGCACAAATAAAGTAGCTAGAGGAAGCTTATATAGCACAGGATCTAAAAATGAGACATAAAGTCAAGAAACTCAGTGCCATCTCCTTAATAGCAAGGACAAATAAAGCTTTCCTTGGAAAGCTGATGCTCACAAGGAAAAGAAATCCCTAAAAAGAAATTTTGAATACCCATTAGGCTGTGTCTGCAGTGCTAAATAAAAAGGGCAGAGATCTGTTCCAAGGCCATGTGGCACTGATTGGCTTATGTCTATGCTATTTTGAGTTAGTCCCATCTCTAACGGATGCTTTTTTGGAGAAAAGTTGCTGCAACAGTTCAGAACAAAGCTACTGAGTGAGGTATCATTGAGGTAGCATGAACTGTTTGACATCCTCTGTTTGAGTGCCCTCCCAGGCCTTTTTCCTTTGTTCAGCCTGAAAAATATGAGGAGAGTAAGATATAATTAAGTAAGAGTTACATTAGAGTTAATATAGTTATATTTGCTTGCTTTTTTATTTTGTTAGAAGAAAAAATAGCAAACTCCCTGAATACAAATGCGTATTAACACACCCATCATGAAAAATATAGAATCAGACACTGCTATATTTAACACGAATAAGTGGAAAATTTATATTTGTAATAACAGTCCCAAATTAGCCCTCAGCCCCACCCCCCAACCCAACCTAAAATCTCACTATATTTGCTGAATCTCTGAAACTGCAATATTAGTATAAATGAATTAATACAGCAAATGTTAAGATGAAGACTATGATTATTTTTCCCTAGTATTACATGTGTGTACCTACTCTGTTGATATTACATAGTTTCATCATATGATGTTACTTTCTGAAATATTCTAGCAAAACTCTAAAAAAATTCTGTTAGCCAGGGACAATTTATTCACTGACACACATATTGTATTTCTGCCATTTCTCTGCTAGCCTTGCAATAAGGACATGGGTATTTATGCCACAGTCTGTAAGTGATTCTGGCAACTTTTCAAAGCTGTTTTGTCATTATTGAACTCTTTTGCATTGTGTTCCTACAGTCTAGCTTTCTGTTTCACTCAGGTTTTGTTTGCTGATATGCCTGCACAATCAAGCTAATTTCTTGCTACACATTCATCTCTGGTACTTTTGAATAATTATAGATATAGTTGTAGGGCATCAAAGAATTAATATGGGGAAATGTACCCATCTACTCCACAGTTCTCAGTTTGTTAATTTCATCGTTGCCCAAAATACATTGTCTCACATTATTAGAAGGGCAAAAGCACAAAATCTTATTGTAATTCCAGAAATTATTAAGAAATATTCAAATTTCTTCTTGTAGCAAGTCTTATTATTCGAATATGAGAAATTGCATTGTTTTATAAGCTAAAAACTAATGATAGACAGCAAAAGTTTAACGTCATAGAAGTCATGTCAATAAAATGGCACAATATAAAAGAACCAATTTGCATAGAAGCATTGTGAAGTCTTAGTGATGTTTCAAAACTGTATTCAGTTTTTCCTGATCTTATTGAACCCTTTGTTGCTAACCATTGGATCTTCAAGTAAGTTTTCCTATTGTGGTGAAGGAGAGTGAGGAATCAGTTCACTGGAAAGTGGCAACTGGAGGATTCCCTCTAGGCTGTAAAAGCTTCTAAGCTGTAACTTCCTGAGAAATTCCTCCTCTATTTACTTATTGGGTTAGTCTAATTAACAGCAATCATTATTTCAGTCTGAGATCTCTGCAAGTCCATGGGGAAATATAATGTCAAGGATTGCCATAAAAAAGTTTAGGGATGATTATTGGCTTTGAAACAGTAGATAAATGATCGATACAAACAGGCAAAATTAAGTTTCTCCAGGGCAGCAGGGGAAAGGAAGAAGGACTGAGGTAACTGCACAGTACCAACATGTTCCTGTTCTCATTGCTGGTCCAACTAGGGAACAGCTACAATAGAGATGTGAATCTGGCCAGATTGCTTGGCAGTAGTCTATCTATTCCAATAACTTCAGTTTACTGTTTTCTTGCAATAACCACATATCAAGACAAAATACTCGAGGTGTTAAAATATTTCATTGACTAGTTCACCTGAAATATACCTATGATAATTTCCACCCTCTACCTGTGACATAGAACAAATCTGTGTATGATTTGTTTTCAGAACTTTTGTCTCCTTGAGTCTGTTTTACGCTACAGTAATGTTTTAAAACATCTTTCCCACATTTTTTTTTAAAGCTCCAGAGCTTAAATATGTAACAGGGTGAAAAAAAAATAAGAAATAAAAATTAGATCCCTATATGCTTAGGCAGTAAATTCAAAACAAGCAGGATTGTAATTTTAAATATTTTAAGCCATTTTTATCTGTCTTTATGAATGTAAGAACTTGTCATAGTTTTCTTCCCTCTCTGACAGTCAAAACCATCAGATTTTATTGCACAATGCTGAAGGATTATGGTTCTGAATTTGAAAGGTTCTTTTCATACCTTTCTGAAATGGAACATTATTTTTTAAACAATCTTCATGTAAACTTCATGTAAAAATATTCACCATGACTTTCTACAACTCTGGAAATTTACCACAAATAAAAAACTGACCAGTGTTTTCAGAGACTTGTGCTGGTTTTCAATAACCACCACTACTGTAAAGGGTTCAGTCTTGATGACTAAGTTCAGTCATGGATGACTAAGAAAAGGCTGCCTAAGCTGCTTATTATTGGAAATGCTGTGTCCAGAATTTTAACTCACTCCAAGCAATTCAGCATGTCACTCCAGTCTTGAGGGAGAGTCACAGAGCAAATATCAGATTTAATTTAAAATTGCTTTAATGGCTTCTACAAAAACATACATTTTGTTTGATTTACAACCAGGGCAAAGGCGTGGTAGTGGGGGCAGGGGTGGGGAAGGGAGTAAACCAGCAGCTGTAACAGAAATAGACCAGTCTAATAAAGAAGCTTGAGTCGTACATCATCCATACAACAAAATTAAAAATGGATTTTTTTAAGAGATATTCATAGACTTCAGCTCCTTTTTTTCATGGCTGAACCACAAAAAGGGTTATTTTTGAGGTTATGTTTGCAAGGGTTTCTGAGTATGGTCCTAAAAATTAGAGGTGCCTTTGATCCTATATCACAGAATACATCATTCCTTTACTAGGAAACACTTCAAGGAACAGCCATGTTTCCTGAAGAAACAGACAAGTATAAATATATGAATATATATAAATAGATTGAGCTACCTTCTTAAAAGCATATATGTAACATGTATATATACATACATTTGAACAAGTGTACATACATATATGCACATAACAGCATGTATATTAAACACACTCCATAGATGCTGTTATTTTTTATATTTCTTCATGTTTTTATAGTGTCAGTTCTAATAGTTCTTACTTGTCTTTTTTCACTGTTCCTCTTTCCAATGACTATAGTATTATCACGTACCTCCTGTACATCATTATCCCTGTTTTTGTTGATGCTCAGGTATTAGTTCTCTTTCAAATAAAGACAATATTATCTTACTTTCTCAAATACCTTGCACTGAAATATATTAATTCCTGAGAATCATACAGCTATCTCAAATTATTTCAATTTAGTGATAGAAGTGATAGCATTGAAATACATAATTTTGCCTTTATAATGTAGGAGGGGCATTCAGAGATAATTTTCTATGTTAGAAACCTGGTCTTTTTTTTTTTTTATTGGTCTCAATAGGTACATTGAATCAAGATTGAAAAATCACTCTAACAGGCATCGTATAATGCATTATATGTGATATATTTTGCATGTATTTAATTAAAGCTCAGCCATAAGTTGCCACAAAATTGTGGCTTTTTTATGCTACATCATCAGTCAATTTGTAGAATATTATCCTTGAGCTTAAGTTATTGATGACTTTTTCTTTGTTAATTTGCTGCAAGGTGTGCAAGCAATAGCATACTAATAACAACAGAGTAACTGGAATACTGTTTAATCTCTCAAGAGCTTGTTTTGTTGAACACTCCATTCTTGAACACATTTTGCTACAGAGTGAAGGCTAATATGAAGTTGAATGAAACAGAGAGCAATCAAAGACCAAGGAGCCAAGAAGCTAGAGGCAGGCTAACAGGAAAGGGTAACTGCACCAAAGCTGTGATCAGTTCCTCAGAATGAAGAAGATAAAGGAGAAAAGAGAACAAAAAAGTTTATATTAAGTGTGGGAGTTTCATTTTGTTGTAGTTATACCATTGAAAATAATATGTCCAGAATTTTAACACGCTCCAAGCAGCTATGTCTGTCCCTTGACTTGTTGACTTCACATGGATTCAGAAATTTTTTCAACAGCATTAACACCAAGGTGCTGTCTACATTTAGGAATAAAACCTTCTGTCATGTCTATTGTAATTCCAGCTGAAGGATCATAGTGCCATTCTGCGTGAAAAACACAGGTTTAACTAACCATCAACAATAACCTGTGCTGTGACTAAGCTTATAGTTTCACTGATGTTTATATCATCAAGTGATTTAGAAAGTGTTTGTCTTGTTTGTGTTTTGCTTTTATATCTGAACTGAACAACTCAAAATAAATTAAAAATACTGCAGAAGCCATAGATCTGTTACAGAAAAAAATCTGGAACATGACATCTGAAAAACTCACTAAAAACTCTATGTCCATCTGCATTTGCTTTTCATTCTTCTTGTCTCTACAAATGACCTGGCTTCTATGTTCTACTAAGTGGGAACGATTCCACTGAGGGAAAAAGAAAAATTTTAAGTTTAGATGAGGTCTTTAAAAATACCATTGTCATGCATCAACACTAAATTGTTTCAACCTTTGAACCATATAGACACCATGAAATTACGTTTTTTTTCTCCAGTCCCGACATATGAAGATCTGAAATAACTTTCTTTAAATCTATTTGAAAATGCCAAGACTAGAAAGAATTTTATTCATTTAAAAATTTCATTGAATAGCTTATTGCATTTTCTTAAGGTAATAAAGATTAAATTATACTGAGAAAACTAGTATTAGACTGCAACACAGATAACCTACCTTTATCATTCTCTCTTAACTTTCTTTCTTAGATGCCTTTGTTTACTTTTAGCTGGTTTCCACAGCTTCCCCTAAGCTTGTTCATTAATAACTTCTGGGCCAATTTTGTCTTAATTTCAATCTTTTTGTTTCTATTCAGTTGCTTTATCAGAGTTGAGGGATACATTTAGTTCAACCGTTACCACATTCCAAACTGTTCCAGTGTGAATATATATTTCATCACTGACTCACTTCAACCTCAATCTAAAAATTAACACAGTTTATATCAGTTCTAGTGAGATTATACAACTATTTAAATATAGTATTCTATTACCTGAAATCTAAGTATTCATTCTAACACTGTCTCCAGTGATATACAAGTTTTTTCCGTGAAGAACAGGAAAACCTAGATAAGAAAAATGACTTAATTACAACCAGTGTGAGTTAAGGTTAGAATGACCATTGCAGCTATCATGCATTTTTTAGGTTGTGTTAATGAAAAGGACTCATGCTTAGTTTGGTTTTGTATGGCACTGTTCTAATCTGTGGTATTTTATTTTAAAATTACATTAGTAAAGATATCTTCAAGTGATTTCATATTAATGTATAATATGACATGGCAGAAAAACTAAACTATTTTCTTGGAAACACTGGACAGCTTTTCTAACAGGCAAAGTAAAGTTTTTGTGGTATTAGTGAGGAAACATCTTAGTGACATGGCAGATAATGTCGTTTAAAGACTTATCTATTAATGATTTGGTACAGGTTCTTTTGTGATCTTTTTTTTACTGGCATTTGGTGAAAACTATTTTATTGAATTTCATTTATTGTGCAACTTTCAAAATAAATAACTGAACCAAAAAAAATGACATATTATCAACATACAATGTTTCAAACATTTCTATTTTCTGTATTTCAGAATGCAAGTGACAGATACATGATTAAAGGCATTTCATGGTTTCTGTGTTGTGGGTTTTTTTTCCCTCCATCAGTGCTACCAAGAAATTATAAAAGCCATAAGATAATGAAACTGTTCCACTGATGTAACTGCTCTGATCCTAAATAATACAAAACATCATCCAGTTTATGGTATAGTCTTCACTAACTGTTGCAGCACCCCTGATTTTTTTCTTAAATTGACAGAGTTGCTATATGCTTTCTTCTGGTGGTCTGTCCTTTGCTTCTATAGCTTTATGTAAATGACATTTTCTGCATCTGAAGTAATCTTGCTTCTAGAAAATTTACTGCAACTGTATACAATCTTAGATACAGTGTAAAATCATAAACAGACACATATATTACAGAAGAACTGTGCAATGTGCAACTTGATTTGAATAGTGCTAACAAAGAAAAGTATTGATAAAAAAAGTATTAGTTAAAAATAGCTCAAGAGCATACATTATGTTAAGAACATTATTTGGTATTTAAAATACTTTTTGATTTGCATGAAAAATTTTGCAGTTGTAAAATTTTGATAATGAACTATGCTTTGTGTAAACTTTCAATGAAATTATGTAAAACACAAACCCAGTAATAATGTTACTGGCATTTGAAATAATATTACTCTAAGGAGAAAAGTGCCTATATCTGGGATTCCACTTATTTTATAAAATGGTACCTACTCTCGGAAAAGAAGGAAAAGGAAGATTTTCCCCAATTTTATTTACTATGACATGAAATTATAAACACATACATGGGTGTATGTGCAGAAAACCAGGATGTCTGAATGGGATAGCTATAAAGAAATTATATATGTATTCTAAGCTGGTAGAATTATAAGGCTGTGTGTGCAATCAGGATGCCACAAGAATTTTGGATTTTATACATAATGTCATTATCTACAGAATCTTCTATTATTCTGTGTGGGACAAGAAATGAGTGATAAAATCATATAAAACTCCTTTGACAAGCATACCTTTCATGTGTTTGAAAAAAACTTTGAAAGGAAAAGGTTAGAGAAGGTTTAGGACAACAGAAAAAATACATAAAGAGACAAAAGATATCTTATATGATCTAAAGTTCCATTAAAATTTACTACATCTGAACAAAACTAGCCTTCGGATATGAAGTCCATACTAATCTAATCCTTTTGCCCAAAGAAAAGCGGCAGTTTCAAACTGTTACCTTCATACGTTAAAGCCCATTAACCTCTGATACCAATAATGATAATGGGTTTAATTTTACATCTGACTATTAGACTCTGAAATGCTACTAGCATTTGGAGGATCAAAAGCAAGCTTACCCTCTCTTAGCTTGAAGTTTACCACACAAACTTCCATGTACGGAAAACATGGCTCTAGGCAATAAAAATTGATTATACATGATTTGTTGCTATTCCTTCTACTCTGTCACTTTCCCTAGACGTGCTAGGATGTATTTACATTAAAGTTAAACAAATTCAAGAAACTATGAACTTGTTCATGTAATAAGGCACCAAATCACATCTGTGTTGGTTGCTTCTTGTTGTGATTTCATTGATGCCTACCTGAAGAATCAATATTGGATAATAATGCGAGGGACATACTAGGGTAGGAAACTTTCTCTTCATATCTTTAAGCTGGGCCTCAGGGAGGCAGCAGAATTCCCTAAGGTATGGACCTGGTTTGCATATTGGGCCTTCTGTTCCCCTCAGGAAAAAGGTCTCTATGACCGTGACCTGTCACTTTTTTTTTCTTTCTGGAAGCGGTTTTGATGCAGGGCATAAGCCAACTTAATGTCAGTGACACCTCTAAGCTAGAGGAACCATCGTCCTCATTATTGTTTAGCTCTATTTGCAGAGCCTTGTACCTATTATGTGAGGGGCACCTGGGAAAGCAAGGTAGTCACAGTGGAGATGTGCATGCTGCACCAGGTAGGAAGTGGTCGCCATTGACTCCTATATCTTAAGTCACAATGTTCAGTCAAGTGGCTATAGGATAGGGAACCCTCCCTGTCATGTGTCTTGTCTACCTGTTGAGCCTCTTCCAGGGAAGGCAGGGTGCCATTTCAGTAGTCTGTCTCTCTCCTGGACTCCCTGATACTCTTCAACCTACTCACCTCCTTCTGGACCTCTGCCACTAAGTGAAGGAATTCCTCTACCTGCGCACACCTCCCACAGGTGTTCTTACTCCTGCTGGTACTAGCATGAGAGTAAGGCACACCCTGCACCCTGACACCTGGGTAGACAGCATGCTCCCATCAGAGCTTTTTCTGGGAAGCTGTGGGACCAGAGTTTAGAGTGGCCATAGCCTTCTGCAAGGTGGATACCATTGCTCCCTGATTGATCCAGCAGAGTTTCACTCTCTTTCTGAACAACCTTCCATACAAACTTCTGTGCAAACTGCCATGCCATTGCATGCCATGCCCTTGCTGATGCATCATGCCTTGTTTGCCCACCCTGTTAGCAGTGCTTCTGGTCACTAGCACTCTCTAGGGGCTTCTTTTATCTATTGTGGGTGGAACTTGGCCACTGGCCCTGACGTGGTCTAATCATCTGCTGTCACACAAGCTGCAGGCTACTGGCAGGTGTCTTGGTTCCCCCTAAGATGTCCCTGGTTTGGGAACTGCCCTTGTGCACTGTGCTAGAGCACCCCACTGCAGATTGTTCTGGCACCAGAACCGTTCACCTCGGTGACTGCTGAGCCTTTCTTAAGCATCATACTGCCCAGACAGTAAACTAAACTGGGAAAAGCAGAAAAGTAATAAATATGTGTAAAACCATTTTGGATTCAGGACCTTGTTGTGGTAATAGGAGTACTGCCAGCATCCTCTGCAAAGGGAAATCTTTGAAGTGAGCATACAAGCCAGCACAAGAACTGGATGCTAGCCATGTCCCAAAGGTTAAGGATTGATTGCTGTTCCTCTTGCATTAGTAGCTAGACAGAGTCAATAGGAGCAGACTACATTAAAACCTATTTTCATTTTAGACCTATTTGGCTTCTGTAATTTGGCATAAAGTTTTGGTATGAAAAATTATAGATTAGACTGTAAATTCAGAGCAACTACCTTTTATCTAGAAAAAAATGTTAATGAAATGTACTTGAAGTTGTTGGCAGTGCTTCAACTTTAACACAGTTGTTGGTAAAACATGTAACAAAATTAACCTTTTGCCTCCTCCCCCACCCTCCAAATATTTGGGTAGATCTATATTATTCTTATAAAGTAATAATTGTATATTGCCGCCTGTATAGAACACCACCTGAGAAATTCTGTGATTTTAAGATTTAGATTAGGGACAAAGGAGAAATGCAGGTTGTCCTGAGGGTACCAATAAACCTAAATGTCCCTGATAAGCCTCACCCGGGGCCTCCACCTACATGGGCCCAGGAGCCCCATTTCAGTCTGGGTCTTCAGCGTATCTAGGCTGAGTTGTAGTCTTGGTCATCTACTTGATCCAGTTAATCTTGACCTGTGGATTGTTTTCCTGGCTTGACCAGTGATGATGCAGCCTCATCACTGCACTCCTGCCTCAACACCCTGGGGCTGTGACTGATCCTGGTTTTCCCTGACCAGGCCTGATCCTATGTACTCTAAGCTTGATCATTGCTGTAAACATGTCTTTTTCAAGTGTCCCACACAAAAGACCTAAATTTAAGCTGATTTTCACTGTAATAATTTTGTTTGCCTTTCTACTTTCTTGATCATTTACTTGCATAATAATTTTATGCAGAAACTCTATTCTTTGACTGAAAGCAACTGGGAAATATTTAAGCAAGTGACTACCAGTAGCTATCAGACCAGGAAAGCCTGGAAAATTTAATGGGAGGTTACAAAGTTTGTAGCATGACAAGGGTGGTGAGGCATGTTCAGACTAAGTAAAACTGGCAGCATAAATAGCTTTTAAATGGAAGTATAACCTTTATAAATGTTAGCTGTTCATTCTCCCTCTCTCACTTTTCTCTGACTGAAATAAATGCCTCCATAATTCCAATGAGATCTGAGATACTGTGGGAAATTCACTGAAAACGTAAAAGGAGTGCATTCCTAAGTACCAGAAAAAGACTTTAGACATCTGAAGTATTGCTCAGATGTATAAGACATTCATTGATTTTTGTTTCAACCCATTCTTTTTTTCTTTCATATGAGTACCTCCCTCATACTGTGTATATTCTTTGAATTTTACCCATTTTCATTGTTATTTTGACCTCCATGGCTCTCATATAATTAAACACCAAAACTTCAACTTGCTTTCACATCAAATTATTACCTTGTTTTACAAACATTGTTTAAACTATGAACTTAAAAAAACCCTCTTCTGTCTGTATTTATAGACATGGAGTTATGTATCATTTTTCAAATTGTTCTTCTATATACAGCTATGGTTTCCTAATCCATGCTGTGGATGAGGTCTGGAGGTGAGATCAGAATATGCACTATACCACCATCCTGTCCATCATTCTTTTTCCATCTTCTCAGCTTTTTTCCTCTCTTCCTGCTGAGTTCTGGTTTCCTTCATAGTGAACTTAACATCAGTTTTGGTCTCTGTATGTGTTTATTCATTATCATAATTCATATATGTTTGTTATACCTGAAAATATTTTACAAATGCTAAATTGGCAGCAATTTCTTCTCCATTCTATCGGCTACATATATAATTATATTGACTATATATGTATTATTTATATTATCTACTTCTTTATATACTCTACTTATGCTGGCATTACATGACCCTACACCATAAAACTTGGCTGGAAAGGAGAACAGTTTTAAGTCTGTACAACAGAAAAAATTGTAAGGGGGTATTTTTTGTTGGTTTAGACCTCTGAAGGATGTAACTAGGGAGACCATTTGCATGAACCTATGGATGTGTACCATGAAAAATGAAAGCATCTTAGGAACCTGGTTATTTAATTGGATTTGACGATGTAAGAACCTTAGGGCTAGCAATCTGGAGAAACAAGAGTAAAAGTCTCATCACATGATCATTTCCAAATGTGACATGACAGTATTTAAATTTCCATAACTGAGATGAGTATAAAATTATTATATGAATGCACCATGTTGTATTGTACGTTAACAGACGCTATAAATGTCCTAAAGGAAACACTTTATTCACAGGGAAGTATTGAAGACACAATACAAAACTTTTTCCATTACTATTCTGTCTCAATCCTGGAGCAATCTTAGGTGACTGTCTTCCTTTTATAAAATTGTATTATGCAGAGCAAAAATATCTTAACAATTATTCTATTTTATATACATTAAGAAAGAATAGAACTGGAGATTTTTTCACTTAACAATTTTCTTTATTCAAAATAATGTAGATGATGTCACTTCATAAAACTAATGCTGATCACAGTACCATTGATCTGCTTCACCATGGTAGTTCCATGGGTACCATATTATCCCATGGTTGACACGCAGGAATGCATTTTGATTACAGTTAAAAGCTTAGTTAAATAAATCTCATTTTTGTGATCTTATGCTTCAATACTATTCAGTGATGACACTAAAACTATGCTATGCCAACACACATATATGCTTTGAAATGATTGAATTTGAGCTTTGTGTTGACATCAAGTCAAGTGTCATTAGTCAACATCCAGACCTTGCATTTTATGCCATGTTGAATCCCTGTTAGACTTTAACAATTCACTTTCAGCATCTTTTCTGCATCCAGAACTACGCAACAATACTGAAGACTGTTTGGGCTTTTTTTTTTCTGAAGGTGTGTAAGTTACACTTTGTATGTATCTGAGAACTTATCGTTTTAGAAGATGATGAGAGAGCCATGTCATTGACTTGTTGTAAAACAAGATATGAATTTGAGTATGTATATTCTCAACCTTATTTTATAAGGGTTTGTCCTTTAGCTATTGCCAATATTAAAAATTTCCAGAGGGCTTAAAGACTGAATTCTGCATGTGGGCATAATTGTTTGAAGATATTTTCTGGAGTTAGCCCTAAATATAAATGTTAATTATTACTAGGAGAAGTTTTTTGTCATAGAAAATTTAGGAAAGACTACATTAGTTTAAATCTGAACATAAGGATATGTTAATGGAAGCCTGATAAACCTTTTCAATAAAGCTATAGATCATTGAAACTGCTATTAGCATAGAGGATTTAACATTTCAATTTCCAGTCTTAAAGTAAAAATCTTTCATGTAACAATTAAGAATGTCTTTCAGTTTATCAATTCTAGCATTTAGAATATTTATTTTTTTTTATCTGAGTTTCAGGAAGAAAGAAAAGCACTCCATTATAATCCCTGACTAAGTTACCATGTCTTTAGCTATGTTAAAATAAACAGCAAGGACAATGCATGTCAAAAGTAGAACTCAATTTTTTTCGCTAACAGATAGATAGGATTAATGTAATAAAGAGTAATGTAAAAACCTAGACAAGTGAAAGAAGGTTACAGCTCTAGGGTTAATCATAGGAATTGACCCTTCTCCATAAAAAAGCAGTATGTATACTAAATTATATCCATACGAAATATAGCTATTTCCCCAGAGAGTCATGACCATCTGCATTGTCTTCCACCATCCAGTCTGTTCTCAACGCTTTCTACACAAAAATAGCACTGTTAATGCAATAACTGGCTTTATTAGGTAGTGGTAAAGTCCTGAAACTGATCTTAACCCAATTATTCTTATGAAAATTCAGCTAACTAAGAAATTTGTGAAAAAAACAAACAAACAAACAAACAAAAAAAAAACAAAAAACCACAAGTCTTATGTGGTAATAGGGAATGTTTGAAGTAACAGAAATATTTTTGAAAGAAGTAAGCAAGAGTAGTAAATAATATCATCAATGAAAGAAGTCTGGTTGCAGGTGGACTTACACAAATATCTATCTGGCGTCCTATCCTGAATCATAAATTACTGAGTATTGGAATCCTGTTATGGAATTAAGTCACTATATATTTACAGTTTTCGCTGGATATCCATTGTTGGCCTGTGTGAAAAAAACATGACCAATCTCGGTATTATTTGATATAGCTTGGTTTATATATGTTACATTTTGCAAAAAATTGCACAATATTTTGTTATCAGGAGCCAAATATCACAGTCTATTTTTTCATCAAGCAGGTACTATAAATGCTAGCGGTTTTTTTTAGAGGGACACATATTGAAACCCCTAAAAATCACCCTAAATTCAGTTACACATGAAATTATTTTATTGAACATCCGAAGTATTTTTCTCCTTTAAGAACGTAACATAAATATACAGTCTTCTTATACTGCAGATGATTGCTAGTTACTGTATTCTTATGTTCAGAAATTGAAGTGCAACATTAAGCTGAAATCAGTTCTAAAATAAACTGGATTTGGATGTGCAAACCCTGATAAAAAGGTCTTTTGTCAACTTTTATGAATGGTTTACCTGCAGATTAATGATAACTACAGAATAATAATCTCTCTCTGCTTATCTGTACTTTATGCAAATGTTCTATTCTGTCTATAACTGAACAAATACTTAGGTATCCAATATTATGCCCACTGGAGACGTGGTGTAGATCCAGACATGATGGCCTACTATTCTGCAGCAAAAAAGGCTGACGGAAAGCTCTTTTGGGGGCTTTTTGATTCTAGGAAAAGCCCTCTGCTCCTGCTGGGGCTGTCAGTCAGTGGGCGGTGCTGCTGAGCAGGCCTGGGTGGAGCCAGCACCTCCCAGGGCAAAATTAAATGAGTCGCCAGGATATAAGAAGCCCCTGTGAGGGCAGGGAATAGCGTCTGCCCACCAAGCACTGAACAATCAACAGGTGCTTGGGTGTGTGTTCTGGCCGGTGCCTCATACATGGCTGCAGCTTGCAGTACAGGGTCCTGAGCCCCTGCCATTGTAGGAGGTAAATTCAATCCCTTTAAGTAGTCAGACGAGTAGTGCGTTCATCCCAACTGACCCTTCAACTGTGTCTTGCTTGCAGACATCCAGCTATGGTTGGTACCCGGTCAAAGGCTATTGTTAGGAAAGCTGTGGGTACCCAGGCAGAGGCCCCATGCAAACATGTGGGTGTCCAGGCCTCTGGCTGCAGAGGGTGCCCGAGCCTGGCCCTTGCAATGGAGGGTAGTGGGAACAACACCTGTGTCAGATGCGAACAGATAAATGATCTCCTCAGCCTGGTGGTTGAGCTGAAGGAGAAAGTAGAGAGGTTGAGGAGTATCAAGGAGTGTGAGAGGGAGATTGACAGGGGGGCCCACTCCCTGAGAGCAAAGGCCTCACATACATCAGAGGACCCTCTCCCCACTTCTCACCAGGCAGTAGGAGAGGATCTCAGAGAAGAGGGGGAATGGAGACAGGTCCCTGCTTGGCAAAGCAGGCAAATCCCCTACCTGCTCCTCCTACCTCCCCAGTTACCCTTGCAGAACCAGTACAGAATCTTGCAGGAGGACCTAGCTGCTGGAGAGGAGGATGGTATATCTAGGCCAGAAATGCAAGAAAGACCAAGTTGCCGTAGGTCTGACATTACAACTAGTTCCAAAAGGAAAAGCAGAGTCATTGTTGTGGGTGACTCGCTATTGAAGGGGGCAGAGGGACCAATATGCCGTCCTGACCTGCTTCCCTGACAGGGAAATCTGCTGCCTCCCTGGGGCACAGGTGAGGGATGTGTTGTACAAAGTTCCTACTCTAGTAAACCCTTCTGATTGTTACCCCCTTTTAGTATTGCGGAGTGGCCCT
This sequence comes from Gallinago undulata, assembly GCA_026546715.1. Classification (NCBI taxonomy): domain Eukaryota; kingdom Metazoa; phylum Chordata; class Aves; order Charadriiformes; family Scolopacidae; genus Gallinago; species Gallinago undulata. Next base: position 157,129,773 of record JAOTQQ010000001.1, on the reverse strand, counting down.
GTATGTTAGAGAATGCTATGAGAGCTCAGAAATTAAGTATAGTGACAGGGTTCAGAGTGTTTGGATTAGGATAAGGGCCAATAAAGGTGACATCACTGTGGGAGTCTGCTATAGACCTCCCAAACAAAGCAGTGAGGTGGATGAAGCCTTCTATAAGCAACTGGGAGAAATATTGCAGTTTCTTGCCATTGTTTTTGTGAGGGCCTTTAACCTCCCCAATATCTGCTGAGAATACAACACAGCAGACAGGGAACAATCCAGGAGGTTCCTGGAATGTGTGGAGGATAACTTCCTCATGCAGCTGGTAAGTTGGCCAACCAGGGAAGATGCTCTCCTGGACCTGCTCCTTGTGAACAGGGAAGTACTTGAGGGGGAAGGAAAGGTTGGAGGCCCTCTAGGGCACAGTGATCATGAGATGATTGAGTTCTCAATCCTTGGAGAAACAAGGAGAGCGGTTACCAAAACTGCCACCTTAGACTTCTGGAGGGCAAATTTTAATCTGTTCAGAAGACTGCTAGACAAAATCCATGGCAGGATGCCCTCAAGGATACAGGAGTCCAGGAAGGATGGACATACTTCAAGAAAGAAGTCTTAAAGGCACAGGAGCAGGCTGTCCCTGTGTGCCGAAAAACAAGTAGGCGGGGAAGGAGACCAGCCTGGCTAAATAGAGATCTTTTGCTAGATCTCAAAAACAAAAAGAGAGTCTATGACCATTGGAAGAGGAGGCAGGTCTCTCATGAAGACTATAAAGATGTAGCGAAGCTATGCAGGGAGAAAATTAGGAGATCTAAAGCGCAGCTAGAGCTCGACCTAGGTACAGCCATTAAGGATAATAACAAAAAAGTGTTTCTATAAATTCATTAACAACAAAAGGAGGATTAGGGAAAATCTCCCACTTTTATTGGATGCAGAGGGAAACAGTCACCAAGGATGAGGAACAGACTGAGCTGCTCAATGCCTACTTTGCCTCAGTCTTTAGCAGTGGAACTAGCTGTTCTGTGGACACCCAGCCTCATGAGCTAGGAGACAGGGAGGGGAAGCAAAATGAGGGCATCACAATTAAAGAAGAAGAGATCAGTGACCTGCTATGCCACTTGGATGCACACAAGTCTATGAGACTGGATGGGCTACACCCAAGAGTACTGAAAGAGTTGGCAGATGCACTTGTCAAGCCACTTTCCATCATTTACATGAAGTCATGGCTGACTGGGGATTGCACTGGAACATGGCAAATGTAAGACTACAAGAAAGGAAAAAGCAGGATCTGAGAAACTATAGACCTGCTAGTCTGACCTCAATACCAGGGAAGGTCATGGAGCAGGTCACATCTTGAATGCCATCACAAGCCACATAATGGACACACAGGGGATCAAGCATAGTCAGCATGGGTTTATGAAAGCCAGGTTCTGCCAGATGAACCTGATCTCCTTCTATGACAAGATGACCCAATTATTGGATGAGGGAAAGGCTGTGGATATTGTATACCTGGACTTTCTATACTGTCCCCGATAGAATTCTTGTGGAAAAACTGGTTGCTCATGGCCTGGATGAGCATACGATCTGCAGGATCAAGCACTGGCTGGATGGAAGGTCCCAAAGAGTGGTGCTCAATGGATTTAAATCCAGCTGGCAGCTGGTCACAAGTGGTGTGCCTCAGGGCTCAGTGTTGGGACCATTTCTGTTTAACATCTTTATTGATGATCTAGGTAAGGACATAGGGTGTATCATCAGCAAGTTCTCGGATGACATGAAGTTAAGCAGGAGTGTTGATTCACATGAGGAGAGGGAAGCTCTACAGAGAGACTTAGATAGATTGGATCATTGGGCCAACATTAATGGAGCTTCAACAAGGCCAAGTGCCAGGTCCTGCACTTGGGCCACAATAACCCCATGCACCTCTACAGGCTTGGGAAAGTGTGGCTGGAAGGCTGCCTGGCAGAAAAAGACCTGGGAGTTCTAACTGATAAGCGGCTGAATATGAGCTGGCAGTGTGCCCAGGTGGCAAGAAAGCAAATGGCATCCTGGCTTGTATTAGAAATAGTGTGACCAGCAGAAGTAGGGAGGTGATTGTCCCCCGGTACTCAGCACTGGTGAGGCCACACCTTGAGTATTGTGTCCAGTTCTGGGCTCCTCAATACAAGAGACATATGGAGGTGCTGGAGCAAGTGCAGAGGAGGGCAACAAAGCTGGTGAAGGGCCTGGAGCATAAATCTTATGAAGAGCAGTTGAAGGATCTGGGACTGTTTAGTTTGAGGAAGAGGAGGCTGAGGGGAGACCTCATCACTCTCTACAACTATTTGAAAGGACTGGTACTGGTCTCTTCTCACAGGTAAATTAGTGACCGAACGAGAGGGAATGGCTTCAAGCTCCAACAGGGTGGGTTTAGACTGAACATTAGGAAAGAATTTTTCACAGGAAGAGTGGTTGGGCATTGGAATAGGCTGCACAGGGACATGGTTGAGTCATCATCCCTTCACGTGTTTAAGAGTCATTTAGATGTGGTGTTGGGGGATATGGAGTAGGGGAGAACTTTGTAGAGTAGGGTTAATGGTTGGACTCGATGATCCCAAGGGTCTTTTCCAACCAAAATGATTCTATGATTCTATTCAATTAATGGCTAGAATTTTATTGGACAGCTGAATACCCTATAGTTACTTGGTGGTCACAGTTCACCCATTTCAATGTTTCTGCTCTGCCATCTGAAGGTTAAAGAAGCTGAATATGGGATGGTATAGGACAGTCTCAATTTTCCTTGGTTGTTAAGCTGTGCATCCCTGCTTAGGCTGCTCCATTTTTGGTCCTACTTGTTCAGCTGAGGTGTTCTATACACAATGTACAGACTGTGAAAAATAGCTGTAAGATTCTGAAGTTCGATGAAGCAGGCAGATACCAGAGATTACCTAAGCACATTAAACATATATCATTTTATTTTTCTAAATTCCAAAGAAAGAATTTTCTTCATATTTCACTATAGTTCCTCTCATTGGCCTGCTGGAGGTTATTATTTCACAGCTTGTCTTGAAACAAAACTACTTCCTATAAAATCATAGCCATCCTTGGTTTACTGTCTTTTCTTAAAAAGCTACATGCTACTACAAGTAAGAACTTCAGTAACAAAAAAAAAAAAAAGAAAAAGAAAGAAAACAGAAAGAAAAAAGAAAAAGGTAGTAGTACCAAGATTTGTCTTGGGTTTATAGAGAGCATTTTAAAAGATTGCACAGTAGATCTGGTTGAAAAAAATACCATTTCCTGTGAAAAATTTATAGATTTATACATATATGTGTATATATAGATTATACACATTATATATAATATATATTTTATGTAAAGATTAATATATAGGTAATAGATCAATATATAATTATATTAATATATGTACAGATATTAATCTTCTTATTACGATTCCCTCAAATACTATTGCTTAGAGTAATAGTATGCAATGTTTTTAGTTTAATCATTACTGCAACATCATTAATACTGTCAATGAACATATCCTTTCTAAATATGCTCAATAATAAAAAAATGCTATCTATTCCCTTTTATTTTAATAAGAATTTTATACATTTAACCAAAAAAAATTAGATTTATGTAACTAATAAAAATAGCAAATTCCTTAAAAATATTTTGAAATAACTCATTGTATATTCTATTACATGTGAAAAAAAAAATTAAGTCAGGTCCACATATCATGCTTTGAGGTTTGTTTAGCTATCTAAAGCTGTAGAAATGATGATATTGTTGCCAGGACAGTGTGTAAACATATTGTTTGGAAGCAGGTCAGAACTTCTAATGAGAGCATGAATTATAAATAAGCTTAGAAATAAATCTTACCATGCCGAAAAAACCCAACCCAAACCAAAAATCTAAAACCAAAATATGAGATTTTAATGGCATTAGTGAGATTATTTATTTTGAAATTGATATAGTAGTTAGCCCAAGTAATGATTACAAATGATTGAGACAGCAAAGAAATTGTGCTCTAAATAAAATCAAAACACAAAAGAAACTGCTGTTTCCTGTGTTGTGAATTTGGTAGAGTAAAGGAGAAGAGAGAAAGAAAGAGTGTATATTTTGGGTGTGTGGGAGGGAGAGCATGAAAAGGAAGAAAAAGTGCTGGAATTAAAGAACTGTGCAAAAAAAACGTAGGCAGAGGTAAGTGTAGAATGAGTCCCAGTTATGTAATGTTTGCACCAAACGTTCTATTCAAAAGTAAATGATATCTGCAGCAGCAAAATAATAACAAAATCCTCTCTAGAAGCTGAGGGGAATATTAGCAAACGTAGATGTTGATACCTTTGAAGGTTTTAGCTAGGAAACAAAGATATAGTATGAAACAATAACATACATAGCAGCTGGTTTGAATAAAAAAGAACATTAAGCCCAGTGTGTTTAGTTACTTTTAACTGAAACTTATATGAACCCGAAGTAGAAACAATATAAAGATCGTCATCTCTTTAAAGACTATTATCTATTGAATTTAAATTCTGCATTTAGTCACCTTCTACCATGGAGTGACTACATCAGTGGACAAGGGAAGAGCTACAGATGTCATCTGTCTGGACTCCTGTAAGGCCTTTGAGGTCGTCCCCCAAAATATCTTTCTCTCTAAATTAGAGGAGTATGGAGTTGATGGGCAGACTCTTTGATGGATGAGAATGGTTGCATCTGGAAGGCAATGGTCAATGGCTTAATGTTCAGACGGAGACTGGTGACAAGTTGTGTCCCTCTGGGGTCAATATTGGGACCTGTACTGTTTAATATATTCATCAATGACATAGACAGTGGGATTGAATACACCTTCAGCCAGTTTATGGGTGACACTAAGCTAAGTGCTGCAGTTAACGTGCCTGAGGGACCTAGACAGGCTTGGGAAGCGGGAACGTTTAAACTTCACAAAGTTCAAAAAGGTCAAGTGCAGTGTTCTCCACCCAGGTTGGGGCAACCTCCAGAATTCATATGCTCTGGAGGGAAGGGATTGAAAGCAGCTCTTCCAAGAAGGTGTTGGCAGTACTGGTGGATGAAAAGCTGGACATGAGCCAACAATGTGTGCTCATGGCCCAGAAGGTCAACTGTATTCTGAGCTGCATCAAAAGAAGCGTGGTCAGCAGGTTGAGGGACATGATTCTGCCCCTCTGCTATACTCTTGTGAGACCCCACTTGGAGTACTGTGTGCATCTCTGAACCCCCCAACACGGAAAAGACATGGGCCTGCTGGAGCAGGTTCTGAGAAGGTTCTGGTCCAGTCTTCCTCTTCTCTCCCCGAGATAGGTAGCTGAAAATGAAAATTAGATTGCCCTTAGTTTTCTCTCTCCAGGCAGATCCCTGAATGACTTCAGCTCTGTAGATATCTTAACTTAGGAGTCTGGAAACTAGCCTAGGCCATGAGATTAGGAGAAGCAAAAGACAAAAGGAACCAAATAAAAAAGCAAATACTTGCAATGTTATAGAGCCATAGAATCATAAAATCATAGAATGGTCCAGGCTGGAATGGACCTCCAAAGGTCATCTAAACTGGCCTCTCCACAGTCAGCAGGGACACCCCCAACTAGACCAGGTTTCCCAGGGCCTCGTTGAGCTTCACCTTTGAATACCTCCAGGGTAGAGTCTTGACTAAGGAAGATCTTCCCTTGGTGGAGGAAGACCAAGTTAGAGATCAGTTAAGAGGGCTTGACATCCACAAGTCCATGGGTCCAGATGGGATACACTCGAGAGTGCTGAGGGAGCTGGCAGAAGTCATTGCAGGGCCGTTCTCCATCATCTTTGAGAGGTCCTGGAGAACAGGCGAGGTGCTCAAGAACTCAAGAAAGGCCAATATCATCCCAGTCTTCAATAAGGGCAAGAAGGAGGACCCGGGAAATTGCAGACCGGTCAGCCTCACCTCCATCCCTGGAAAGGTAGTGGAACACCTCATGCTGAGTGTCATCTCAGAGCATATGGAGGAAAAGAAAGCTATCAGAAGTAGTCAACATGGATTTTCCAAAGGGAAGTCATGTCACACTAACCTGATAGCTTTCTATGACGTCATGACTGGTTGGATAGATGAGAAGAGGACAGTGGATGTTGCCTACCTTGAATTCAGCAAGGCTTTTGACAGCATCCTCATAGGTAAACTTAGGAATTGTGGGTTAGATGAATGGACAGTGAAGTGGATTGGAAACTGGCTAAAAGACAGAACCCAGAGGGTTGTGATTAGGGGCGCAGAATCCAGCTGGAAGTCTGTAACAAGTGGTG
>JAOTQQ010000001.1:157112715-157123442 GCA_026546715.1 Gallinago undulata | reverse complement strand
TTCAGGAAGGACAGGGAACTGCTGGAGAGGGTACAGCAAAGGGCCACAAAGATGATTAAGGGCCTGGAGCATCTCTCTTAGGAGGAAAGGCTGAGGGATGTGGGTCTTTTGAGTCTTGAGAAGAGAAGACTGAGGGAGGGTCTGATCAATGCATACAGATACTTAAAGGGTGGGTGTTAGGAAGACAGGGCTGGTCTTTTCTCAGTAGTGCCCAGGGACAGGACAAGAGGAAATGGTCACAAACTTGAGTATAAGAATTTCCACCTAAACATGAGGAGGAACTTCTTGACTGGGAGGGTGGTAAAGCAAGAGTAGAACAAGCTGCCCAGAGAGGTGGTGGAGTCTCCTTCTCTGGAGACATTCAAAACCTGCCTGGAGAAGTTTCTGTGCAACGTGCTTTAGATAGACCTGCTCCAGTAGGGGGGTTGGTCTAGATGATATCCAGAGGTCCCTTCCAACCCCATATGATTCTATGATTCTAAGATCTTCCCAGGCATGGAAGTGAGGCTGACAGGTTGGTAGTTCCCAGGGTCCTCCTTTCTACCCTTTTTAAAAATGGTTGTGATGTTTCCTTTCTTTCAGTCTGCAGGGACTTCTCCTGACCACCATGACTTTTCAGATATCATGGAACGTGGCTTGGCAACTTCATCAGCCAGTTCCTTCAGGACTCTGGAGTGTATTTCATCAGTTCCCTTGGACTTGTATATCTTCATGTTCCTCACTTGATTGCGTATGATGTCTTCACTTACAGTGGGAGGGACTTTGTCACCTGGGTCACCAACATGTGGGCCAACAACTTGGGATTTAGGAGGAAAGGGGTTGCCAGTGAAGACTGAGGCAAAAAAGTTGTTGAGAACTTCCGCCTTCTCCTTGTCTGTCATGCAAGTTCCCCACTGCTGCTCATCATGGGGGGGTATGTTTTCTTTACCCTTCCTTCTCTGGTTAACGTACCTGTAGAATCCTTTCTTGTTTTTTTTACATCCCGTGCCAAATTCAGTTCTGGTTGTGCCTTGGCCTTCCTGATCTTATCCTGACACAGCCAGGCAACATTCCTATACTCTTCCCAGGATGCCTGTTCCTTCATCCATTTTCTGCATAGCTCCATCTTGCCCTTTAGTTTGACCAGCAAGTCACAGCTCAACCATGGTGGTCTCTTGCTCTCCTTGCCCAATTTCCTACATGTGGGGATTGAGATCTTTTGTGCTCTATAGAGAGCATCCTTAAAGATCTGCCAGCTTTGTTCTGCTCCCTTGTCCCTGTGGGCCCTTTCCTACAGGGTCCTATTTACCAACTCCTTGAAGAGCTGGAAGTTTGCTTTCTTAAAATTTAGAGTCCTAACTTTGCTTCTTGTGGCCTTCCAACTTCTTAAGACAGTGAATTGTACTAGGGCATGATCACTGCAGCCCAGGCTGCCTTCAACTTTGATATCCCTGATATCACTTGCATTTGTGACCAGCAGGTCCAACAATGCATCCCCTCGAGTAGGGCTGTTAATTTCTTGTCTCAAGAAGTTGTTGTCTAGGCACTCTAAGAGCTTCCTGATTGCCTGCAGCCATCTGTGTTGCTCTTCCAACAGATGTCAGGGTGGTTAAAATCACCCAGCAGGATGGGAGCCTGTGATCGTGATGCCTCCTTAAGTTGGAGTAAGAAGGCATCATTGACAGGCTCCACCTGGTCAGGTGGCCTGTAGTAGACTCCTACCACAAGGTTCCCTATTTTGTCCTGATCCCTAATTCCTACCCATAAGCTTTTGATCTGCTTATGGCTATTCTTTAGAAACAACTCTTCACAATCTAGCCAATTCTTTACATAGAGGGCAACACCTCCACCCTTTCTTCCTCTCCTGTCCCTTCTGAACAGCTTGTAGCCATCGATGGCCAGTCACAGGATTCATCCCACCAAGTTTCTGTAATTGCTACTATGTCATAGCTTTTCTGTAGCAGGAGAACTTCCAAATCCCATTTATTTATGGGTTTATTGCCCATGCTGCGTGCATTGGTGTAGAGACACTTCAGTCGGTCTGCCAGCCATGTCACCTTCTTAGAGGGGTGCTCCACTGATGCCTCAAGGCATTTTGTGGCAGCTACCCTCCTGTCTCCTATTGTCTCTTGGTCCAGCTCTGCAAGACTTTGCCTTTGCTGAAGTGTTCACAGCATGTACAGTGTCAATACAACAGGTTGGAGGTCCTTGCTCTCACCCCTTCCTTCCAACCCTGATGTATCATCCTGCCACTTGCCACAGGCCCTTCTGATGTTATCGTCATCTTCAGCCTCCCCTTCACCCTTTGAGCCTAATTTAAAGCCCTATTGACAAGCCCTGCCAACTCATGTGCAAGGATCTTTCTCTTCCTCTGAGGCAGAGGTACTCCATCTGTTGCTAGCAGATCAGTTGACACATAAAGTTCCCCAAGATCAAAAAACCCAAAATTTTGTTGGTGGCACCAGCTCCTGAGCCACTTGTTTATTATGCCTGACTTCCTATTCCTTTCGGTATTCCTACCTGAAACTAAGGGTACTTATGAAAAAATTATACTGGTTATATTCCCTGGTTAACTATGTTGGCCTTGATTAAAATTCAGTCTCAGGTATAGGGTCATTAAAAACATGAACTTTTCCAGCTTGGCCTGAGATTCATTCATTCCTCATTCAACAAAAGCACTGTGCAAAGATAAATTTTGCTTTCCCCTGGCTTTTAGATGGTTTATATTCTATCAGAGATTGTTTTCTGGTACATGATTTACACAATCTCATCAATTTTGTACATACATAGAGTTTTAAGAGATCTTTCCAACTGAACAATATATTTTCACACATCAGTGACAATTATTTTGCACCTTGAAACAAATGAGAACAAATCAGTGATGACTGAAAGCATAATGAAGCGAAAAAAATATCTCAGTTCACAGTTTACCATAGTTACATTTCAAAAAACAGTTTTCTTTTTGGTTAAGGTCCCTAACACAAAGGTCCTGTTGAATAGCATAATATTGCAATAATGTTCAGCATTCATGATTGATTTTCTTTTTCCAGGCAGAAGACTTACTAATGACAGAAGCTACAATAGACAACAGCTGTATCAGCATAAAAACTGGGCATGGCCATGCAAGGACACGTATCCTCTCCTTGCTAGAAACCTGCTCCGAACACACATATTGTTCAAATTGCATTTTAGAAATTTTTCACAAACACCTCTTTCCCTCAGTTTCCTAATAAAAAATTATTACATTCTTGCATCTTATAAAGTAGTGGGACTATGAACAATATCATTGTTTATTTTCTTACTTCACCTTATTAAACCAGTGTAAAGTATTTTATTTTAAATAATTTATATAATTTATTTAAATAATTTTGCAGACAGAATCCTAATAGATATGATTAAAAATAATAAAGCCCTGCTAAAGTTCAAGATTTGCCAATTGACTGACCACTAAACATAAAGGGTCAATATAGAATATTCTTGATTCACTGGAGAACAAATAGACTATCCTGCTTAGTCTGAAGAAGCTGTACTTAATTCCTCAGGATATAAAGATCCTTACAGAAGGTAGTAAACAAACATCATCAAACAGCACATTGAGGAAGTTGGCTATAGTTCATGCATCGGTTCAGAACCTGCTGTGGTAATTTGCATAGAACTCTTTCAGTTCTGAGCTCAACAGTGGTCAGCAGTATAAGACTTAGGAGAAAAGCATCACACAAGATTATGCTGATCAAAACTCCACAGAAAAATTCTGTACATTCAAGAAACTGTGACATTTCCCATCTTCCCTTTTCCATTTTTCATACATACTTTTAATACCAGACTATTATGACAGATTCAAGTGCTAAAGTTTTGCATGAAATAATATTCTGATGCTAAACTGGAAATATTGAGAAAAACTGTTCACACAAGATTTGGTTTCAAACCCAGGAGACACAATATAAAGTTCAAATAAGAATATAGGCCACAAAGTTTACTAATCATTACTGGGCAAGAAAAGAAAATGACTAATAATATGATTAGGTAATTGCAATGATGGGTAAATGACAGTACTGGGTTTGACAAAGAGGGGTTCAGCATAAAGCAGAATAGGATGCCTTGGAAGGTACTTTATTATTATTTTTTCCACCTTGGTTTGCTGCATATTTCTGAGAAGAGCTTAAATTAATGCACATTTTTATTTCATTCTGTCCATATGTGGAAGTTAATTAATGTTGATTGTTGTCTTTTACTTTTCATTTGAATGGAAATGTAATTTAGAATGTGTCTAACACACTAAGTTCTGTACACAGGCAGCTCTGTCACTTCCACTGCAAACACTGCTTTGGAAAGAAGATCTTTCACTTTGCTTCTTCTGCCAGACTTTGTTCTGGTCTGCTGATAGCATAGTTCTTACCCTACTTTCATATTTTATTTCCTAATCAGGTTTTTAAATTTTAAGCTGAAACTTCTCTGCCAGATATTCCCTTGTCCTCACCACGCTTAAACAAAGTTTTAAGAAACACTTAAGTGTTTCTCAGGCATTATTTATCTTTTTTTTCAGCAGTGCATTAATAGTTCCCATGTCAGCTGTGCCAGTTTTCTTTCTGTTCAGATATTAACAGTTAGTATTAATATGGAAAAACATATTTGAACTGAAGTTTGTATATGGAATTCAGCATCACATGATAATTTTATCTTTTTTCCTCATATTGTGGGACAGTCCTTACGATGAAAAAAAGTTTTTAAAAAAGTTTCCCTCATGCAATATCCCTCATGCTCTACTTGACCATTATGTCTATCAATCACCCTTCCTCCTATTAGTTAAAAATCCTATTCCCCTCTTAGCTAAAGAAAGGCTTCTGATGTTTTTCCATTCTAAAAATTGTATTTGTTGGGAAAATAACTAATGTTAGATGTCCTGCAGTTGCTAAATATTTAATTGTAAACCCTTGTTATTCTTGGACACTAAGGTAGAAAATCTTGACATCACAGAAACAAATGTTTTGCTTCTTTTGCAGATAATGCTCTCAGCAGACAACTCCTTCCTGAGATGTGCATAAGGAAATTGCAAAGCTTATTCACAACTTTTTAATAGCATAATATTTCTATGATCATTTCTGCAAGTTTGTAGCCTCTCACTGGATCTTTTGAGATTATATTTTCACTCTCAATTAAATTGACTTTCTGAAAGAAAATTATTGATGTGGAATAAGAAAAGAGGCAGCATGATACTTATTTCATCTAATAGATGAGATATTTCAGCTCCTTAGTTTGTGACCCGAATATTGTTTTAAAACTAGTCCAAACATCAGTTCTGAGATAAACACTCAGGAAATAAAATAGACACAAGTTCAGGCAGTTGCATGTATTTGTACATTTGGCCAACATTTTATCATTTTTCTCAAAGGCAAATCTAATAAAGGGAAGGTCAGGTGGCTCTTCAGAAGTGGTATTATTTTAGAATGATTGGGTGACACTTCTCTAATTTTCAAAGTTAATAAATAATGTGTTGCATGCATTAATCCAATGGAACTTTTTTAAAGTATTGTCAAATTATATAACCATAAAGAAAGAGCTTAGTTGTGAACATTTCTTGGAATAGAGGGGGGAAAAGTCTGAGATATTACAATCCATTAACAAATTAAAATATTTAGGAGACTGGTTATTAAGTGTCTGTTTACCATCTGGGCAGACAAGACATGTACCACCTATATTAGCATTTTAAAGCTGGGAGAAGTCAATACTGAGAAGAAAGGCAGTGTCATTTTGACAGTTAGGATTTATGTAAACCAGTTTTTAGACACCCAAATGTTAAATGTGTAAGTCTAAGAGTTATCCTAGCCTTCCTATATATTTAATAAGATCTGAGAGAGACAAGTTGGATTCCTCTCTGAAAAATACCTCTTTTTCTTCATTGGCAACATAGAAACTGAGCAAAGACAATGTTAGTCTCCAGCATAAATCTTCTAGGCACCTAGGTTAAGACAGATTAATTCCACCCTTCCTATTTTAATTCTTCAATTATAAAATGAGATAATTGTCAAGATTTGGAGAATCGGGATTACCAAAGGAAACAGAAGAATATGAACCATAGAATTCCAGATTCTGTCATGTACACAAGAGAATATTAAGTTGAGTGAAAATCAAACATTTCAACCTTAAAAGATGTTAGAACTATATCGATTTAGTTGTTTGACCATATAGAGTCTTTAAGAAACCATAGGAAATAAATTAGAGTCTTGATAGACATTGTCTTTCTATTTCTGTTCAGCACTTGCTATAGGAAGTAGGATTCATCTCATTCAACTTCAATATCTCATAGTTAATGTAGGATTTCATTTGTGTTTCTTTGTAGTCAATGTAGAGATAAACTTCTCTTTGAAGGTAAGTCATTCCACAGGGTGAATTACCCTTTCTCACTCACTGTTGAGTTAGCTGGCAAAGAAGCTTGAGAATTATTACAAAGTCACAGGAGGAAGACAGATCTGCTCTGAGATCACTCAGCTAGCTCTGAGTGGCTCCACATACTATTCAGATAGTGTTGGATCCCATTCTGAGATGTTTAATTTTACATCTGGATCATATACGAATTACATATTTGCAACTGTAGGTTTTCAATTCTGTTTGGGAGGGCAGGCAGCTAAAGCCGGGGATTACAAGGTCATTTTTTTAAAGCACTTCAGATACTAGACTTTCTTGAAAAAAATGTTGAAGAGAATTAATCTCATATGCACAAAGGCTGTTTCTAAAATATCCTGAAATTGCTGTATCTTGTACTTCATACTTGATGTGTAATGTGAGGGATATTTTATGTGCTTAATATGAGGTGAACTGTACAAGCAATCTATTGCTTTGTCAAGACTGAGCAATGCAACCATGTTCAACTTGTACAAATAAATCTTTACATAACAGTACAACAAAATGTACCTAATTTGTATTACAAACCTACTAGAAACTATATTGCTATTGCAGTTATTGTAAATCTCTTACCAATTGCTTAGTGTTATGAAACTTTAACATTAATACAGAAGCTTTTAGGCTTGTGTAATGACACATGTCTTGCAAGAGCATTATGTCTCAGGAAAACTTGTTTTCTTTTTGAGAAATGCTGACCAAGAATGACAATACGAACAACTTTTCAATCCCTTGAGCAGCACTATTGCGTATCAGATGGTATGTAGCCTGCTATTTTCCTTCATGTTCCTCCAGAGACTGCTCTGTTGTTGCAATCTCTTCAAAACAGTTGCTAACAGTTGAACAATTGATGTCCTATGATTGCTGTTTAGATTATGGATTTTTGGGGTTTGCTTGCATTCTTCTTTTTTAATCCACTCAGTTATTTCTTGTTTTATATGTTAGTTACAGATGGTCTTCTGGTCTTTCTGTTCTCTGTCTGCATGACACCAAATACCGTGGAGATGCAGAGGGAGGATTTTTCTTTGGCTTGGTTTTTGAAGAGGTTGCACATAAAAGGAAAAAAATGAACAAGCAGGTTTATGGACAGGTGGACTAAATCTACCATATAGAAAACTGATGACTTCATTACATCATGGTTTGAGTTCTAATAGCACTGTCAGCTTAGTGAAGATAAAAAGCTTTCTTTTGATAATTCTATGATGAAAAATCATGTAATTTTATTATCTATTTTTTTCTTTAAAATGGTGATTTGTCTTAGAAATATCTTCTAATCATCAGCCTCTGAGTCTCTGTCTTCAGTCCTTTCATTAGAACTTTCAGTATTTCTTTCCTGTGTTTAATACTGTGATGTGGGGTTTTCTGTCTGCTACATATTAATCACAGGTATGGAGCATATATCATTACTGTTCTTTCCAATGGAAAATATAAATGGCACAAAGTTCTTTCCCTGGATCTGAATTGTTTCCATGGCTTTTAGAAATTCTGTATTTGATAAATGCATGTAAGTTTTCACTACCTACTATGGGAAGAGAAAAGGAGCCATAAGCCAGATGATACATGATGTGTGAATTGAGAGTTCTTATAAGATGATCACGCTACAGAGTAATCAAGAAAGAATAAACAATGTGAATGATGAATGGTATCAGTTGTGAGGAAAGAATACTTCTTACCTGTCCTTATTTACTGATGCTGAAGAGTTGCAACATTAAAATTTAGAATTGCATTATTCTCATTTGAAGTAAGTCTGTGCTGCCATTAAACTCAGTGGTTCTCATCTCTGCCCTCCCCTCTTCATTCGTTCTGCGTAGGGGTGGAGAGGACAGTCTTTAGCAGATGAATTTACAGTTTCCAATTCACCACATGACTGAACAAAAAATACTGAGGACCAAAGATACAAGAGCAAAGAGAGAAGAAGGTGGTCTTGTCTTTTATGAAATCATCAAAGACACGCTGAATTAAAGTATATTGGGTGTAGGTGCCAAAGTTTTGGTAGCGGGGAGCTGCAAAGGTGGCCTCTGTGAGGAGATACTGGGGCTGCCCCATGATGGACATAGCCTGCTCCACCCAGCTTCAATAGACCTACTGCAGGACATATCTGAGCCTTTTCAGCCAAAATGGTGGCACCTCAGGGAAAAAAAGTTTAAGAAAGGGTAAAAATGCTATGGAGAGGGGAATAAAACACAGGTGGAATAAAAAAGAATGAGAAAGAGCAGATGAAGCCTGAAGAGGAGGAGGAGCCCAACAGTAGAGCAGATATTTCCTGCTGTCTGTGGAGAGCCCAGCTGACCCTGGAGAAAAGCGTGAGGATGGAGCAGCAGAGAGGAAGTGTTATGAACTGACCACAATCCACATTTTCCATCCTCTCCCATACTGCTCTGGGTATGAAGGTGTGAAGCTGATCCTAGGAATAGCGGGAGGAGAGGTGGTGCTTTAATATTTTTCTTTTTGTTTCTTGTTACCCTTGCTTAATTGGCACTAAATTATTTTTTCCCATGTTGAATCTGCTTTTCTGCTTTGCCCGTGATGGTGGTTGGTAAATAATTTCCCTGACTTTATCTCAAGCCATGAGCTTCTTGGTTTTGTTTTTGCCTTTTTTTCCCCCACGTTGTCTCCCCTGTTCACATTAGGGAGGAGGAGGGAGAAAGCAGCTTGGTGGAAGTTTGATGGTTGGCCAAGGCCCATTCACCACGTAAAGTAAATTAGAAGCACACGTTTAGAAAAAACACAGATTTAATGAGTCAACTTTTTCAAAAGGCTTCTTCATCAAGTACATCTTCTATATAGCATTTTGTTGCATATCTTTTTTGTCTTCTTGTCAATCTTTCTGTATTTGAATAACTGTACAGATTTCTATTTGTAGAATGGTACTTTAAAGTTTAATAAGTATGATTGTGGAAGCTTAAAATTTTGACCAAAAAAAGGAGTCATAATTTTAAAAGGAAATAAGTTTTATGTTGCTTATCCTGCAATACAAAAAGATTTTTAGATGGATTTTACAGCAAATTTTGAAATAATAGATTCTCTTGTAGATTACAGCATTACAAATCTAGACAAGTTGTACTGAAATGAATGTAATGTCTATTTTACACAAGGAAAACTTCTATTCAATTGTGGGTACAGGAAGAAAAAAAGTCTCAAAATTTTACTTTCCATGTGCAAAATGTGTTTTAAAATAGTTTCTATAAATAAGTTGAGAGTCCCTTAGTTATTTTATAGCTATATAGAAGCAATTAAATTCAGAACATAGGAATGCATCTTTTGCATGCATACTGGTTGTGGAGGAGTCTGCATGGCTGACATTGGTGCTGAAATCTAACAGAAATAAATATGTAAACTGTACCTTTAAGAAGACGAGTACAGAGCTATGCTCATTGAAAGTAACACCACTAATGCACACACTGCCAGAAATGGTTACCAACTGGATAAAACCCTGGCAAGATGATACACATGAGGCCACCAAAGTCTTCAATTCTTACCAAAGCAAGGTGGAGGGCCAAAAAAACTGCCACCTGGACTTCAGAAGGGCAGATTATGGCCTCTTCAGGAGTATGGTTGAATGTGTCCCTTGGGAGACAGTCCTGAAGGGCAAAGGTGCGCAGGAAGGTTGGTCATACTTCAAGGAGGCACTCTTAAAAGCGCAGGAAAGATCCATATCCAAGTCCCAGAAAACAAGCAGGAAGCGAAGAAGAGCAGCCTGGCTAAATAGAGAGCTTTGGCTGGAGCTCAGGAACAAAGAGAAGGGAAAAGGGGCCTGGCAGGCAAGGAGAAATACCAGGAAGCGATGAAGATATGCAGGGGGAAATTAGAAGGGCCAAGGATCAAGCTGAGCTCATCTTGGCCACTGCAGTTAAGAACAACAAAAAGGTCTTTTTTCAGTATGTAAACAGCAAAAGGAAGAGTAGGGATAATGTGGGCCCACTGATGAATGAGATGAGCACCCTAGTGGTGGAAGACACAGAGAAAGCAGAGTTGCTGAGTTTTCCTCAGTCTTCACTGCTAAGGCTGCCCCTCATGAATCTCTGGCCTTGGAGACAAGGGGAAGGGTAGAGAGAGACTTTTCCTCCAGTAGAGGAGCAAGTTCAGGACCAATTGGCCGAACTGGACATTCATAAGTCCATGGACCCTGATGGGATGCACCCGTGAATGCTGGAGATGTTATCGCTGGGACACTCTCTATCATCTTTGAAAGGTCATGGAGAACAGGAGACGTGCCCGAAGACTGGAGGAAGGCCAACATCACTCCAGTTTTCAAAAAGGGCAAGAAGAAGAACTCTGGGAACTACAGACCAGTTAGTCTCACCTCTGTCCCTGGGAAGGTAATGGAGAGACTCATTCTAGATGTCATCTCC
>JAOTQQ010000001.1:157098241-157108442 GCA_026546715.1 Gallinago undulata | reverse complement strand
TACAAAAATAAACATTCACTTTCATAGACACATTTTAAAAGCATTGCAGTTTGTGTAAGTCAGGACTTTCTTACACTGTGTACAACAGAAATGGATAATCCTAAGATTTGATCAGCAACAAATCTTCAGTTATTCATTACAGTATAAATATAAACCAAAACAGTTGAGGAACAGAAATTCCACTGCAGTCTTAAGTGTATCTCTGGTTACCCCAAAGTCACAATGCGCATATTTGTTATGTATAGAGCTTATGGTAAAATGCAATATGAAGTCCAATATCATAGATGGTGTCTTGTTGACTTTTTCATTACTCAAGTGCTCTCAGGATGCAGCCACCGATATTTGTATGCACCACTGCTAATAAAATTACCCATGGTGAAATTTTTGTTGTAAAGTATGGTAATTTTCTAAGTGAAAAATAGGGTATTATTAAGATACATATGACTGTTAGTGACTTTTACTCCGGGTGTCTGAATTCTTCTGGTAACTATTCAATGAATATGTCCCCAAAGGAAAGTGTGAAGTATCACTGAATTATTGCTGTCAAAACTAACAGAGGCTTTGTACTGCAAAGTCTGTGTTAAAAAATATTTAAAAAAAAAAAAATGCATCAGGCAGAGAAAATGAAAAAAAAAAAAAAACAAAGCTGAAACAAAATCCAAACAAAACCCCAAACCAAACCAACAGTTGCTACACAAGATTTTTCCTCTGTTTTCTGGTAAATCTTCCTTTTTTTCATTAGAATCTCAAACATTATATTGGATTTTATTAAATTTATTTTTTCCATTTTCAGATTATTTCTTCTTTCCTTAACATCCTTTGTAGAGATGTCTTGCTTCATTCTAACAGTTTTTTAAAAAAAGCAGTAACACTTTACAGGTGTCGTTTTCACAGCCACAACCAGACTTGTTACAATTGTGCTTGCTCTGAAGCTGATGGGATACATACTAACCAGTACTGGCAGTTTTGAAAAGCCTCTTCTATATTATGATAAATTAGTAATAATTCATAACTGAAAAGTTAGTTTGTAGATAGAAGCTGGGTCACACAAAGGAGTGTGAAACTACTGAAAAATTTAGTTCACTTCTGTCACAAGACCATGAAACACAGAAAAAGACTATAAATTATTAAGAACTTCTGAAAAAGAGATATATTTACATAACAGATTTGATTCTCTTTTTCATGTTTTAGGTATTTATGTTTACAATGGCGATTACACTATTGCAATTTAAAAGAAATTTGAGGATTACACTATTGCAACCTACAAGTGATCCCGAAAAGTAACAACACAAACCACAAGTGTGCTAGATATGAATACCTTAAAAGAGTGCCATATACCACATGTATGTTTCTTAATCACCCACTCTCTCAGGTAAGGTTGCAGCGTCCTGGACAAGGGCGGGGGGGTGTGTGTGTGTGTGTGTGGAATCTCCTATAGGCCAGCCGTGTAGTTGGAAGATTCCCCATTTTTCTCCCCAAACCTTGTGGATTGTATTTCCTGATTCTGTGGGGGTGCAGGATTACGCCTGAGTGGATTACACTATCTGGGATATTTACCTCTGGTGGTGTGATGACTAAGTCTCTGTTGCCAATTTTGTGTTGTCTAGCACTCAAAGTCACGGAATAGTGGCTAGAGCTCTCGGGGGCTTTTGTTTGTTAAGGGAGCTAAGGCTCCATTCGGTTTCGGTTCTTATTGTGATGCAATCTCGAGACAACCCCCGGCTGAGCCGTTTTGCATCTCCCCCAGGTTCTCTCTGCGCAGAGGAGGCAAGGCGTAGATGAAGCCGAGTCGGATGACAACCCCCTGCGTCTCACCTATTGTGCTCTGAAACCGGTTTGGCTGGGTGCTCCCATAAAGAATGCTCAAATTCAAAATGTAAAAGAATATGTGGGCTGAATACTTTAACATTGTGTCCATATATATATGAAGAAATATGCATTTAGGAGTCTGTGAAAACACATATAGATTTCTCTGTTAAGAGTTCATGTTTAAAAATAGAAGTTTTCAGATTCTGAGCATTATTAAGAAAAAGAGATGTTAGGGGGCTGGGGTTTTGGTGGCTTTTTTAGACAAAAGATCTGAAAGGAAATGAATTAGGCTATGGAGTATCTAATAACCTGGCAAAGCAAAACATCATAGATTTGTTTTGTGTGTATATGTATGTATTGACTTCTGGTTTGTTTTTTTTTCCTATTCAAGCATTCCCATGTGCCCTAAGGCTGTCCCCAACACAGGCAAGACGTATCTTTGATTTCATTTTATACAAACACCATTCTGCTGAATTGCAAAACAATCCTGACATTATTTTAGATGCAGTGCACAGAAAAAATAGCAGAAAATAACATATATAAGAAATATTTTTATTTTGATACAAATGTACTTAACTGCAACCCTTTACTAGATGGGCGTGCTTGTTTATCTCTGGCTTATAAAAAGATCTTTGGATGAGTAGTTCATCCTCAGAAAGCTAACTTGCTAAAGCCTAAATTAGAGAAGACAAATTACATTTATAGAATCTTAGAGATTCAGAAAGAATTCAGATGGGTAACCGTATTGAAGATTTGTGGGCAGAAGAGAAACAAAAAGCTACCTTCAGAGAAAAGTTCACTGTAGGTAGAAAAACCTAGAAAGAAGAAGCAAAATAATGAAATAGAACATGGTACAAAAGCCACGCACAAGTGATGAGATCTTAAATTCTGTAAGACTTCAGAAGACATGTAAGAACAATCACTAGTATTGCACAGCAACACAGCAAATGTAGTGCTTTCAGAGTTGTTAGCCCAAGAGAGTTCTATTTCTAACTTAGCAGTAAAAGTTCTAATGGATTTTCAGGCCTTTACAGACCTGTCTGGAATTGACTTAGTTTCATTGTAGTTTTAGCTGCAACACCACATTACCCAACAATCTGATGACTGTCTTCTAACTTGCCTGTAGCTTCAACTTAGTTTTATGCAACTGTACCAAGGAATCGTGCTACCTGTGGTGCAAGTTTAATAAAACTTCATAATCATTGAAACTAAATTTGTGCATCAGACAAAAAGAGGTGTTAGCAATGGACTGTTGGGAAACACAAAAAGGAACTTCACATGCAAGACTGAAGAGGAAAGAAAGTGAACTACCACCACTACTAACACGATACTTCTCTTGACAAATGACTCTGGATACTGGCAACCCACCACAGGATCCCATGGTAGAACTGTGGGTGCTTAGAAAAGTGAGTATAACAATGGAGAACATGGGAAGATATTGGAAAATCTGTGTGCACGATACTTTTAACTGGATTATTAAGGGAACTGGGAATAATTTAACAATTTGAATGAAAAGTGCTGATTGTAATTAGATTACTAATAGCTGCTGCTTCTATTTTGATTGGACTGTTAAAATATTGCTTAGCTGATCAATAAATTTTTAGAGGCATTCCAGGACAAAGGTTAAAAAAGAGCATGGAGAAAAAAAAATGGTGAGAACTTTGAAAAACAATTCAATTTAGTGAAGCACACTAATCCAATAGTTCAATATAACAATGTGTGCTGACATAGCCAGGTATGATGTGTCATAGACGGAAAGCTTCATAAAGTACATAATTTTCGATAGATGTTTAAAACTCTATGTGATAATAATTAATGATTATGATCAATCCTTTGGTATGCTAGAGAGGAGTTGAGAAGCACACCCATACATCCTATTAGGTAATGGGCAGTTTGTACATACACCATTCTGTATAATTTTAAAGTGAAAATAGGAAAACAAAACACACCAAGATGTAGAATATGAAACTTTGTAACATTGCCAGTTTGTGTTTCAAAGACAGCAATCATGTCTTCAGAGATGTGCAAAATAAGCAATAATTTAAAATGCATTAAATTGCACTTCATATTTCTGGGTCCTGCTCAAAACAAGGATCTATGACCCAGAATTGTAATTTATTCAACTCCAGTCATTCAGGTGTCTGTGGCTATGTATTCCAAATCTCACATCCACTACCATTAATGTCACAGGATGCCAATTGCAGGATCCTAAATACAATATGTGACTATTGGTGTTGCTTAGTGAGCACAATGCCACATTATAATGTGGGTTGTTTGGTGGTTTTTTTTTTTTCCTTTGGATGCTTTTGTTTTCAGTTATTCACTGGGCTGGGGGCTCATCTCTCCTAACTTCAAACCAGTATTAGTTTACAACTGAATTAGTCACCTCAAAATCCTTTACAGTCAATGGAGAGAAACAAAGCAGTACATGTGTTGTATAATTTCCATATGAGAATTGTTTAGTAATTACTATATGACATTTATATCATTGCATCACAGGTCAGATAGACATAATACACAACTGAATGTGTGAAAGATAGACATTTTGAAGGACAGATTGTTCCTCTTGGCCAACCCCATAACTTGTTCATTTTTTCTGTGCTGTCTGGTGTTTGTTTGTAGGACTGTTTAAAGGTCTTTTGAACCTGTCTAATCTGTATTCCCTAAGGACTTTTCAATAGAAATGCTGTTTCTTCTACTTTGATCCTTAGAATTTTTACAGCAAGAAAGGTAACATCAAACCTGTTGTTAAGCATGAATTTGTTTGCAGATAAAAAGTTGGTTTTCATAGGGTACTTTTATTTCTTTTGGATGCTTGAAATAATAAAAAGCACAGCATCTTTAAACAAAAACTGCATTTTCCTACATGTTTCCCTATATGCTACAGTTTTCCATCAGATGTTTCTCCATTCATTATTGATTAGTAGGAATGTATAAGAGTTCTCAGTAAGACATCAAATGTCCTTTTCCACACTTCAAATACTTTAGCTGGTGAGAACTGATTCCACCAGGCAGAGAAAAAAGATAGTGTTTGGATTCCGTTCAAAAGCACCCTTCATTCACACGAAAGATTTCAATAATTTCAATGCAAGACTTCTGTCTTATTCCAGGGAGCACTGAAAGGCTATAAAGAAGACTGTGAAGAAGTGAAATCAATAGAATATCTTACGCAGCTTTCAGTAGGGATTTTAGCCATAAAAGAGTTTAGAAGAATGCCTTTTCCTTTCTTGTTTTTTCTTTCAGCAGATACAGTGAATTGTGTTCCCTCTTTTTTCTACCTTCAGACAGTAAAAGCTATATTTCTTTTCCCTTGATTTCTTAAATTCAGGCAAATTTAAAGCTGTAAGAGATATGTAGGATAATTAAGATGTGCATCACCAGAACAGAATAGGAAATAAGATTCCAAGAGATTGAAGATGTCTTTGGTTTTCAATGAATACAGTCATTAATACATTCTGAAAATAAATGGAGGGAAAAAATTGTCTTCTTTTTTAAATGATAGGCAGAAATATACAAAATTGATTTTAAACTATAGAGAGGGAGAAGACAGAGGGGGAGGGAAAAATTCCTAATATAATTCTTTACTTGCCTCAAGAATTCTTCTGTGATAAGAAATACACTGAAGAAATGTATGTAAATATCTGTTAAAGATTTCAAAGATTTCCTCCTCTGACCGTGCTAATAGCTAATCATCTGTAAAATTTGTTCTTCCTTTTTTTCTTTGTTATTAACTATAGGAAGATATTAATATGTTTTTGAGGTGCTGCTAGGGAAGCACTGGAAATGTCTCCACACTAGAATAATTTATGAAAAATACAAACCATAAAATTAACTGTACCTAAGTATAAATTTTTAGAAGGGAGAGTTTACAAAAATTGTACTTTTAAGAATGGATTTATTTAAAAGTATTTTGTAGTTTTCAGATATTTCTAGGGATTTGCCTCTAAAAATTATAAGCTATACCCTGAATGTCATCTTAATTTAGACATTTAACTGCTAAATCAGCATATCTGTATTTTCTGTAGATACCCTCAAACTTCAAAAATATGTGATCTGGTGTTGAACTTAAAATGCATACGTAAATTTACTGAGGTTAATGAATAAGGGTAATTCAGCACATACTGCATTCATTGTGAATGAACAATGCTGAATTTTAAAATGTTCTGGTTTTCATTATTTTGTTTTGATTTTACTTAATCTAAAATATTCCAATTCAAATTAAGAACTGTGTTTAAACTATTACATATCTGTAAAGATATATTTAATTGTCAACAACTTTAAAATTAAGTGCATGTTTTGCTACATCTTGAATAAGACCATCCGTCAGGGCCTGAGTTACAAATTCAAATTTTGGAAAATGAATCAGTAATGTTCTACTTAGTTTAAAATCTAATCTCAATTTTAAAAAGAGTGGGGTTAAAAGTCTTGCAGTTTTCATAAGCCAATAATTATGTATTACTAACAATAAACCTTGATTGAAAATTAAGCCACATAGCTCCATGAAAGAGCAATCTTTCAGTTAGCAAACAGATATTTCAGCATCACTGTGTAGTAATTGATCTTTTTGCTATGACAACTGTTACAAATTGATGTTTTATTAGGGTAAAATGTGAGGGTCTCAGAACTCCAAGAAGATAGCCTATGTTTCAATTACAGTGCATAATGTGCATGTTTTTTTCTTAAATCAAATTTTACTGTAAAAGAAAAATCAACTTTTCCCTTCCATATGAAATGAAAAAGTGCAAAAATCTGAAGCTCTGAAAGAAATTGTTTTATAGTGGCTTTAGATGAAAGAGACAGCTATGATGAGAGCTTGCTTGCAATTTAAGTATGTGAGCATTTGAAAAGTCAATTGCATTTTTTGTGAAAAGGGAAAAACCTAGCACAACTCACAGATTATAGCAGCACGGTACAAAATACAGGAATTAAGAGCACTGAATGAAAAAATTACAAAATGACCTGCTGTTGTGATAGATAAGATGGTTTTTAGACAGTAAAGTGTTGCAACACAACTCTCTAAGCAAAGAGATGAGTGATACAAAAGACAATTAGACAGAACAGCTATCCTTTTCCATTCAGCAAAGAAAAGCACATAGCTGTTTCTGGGAAACCTTTTACCATGACTAAGAAAGTCATAGAAGTGGTTGCTGTAGACCTACAGAAACATTTTATTGGTAGTTGAGCTTAATATTTATCTACATTCTTCCATCAGAATAGTACAATAATGGACAAATAGTCACACTGATATTCGTCATTTCAGTTTTTGTAGTGCAACATGTCCCAGATACCTAATGGGGGATCCCTTAGTTGATATTCTTTTTGCAATGGATCTCCAGAAGCCAACTAGTCCTACCTCCTCAAAAGATCAGGTTGTTCAGGAACTTGTTTATTTGAGTCCTGAACAGCTCTGAGGATGGAGATCTTACTGCCTCTTTGGGTAACTGTTTGTTTGACTTCCTCATGATATTTTTTTTTTTTATTAATTATCTAAATAGTCCACATAACTTAGAATTGCAAGCATTACCTTTTTTTTTTAATCTGATCTATCTTTTTGTCTGTGCCCTGTGTTTTTTGTCTGTGTCTTGTGTTTTGTCTGTACTCCTGTGGAGTAACATGGCAGTTATATTTTAATTCTTTCGCCAACCAGAGAATTTTTGAACAAATTTTAAAAATGCTTTGCAATACGGTACAGATGATTCTGACACACGCAGTATTATTTCACAATTCTCTGTATTTTTCTGGCACTATTTACACAATGGAAAGGCTGAAGAAGGGCTGCACTTTGTTGAGTATTAAACGTCAAAGTCCTAATCTACATTTGAAATTGCATTGGGTGTAGGTGCCAGGTGGTGGCAGCAGGGGGCTGCAGAGGTAACGTCTGTGAGATGAGGCCATGGCTACGCCATTTCGGACACCAGCACCTATTGGGGGCATTCAGACGTCTGGACCTACCTGTGCTACACTGACTACACCTGGGAAGCCAAGTGACCTGGAAACCAGGGAATTTGGGAGACCCACAGTACTTCCACCACCTATGGGGATCCAGGCATCCATGTGTCCCAAGGCAAGTCTGTTTTTCTCATGATGGTAACTGGTAAGTGATCTCCCTGTCTTTATCTTGATCCATGATTTTTTCCAACTTGTCCCTCCTGCCCGGTCCTGCTGAGGAATGAGAGTGAAGCTAATTTTTGCCCCAGCTAACACAATTGAAAAACATATACAGGACATTAATAGTGTTTAACTTCCTAATGTATGGTCTTAGCCACTCTTTGTTTTGTAAGACTGAAAAGAGCAAACTCATAGAGAATGAGAAATAGTAGAAATATTAACATATTTTGAAATGAATATCCACATTTTTTTAAAAGAACAAACTTGTTGGACATAGTCTTCTAGTGGAGGAACAAAAGGTCCTCCCACCATAATAAAATATGCATGTGAGCAAACAGGAAATAGCTGTCTGCAACACTGAAAAATGTCTTTAAAATAGACAGGTAGTATAAGTGCATATCAAGTTGTCTGTCCATTAAGTTCAGTTGAATGTGGGCATTTAACTCCTACAAATAAATTTTATTCATGTCTAGGTTCTTTTATTCTCAAGATAAGTAAATTATATACAGTAGAACCATGAATCAAGTTTTTAGGACTGAGGCTTTTAAAATACTTTTAATTTATTTTGCATTTTATTTCTTCCCTGGTTTTGTGCAAAGTTAGTGTTATCTTCTAACTTTCCTAAAAGTATCTTTGTATATTAATATGCTCTTTTGTAAAAAAAAAAAAATACTGTAGAAAAATAAGATTTTTAAACCGGCTTCCACAGAAAATGTCAAGATCAAAATTTGCCAGGACCCTGAGCCCACTCCTATCTTCCACAAGTTTGTTATCTGAGTCCAAACTCAGCTCCTTTGGTGAGAATAGCTTTCCTGAAGAAACTTAGAAGATACATGAGCAATGGCCACTCCTCTGAGGAATTGCTTTTAAGCAGAGGTCTCATCTTTGATGCCCACCTGAGCTGCAGTGTCACGGAGATGCTTATGTCTCATCATGGACCCCGTTGGTCTGGACACGGATCCTGGCAGTAATCTGTGGGCTAAGGTCCCATTGCATCCTTGACCTGTCCCCTAGGATGGCTGGGGCAATAGGACAGGCCTTGGCCACGTGGCCCTGACATTATGGCCCCATGGGGAGACCCTGCTGCTTCCAGCCTCCAGCTCCAAGGAGCTGATGACCCATACGAAGCCCTGGCAAAATTGTTCTATCAGAAAACTAAACTGACATTCTGTATATGTCTTCAAAGAAGTAATAACAGATGAGCTCACTATATAGTCAGAGGGAAGAAGGTGTACAAATTGTGAAACTTCCTAAGATTTTATTAATTGATTTCATGTTAATGTTCTGTTGACCTTTGGGTTTTTATTATCATTTTCACCTTCTTTAATTTCTAAATTATCTCTCAATTCTCCCTCTCTCCAGGAATAATCTCAATGTTTGTTTGGTATGCTTTTTTGAGTTGTGTAGATTTTGTGAAGGTTTTTGGCGGGGTTTTTTGTTTGGTTTTTTTTGTGGTTTTTTTTGAGGGGGGTTGTTGTTGGCTTTTTTTTTCATTTTAGCTTTTGACTTTTGTTGGTTGGTTGTTTTTAAATCCAAATCTGAATAGTGTGTCAAATATAAGGGAAATGGAAATGTTTCATTTTTCTAAAGCTACCTATTCAACAACATTCCAGTGTGAGTAAGGAACGGTAATAATTCTGATAATAACATGTCTAGAGTCAAGTAAAATGCAAATGTGACAGTGAGATACCCACAGGAAAAGTGATCTTGCAGTCCTCAGTTTCTCACCTAAGCCTCACTCCTTCCTCCTGTAAAACTACTCTGACACGAATCCCAAGATGAATGTCTAGCTATAAGTACATGTTGCCTTGAAGAAACAAGCAAAGGAAAAGGCAAGGAGTGATTTAGCAGTTTGCCTTCATGCCAATACCATGATCTCTGTCACAAATGAAGTTTAAAGCCAAAATCACAGCTAGATTCTCCTTCTGCTTACTTCTCCATGGGGGCATGCAGTCACAAGCAACAATCATTCTTGAAGCATTCATCCTAGTGCTCTCCTAATAGTTAATATAACAATAAATTTATATCAAGAATCTTGGTATAACAGGGTACATTTACCAGGTTTTAATATTAGAGGGCTAACAGGAATGCTAACAATTGTGAATTTTCAGTTCACAAATGAACTGGGTAGAATCATAGAATTATAGAATCATAGAATCATTTGGGTTGGAAAGGGACCTTAAAGATCACTGAGTTCCAACCCCCCAGCCATGGGCAGGGACATCTCCCACTACACCAGGTTGCTCAAAGCCCCATCCAGCCTGGCCTTGAACACCTCCAGGGA
>JAOTQQ010000001.1:157071668-157098141 GCA_026546715.1 Gallinago undulata | reverse complement strand
GGCAGGGACATCTCCCACTACACCAGGTTGCTCAAAGCCCCATCCAGCCTGGCCTTGAACACCTTCAGGGATGAGGCGTCCACGACCTCCCTGGGCAACCTGTTTCAGTGCCTCACCACCCTCACTGTAAAGAATTTCTTCCTAATATCTAATCTAAATCTCCCTCCTTCCAGTTTAAAGCCGTTGCCCCTTGTCCTGTTGCTATACTTCCTGACAAAGAGTCCCTCTCCAGCTCTTCTGTAGGCTCCCTCCCTTCAGATATTGATAGGCTGCTATGAGGTCTCCCCGGAGCCATTGCTCATTGCTCAAAAAAATTAATTAAACTTTTTTAGAAAAAATAGACAAACAATAAAAGTAGAAAAGCCTAGTCCTGCTTAAAAGAAAT
The DNA here is from genome assembly GCA_026546715.1 of Gallinago undulata. Taxonomy (NCBI): domain Eukaryota; kingdom Metazoa; phylum Chordata; class Aves; order Charadriiformes; family Scolopacidae; genus Gallinago; species Gallinago undulata. The sequence goes on along the minus strand of JAOTQQ010000001.1, from coordinate 157,097,756 downwards.
GCAGTAGAATAACCACCTTCACATGTACTGGGACGAAGATTGTCTAAAGTATTTATACTTTACAAATTTGATTAATACAATATGTGCTATAAATTCAAATGTATTATCTATAAATGTATAAAGATGGAACTTCCTATGTTCCAGTTTGTGGAACCTGCATCAAAAAGTTATCATCAGTGCTCTACAGAAACCTCCTGGACTGTGAGTGCCTGGCTGTGTTTCCTTTCCAGCAAATATCAGGGTGGTTGACACCCCCATGAAAACCAGAGCCTGGTTGAAGTTACTTTCAGCTGTCTGTAGAAGGCTTCATCAACTTCGTCTTTCTGATCAGGTGGCCTGTAGTAAATACCCACAACAGTGTCAGCCATATTAGCCTGCCCCTTAATTCTTACCTATAAGCTCTTGAGCCATTCTTCATGCCTAGGCAAAGCTCAATGGATTTTTCTTGCTCTCTCACATAAAGAGGAGCTCCACCTCTCCTTGCTGGCCTGTCTTTCCTAAACAGTATGTAGCCAATTTGTCTCCAATTCAGAGACAAAGAGGTTCAACACACAATTAAAAACCCTGCATTAAATGTAATAGTATAAGTTAATATGAAAGTGTAGCAGATATTAATTATATATAGCAGAATAATGAATATATTGCCCTTTACAGTAAATCCATAAGGTAAATAGCATTGACACTTACTCTATAGCAGGGATGTATTACTATTTAGTTAAATATTTTGTGAAATAAGCACGTCTTTACGCTTTTGTGTGAATGGGATGATGGGATAATAGTTTTAAACTTACAGAGAGGAGATTTAGATTAGATATTAGGAAGAAACTTTTTACTGCGAGGGTGGTGAGATGCTGGAACAGGTTGCCCAGGGAAGTTGTGGATGCCCCATCCCTGGAAGTGTTCAAGAACAGGCTGGATGGGGCTTTGAGTAACCTGGTGTAGTGGGAGACGTCCCTGCCTATGGCAGGGGAGTTGGAACTTGATGATCTCTAAGGTCCCTTCCAACCCAAATCATTCTATAATTCTAAGATTCTAAAAAAAATCCTCCTAATATAGAATTTTAATTTATGGCCTGCAAGAATTTGCACACTGGACTGGAAATATATAAAAGTGGCAAGCACACCTTCTCACTATGGTCATTTGAGGTTTTAAATGTCTTAAACATAGGTTCTTTGCTTGAGCACCTTGAATCCAAAAGTTCAAGTTTGAGGGTAGTACCAATTGGTGGTTGTAGATACCTGCAAAGAGTATTTCTGGATATCTGGGAGTCCTTGGCACCTAGTAGTGCAATTCACTGTTCTCGAAAAAGTAACATAGAGAAGTTCAGAGCAGGAGAGAGAAAACCACAAGCATGTGCAGTGGGAGGAGGAATACGAAGAGCAAGTGTCTCTCTCCATGAATTAAGAACAATGGGCAGTCTCCTGAGGGCAGTGACAACCATTATTTTTTAAATAGTAACTCTTATTTATTGTACTCCTTCAGGCAGTGCAGATTTGTCTCTAAGCCCTCTTCAGCTTGGAGAGGGGTTGAAGGCAAACTCATTTTCCAGAAAAGGACCTTAATCAGAAATCTCTTGGCAATGCTGGGTAGAGCTAGATTCCTAGATTCCCTCCTTCTTCTAGCACGTCTTCAAAGTAACTCCAAAGGATTTTGACTACATAGGAGATTGGTTGAAGTGAAAAGCATTTTGCTTTTATCTTATAGCACTAAGATTTGAATTCTTTTATTTGAATATTTTATTGCAAGGATTAATATTCATAGTTTGAGTTTCTGCTAATGTCTTATGTACATAAATTGGACAGAATATAAACAAATGGTGTTTTTGAGTTATGGTATGACATTTAGATTTACAAAAAGATGCAGGTCACTAACAAAGACTAAATGAATTAACAAAACAACAGAGCATGGCAGCTATGCTTACGAATGGGAGCTGCCTGATCTTATGTTTTCCTTGAGATTTTACTGGGTTTTTTTTAAGCTAAATTCATACATTAAAAGGAAAATCATGCTTCATTGATGTAATTACTAAAAATTTGAATCAACTCAGTGGGCCTCAAATTTACCCCTCAGGTACTATTCTAGTAGATAAAGTATCTACCATAAGTCTGGCTGGTTATTAGCCTGTGTTACTAAGATTACTAGGGTTTGAAAACATACTTTTACCTAACTAAGAAAGCTTCAGATGCTTACCTGATTTATAATATAATAGACCTTATAATATAAGAGTTCTGTTTGGTTTTTATATAGCATATTTGCAGTTAAATAATGTATGTAGTTTTAAAAATATATTTATTTCAGAATAATATTTACATCTGTGACGTGATTCTAAATTCAAGAATAATCCTTTTTACCTTTTTTTTTTTTTATTTTAATAGAGCAGATATTGCCTAATTACACCAGTTGCAAACTGTGTTGATATATAAAAAAATTGATGAGTCTTTGGAGCTACTGGTTTATTTTTCTGCATAAAAGGAAGTATTTCATTATGGAAAAAAAAACCCACCAGTTGGATTCTTTAAGGATCTGTCTTTCCCTGAGATTAATGCTTCTTTTTTTGTGGTGTGTGTGTATGAACATCAACTTTTCCTGCACAAAAAATGTATGTATTTACAGGAAACTTTGCAAATTACCAGTAAATCATTTTGAAAGTTTGGCTTTTTTTTTTTTTTCTGAATTATACAGCATTTTTAGTGATAACCTTGTCCAAAAGAGGAACACTGAGACCATGCTTCTGATTACTGATTTTTGTAAGCCTTGATACATGCAGCAGACAGAAAGTAAGGAAAATATTTTCTTAAAGGCGGCATTTTTTTCTCTCTGATCATCCTGAAATGGCACATAGACATAAAATTTTAATCAGTCCTTAATGAAATCTATCTTCTTCAGCAAAACAGCATCATTAGAGATAAATTGCCTGTTTCAGTCCCAGTTCAACAAATACATATATTTCTACTTCATTTTAGTTATTCAAAATATTAAAATTAAGAAGTATCCTGTATGCTTGAGAAATAGGAGTAGTGGTTGAATTAGACCTCACTGAAAACTCTCACAATGTCTTATCTATAGGTCAGAAAATTATGCTTTTTCATTCTCTGTGATCTGTGGGACAATCAATGACATTCTATCTCTTGATTGTTTGGACTTTCTTGGTTTCCTTATTCTTTAAGATTCTCTGATTCCTTCCTCTGACTTAAGAAGGTTCTGCGGGTTTCTTCTGTATGTTCTGTGTTTCTCTTCATCAGTCAGCTGTCTCACTTCTCAAACTTTACTAGCAAGTGATCTACCACAAGAACAGTTTGTGTTTTCAGTATTGAGCTAGCAATACTCAAATCCTAAACCTTGAGGATAACTTAATTTATAATCACATTATCATTTTAAAACATTTCAGAAACATCCTTTCTGCAAATTACTTTAGAAATATTCTTCAGTGTTTCCTAAATGATTATGTTTTAAAGATTCAAAATAAAAGCTTAAGAAATTGACATTTGGGGACAACTTTTTTTTTTTTTCTTTTTTCCTTTATCATCATTTTGTATGATAGAAGACAAGCAAGAGACAATTCCACATTGAAGATGCATATCTTCCTTGTTTGCATTTGGACTTTGTACTTTATATAGATTCTACAGGTATATTTGCAAGACAGATGTCTATTTGTACAGACACTTGTTTATGTGTATAGATGTTTTTTAAGGTGGTCAACCAAACTTTCAAAGTAAATGCATTAAATGATCTTCTACTAACCTCTGTAAGTTCCCTTCTGTTTTCATTGGCTAGGTTTTGCCCTGCCTTCACATGAATTAATAAAATACAGTTAATTTGTAAATTACTACTGCTCTTATACCACAGGCACTCATAATTCTCATAATTAACATGATTGGTATGTATGCATTTTTCCAGTAAACCCTTTATTTAAGACTGTCATATTTCCAATACTATGCACCATAAAACTAACAGATCATATCCATACTGGATTACCATAATTGTTATGGAACTCACTCAATTACACTAACATGTATGTGTATATATACTATACATACGTACACACAGATTTATGCCTATGTTTTTCTTTGCACATAAAAAAATGTAATTGAGCCAATTCCAGAGTAGGTTTGCACAGGTACTCTTCTCTGAAATTTTTGGGGGAAAAATACCACCAAATTTAATCTGACTCAGGAGGATCGCACTTGAACATAAAAAAACATGGTAGCTGTGATATTTAAGCCATCTAAAATATTTTTTCCCCGACATTAGACCAGGTATGTACCCATCATTCTATAAAGATATTTACCCAGTATTTTCTTGAAAATACCTTGTGCTGGCAACCACAACTTTCTCATTCTTTTTGGTAAACACTGGTTTCAAAGCAAGGAAAACTGTGACTTGTTCTTTCTTTCCCTACTGGTTAACTGAAATTTAGTGTTGCCATTTAAGATAGTTGGTTCCTGTTCTCTTCTAGGTAGCAAGAAATCCCTCATTGACATCTTTGTGGCATATACTACTGGGTATTTTTCTACTCTCAGCTGTCTGTTTTATAGATTAAACAAATAAAGCTATTTCAACGTATTTTTCAACCATCTTCGTTGTACTTCTCTAGATTATAACAGTGTCCTTGACAGGTACCACTGTCTGAGTGCCACTCCAATTGCAATTTTTCTAATATAAAGTAGAGACAAAGCACTGTTCTGTGCACCTTCATGTTGTACCTTTTGGCCTAATTAATATTAAATGCTCTATATGCCACTTGGTAAGAGTTTTCAAACAGAAAAGTGAAGTTTCTATGCTGTTCTGATGCAGCTCTGTGCTGTGATTGAAATTGGCTTATATATCTAGAGGTGAAGACCAGAAAAAAATTAGTAATTCAACTGATCTAGCTAAACTTGAAGATTTCAAAACAGTGATGAAAGTAGTTTTGTGGTATGGGTATCAGAAGTAAGATTAAATGTTTTAAACATGAGAATGAGACACAACTAATTCTGAAATTTATAATAAAATAAGAAGGAATCACTCTTGTGTAAAAGGGAAGTCTGAACTCATAGCCTAAGGATAGCAATTGATCTCTGCTGGTGGTTTGACAAGAAATAGGCAGTAACGATGATGTTTACCAAATTTCCTGAGCTAAATAAAACTTATTTAAAAGCTTTGATAACAAACTGAGGTCTGGATCTCTGATTAACAGAAATGTTGCAGAAAGAGCCAATATAAGTATTACTGTATAACCGCTGATTTTTTACAAGACTGTGTTACTACTTTACTGATGCGTGTGTGTGCAAACTGTAACTCAGAGATCCTTTTCCACAAAGCAGCTGGCTCGTGTGCTGTTCCTCATTCTTTATCTGCATATTTCATTAATCCTAAATGTAGTGCTTGATATACCATATGGTACATTTTTTTAAAGTCAATTGACTTCTGTCCGTTTTATTTTCCACATTTTAAAAAACTTATAAGTAAAAAGAAAGGGCTGTTGCACCCATAAAGTAGGAACATGCCAATGGAATTTAACATTTGATTGTTTTGAACAAAAAAATTTTACAAATATATATTATTATTTATGCAGGGGTCCATTATCCGTGAACTCAGACAGGACGGAAGAATAGGCAGGGTGATGATGGTTGTTTAGATTTGCCAGCAGAAGTAAAACCAAAATAATTAGACAAATATAACTACCTGAGCATTTTTGCATTCTGAAGCCCAGTAAAATAGTACTACCGCTCCAGTAATAGGCCATAGCTCTTTTGCTAACTGTAGCTTAAGTCTTTTAAACTCTCCCATCAAAGTGATCTCTAACTGGTGTGTAAATATTCAATTGCAAAAACCAAAATTGATTAAATACAAAGGCCAGAAAATTTGACAGGATCTGAGTTGAAGAAGTTTTCATGATTGCTTCATTAAAGGAAAACTAATTATTGGTGCAGGACTCAAGAAACAAAAGAACTCTGTTTTATGCATGCAATCTCTACGTAATATTGTGTCCTACTCTCTCCTTCCAAATCTCTTCCTTTAGTCAACAACTGTTTTACACAGGAGAACAGATAATTTGCTTTCTCATAACTTCTCTTACTAAATGAAACGGGGAGAAACTGATGAGTCTATGAAGGTCTAACATTCCTTACTTATATTGTCCGTCATAGTCTCGCCCATCCCCAATGGCCAAATAACTATTAAGCTATAAAGCTAACAGGAAAATAGCAAAAGAGAGGATGAGTGAATTTTTTAAAGGAGGAACTCTACTGTATGACTGCCAATGGACCAGCCTACTTAACATGTGTAGCAAAAGACATGGATAAATAGCAGCAGGAAGTAAGAAATTTGTAACATATGCCTGACACATTTGTGTGTCTTGACCAACAGTTATCTGGCGGTTATGACTTCTTCACATGTTCAAAGTTAATCCAACTCTCCAATTTGGGGTCAGGAAAGAATTTTGACCTCTGTGCCAAATGAGAGGGACTGTTTTAGGTGGTGGTTTTTTAATTCACAACATACATATAATCTAGGTTGAGAAAATATTGGTGTTTCCATGCGATTTCAGGGACCAGTACTACTGACAGTCTTTGATCTTTTATACTTCATTGTTGGGACATATTTTTAGTGGGATTTCCTGGGGCTTATTTTGGTTGTTTTTTTGTGGGGGGTTTATGTTTGGATTTTTTTAAATCTTCAGTTTATTAGGAGGTAATTTAAGAGAAGATTTCATGGCTGAAGAAGTATAATGACATTTAGATGTTCTACAGACTTTTTTGAAAGAGATCTTTAGTAACTTATGGAAAAGGACTTCAGTGTGTCTTCCGTCTTAGCAGAGGTAGAAAACAGACCAAAAGTCTTTTATGTGAAACAGTACATTTGGAGAAACATAGAGAAGGTAAATGGTAGCCTTTTGAAAGAACAGGCCCACTGTGGGATCTTCTCTAAAAGTTACATTTCTTTGTAAAAAGAAAATTTAATACATGACAGTTGTCTGTTACTGTCAAATATTTGATATGTTATTAGAACTACTATCTGATTTTATCAGAATCCTGGAACCCTGTTAATAATAGTTGTTTTGTTCTAGAAAGCTTCAGCTCCCACAATTTTTTTTTATTTCTCTGTATGTTTTCTTTCAACAGTTATTTATACAGAACAGTTTTGTAGGTGAAATCAGTCTCTTGTTGCTTCTCACCTATAATTAAATACGTTGGCCATGTGGGAGACAGCTGCAGCGTCTGATCTTGGATTAGTAATTGGGACTTTTAGTTGCTGTTACTACAGACTGAAAAAAAACAGACCTCCAGTAGTTAGAGTTCTGTTACTGACACTTTTACACTGTCACACTAAATTTAACTGGAATTGGAAAATACATAATGAGTTCTGAACTAAATCTTTTATATCTACTTTCTCTGTAAGCAGAACACCAAAATTTTGCAAGTGGGCAAACACATGCAAACGCTTCTTAGTCTAAATCAGAACAGTAATTTTATTTTTCTTCAGAAAAAATAGACTTAACCAAGCCCACAGACTACCAGGACGATAGATGAGTCTATATCCATCTTATCTGATAGTTCCATTATTTAATACATAGTACTTTTATGTCCTTACACATTTACATCAAAAATAATTATAAATTTAGGTAAACAATCAATCAAATATGAAGAAAAAATCAATATAAAATTATTTTAACCAGGTCACACTAAAAATATGATCTGAATGCTGAAATCTTGCTAAGATTATGAAGGTAAAATTGAACAAAAAAAAAAAAAAAGAAGAAATTGTTATTTAGAATGTTAAGTAGACTGGTCCATTGCCTCCAGACATTTCCTATTGATACTAGAGAAGCAACCCAGGTCTCTGTCATTAGCATGCCCACTCTGTTGCCTCAGTGTTCCTTCCCCAGCACAATGTAGGTCATTCCAGTTCCTTTGACTGCAAAATTCAGGCTCATTTATGGTCAGAAAAAACAGGTTTATTGTCCTGTTGTGGTGTGTTAATCAGGCTGATCAACAGGTAACACCCAGATCACATGATTTGCTAGCACTTGAATATTTTTTTCCAGTTAATTCTGCTAACACAGACTTAACTCCTCTGAATGTCAGTCCAAGTCTCTTTTCTAAGCATGTGAATTTTGTAATGGAGTAAAAAAACAATATTTTTTTATTTATGTTTCATTGAATTGTAAAATGTTTTGCATACTGTTTTTAAGACAGTATTTAATGTGAGCTTGAATTTCCTACTTATACTGATATTGAGCCATGTTTGTGGAGCCAGAAAAGATTTTACTATTATGTGAAGTTTGTTGCCATGGGCCCAATTGTGTGTACAATTTCACAAGTTAAGGAAATATGTGCTTTAAGTCTTTATCTTCTGGAGCTACAGAATATTTTATACAGTTCAGATACAAGGTGTGCTGGGCTGGCTAGGTGACAGGCTGGCATTACAAATATATTTGGGCAGGTCTGGCATTCCTGACAGAACAGGAAGGCAACATTATTAGAAGCTTATATAATGTAAGTAACTTCTAAGTGTGGTGTAGAAACATTTGTTTCCTTAAGGTTTCCAGTTTTGTCAAATGTTTGTGAAAATAAGTCTTTGCTTTTAACTAGTTAGATTAGTTAATTCAGACTGGAGCCATTTTTGAAGAATGTACTTCTGAAGACATAAACATTTTATTTGCAATTTATCTGTTTTCTTTCTGTGAAGAAGCTTGTTATTAAACTAAATATGTAAACTTTTCATTTTTGTTATAGCAGTCAGCAGATGAAATTTGCCATCAGCAAAAGAGAAGTTGTTAAGAAAAAAAAAAGGGATACAACAGTTGAATTTTAAGATAAGGTCTGTTTGGAATGTAAAATATATAAAGAACAGGTTAAAAGTGACAGACAGGATAATCAGAAGGCAAAAATTTTAATTTTATTTTGAATCAGCTATGTGTTTCTTGAAGACAAATTCCTTTTCTTCCCTACTAGCTATGCCTTTGTTCAGAGTGTGATCCTGGAGTACATGAATTAGATTCTTTTCAGATAAAACCAAAGCAGAAGACATGCTGGAGGGGGTCCTTCAGGCCACTCCAACAGCAAACGGACCTTCAGCTCCCAAAATCCAAACCCAACCTCCCTGACTGCTTTACATTCCACATCTGCTTCTCCTGCACTGAGTTATCTGTCGATGTAGACAGTGTGGGTGTATAACATTTCATCACAGCTACAATTCTATGCTATTGTGCATGTTATACTGAAATATGCCACGATTAATTTTATTTCATTGTAACTTTATTTTTTATATTAGGAGTTGCCACATTAGTATGCAAGTGTCTGATTCAACAACATAATGTATGCTGATGTTTTAATGCTGTTCGCTCAGTAGCTTTAAATTTATCTGAAGAATTTATGGCAGGAGTATGTAAGCAAAACTTCATACAAAACCTTATCTCAAAATTATTGGATTACCTCAGAGGGAGAGAAGTCTGAGTGGTCCTTTGTATTTATTTATGTTTTCTCTTGTATATCAGTACTTTTAATTTTAGCACCTTTAGCACCTAGCACTGTAGCACCTTCTTCCAACCAAAAAATTATTATAAGGCTTATTCTTATAAGAGTTACAGCTTGATTTTCAAACCAAAAAGATCTAAAAAGTTCAAACAAATCTTTTTCCTAAGGATCTCAAAAGTTTGGGGTGTAATAGCCTTTATCTGTAAGAAAATCTTTATGTACTCGGTTTTTATTGTTTGTTTTCAATTAGGAGAGAGTGATGTTCACAATTCTGCAAAAAGATAAATAAGTATTATTATGATTTTTCTGAACAAGAAACTGGAACATAAAAGAGTAAGCCAAGTTTACAAGGTCATTCTGTAGATTGGTGCAATGACTGTACTCTTACATAACCACAGTCTCCAGCTCTCAGACCTAAAAGGCTTTGTTCTTTTCTTCCTTTGTTTTGCATTCATTTTCTCTCAGGGTTTTGTTTTTAACATTATGGTTCTTAGAGATGAGGAAACAAAAGCTATGTCTTAGTATGTTGTTTAGCCTATTCTCAAAAGCCAAACAAGTGAGTCTGAGTGGTTTGAGAGCACACATAAGAGTCACTAATTCACTAAAAAATTAAACTGAATGTTTGAACTCCAGTTTTCTGGAAATATAGGAGTAGCATCAAGACCAAAGTCCTAGGTCTCCAGAGGTCATTGTAATGAGTAAACAGAGTTTGAGATTTGACTAGGAGAATGCCAGCCTAGTTTACAACAAATAAGAACAAAAGTATTTCATATAATACAGTTTCATACTAATTGAAGAGTTGCTCTGCAATCACATTGCAGATTCCTTTTTAGTTCTTTGCGGTGATTTTTTTTTTTAAATACTCAACATGTATTTGATCTGCTTTAATTTTAGAAGATAAGTAGAAATGCAGCAGCAATTTTCTGTGATAATGTGGATGGTACATAATAAAATATTTTACATTACCTGGATGAGTTTAATGGACCAGGTATAGACACAAATTTGTGATGGTTATTCCAGGACTAATTCATTTCAAGTCATATTGCTGTAGACACAATCCATATTTCTTGAACTGGTTGCATTGCAAAGTATATTCCAATAATGTCTTGTCTTGCAGGTGTACCTCACCTAAATTTATTTCTGTGCAGGTAGCATTTGAATTAGTCATTTAGTCATTAATACTTGGAGGATGACATCTGAGGGAGCATTTCAGTTCTTAGGTGACTGTCACACTTGCAGGGGAGCCACTCATCGCAGAATGAGCATAGGATGGTTAGACCCTAATTTATAAACACCTCTGTTAAGGTGTCTACATTTAGGTGGAAAATTTTCAGGTGGATTTCTATGGCCAATTAATCGTCAGTTTTCCTTCCAGACCTGTTCTGATGAAGTCATACTTAAACAATAAATGTTTTAGCTTACTTTTAAGCAGTTTTAAGTATTTAGCTGAACAGTGAAAACAGCACAACTGGAAGATAAAAGTCAAGCTAGAAACCATAACAAGGCCATCTGTCAGGGGCAGCCAACAATGACAAGATGCAGTTTATTTTGCAGACATCACCAGTTTCTTTAACTGAAATAGTCAGAGGTGTCTCAAAGGTACAACACCTTGGAGAAGGGCTTTAGATGGGTCAGATGTCAGTGAGTAAATAGAGTTAGAGATTTAGGGTGATTTTTTTGTAGTACTGCTACAGATAAAAGTACAGTCATAGGCTATTTCTCTATCATGAACTCTCTGAAGGGTGCTAAAATTGGTTGTCCATGTGCACTTCTCAGATTTCATTACTGTAGTGAGAATGAAGTAAATGTAGTGTATAGGTGGGTTTGTTATTTTCTAGAAGCTTAACCAGAAAAGTGAGCAAACTGTCCCTTACATAAAATTTATGGAATATCTAAAAGACTGCGTCAGGTACAAAACTGTCTGATAGGTACTTTTTCAACAAGGAGGCAATTTAAAAACTATTCAAAATAGTTTATTAAAATTTTATTTTCTTGAAAAAAAAGTTGCACCAAGGCCCAGATTCAAGTTATAAATTTTGAGAGGTTGCAAAATTAAGTTTACTTTAGACAACAAAGGAGAGCAGATCAAACCTTTGATGGATTGTATCATTATAAAGAATTCTTCCTCACTTCCCATTAACTCTGTGGGATGCCTATAGAAATGTTCCTCCTTTTACAGAAAACTAAGAAGGATATGAAAAATGTAGAGGGACTAGATCCGCACCTTTCTCTAAGTGATCTCCACAATAAAAACTGTGCACACCGAAAAAAAAATAAATAAATTAGTTAATACATGTTTTTCTATAAATTGTAAATCTTTTAAGTGTCGTTGAATTTTCCTAGGATGGCCATAGAGCAATTTCAGTAATTTGTTTTCCAGTCTTTCCCAATTTAAAAATCCTGATATCTCATCATGTTTGTTATATTTTTAAATTAGTGTAATAAAGTATTTGAGAACTGATGTTATGAGTAAAAAGTGATTTAATAATCAGAGCTTTCCAGAAACATCATATAAGCCTTCAAGGCACAAAGACTCTGTTGACATTTCTTAATAGTTTTTGAATTATATTTTCAAATCCAAAAGAAATAGAATTTTTCTGCAGGCTTTTAAAAAAGTACCATCTCAGAACACTTACTTCAACAATGACATTTTTAAGACACGATGGAAAATTAACAATATATATATTTTTTTCTTATATGTGAAAATTAGTGACTGGCTTCAGAATTTCTCCCTTTTTTAATGTAAGCAAGATATCTAGAAATACTTTTTTTTTTAAGTTTCATATAAATGACTTTGAAAACTATGTTGACACAGATCATGGTAGTTACTGCATCAGTAGACCTACTGTTATAAATTCCACACCTATATTATATGAGGAAAAACTTTACAGTGAGGATGACAGAGCATTGGAACAGGCTGCCCAGGGAGTTTGTGGAGTCCCCTTCTCTTGAGATTTTCAAGATCCGCTTTGATACAGTCCTGAGTAATGTGCTCTAGTCAATCTTGCTTTAGAAGGGGAGTTGGACAAGATGATCTTTAGAGGTCCCTCCCAACTCTGACAATTCCGTGATTCTGTGATTTCATTTCCAAACAGACGTATAACAAATGTTTCAGTGATTAATCTCTAATATGCTTTAGCATATAGTTAAAAAAAAATACACTGGGGGAAAAGAAGTTTAATGATAAGTAACATTCTTAATACATTGCATCTTATTTTGAATACAGATAATTTTAGATTTAAATAATGAATTAAACAGCTGGAACTAAGATTTACCCATGCAAGGTATTAGTGCCAGCTTAATTTACATGTGAATAATTCAGACCTTTCAATGTATATAACATAGCCTCTCTTACTTAATGTTATGTTTCACAATTTATCTTTGAAAAACAATGGTTTTATTCATAACAAAATTAAATAAGGATGGCTTAATAGAAATGTGTTTTCAATTCATGATGAAACAAAGAAGAGCTAATAGGTGAAACAATACAATTCACAGTGAAATGCTACTTTTTCTTGTTAAATTGGTTTACGACATATTAGTACTACCTAAAACTTTGTGCTGTGCAATGCCACATTATATTACTAATTCAATAGACAAATGCCTTTTTAAAAAAACTTTTAAACATTTTCATTTGGTTTAGGACATTTTTTACTATGTTTCAGTATTTTCTGTTGGCATTTGCTTGTATAAAGATATTTATTTTCATATTTATCTTTACTAAAAGAAATACCAAAATATGCTAACCAATTTCTTCATAACCTCACATTACAAAAACGCTTTGAGTTACAAACAGTGGATCTTACTTGTAGTATCCCAATATCAATTAATCAGAAAAAATAATACTCTAAATTAGAATTAAATTTAATGAGAGTTACTGTATTATGGAAAAATAGATGATGGTGATATAAATGTCATAGCTTCAATTTCAACCTCTTTGAATTTGACTTTTAATACAAGTGAGTTTGGAAACTCTGACTTTAACTGTTTCTGAGGTTGTTCAAGTGGTGAAAATGCATCTGGAGATGTTGGTCTGTCCAGCCAGCTATTGTGCTCAAAACTTTTGTCAAAGATGTTTCTCTTTCCCAACATATCAGGTACACCAAAAGCTGCAGTTTCAGTCCAAGATATCTAGTTCTTAAAGACCATTATCACACCACCCAGCCATACTTTACGTCCATTCCAGGAGCATTTATACTTCTGACATAATTTAATCTGGACACACAAAAGCTGAGATACTTATAATATTATGCTAAAAAAAATATTAGTGCAGATTTTATGTTTTTGTCTATGGACACAATTTTTCTATTTATTTTAAGACAATGTCACATGACAAAATAGATTTATATAGTGGGTATCAGAATACAATGGATTTCATTCCTGATGAGAATGGAAAGATCAAAAACTAGTTTTAAAAACCTAGGTATGCTATATATAAAGAAATCATAGAATCATTGAATCTTCTAGGTTGGAAGGGACCTTCAAGATCATCTTGTCCAACCATCAACCTAACTCTGACAAAAATAAACACTCACACAATAAACAAAATGCAACACCATCACTAAAACAATGTATCCCAGCACCATGTCAACCTGTCTTTTAAACACCTCCAGGGATGGTGCCTCAACCATGACCCTGGGCAGCCTATTCCAATGTCTGATAACCCTTTCTGTGAATTTTTTTTTTCCTAATATCTAGCCTGAACCTCCCTTGGCATAACCTTAGGCCGTTTCCTCTAGTCCTGTCACATGTGACTTGGGACAAGAGACTGATCCCAACCTCTCTACACCCTCCTTTCAGGTAGTTGTAGAGAGCAGTAAGGTCTCCCCTCAGCCTCCTTTTCTCTAGGCAGAATAACCCTAGTTCCCTCAGCCTCTCCTCATAAGACTTGTGCTCCAGACCCCTCACCATCTTTGTTGCTCTTCTCTGGACATCCTCCACCACCTCAATGGCTTTTTTTGGTAGGGGGCCCAAAACTGGACACAGTACACTAGGTTGGGCTTCACCAGTTCTGAGTACAGGGGGATGATCACCTCTCGGGTCCTGCTTACCACGCTGTTCCTGATACAGGCTAGGATGCTGTTGGCCTTTTTGGCCACCTGGGCACACTGCTGGCTCATGTTCAGCCAACAGTCAACCAACACCCCCAGGTCCTTTTCTGCCAGGCAGCTCTCCAGCCATTCTTTCCCAAGCCTGCAGCACTGCATGGGGTTGTTGTGACCCAAGTGCAAGACCTTGGCATTTGGCCTTATTGAAACTCATCCTATTGGTCTCAGCCCATCAATCCAACCTTTCCAGATCTCTCTGCAAAGCCTCTCTACCTTCCAGCAGGTAGACACTGACACATAGCTTGATGTTGTCTGTGAACTTACTGAGGGTGCACTCGATCCCTTTGTCCAGATCATTGATAAAGATGTTAAAGAGAACAGGTCCCAGTACCGAGCCCTTTGGGACACCACTCAGGACCGGATGCCAACTGGATTTCACTCCATTCACGACCACTCCCTGGGTCCAGCCAGTTTTTAACCCAGTGGAGGGTACTCCAATCCAAGCCCTGGGCAGTCAGTTTCTCCAGGAGGATACTGAAGAATGTCTGTGTATATGTGTGTGTGTACATAGATATATAAAGGTCTCTTTGCTTTAACTAAAAGCAGAAGGGGAAAAATTCTGATGTACTTTAAAAGCACAATTTGTAGCTTCATTGCAAAGCAATTTATTTAGTGTTTCACAGCAGACTCCACAATATACCTACCTTAATATGACAATGTTATGTTCCCAGTTAATATTCCAAAGTTGCTTGTCTAAAAGCCTGTGGTCATTTCAAGTTATTTCAAATAACAGTCCTTCTGCCCTAAGTATAGATGCAAAAAGGGAAACAACAAAGAAAAGAGAAAAAAAAAACAGTAAGAACATGAGAGACATTAAGTCAGAAAATGCTGTTAAAAAGTTCCTATGTTAATAAAAATAGGTTTATTTTAAACCGGAAAAATGGATATCCGATGATGTGTCTCAGTTATTCCTATAACATCTTCATTATTCCTTTGAAACACCTTTAAAATAAATGAAAAACATAAAAATCTTTCCACTGCATTAGGAAATGATGCATACAAAGATTATGTGCTGTCTTCAAAAAACTGTGGTACATCCTAGTCACATTTCTATACATACATAAAGTTGTTCATTACTTGATAATGTCTATCATAGTTTCAGTGGAAAAAAAAAATAAATTTTGTCTTGGGACTCTGAAAAATTAATCTTGAATAGAATAATTGACAAGAAGCTATAAAATTATGAACAAAAAGATTTTTTTTGTTACTACATCTATGCTGATATTAATTCACTGTATTTTGTCCCATAGGTCTCGGTTTATATAGACATTAAAAAATAAGAACAGAAGACATGATAAAATAACTGAATGTGATGAGAATAATATGGCAAAAACACAACACAAAAAGCAGAAGAATCTTAAATTAAATTGGAAGCACGGAGATAGAGTATACAATTTTTTCTTTTGAATGAGAAAAAATTAATGGCTAGTTATAAAGCATTGTATAAACATTAAGAAATAGAGAAAAGCTGTGACAATCCTCGTGTCTCTGTTGGTTAAAAAGTGTAAAAATAGGATTAAATTCCAGATTTAGACTCAAAATGTAGGTGTCTAACAAAGCTAGATGTCTAGGCTCCCTTTAAAGCTAAGCAAGAAATTATAAATACAGTCACTGAGGTCTGGACAGCTGTTTAATGCATCCTAAAATACATAGTTAATTTAGACAGCTGTGTCACTCTTTAGCTTCAATGACTGTTTGCTAGAGCGTAAGTCAGTTACCCATTCATAAATGTCTAAAGCTTTTTGAGGAGCCATACAGCATTGGAGACATCTGCATGACGTTTGCAGGTATGATACTAAACCTGTGAGAAACCTAATCCCCCTTGGGACAGCTTTTGGAGGCCACAGAGGAAATTCTAGAGCACCTCAAGTAGCATCCAGTATTTAATTCTGTACAACCTAATAAAACGCTAGCTTTCTCTTCACTAAGAGGGGAACTTAAACAGATAAGCAATTAAATGCATCTCTGAAAAACACTTAAGATCCCCTCATAGTCTTCTCCTCCAAGATTTTGTTTACTAAAGCTGCTTATCTTCTTTTTATTGTCTATAAAGCAAACCTGTGATAAGTAGTTCGGATACAGATGTGTCATACTTTAACCCCTGCCAACAAAATGACACCACTCACTCAAGCTCCCCCTACTTCCAGAGAACTGGAAGAGGAAAAGTGAGAAAACTCATGGGCTGAGATAAAGACATAATAATAATAAGTAAAGCAAAAGTTATGCACACAGGCAAAGCAAAACAAGGAATTGATTTGCTACTTCTTGTCAGCAGGTAGGTGTTCAGTCATCTCCAGGAAAGCAGGCCTCCATCACACATAATGGTTACTTGGGAAGACAAATGCCACAACTCCAAACATCCTCCACTTCCTTTTCTTCCCCAAGCTTTATATGCTGAGCATAATGTCATATGGTATGGAATATTCCTTTGCTCAGTTAGAGTCAGGTGTCCTGGCTCTGTTTCCTCACAACTTTTTGTGCACTCCCAGCCTAGTTGCTGTCTGGGTGGTATGGGGAGCAGAAAAGGCCTTGACTGCTTAGCAACAACGAAACCCATCAATGTACGATCAACAACACTCTCATCTTGAATCCAGAATATAGCCCAACACCAGTTTCTAGCAAGAAAGTTAATACCATACCAGCTGAAACCATGACAGGATGTCAATACCACAAACATTAAAACTGAGATTCACTAATCCAAATGTAGAATAAAAATATCTAAGTGGAATGTGAGAACAATGGATCCTGACTGTCCTTACTGTAATTTTTATCAAATTCTGTGTTAAGGTGAAGGGCACAGTTTTTAAGAAAATAGAGGAATTTACTGTGTTTAGCTCTCTTGAAACTTGAATTATGGGAATTTTTCTAAAATGCTCATAGGTGATATGCATGAAAATTCTGCATCTTTCTCAGGCAATAGAATATCTGCTATTTGATCTTAAACAAAGGAATACTGTATATAAATAATTTTGCTCTATCTAGCAGGAAAAGACATTGAGAAGATTAAATAATGGCAATAATGGCAATAACAAAATGTTTGAAAATCTCTGTCCTAAAACACACACACAGAACTTGAAATGTTGAAGCTATAAGTTTTTTCCATGAACAGAAAAGGGTGTTATCTTGGAGAAAAAATAATAAATTTCAGCCAACCAAGAAACACAAAGCAAAATGAATGCATGAATAGATTGATTCAGGTGAAAAGTTTTAACTTTCAAATAAACTTCAATTAACATCTCATAAATACTCTGTCTCTTGAATTATTGTTTAAAAACAATGAAGCTGAGAAAGTTTAGACTTCTTTTTCTTCTCTAGATAAGGTAATACCAATAAAAATGGTAATGCTAAAAATAAGGGACAAATAACAGGGAGGAAATACGAAGCAGAGACAGTTATAAATGCTAGAGGCACTAGTAAGTATATATGTAGTGTTTAAGAAGTACAGTAAATCTTTGAATGTCTGGATGATAGAAGGAGAAAAAATAAGTATGAATGAATATGACAACAAATCATTATGAGAAAGTGATGCTAAATGAAGCAGTTTCAAAGAAATAATAAATCAGAAGAATTAAAATGACATAAGTCATTAAATGAAGAACAAATGAGCTGGTAAGTGTGATTTTCCTTTGTACACAGCAGGGCTGATAGAGACAGGCAGCTACAATACCACAACTTTTTTTTCACTTATCTCTCAGTATGTACTGAAGGCTTATGTAATTATTCCTGCTATCAAAGAAATTATCAGATGTGAAAAATAAATATGACTACTCCCTCATTGGAAAACTGCTGGAAAAAAAGTTGTTCCATCTCTTTATGAGGAAAGGTATGTTAATATCATTCCCCACATTTAGATGTCATTTAACATCATAACAAGTTACTATGTTATACCAGGATGGTAATTATACTGCTAAGAACCTTAAAGGCCCTTAAGCTTTTTTTTTATTAACTTAATGCATTTTACAAAGTAAAACCACTATTTTTTTATATCTGCTGGAAAATACAGGATGATGAGATTTGGTATTTTAGGATGTTCTTGTAGGTAATGCATATTTCTGCACAGAGGATAAGACAGTTTCACATGCACAACAATGTGTAAGACAGTTAAGTCATGAGAATCTGGAATTTTTTACCCCTTCCGATTGATGTAACTTGCTGTACCATGTATTTAAGTTCTATCTTATCAAACATTCTGAAAGTCATGGCTTTCTAATGACTGTGATGGTCTTTTAAAATGCATCAAAAAGTTATTTCAAACATAGATCTAAACCAGGGAAAAGAGACAATGTCTGTTCAGAGATAGAGTTCTCTGTCTTTCTTTAAGTGTTCAGAGACATTGCATCTGAATGGAATGAACTCAGAGCAGAAGGAATAATTCAGTGAAATTTGTAATCCTAAGGTTTAGATTCTATAACTATAACCCTGAAACAAAAGAGGTCTTCACTGTCAAGCAACATAAAGTCAAACTTATTTTGGATGGGACTGTCTGCTTGCAAAAACCCCAAATATAAATAAAACCAGAAAAGTCGAATGTGATTAGTCAATGACCAGGATAATTTAAAAGCAGTTTCTACTAAGAGATAAATAAATGGCACTGTTTTCCTCAGACTCTGCACCTTGCAATTGTACATGATCCAACAGTCTCAGTCATGAGTCTTGCAGCAAACTGCTAGCTCTGTTACACGTTTAATGAGTACCACATAAGTGATTCCCTGAAAAAGACTATCAGATCCTCTAAAGTCATAGTCACTTCCTGTTAGTGTTCTGTTCTTACATGTTCAGCTGCACTGCGATTTGAATTAATGCAAAGTGATTTATAGGTTAGTTCTTCAAAACTGATGACTTCAACTAGTCAATTCCTTGCTGTATTACTTAACCAACTCCATAGACTTGCAACATTTCCAAAAAAATATTTACTAAAGATCAGATTCACTACTAGCTGATGACAATAATTTCTAATTACCATTTAGAAGACTACAATTTTACTGATAAAATCTCTTTGTGTATAATTAAATTAGACAGTAATTTAAGATTTCACTTTTATATTTTCCATAAAAATATAATTGTCTATGAAGCTCCTTCTATCTCCATTTCAGGATTTCTAACAAAATTACAGAAATATTTTGCACCAGAACTACTTCTCTGTCTGGGTGACAGAAATGGGAAAGAACTGATATCTGCCTTATAAATATGAACCTCTTAAATAGTATGGTTATGTTAGAAAGGTGTCACATCTTAATAATTCAGTAGAATTTTTCCTTGAACAGTAGAATTTTCTACTAAGCTGTAAAATCCAAAGAACAATGTCCATTGCTTAGGCCATTTTGAAAGAATAGAATAGAATAGAATAGAATAGAATAGAATAGAATAGAATAGAATAGAATAATTTCCGTTGGAAATAATTTAGAATGACCATCTAGTCCAACTGCCTGACCACTTCAGGGATGACTAAAAGTTAAATAGTCAGTAACAGTAGTGCAGTGCTTGCTGAAACCAATAGCAAGAATGAAGCTCAATTCCAAAGATTTAGCAGCCCTGCAGGTCAGAAATATAAACTCTTTAATAGATGCTATCACTATATTATCAATATGTCTTAAAGACAATAAATTTATCTGTCCTGTAATGAGATGAGGAAATATGATCATCCTCATCTTACAGCTAGAGATCTGAAAGACTGCATCTGCACGGGAATATTTTGCAATGTTATAGGGGAATTTTAACCAAGTATGCTTTATTTAAAAAAAAAAAAACAAAAAAAAAACCAACAAACAAAACCAAAAACCAAACCAAAACGTTTTAAGGAATGGAATACATACATGTTACATGAACTGAAAAATTATACCATTCTTCAGTATTCCCTGGTCAATATTTTTTTAACATTTTGGGTCCTCTCCCCCAGATTATTTGTCTAGATTTATATTTCTTTATTGTTAGCATTGAAATCTAATCTGTGGTCCTAAATTCCAAAACAGGTTTTTTATCAATTTATCCTGACAAAATAGTCATAAAACTCTTAGACCAAAACCATGTTTTTTAGTGTTTCCTGTAGTTTTAAAGCTATTTCCACTTTAAATATATATGAACTTTGCCTGTTCAAAACTGGTATAATGTTTATCATGAGGTTTTAAAATGAACTGCTATGTATATTTTATCCAAAGAATAACATTTATAAAATCATGAAAAATTAAAAAGCTCACAGTTATTTTCTTTTAGATTTCCCATCAAAATCAGAATGATAAATATAGAAGTTTGATGCATAAAAATGCATACAGATATTTGTAGAAAATCTAAGAAAAAAATATATAAAAAATATAAAACATATTAATTATATTCAATGGCCAAGCTAGATATTTTAATTTGTACAGATACATCTTCCGTAATTGTTCAACTGACAATCCTTTGAGGTTGACAACTGTTTATCAAAACTTACATTCAGGTTATCACATCATCTAATACTTCTTATGTAGCTATTATCTAATCTTTCTGCCTTCTTGTTTTGATGTCTGTGACATCTGATTCATCTAAAAGGGTAAGTCTGAAAATAATTATTCTGTCAGAGATGTGCAGAAGCATTCTATCTGGACTGGTAATAAATACTCAAGTAACGTAAAACACCAGGTAGACTCTTTAACTATAAGTCTGTTCTAGGTAAGTATCATTACAGTATGACCAAACTTGTGTATCTCCATGTTCTAGTTTATCAACAAATTGTAAAAATAATAATAACAATTTAAAAAAATCTATTTATTTTATTGCTTTGCATAGGTATCAAAAAAATGTATAAGATGGAAAATAATTGAGATAATTATTACAAAAGGCAAGCAGATTTTACTGCTTTAATGTAAACATCAGTAGTATAAACACCAGAAAATGCACAAACCTCTCTGTAGACAATGAAAATATGTTAGATACAGGCACCTCAAAACAATGATTAATCTCTTTTTGAGCTTGATCGCTTTTCATTCTCTAATGTTGACTGCAAAAAGAGATTAGTACAGCTAGATCACAACTACATGTTGAACTTTAGATCACTACAGTTATAGCTGGTTGCTGCTCTACTTAATGTAATTTATAAAGCATACTACCAGGGATTGAACACACTGTTAGAAGTAGACTCATTCATGATTAGAAAGTTGGAAAGGATGAAACTTACTCCTGGAATTCCAGGAAAAAAATGAGTCATGGATTACATTAAGAGTTGTTAAAGTGAGGATCTGTTAGGTGCATCTATACCTGAGAAAAATGATGAATTTCAGATTTTATAACCACATACAGTAAAAACAGGAGAGACCACACATTGTTTTAGGATTGCTGTACTTTAAGTTCACACGAGATCTTGTCAGAGTAGTAATTCTTTTAGGAACTGTATATAGATATATACACATAGACATGCACAAATATCAGTATGTATATGTATAAATATTTAGGCATGTATAAAAGAAAATTTGACAATTAGAATCACATAAATTACTATGGACTCTTTCATTTACATTTAAAATGTCCTGAATTATGCACAAATAATGTGTACAAGTCTCTACTGGTGCATGCATAAGACTACTGATTTTTTTTTTGCCAGCTGTCATTACTATAAACAAAAAACCCAGCAAGAATTTATAATTACTTATTGTTTCAAAGCATTGTAATACTTTCATGTAGTTAAACCCAAATTTTATTAGTTTTTCAATACTTTATCAATATTTATCAGTTATTTCTATTTGTGAAGCTAATTCTACAAGTTGGGAAATGCTGATGTTGAAAGAATTCTCTATTAACAAAACCAGTTTAAAACCAGAATGAGCTCTGAACCATGTTTCATTTCTAAATTAACAGGAAACATATATAAACACTTAATAAATAAATAAATAATTTTGCAATAATGTTTTATGGTACTCATGATATCTGTCTAGCCTTCCTTAATATATATATGTTATATCTCAGTATAAAAGCATTGATTTAAGTAAATAAACAAACAAAAACAATAAAAAGGATGTAATTGTCAGATTGTTCTATATTTTAAATATGAATATACATAATTTATTGTCCAGTACTGATTTTTTGTGAAGTAATTTTAAAAGAACATGTATTCTTTAAGAGAGGGTGTGGGAAGTGGTAGAATGTCTACATTTCTTTGTGAATGCCTTCTTAGTACATGATGAAAGAATAGAAGGTTAACAAATGTTTGTGATTGTCTTTTTTAGTAGAAACTCTGAGCTCAGATGGCTATAATTGGGAAATTACATTATTATTACTAGACAGAGCTTCAGTAATAAAAAATAAGGCATTCAGTAAAATATTTGCCAATTCCAAGTGTTTTAAAAATTTCCACATGACTAGATTTCTAAATATTTCCAACCAAAGTGCAACAGAGACTCTTCTTTTGTAAACAGAAAATAAATCTATCCAACACAAATCAACACCATCTTAGGACATTATTGACATCATTATTGGCAATATTCTTTGAAATCAATTGGATGTAAGCATATGGTTATAAGTTATGCTGTATTTGTTATAAGCCCTGTCTAGACGAAAAGTTGATTTAACTCTGTATTAGAATACATTTTGAAAGGAGGTCTTAAGTGGGTAGTCACAATAAGACAAAAATGTTTCAGTGTAGACATGCCTAGAGTATGCTATCATTTTGAATGCAAAGAACTCAGAGTGAATGCTGGGCTGTGGCAAGTCTATATAACACAGCACAGTAAAAGACATTTACATGGAAGCTGTCTGGGTTTATTATCTTAATGCCACACTTACACAACTAAGTGTCTGGCCCCAAGGCTGCCCAAACTGCAAGTTACCCTCAATGTCTTCACTCAGTCACCTCTACTATTTAGAGATACACAGAGTAGTTAGCATTTGTCATAAACAGAGCTCTTTCAAGTTTCCTATACAATACAGCTTTCTACATGTATTTGAGGTAGCTTGAGTGTAAACTGGAGCATGACCTAACCTCAATGTGAAGAACTCTTTTACAAACATTGTCTTTTTATTGTCAGACTCTTCTAAAAAAAAAATAATCCATTACACTGTATGTTATTCTGTTAAACTTAATGTTGAGGTCTTTGAGCATACTCTCTCAGAGCATATTAATCCTTTGGATACTCTCTCAAGTAAATTTTGCTTGGGATGACTGATTTTGATGGAATTACTCTGCATATACAAAGGTGTAACTGACATCCAGATCTCCTCATTATAATAAAATTTTGTGATTTTTTACATATCAGAACAGAAATTAATTCTGGTTTAAAAGTTTATTAAACCTTACTAGAAGATCAGCTAGCCCTTGGGAACCCTTATGCAAATGACCTATAATTGTATTATGGACTTATCTGCATTAACTAGAATTTCAAAAGGTGCAGACATGTCAACTGAATTACAAAAATATTGATTTTACTCTGTAGGGTTATTGTTAACTCGTATCTGGTTAGTTTAAGCTATGATTCTTATTGAATCTATTTAAAGTTAAAAAGTAGCTTGTCTTTATTTTTGTTGTGTCTAATGGACTCTTAAGGTTTAATAAGATTTTCAATGAAAAGATTCAATTTCTGATAATATGTTTATATGTTTAGCCTAAGTAAGTGCTTGGTGCAATATGAAAAGTGTATTCACATTTCTTTTGCTCATTATTTGTGTCTCTTATTCTTTCTTTTGCTTGATCTTCTGGAAATTCCCATACCTTCTTCTTGTTTCTCCCACACCTGCCCCACACATAATGCATAGCTATCTTCTTTTTCTATGAAGTTCTAAAATTTACTTATTTTGTCTTACCTTGTCTGTCTGTGATCCAGATTTCTGCATCGTAATATCCAGCTTCTTTAAGTTCTAATGAGATACAGTGAATCCATTTTTAAAGAGAGGAACAGAGTAACATGCAGCACCACAACAACGAAGAAAAACACTTTGCTTATGTATGTATAACAAAATATGTAAATGTTTGTATTCTAAAAAGAGAAAAGCAATAAAGCCAATGAGATCCAAAATCTGGTATGAAAGTCAGTATGAAGATTTAAGGCCAAGAGAACAGAAGAATGTTGCTTTAAGGGTTTGATTTCTTCCGTAGTAGCCATTTAAGGAATTTACATACACAGAAGGGAAACCCCTAATCCTCCTCCAGGCCATACCCATGCACCGTATTTCAGCAGAATGTAGAAAAAGTGTGACTGTCGATAATTTATATAAAATGGCTATTATTCCATAAACAAACCAGATATTCATATGAAATCCAAACAAGGCAAAGGAAAAAAAAAATACACATTGGGCACATCTAAACAATTTTGAATTCATTGTGTAATCATTTCAAAAAGAAAGAAAGGCAATGGGAACATATATGAACCTTATCACTTTTATTAAAATCAGAGCAATCTAATTTTTAACAGTATAATACTATTATGCACCTGAATAGGCCAGGCTGGACGGTTTCATAGTGTTGTGCCCTATGAGTGTCATATTTATTACATCTTTTGTATCACAGAACCTGCTTTTTCATTATTTTTTTTGTCTGTGGGTGTCAGGAGTGCTAAACTAATCTTGAAATTTCAGTACAGTGTAATGGATGGTTTTTGTTGAATCTCCTTCAAAAGGTATTGGACCACCTCAGAAGATAACGATGCTTTTATGTATCAGTACTGTTAACTGTTTCATATCTCTAAAAGAAGGGAGAAAAAGGATTCATACAAAGAATTATACAGGTAATATGTTTTCCACTGCTTAACTTCATTCACAATTGTCTTGCATATGTGAAATTTTCTATACAGAGTCCAGTGCCCTTAGGACATACTCAGCTAGCAGTCAAAACAAGACTCCTGGCATAATATATAATTATCCAGGATTACATTGTACATACAGTTGTTTCTGATCGTATTATGTAGACATGAATTTCAGACAGGCAACATCTGCTTTGTTCCCTCTTTCACAAAGTGTTTTCAGATAGTGCTTTTTCCTGTATTTTCTTCTTTCATTAGAGTGCATGACCTACATGGCCATTTTCAAACATATTTACAGTATAGCCATGTAACAATTGAATCCATGTCACCTTTTTTTTAAGGCTTTTGAATTTTAAAGTGCTATTATATATTCAATCTCTCCTCTCCTTTTTTTTACAAGATTGCCATCACAAATTCTTAGGCATTTACTCAAGTAAGATAAGTGGAGAAGAAAGTGAATTGTTAATACAAAAATTACTCACCAGTGGGGACCTATGCTCAACTGTGTTGGATGAGCAGATTAAGCAGATCCCTGTAGAAAAGGAAACAATGAAGTTCTATAATATCGTGTGATCTGTGTAACAAGGAATAAAAATCTAAGACAGACCATGTATTTGGCAATGTAGAACACAAGCTAGACCATGCCAAAGAATCTGGACATTATGGATTTGAAATATTTATTAGTTTTTGTGACAAAACGGGGAGAAAGGACTTCACTGCAAGGTTCAAATTAATTTATTTGGATTTCACTCACAGGTCCAATACGTCACTATTGCAGGTCCTATGTGTACAATGACGATTACACTATTGCAATTTAAAAGC
>JAOTQQ010000001.1:157049714-157071568 GCA_026546715.1 Gallinago undulata | reverse complement strand
AAGCTGAGTCAGATGACAACTCCCTGCATCTCACCTATTGTGCTCTGAAACCGGTTCGGCTGGGTGCTCCCATACAGTTTTCATCTGCCATAGCCTTTTGGTTTGGATCAGGAAGTTTTCTATATTTTCCAGCAATAGAAAATAGACCTCAGATTGCAGTGTTTTAGAATTCTACATCCATAGCATATATTTTTATAGCTTGTAAATATTCTGTCTTCAGGGTTTATGTATTCTGCAATTAATTTAAAATTTCACTAGATATTTGTAGTCGCTTACTGGGTGTTTATGGTTAGTCAACTACATCAGGACATGGCAATGTAATCACGCCCAAAGAGCAGTTCACTCTCCCCACCTAACCCTTGAGGTGAGAGTAAGTAAACTAAGGGTTATTCCTAAACTGAGGCTTTAGGATCATTATTGACTCCCTGACTGGAAGCTTGCAGGACAGGCTAGGTTAGTGCATAGCTGACCGCATATGAGCTTATAGTGATATCCATCGCCATCTAACATTTAATATTGTTCCCATTGTTTTGCCTGTTAAACATCTGCAGGAAACTTCTCACTTGCAAAATATTCATCTCAATGGGAACAACTGTTTCTAGGTTTTACCACAGTACACTGAATACAGCAACAAGAAAATTAACAAGACAACAAAAATGAAGCTTTTGCAGGCTAACCTGTATGACAGCCTCTGAGTTTGTGTGGGAAATGATGAGCTGGAGAGTGTTTTCTTTTGGTTTCGTTTTTTTTTGGTGTTTTGTTTTTTTTTTTTTAGTATGGGCTTTATGTAAACTTTCTGTATACAAATGGTCTTTTGATCTCCACGATCTCACATACTTGAAGACAAAGAGTGAGTGAATCTTCTGCAGGTGAATTTTTGCATATGTAGTGACGTGTTTTGATCACAGGAAAAGAAAAGAGATTGGAATGAGTCACTGTTTCTGATGTTGCATAGACAGAATTTGTAGGTGTTCTGTAAAGTAACGCATTCTTTTCCTGTGAAGCTTTCAATTCTAGTCACATAAGCAGTCAGTAAAAATGTCCTCTATTTTCAACTGAGTTAGGTTGTTGGTAGAAATGACAAGCTCACTCTTTTGTCTCCCTCCCTTACCAGTGTATTAATGTGGGTGGGTAGGTGGATAACAAAATCTTAAATTGTTCTCTCCTTTCTTGCAAATTTGTGTTTCATTAATTGCTGTACTTCAGAGCCTTATCATCATTTCATTACTAGTCTAGTTTCAGCAAAGACAGACTTACTTTATATGTACAATATAAATATATCCATGTACACAGGATCAAAACAAAGTAATGCATTACAAAATATTTCAATCTATTTTAATATTTCAGTTCTTATTTAATTGAACTTTAAATGTGTGTTCAGAGGTACTATACACCAGACTGGCAAATATTGTGTATCACCAAAGACACTTAATCAAGGCAACTAGAAACAAACACAGTGTGTAAGGACAACAGACTAAAAATAAAAAAAAAAATTTCAATAATTACATAAATTCATAATTTTAAATATATACATATACTAAGGTACATCAGAAGGGTTTTTTTTCTTCCCCTTCCTCCATTTGGCTTTCTGCCATTTATTTGAAAATCAGGACTTTAGGCTTTGACTGTGACTGGTCAATGGGCTTCATCTTCTGAGACCTTGCTTTTAGGCACTTATATGCAAGATTTTTCCTTCAGTCACTCCCATCAGTGAACACCTCCAGAAAAATACCACAGAGTGCAACTCAAAAGAAGCTACCATTTCAGAACACTTGGGCAAAATATGTTAATCATATAGTAATAATAATATTGTATTGTATTGTATTGTATAGAAATAATATTGGGTTTTTTTCTGTAACTTTCATTGCATTTTGTAGTTTTAGTTAGGTATTCATGTTACTAAACCCCATTAGTTTATAACATAGTTTAAGAAAGAGTATCCAGAAAGTAGGACATGTTTTCTAAACGCTAATTTACAAAATACAAAGTTTTCCTTTTACCTTTTAGATCAAAACTGCTAAAATAATTCCTTGAATAAGAAAGCCCTTACTACCACAAAGGGTATTATAATGATAGAGAAATGCCCCTTTTTTGTGTGTTTGTTCTTGTTTTCTTTTGTGTTGTTTTTAAAAGGAGAGTATTACATTTTTGTAAAATTCTCAAAACTCAGACACTTTATTTTGGGGAGAAAAATTGTTTGTCTAGAAGCAAAATTATCTGACCATTATATTCTTTAGTTTAGTAAACCATAGTGGTGATGTAGAATTATTCTGGCTACAGAGACTGTTGGTTCACTTTTTCATTCATTCACATATGAAAACTACTAGGTTGTCAAAATATTAATTAAGTTTCTACTTGACCCTAATCTAGATACCTCCAGATATCCTAGGAGATAGCAAAAAGTAGTCACAGAAGCAAATTTAGCTCTCAAGCACTTGTAGCTGAAGGGCTTTGCTTCCTGTTCTACAACAGAGGTGTTAGGGGCTTACTAGCTAAAAGCAGCAAGATTGCGCTGCTAACAGTACGAGTAAGCAGTTGACAAATGAATGAATTACAGGCCCTCCTGCATTTAGATCTTCTTTTCTTTTTTTTTTTTTTTTTAAATCTCTCTTTTCTCTTGCTGTTTCTGAATAAACAATCACAGAAAGAATATCTCAAGATGTTAAAGTATTTCTTTCTCTTGCAAAACATATGCTTCCCTCTTTAGAACAAGTAAGCTGAAGGTCTCGGTCCCAGGAATTTGGAGCTTGCGCTTTCCAATTAGAAGACAACCGTTATTTTTAGACATCTGAGTTCAATATTATTTCCATAATTGAAAAGAAAACTATTTCTCAATATATGGACAACTGCTAACTGCATGTATAGCATTTCTGAGCAGAAAGAAGTGTGTGAAGGGAATCACAACATCATAGTCAGGGGGCTGTCAAAAATCCCAGGCTGTTTTGAAGGTTTTAGATTTTTTTAAAAAATACATCAGCTGATTAGTTAGCATTTTGGGTTGCTAATTCTCACCACAGAATAACAAAAGTATCTAAAAGAAAAGGAAGATGGTGGAGGTAGATACAGTCGTTATGAGAAAATATTCTTATGACAAATATTTGAAATCCTTTCATATTTAATAAATAAAATTGCAAGTCACACACAGTAGAAATTAGTAATTATAATTCATTTCTGTGACTGCAGCACAGCTGAAATTTGCTGTTAATTTAACATACTTAACTCTTGTAAAATCCAGATACTCTTAGCATATTGAATTTTGCATAACATTGAAATAAGTAATAGCTTTCCTTTTAATGAAGTGACATAGACTAATGAATTAAATGAAGATACTAATTAAGTAATTGACTGAGGAAATTAACTTGGGTTATTGTGTTGTAAATAAGCTAATGCTAAGTTTATCAATATTGTTGAAAAAAATACCTCATGGCAAGAAAATGTGAACTTGCATCAACATAGTTAGACAACAGCCATCAAATAATGGTGTGTTTAATTATCAGTAGTGCATATATTATGAAAAAAAAAAAGCTCCAGTGTCATACTGCATTCTTCAGTCTGGCCTCTCTTGTGACTAAGTCTTCTGTTAATTAAAATCACATTTAGGTTTCTCTATTGTGTATTTTTTATATAGCTCAAACTAGTCAGGGAAAGATCAATTCCTTAATAGCTCCTAAAAGTGAGATTGAATGAACACTAACTATATGACATAATCTTTATCTCCAAGATCTCTACATTAACAAGGAATTCCTAAGCTAATTTGTGAGGGGTTGCCCTCCTTAGTAATTATCAACATCTACATGCCTTTAGACCTCTTCGAATGAATACTCCCTAGCACTTAAGCAAATAAATAATGCTTGACCTTTCTTTAATTTAGTGAATCTTAAGACTAATAAAACTGTTAGACTTTGATTTGGTTACACTGTTACACCTAAGATTTGGTTGGTTCTCCATAAATATTTGTTGTAATTGGTTTCACTTTCATTTTTCTTCTGACACCACCATCTCTACCACTCTTTCATCATGGCAGAGAATATTTTCATGGTAACTGCTCCGTGCTAGATGATTTATTTTACTTGATTTGGTTGCAACAGATACAATATTATTGCCTTCATTATTCTCTTCCCTCTGTTTTACGTTCTCATCCTATTCAATTTATTCACGTGTTAAATGTGGCCAGATATATTTATTAAGTGCTATCAAAGAATTTTTTTTTTTCAGTTATTTTGTTCATTTTCCCTTGTATGCTGATTTCCATTGTATATTCATTGAACCAAATATCAGTCTACTACTATTTAGTATCCAGGTTCTAAAAAGAGAGTCACAAGGTGATCCAAGGGTAAATGAAAAAACAAAAACCAAAACGAAAACTTGAGGGATTTTTTTCTTCTCCTTTTGCAATGTGAGATAAGGACAAGGACACTGACACTGTTTACTTAAAACGTAAACTCATTATTTAATTTTATTTAAGTATTAGCATTCACAGTTCCTGCTACAGAAAAATATTTCTGTACTTAGGGAAGCTTTTTTAAGACAAAATCAGTGAACAGTGGGCAAGGATGCATGTTGGAGGTTGATTGGACTAAGAGTTTTGTCAAGAACCGATAATGAAAGTCACAGTGACTGGTGTATTATTTACTGGGGAAAAGAATAAAAATAAGTGCCTGAAACTGAGATCTTTTTTGTCAGGTTTTTTGTTTGATTTTCTTCTATTTGGTTATTGCATGCTATGACCTGTTGAAATTGGAGACTTCTCCAAATTCTACAAGTAATTCCTTATAACATTATATAATTTTTTTTCAATATTATTAGTTTACTGGTCAATTTGTTGCCCTGAAGTTACTGGAGGACTGGTAGATATATTATTGATACATGTATGACAGCAAAGGTTGATAAGCTCGATCTATAGTACAGCTAAGCCTACAAAAAGAGAAAAAAGCAACCATAAAAACAACTATCTCTGTTGTACATGTATGACTCTATGTATGACATTTTTTGGTGGAGTGGGCTAGGTTCTGTAGTTTGTTGCACAAAAGAATCTGAGGGATCATAGGTCATCAAAATATTTCTGTCTTCCCAATATGCTATCTGGTAGCAAGAATTATTTAACTGAAAATAATGGCTTCTCTAGGAACCCATATATTAAAGACCTTTTTCTTTTTTTTTTCTTTTCTTTTTTTCCCAACTAAGTAATTATTATGGTAAATTATTCAGATTAAACAAGGGTCTTTTTTTTTCAGGATCACCTAATGATTCGTATCTGTAAGATGACTGAACCTATATTCCGGATTCATGTTCTTTGTATTATTCTACTACTGATCTATATCTATTAATGGCTTTCCTGGAAAAGACAACTTCAGCCTTCTAGGAATCACTCCTCAGACACATACTGATAGAAGAAACATATCCAGATCTTAATGTCTTTTGTCAACTCCCTGCCTTTAGTTAATTGACAAGGAAGATTGGAACAGGTTATTTGTGGGATAACAGGATAGTAACAGGATTGTGGAAGAAGCAAAGACCAGAGGAAGGAATAGAAAAAGCAGGAACACTGGCAGGGAACTGCTGGTGAGCAAGTCCAGATGACCCAAAGCAACGCCTGGCAGCCTGACTGATGGCAGGAAATTCCGCCCGTCTGGCAGTTGGGGATTGCAGGGGCAAGTTGGTTGGGAAAGAAGATACAATAGTACTATATAAGCTGTGTGTATGTTATAATAAACAATTCTGGTTGCATCTCTGACCGGGGGCTGTACCTTCATACGCTACAGTTATTGTTGATGTTGCTGTGTATATCCACTCTACAGTTTCCCTTGACTTTCAGTCATTATAAGATTAATATTGCGAAGGGAATTGAAAGATAAATGCAATTTCTTACTAGCAAACATTTTGGCAAAGGAACAAATGAGAAGGATTTTTTTTTTTTTAATTTAAATAAAAGAAATATTGAGTAATTGTTGCCAGTAACAACATTAGGATAGTTTACCAAAAGAACAAATGATGAAGACTGGAAAATCAAATACATATATAAATACCTACAGAAAGATATAAAAGACTCTTATTATTCACTACAAATTAATATTTATAGTATTTTAAAACGTATGTTGATAGATAAAATTACTGACACGAATGAGTTTCACTATTATTATTACCATTAGTAATATTACAATCAGTGCTTTTAGTCTTCTAATTAGAAAGTTTACTAATACAAGGAAGAAAGTTGGCATGACAGAAACGACCAATATACAGATAGAATGGGCTTATATTCCTTGCCTAATCAAAAGCTATTCTCACAGGGGTAATATAAGTAATATTGAAACAGTGGATCAAGATGATGTGGTGGGCTCATGTAACTGCAGTGCTGTGATGGATTGATCCAGGATCCTTCGGAAGAACTGGCAGGACAGTAAATAGGAGGACTTGCACTTTATGCAAGACAGCAGTGGAGCTCAGCCTGAGGACAGACTAGGAACTGACTGAGAGTTTATGGGTCAGGATTAGCAGAAAGGGAGACATTGTAGCAGGTGTCTGCTTAGACTGCAGGGAGAAGTAGATGAAACCCTCATCGGATAACTGGAAGAAGCCTCACATTCACAGGTCCTCATCCTCATGAGGGGCTTGAATCACCTTAATATCTCCTGGAAAGGCAAAAAAGTAGGGCACAAACAACCCATGAGATTTGTGGAGTGCCCCCTTAGTTAAGTTTACAGACAATATAAAACTGGGAGGAGAAGCTGGTGCACAAGTTAGTCTTGCTGCCATTCTGAGGCACCAAGATAGACTAGAGAAATCTGTCAACAAGAATCTCATGACATTCAGCAAGGGGAAATGCAAAATCTTGTCCTTGGAGTATAACTCCACACATGAGAACAGTCAGGTGGGGAGCAGCTGGTCAGGAAAGAACTTGGAGGTCCTGGTGGGCTACACACTCAAAATGAGCCCACAATGCAAGAAAGGCAACTAACAGCACTCTGGGCTCCATTAGGAAAAATGCCTCCAGCAGACTGATGGAGGTGATCCTTCCTCTCGATTCAGCATTGGAGAGATGACATCTGGATTACTAGGCCCAGTTCTGAGCTCCTCAGTACAGGAAAGAAATGGATATGCTGGAGAAAAAAACCACAAAGATGATTAAGGAATTAGGGAAGGCTGAGAGAGCTGGGACTCTTCAGCCTGATAAGAGAAGGCTTCCTTTGAGGGCAGAGGGGAGATCTTAACAATGTCTATAAACAACTGAAGGAAGGGTGCAAAGAAGACAGTCAGGCCCCTTTTCATTGAATCATAGAATGGTTTGGGTTGGATAGGACCTTAAAGATCATCAAGTTCCAACCCCCCCAGCCATAGGCAGGGACACCTCCCACTACAGCAGGTTGCTCAAAGCCCCATCCAGCCTGGCCTTGAACATTTCCAGGGATGGGACATCCACAGCTTCTCTGGGCAACGTGTTCCAGTGTCTCACTGCCCTCACAGAAAATAATTTCTTCCTAACATCTAGTCCAAATCTACCCTCTTTCACTTTAAAACTAGTATACCTTTTCCTATCACTACTTTCCTTGATAAAGAGTCTCTCCTCATCTCTCCTGTAGGCCCTGTTTAGGTATTGGAACGCTGCTCTAAGGTCTTTTTGGAGCCTTCTCTTCTCCAGGCTGAAAAACCCCAGCTCTCTCAGCCTGTCTTCATCACTTTGAATGAGTCCCTTCCTTCTTGTCCCCCAGGTTTATATTTCTAAGTGTGACATCCTATGGTATGGAATTCCCCTTTGGTCAACTGGGATCAGCTGTCCGGGCTGAAGCCCTCCCAACTTCTTGTGCACCCTAAGCCTACTTGCTGGTGGGGTGGAGTGAGAAGCAGAAAAAGCCTTGATTCTGTGTAAGCGCTGCTTAGCAATAACAAAAACATCCCTGTATTATCAACACTCTTTGCTGCAAAAATCCGTACCATAACCCCATATTAGGTACCATGAAGAAAATTAACTCTATGCTAGATAAAACCAGCACAAGTATATATATAGCACTCTGTATTTCTATATTTTTCCTCTTTCATTTCAAGTACATTGATGCAAATCTCCACACTTTTTAGCAGGAAAATGAAATAATCAATTGATAATTTTATTTCAATGAGTTTAGTTGAAAATAAACATGTTTTTCACAAGCTGCTCGTTTTCCAAAAGAATGCACACTTCATGTCCCCAGTCTTTTCATGCTGATATGAAAAAAACCCAACTATTTGATGTTAAAAATATTTAAATATTACTAAAAGTCAGGTATTCAATTTCATCAAAACTGTGCTCACAGTTTTTAACATTACTTAACAAAGCTTGCTCACAAGCTTTTAGCATTTCTCGCCCCAAAGATAAGTGCATGCATTTTTGTGGTGTTTCTCTTAGCTATTTTTCCTTTTTTTTTTGTTTGTGGGAGATGAAAAACTCTTAAAAGTGCATTGACATGCAAGTTGCAGGAACTTCATAAGGATAGCCACAAATGTGGTTGAATTTCTTTGTTGTTATAGTGGGGCAAATAAATTGTAAGAGATGGCGAGATCAATTTCACTTCCTGGCAGTTTCTAAATTGTGTTTGCCAATTGTGACAGAAATTATGGAGACAGATGATCACTGGTCTTGACCTTTCATTATTCTAAGGCCACTGAGTGAAGAAGCGGTGCACCACTTTTAAGCTTTCCTGCTTTGTTTCAATTTACAGGGTCTCAAGTTTCATTTCTCAAAGACTGGAATGGAGATAAGTGTTACTGAAATCCTTTGGATACACAGAGTTATTACATTAGAGATCCTGGTTTTCTCCTGTATCTTCCCTATTCTTCTATTGCTTTTGCAAGTATGACAATTATTTAAGGGAAGATAAGGTCATAAGGAACATCCATCCTTTTCCTAGGTCTAAATTTGCCACTTCATTGTCTTTGCTTAAATGTTTTATGTAAAATAGGTATGGTATTAGCTGTAGCAGATTTGACCTAAATTGCATTATTTCTATTTGTGGTTCTTTCTTAGTAAGCTCAGTTTAAATTTTAAAAGCGTCCAGCAAATGAAATTTTCTCTAATTCATTGTTGCATCTCTAATGCAGAACTTTGTCCAGTTTGTCTTTCAAAGACAAACTCATACAGAATTCCAAAAATCTCTGGTTACTATATAATTCTTTATAAAGGACTGTTATATAGTGCTGGACAGACAAATAAAAAAAAAAAATTAAGGGCCTCAACAAATTTAAAAACTTGTTCGTTGTTTCCTTTGAAAAGGAATTGTAGAAAAGCTGTAATAATATATTTATATATAAAACCAGAAAACAAATGCAACCAACAAAACCCCACACTGTCGATTCAAACTGATTGCTAACATCCAAGGGAAAAAAACAAACAAACAAACAAACCAACAAAACAAGCACTTTTTAATTAATAAAAATATGGAGAAAGGTCATTATTCTTAGGCAACTAGAAATTTTCACTAGTCCAGGTCTTTATAAGCAATGCACACTTTAATTTACACCAGAATAAATTTTTAATTTATACCAGAAAACTGTAATGAACCTTTCAGCCATGAAAACTTTAAGTCACTCTTTCCCTTTTGAAATGATATTTAGGCTTATTTCATAATAAGATAAAGAGTATTAAAGGAGCTGATGGAGCTATACAGAAAGTCCATGGTCATTTCATTCAAATTTTTATTCTCAGTCAGAAAGATAATAAAATCAGTCTACTGTAGGTATCACTGTAAAACTAAAAAGGACATAAAAAGATACATAAGGAAATCATGGAGATTTGTGTTTCTCAGGAGGTATTTTTCTCAATTCTAAATAAGCTGTAGCTTTCATTCATCTAATCCTAAAAAAATTCAAGTAAATTAATATAACAAGAGAGTGTGACAAGTGATATATTGGGATTTTGAAAATAAAAGTTATATGGATATAATTTTCTTGTTGGTCATTTCTGGGAAGAAAAGAAAAAATATCCTCCTCTAGGGGTTTCCAAGTTTAATTTGTGTTCACAGATGCATTCAGGATTTTGAATAGTTCTGACTGCACTAATAATAAATATATTGAGCATCTCCTAATTAAAAAAATAACAATATTTCAAGTTATACCTTATAGAATAGCTATCTCTCACACAGTTAAGCTGAAAAGAAACAATCATTCATTCAGCATTTCCCATGTTGGATGTGTTCATCTATATGTGCTAGCTGCTCTTAATTCCAAACACTAAAATTCTACTAAAATAAAAAAATTAATTAAAAGGGGTTAATTTCCATTTCTACCAATTACCTATTAAACTTTGAAATATGAATAAAAGATTAAGAACTAATCACTAGCATGAAGTGTTTTGTTAATTAACTAAAATGTCACTTCAAATTTAATACTGGACTGATTTATCAATCTTCTAAACCTCCAATTTCCTAACAGATACTGAATATGTACACAAATATTCACTTCTAACAGTAATGAAAATAAATTGCAATAGCAAAAATGAATAATTATCAAATCAACAACATATCTTATATTATCATGCATTCTACCTATTGACATATTTTCTTGCAGTCTTCTACATTTAACAGCTTAATCCTCACAAGAACTTGCCTGTTGGACTTACCAATTTATAGGGCAACACCACAGTCCAGAATTAAGTAATTTAATTTTGAATGAGCAAGGAAGTATGACATTTCAAAATAAAATTCACAGCAGGTAATGTGTTAGAGAGGAGCGACCAAAACTACCCAATAGTAAATACTGTTAAGATGGAATGTAAGCCAAATATCTTTCATTATTTATATGCCTGATACTGTTTTCTGGAAAGTAACAATCCTCTCTCCCTTTACTCAAATTTTAGTTAAATTTGTTCTTTTTTTGTGAACTATTGCCAAGATTAGCCTGGAAAACCAACACTGCATACCAGTGTTGCTTCTGACTATGGAAATCTAACCCACTTATTTCCACCAAAAAAACCTGCCATTCAAACTCTCCCATGATTAGGGTAATATTCTAATGTGAGATTCTGAAGTTTGCTCCTTAAAAAAAAAAAAAATATTAAATTGAGAGGGTGTTAAATGTCTTAAGTACATGTCTGACGCACTATATCCTCAAATGGAAAGGAAATTTTTTCAAAAAGGTGACACACTGCTCCTAGTGCTGGGATTTCACTCTTACGATGAAAGAACTTAACTGTTTCAATAATATCTCTTAGGTTCAACGTAGTTGTTTTGTGCATAACAACTGTTTCATTGGGATCCTTCCTAAGAAGTGTCCCTGTTTTACATACTAAGGATCGGGAACATTCACCCAGGAAAAAAGTAAGATGTAGCATCAGACGCAGTTAGGCTGATTTTCAGTGTTTCATTTCTATTTTACAAGTATTTGTTTGTCAAATATATCTAAATATATATAAATATATATCTAAATGTCCATGCTTTTCTTTTAAGCAACTGAATTCATCCAGCTGTGAACTTGCTACAGTACTATCTCTTTATGAGCTTCAGATCTCATTAGAGATCACTAGGCTCAAAAACAGTGTGAACAATGCCTTTTCAACCTTGATTGCAGTTTTTGTATTCCCTGATTAATGTTTGTGCACTGAGATAGATTAAGAATATAAAAGGGAGAAAAATACTTGAAAACATGTCTTTGATCAACAAATTCTTTCTAAATGTCTTGTGAACATGGTAATAATGACTAAAGCTTCTTTCCTTCTTTCTTTCACTTAAAATTAAGTCTCTCAACAACCCTCACTGACAGATAAGACAATATGAAATGTAGAATAATGTTTTTTAATAAAATATTTACATAGGGTTGAAATATGCTAGCACAGAACTTTAGCTCCAAAATGGTATATATTTTGAACTGGCAGGGAATCCTGAACATTTCTTTGTCATTCATAATTTTGATCCTAGCCTGTTGAAGGAGATTGGCTTGGATCAAATTTTCAGCCTCTTTACAAGTACAAAACACCATCAACATGACAGAAGAACTGTTGATTACATAAACGAGAATTTCTGCAATGGTCCTTCTATGTTATAGCTATAGGAAATATTTCAACACATTTCTGGATGGTAGATGGACTCTAGAGTGAAGAGCTTCAGCTTAAAAGATAATCATATTTATAAACTCACCAAGCCAACGTATAATACTCACTGAAACAGCTGGATATACTTTTTCCAAAGCATTACAAAAAAGATGCTTCTGGCTTCAATGAGTTTTGAAAAACATGTGTTGTGTTTGTGTTACTGTGCCCTCGGGTAATGTGAACAGAGTTGCAAAGCCAGCTGCAGAGCCTGAAGCTGGCCTCCAGCACAGGTTGTTTGAGCTGTGACATCTGTATGGCAGGCAATCCCACAGGCAAAAAGGGTGAGTAAAAGCACGAGAAGAAGTAGCACATAGAGTAAAGCTAATATTGTAGATTATTTTTAAGTAACCTGTTTAAGTATGTAAACAAACTGTATTATGGAAAATGCATGAACTAGCTAAGACCTGGGTGAATGAAATAGGCTTTTAAACTGTATTAAGGAAAGACAAAACATAGAATCATAGAATCATATGGGGTTGGAAGGGACCTCTGGAGATCATCTAGTCAGATGGAGTGTCCTGGTTTGAGGTAAAGCAGAGTCAATTTTCTGTTCAGTGAGAGATGCTCTTGCTTATACTTGTTGCTTTGGCAACCAGGATCAGCTGACTTGGTTGTTTACCCTGTGGAGGGCTTGCACCTGTAGGCCGGCATGGACAGGTCAGGTGACACAGACTGACCAACAGGGTATTTCATCCCATTTGCCATGCTCAGTATATAAGCTGAGAGATCAAAGAGGGTCAGGTTGGCTCTTCTTCTTTGGTTCCTCTTCAAGGATTCTCCTTCAGTGAAGACTGACTCTGTCAGACCATCTAACTTTGACGCTCCTCAAGAGTGTGCTGGATTCAGGTTCCCATTTGTCACTGATCTGGGACTTTCCTAGTGCCTGCTGGTGACATCACCCTGGGAGCTTGAAATGGTTTTGCATATATATTTATACATAATATCTATTTCATAGTTTCATTTCTATCCTATTATTAATATTTCATTAAAATAAATTATTTGTTTTGCTAAACTCATGAATCTCTTTATCTCTCTTCTTCCTGTCCTTGGAACGAGAGGTGGGTGAAAGCACCTATTGTATTATCATTGGCCTGACCCACAACAAAGGGAAAGATGAGTTGTAGTTGACAAAGATACAAATTTAGGTCTCATCACAATGTGGCAGAGGCTCAGTGGGTTAGAAACAAGGAGGGAGAGGAATTCTAAATATGAGTAAAAAATTCCTAGCAACTTCTTGCTCATCCTGATACAGAATGTTTTGGACATAAGAAGACTTAAAGGCAAAAAATATCTGAGCAGATAAAAGTATTTCTTGAATTCTCTAAAGGTATAGGCTTCTGCTACACAATATGAAACAGAGAAAAAAAATATCTGTATTTTCTTAATTACCTATAAATATAGTTATTTTTGTTAGCAATTGTCTAATATCTCATCCTTAGTTCTTCTTCCAGTCCATCAAATATGCATCTCATTTGGTGCTGAACTTTTCAGCTGTTGCTTTTCAATTAGATGACCATTCCCTGCAGACAGTATAGAAGTTGTATTTGCTAAGCAAGCAAAATGAGCTGAAGATTTGTATTGAGCTTATGCCAGCAATCATATTTATACATTGAATATCTTATTGTATAAATGAGAGGACTGATTCTGTAATACCCCAAACTGATGCTGCAAGGATATTACCCTCTCACAATCTTCCTTTGTGATGTCATCAAAAGAAAGAGTAAAGAAATTAAGTAATATATCTATGCTCTCTCCCCATGCAAAATACCATGAGATGGGTGGTATATAGTGACAGCAGCTTTCAAAAGGTGTCACAAAAGTAACAGAGATTTGGAGATTGAACAGTGCTTGGTTTACATTACCACCATTCCTCCACTGCAGTCTGTTGATCTCCTACATTTACATGATTTGAGGGTTTGCCCATTCAGTCTTAAGAGGAATATATGCTTCTGTTTATGATCTTTTAATTATAAGCTACCCTTAACTGTATCATACATTTTCTCTGAAATGTAAATTAAAATTCAAGTGTTTATGACTTCTTATTATCAGTCTACCTACCTTATTCTTTATTGACCATAAAACATTTAACATATACACTCTTTTTTTTTATTTCTCATTCTTTTTCCTTTCTTTCTGTTTTATGGTTTCACAGAGTTTTTTTCTTTAGAAATGTAGCAGAAATTTCTTTAGAAATAGAAGTGCCATATCCAATTAATTTGAAAAAAGTAAATACCTGTATAATCTCCTGATTTAGAAAGCAAATTAAAATTTAGTTATGAATTAAATATCACATTCTCACTATCTATTTTAAAGTAATTGAAATGTTCTCATACTGTGTTCCTTTGCAGTTATAAAATGAATAAATGAGGTTTGAATACTCACCTTTTCATGGTGTACCATAGAAAATATAGAAATAATAACCTGTTAATACAAGTTTATAGAGAAGTAATTACGTATTTAAAATCACAGTTTATTCTCCGTTATTCCAATCTTTCCTAAAAATAGCAAAGAGATAAAAAAGCCATTCTCAGTGCTTATTGATTGTCCTTTCACTGTTTCATTTATGGATATTTGCCCAAATTTTTACACATTTCAGAAAACCACCACACTACGGCAAGTCTATAATTTATAAACTTAGTTTGATCACCTAATTTGGGAGCTAATTTAGTTTTAACGTATTACAGTGTTAGTGGAAATATAGATACCTCTAGACAGTGTTTCAGAAGTGTTAAGCATTACTTCAGCTCTAAATTATTCATTTCTCATCAATGATTGTGTTCATAGCTTAGCTTCCATTTTCTACTTGCTACTCCCCAGTTTGGGCAATTCAGATAACGTCTACTCAGAGACATAAGTGCTAGAGTTTATAGCTGTTGTGCTTTTCAGTGCATCTGGATTTATTCCCTATGGAATTATCCTATAGAAATCAAAATATGGGAGGCAACTATCACTGTGAGGTCCCACTTAGTATTGTGATGGGAACTACTCTATCCCTGTAATTAGAGTGTTTCCAAACAATGCTTAAATATGATTAATATTAGTAGCTTAATTTCTGGGCCTTTGAATACCCCTAATTGTGCTCATTAATATTCATGAATAGTTGAAAACATGACCATCATATATATATATCATCATCATCTACGTATATTATAACCAGCTACAAACTTTTAAACTATAAATATATCTTGATCTACCTCAAATAGTAAATATTGTTAAGATTGTGACAATTGGCCAGTACTGGTTTATGACATTTACAGAAACATTGAACTACAAGTAATATTGTAGGGGAAGAAAAAGACAGTATACTAAAAGCACTAAGGACAAAATAATTGCTTCCCAAAGGAAAGCACAATCTGCTAGGAGTATCTTTGAGGATCTCTTTGTCCTTTTCTGTTTGAATACTGTAAAAGTAAGAAGGATTATTGATCTTTAGTTTGAACAGGAAAGACCTTTGGATTTTTAAGCAAGCACTGCAGAGGGAAGAGCCAAGGATTAGTAACAAAAAAAAAAAAAAAGGATGCATACACTCAGGACAAATAAAACAGGATTCTAAATGCATGGTTATGACTTAATGAGTCAGTTCCACTTAAACAGGCTTAGTATTTTAATATATACAATGCCATTCTGTAATTTAAACCCATTTAATCCACGTTTTCTTTTAAGCAAGTCAGATTCTTAAAATATTTGAACAGATTACATTAGGCAATTATATTTAAGTGAAAAATGAGAAAAAATATTGCTGCCTTGAATAGTAACTAAAATGTTCATACATCTTCATCCATGTCATTATATTACAGTTTGACAATAGCCAGAAAATTTGCAATTGTCAAACTATCTTATTATATTTTGGCAATAGAAGTATGAAGGATCCTTCTCTTGTCAAATATGGTCTGAAATTAAGTATTTTAGTGTTTTGGCTGCAAAATAAATCCCACAAAGGAAATGAGTTCATAGACAGTGTGCTTTAGATGA
This sequence comes from Gallinago undulata, assembly GCA_026546715.1. Classification (NCBI taxonomy): domain Eukaryota; kingdom Metazoa; phylum Chordata; class Aves; order Charadriiformes; family Scolopacidae; genus Gallinago; species Gallinago undulata. The sequence goes on along the minus strand of JAOTQQ010000001.1, from coordinate 157,055,544 downwards.
TATTATACAGAATATAATTATTTATGACCAACTTTTAGCCAACAAGACTAATGTCTTCATTTAATCTTTCAGTGTATCTCTATGCTTCACACTGCTATTATGCCTTTAGAAGCTGCCAGATGGATTTAACCATATTTATCATGGAGAAGAGGACTTTAAAGAGAAAATCTGTGATAAGATGCAGAAGTATATTTAATTTCATCTTGATTTTATTTACTGTTGTCATATTTGAATATTCCTGGACTCTGTCTACCAGGTCATACTGCAAGGAAACCCTGAATACCACTGCATAGGTAGGCCACAAGGATACAAGGGATATCTTGCACCTTTTGTATGGAATCCTAAATTCACTCTCCATTCACCAGAAGTATCTTGTAGGGCCCACAGACTTGATGCCTCCTCAGGCCACATATCCGCACTTATTTGCATTTTATTGTTTTTGTGTCAAGAAACATTTAACATGGCTAGAAATGAACTTTTTCAGCTTTGAAGTGTAAATTTGGTAAAAATTGAGTGATATGGGAAAAGTAAAAGGACAGAGAAAACTTTCTGAACAGAGCTGAAGTAATTTGAATGGGTACAAAAAGGCTGTGGTGAAAGGAAAACTGACTAGAAGTGGCAAAAAAGTGTTTGTAAATAGCCTATTCTTTCAATTTCTTCCCCTAAACAAACAATGGTTTCTTCTCCTACATAAACAATAAGCAGGATAGTTGGTTGAGAAAGTAAAAAAGGGAATATCATCCCCATTCCTGCCAGATTAAAACAACTCCTAAATTTAAAAACTGTAATTCAAAATACAGTAGGTCTTATGTAATATCTTGATATTTTGAGAGATAAACTAGGCTTACTTAATTTCTAATGGAGCGGGGGGTGGGTTTTTTCATGTTTTTTGTTTTTTGTTTGTTTGTTTGTTCGGGTTTTGTTCCTTCCTCCCCCAAAAAAGGCAGTCAGAATTGTTCTTGTGGGTTTTTTGCTTTTTTTCCCCTGTAAATTAATAAAAATATGAAATCAAACTTTTATTGGACTGTTCTTTCCCCCTTACCATTTAACTAATAGTAGAATATTTCTTTATTAAATGCACCAAATTATTGATTATTAGTTAGTACTGTGAATACAAGAAAGATGGATGAGTAGTGTTCAGAGCAAAATTGCTCCAAAATATGTGAATTTGGTGACATCATCTATCTTCTGATTTTGGAACTAAAGCAAACAATCAAACAGCAACAAAACCCCTAAAAATAGTTGATTTTTTTTTACATACCAATTCTTTTTCTTTTTGGTTTGCAGTTAATTCTTCCTCTCAGTCACAACAGTAATCTCTATCGTTTCTTTGATAAGGAAAAAATTTAATCTAATTTTATGATTAACTTTATGATTTTATTTGTGTTCATCTGTGCTAAATTAAAAGCTCAGGATAAGGGCTCAATCATATCCACATTTGAAAGTTAAAATCATGTTATGAAAAATTTATTAACTGTCTTATTTCATGAACTTCATTGTTTTTGTCCCTTAGACAAAGGAAGTTGGGAACAGTATGAAAACCACAAGCAGTTAAAAGTTTTGACTCAGAGTAGATTTCAATTTACTTTGGTGGTGTGGGAATTGATTCCTGGAAAATTTGATTTGATGCTTCAGGAATCTAGCATATATCTGTAATATAGACTTCTATGCATTATTTTGTAATTTTCACTGTGTTAGTAAAATTGAAGGAAAAATTTAAAATTGAAATGGCAGCAGAAAATAAAAGGTAAGGTAATTATTTTATTCATACTAACTAAAGAAGCACTGACACTTTTACAAGCTGTAGTTCCTTATCTAATCTTTCTCAGCAGTTTCACAAGCAAGAAATCAAAGGAAACAGATATATGACTTGACTTATTCTTTCTGTCTCATTTCCTGTACCAAGGAGACTCATTCCCTTTGCCCGTTCTCAAAAAGATAGAAGGTTATAAAACCAAACGGCTTCTATTAATGGGAATTATTCTCAAGAAAAATGAGTTTTTCCTTTCATTAATCATAACCACATCTAACATCAGACTTGAAAATTAACTGGGTTTGATCAACCTGATTTTATCTCTGAGCACTCTACAAACTTTCAGCAATACATCTTTAGGGAAATATTGATAGATAGGCAGAAAAATGTCTTCAACAAAGCAAATTATTTTGCAATATTTATTTTGCAATTGGCTGTTATTGAAGTAGAATCTGAAAAAAATTACCTATAAGCTTCGTTTGTCTGAAAATGATCTTAAGCATAAATAGTAGTACAATCCTAATATCTATATGTATTGAACACCATTTGCTTTTTATATTCTCAATCAGACCACCAAACCCATGTATTTACATAGGGAATTATCATATCTGTAGAAATAATAAGAAAAACATATGGATATCTTTTTTTTTTTAAATTGATATTGTTTTTTTAACCTTTAAAGAACACTTGGCACTACATATTCCCTACTATTGTGGGAATATGAATTTTACATCTATCTAATGAAAGATGTAATTCATATTGGTTTGTGTGCATAAATTTAATCTATCAGAGTTGTCAACAGTTAGGTAGATGATTCTTTGCAAATGTTACTAAAGTTAAAAAGGAGACCAGGAAATTGTCCATATACAAAGTTCTTCCTTATAAACAACCAAAGCCAGTATATTGTCCTTAATCTGAGATGAAGCAGGACAATATCAGTTTCAAGTAATACAGCATCTCTGATAACAATAGAGAAAATTTCATTGTGGAGTCAATTACACCTGTTTTAAAAAGTTCCGGTAATAAAATATTTGAAACAGTATTGCTTTTGACAGGGGCTGAAAAGCAGGATAGATATCGAAATGAAACTCAGGGAAGGTAATAGACAATAATAAAAGAACAAAAGTGCAGAGCAGACAAGTCATAAGGTTAGCAAAAATCTCAAGTCACAGGAGTATGTTACAGTAAGAACAGAAATACATTTTTTGATACAATACTGCCTCCCTTAAGAAAATGCATGCAGAGAGATTGCACAAGTAGCCAGATAGAAATGGAGCAATTCAAGACATTTATTGATGTTACAAAGCTGTTAGGTCAGTATCTTTGTACTTCAGCAATAAATGGCACCAAGCTCATCCAACTTTTCTCTGACTACCAGGGTGGAAGTGTTCTATTACATTTTCTTGCCACAACACAGCCCTTGGCAGACTACCTATGGCTGTGGGTTAGAAAACATTGAGGAAACATAAGTATTTGGGTTTTTGTATGTTTTAGGGTTTTGGGTGTTTTTTGCTTTTTTGTTTGTTTGTTTGTTTGTTTTATGGATCTTAAAAATCTCTGCTACTTTTTGGACTTACTCTTGTGCACTCACGCGGAGAAGACGTTTCAAAAAAAGTGAGAATTTCTGCTAAAAAAAACAGTTCAAAGCTATGAATTTTTGTACACCCAATATTACAGTGACACATATGCATTATGATTTATAAACTTTGTAAAATTTTCATCCAATGCCACTTGGTGATTCCTAAATTAGAATGAGAAGTCATCTCTTCTTTCATGACACTGGTATTGTTGTATGTGGCTGTGTTGGTATATGCAGTCCTAGCCTCAGGAAAAAGATATGAAAAATTTCTTTCAAAATGTGAAGTAGCAGTGGATTCACTGATTAGTAAAAGAATAGGATCTTACTAATGCTTATAAATTGAGGGTTTTTAATAATCTGATAAATCAGTCTGATAAATTTGAGGTGTGTTTGTAAGGCATGAACATACACCATGCTTCACACCTGTGGGACCTTGAAAATTTTAGGTTACATTTAAAAAAAAGCTCACTACAATTTGTTTCAATTATTATTTACTCTCACTGTAAGGCTGTGATTTTTTTAACAGTTTAAATTTTTCCTGCTTCAGTTTCCAGCCATTGAATCTTGCTCTTAGAGTGTAGAATCTCCTACAATTTTCGTTCCTTTAGTAAGCATTTATATATGATCACCAAATTCTGTAAATATTATTCTGAAAACTACAGAAACTGAACTTCTTCAGTCTTTAGCATATATTTCCAAATGTTTTCATGATATCAATAGCTGCTCCATAAATACTTTCAGTATTTCTTCAGTATCCTAGGGTGCAGAAAACAGTTAATTATATAGTTACATTTTCTTAAAGACCATCTCATTATGAGATAATTATTAAAATACATTAAATCAGTGTACTGAACAAGGTTATTAGATGTAGGACAATCTCTCTTTTAAGAAGAGGGAGAATGTTAAAGGCTTGTATTACCTGAGGCAGGGATCTGTAGAAGCAGCCAGAAAGGTCTCCAGAGTTACCCTATTTAAAGCTGCCCTGAAGAATGCTAATTCTACTTTTACCTGTTGCAAAAAAAAATCACACATAAAAAAAATAAAAAATAGAATAAAAGTGTATACCACAACAACACGTATTCTGGAGAATCAACTTGAAATTCGTCTTGTGGTTCAGAAATGCTGGATTCTTGTAGTCTTTCCACAGACTTTCTCTCTCTGCTTTTCCCTTCGACCACACAACAGGAGCCTTTTACTCTCCATTTGTCTGTGAAATGGCAAGAAAATAGTGATAATCATTACACTCTAATAATAAGCCTAAATACGCGTGTAACACAAAAAGATGAAGGTGAGAGGTGGGATTCAGTTCTCTTACTTTGTACATCAGTGAGACTTACTTCTAAACCAGAATTAGCCTCGACTTCTTTGTAGTCAATAGAGTGAAACAGACATCTCCAGAGGGTAATTCACCAAGATTTTTAGATGCCTACTTAAGAATTTTTTCAGTAAGTGAAAATTTATTAAATGTTTTCTTGTACTTCACAACATTTGAAGATAAAGCACAATTAAATAAAAATATTTTACTGTATATCATAATGCTATTCTGTAAAGCTGTGTACTAGCAATGGAAAAGAAATATATATATGCTTATATATTTTTTTCTAATTTGGTGTTTGTCTTGGTCTACCTGTGTAGAAGTAGTTATATCACTGTGAAATGACAAGCATGATTGGAGTTTTGAATATTTGGATTTAGAAAGCTAAGGGAACTTAAGGCAGGTGTCTGCATTTCAGTACAGTATAGATTCAGTAGCCACTAAAAAAGAAAAAAAAAAGAAAAAAAAGACATATTCCAGGTTGAAATTAAATTAATTAAAATAAAGAAAAATAAGATAGTCTCTCTGCTAGTACACTGTAACCTGAGGGACACAGTCTGTTGATAGCATCAGAAATTTTGAGCAATTCAGAATTGCAGATGAACAGTTCATGAAGGTGCTGAAGTTAAATCTGGAACTGTCTTTGATTCTGGGAAAACATGGCACAGCTGTCATTCTTCACAGGAAAGTAGTTTACTCTATCTAGACAGAAACACATTAGGTTTCTCTTGCAGCCCTAGATGACCACTGTTGGTACTGTTGAGGTCCATGAAGAGTACATCCCTCTGCCTTCAAAAAAGTAGGAGTAATCTGTCATGAGAAGGAAGGAGAAGAAGCAAAAGGTGACAGTGGAAAGCTGAAACAGACTTGAGTACAATCATTTAGTGATCTTGACTGATCCAGGCTGAAGAACTTTATCCATAACATATCTTAACATCTTCATAAGTGCTAACATTAATAGATTACCCTGAAAAATACTTTGTGTATCCAATCTTCTGTTTCTCTCAAATGATTTGGGAACTTTGGAGCATTTATTGAAGAGATTTTGCAGAAAACTTTCAAATTCATTCCCAGGAATGGCCTTCTTAAAGCAGGACATGCCCAGAGGAGAAGAGGACTCACTATCATGTTCAGAAACTTTCGTGTAACCTCAGGATCGGAGACACGGCAGGGCAGGACATTT
>JAOTQQ010000001.1:157029043-157045069 GCA_026546715.1 Gallinago undulata | reverse complement strand
ACTACTTCCACATACAGTAATAAAAACTTTTCCTGTCTCTTTAAGCCTGACAAGAGAGAGTGAAGTGTTTTTTTCTGTCTCCTACTTACTTACAGCTTGGTGGCAAGTAAGGGATTCTAGCACAAGTTTGGTGGCAGAGTCAACAAATCCTTGGTAAAGAGAGGCAAGACTGTCTTAGAACAACAACCAAAGCAAAAAACCAAAACAAGTTTAAAAGTCTGTCACCGCTTTGTTCTTGGCTCAGCAAGGGCCTTTTAGGTTCCACTTTCTGTTTCACCGTACTTATGACAGCACACATCATCAAGCAAATAGCAGTTACATCAGTTGGTGATGAAACCAGAGCATGTCTCACTCTCCTCAGTTAAGTTTATTCAAGGAAAAGAAATTCCATGAAATTGTTAAAAAAATACCAAAATTGAAAATTTTGTAAAAAAAAAAAAAAAAAAACCTATTTTTCTAAGTTTCTGCTAAAACACATAATTCCAGAAATATGACTCATTTGTCATCCTAGTATATGAGACTCAAAAAGATGTAAAACGAAAAAAAATCTGACATACCACATAAGCAATTTTAGATTAGAAAAGATGAGAGAAATAATTCAGCACCTTCCAAAATTTTGGAAAGGTGAGATGTGATCTGAAATGATTAATTAGTATCAAAGTTGTTTGTGTAAAATAGACTTGTTTGATTTTTATGGTAACTGAGTCAGTCGTTTCAGAAACAAACAAGTGAAAATCTATCATTAAATACTATATAATCCGTGTAAAACAAAGCCTTAATTTTGCCTGGGATTATATACAGATAGAATACTAGTTTCATACATTACTGTCAGAGTAGATCTCACAGATATTCCATAAAAAGACCTTAATAAATTCAGTCAGGTCTGAACCATTTTATTTTTTGGTTCATTTTATTTACGTATTTTAAGTTTTATTAGCTACAAGAACAAATTATTGTAATTCTGTCTGTTACAGTCTTTCAAGTATAGTTAGCTCCAGACTACAGCATGTCCAGAACTCAGCTCATCTTTTAGCCTTCAGTGTTAAGAGACAGCCTATTAGTACTATCTTTGAAGATTTATAGTGGCTTTCTGTTTCAACCAGAATTGTCTGCAAGATATTAATTCTATTTGTTGAGTCATTAAATGAACTTGAATCCTCATCTCTGAGATGCTGGCATGCATATACCATGCTAGGATCTCTACCCTCTGATCAATGTCCTGTGAACTATATGCCTTGAAATGGAAAGCCTATGACTAGAATTTGGTTTTATCTCTCCTCTTCCTTTTTCTCTGTTACATTAGGGGGGGGTTGAGTTTTTTTACATTTCTCTGTCTTCTATCTTTAATTCAAATGTACTAGATAAACCATATTTTTCCTTTCATTTACTTTTTTTTTAATTAAAAAGTAAAATAATTGAGCACAAAATATGAAGCTGATAGTCCTATTACTTATAGGATTTTTATCAAAATACTATATTTGCTTAAAAACTCCTGCTGTTTTCAGAAATACCCTAATTCATACTTTTATTTAGCAGTTTTCAAAGGTCTGCATTTACGTGCCTGAAGGGGACACCAAATCCTCCCTGTTTTGGTTTCTTTTTTTTTTATTTATTTGAAAATACTGAATACTTTTGTAAAACTGATATTAAAATAGCTTTCATTTGAAGCGGATAGAGATTGACGATTAAAAATTTAGGCTAAAATATAATATATGAATTTGTTTAAATATATTGGTACTATTTTATTTTGCATAATACTGTAAACTTCCAAGAGGAATTTGGTTGAATGAACTTCTTTTAAAATATAAGTAAGAAATAGTCTGTGAAAGCTTAGGTTCAAAACAGCTGTGAAGCTGTTTACCAAATGTATAGATGGGGAATGGAAAAAATTGATTGCCCAACATCATTTAAGACACTTATTTTTGCCAAGTAGGAAAAAAAAATGAACCAGAGTTTCAAAGTTCCTTGTATATTCCTTATTGAGTTAATTATTTTAACTCTGCTTAAATGAACTGGGAGAATAGTGCTTAAAAAAATAATTGTCTATTATATATGTGTAGGAATATATCAAAATACTTTGGGGGTATTATTTCATTTGTTGTAATTAGCTAAATCACAATACACTCATATAACTTGTAACATTATCAGGGTCACTAAGACCTTAAATATACTCTATCAAATCCCTTTATTGCTACAGTAATTTTCCTAATTTTTTACCTTATCTTTGGTGTTAAAACAGTCTACTCTCAAGAATTTTTTGTCAGGAAATAGTATAACATATTCATGAATCACAAGACTTTTATTACATGCTACATTTCTATGTCAAAATCAAATCCCTTTCACTTCTGCTTTGCCAGTCTATGTAATTTCCAATCAGGGAGGCCTGTCATAAATGTTATTCCTTCAAAGTTTCACTACACTGAGCAGTGAAGTTTCACGGAGCACTAAAAAATTGTTTATGGTGAAGTATCAAATATGTGGACTTCCAATTAACTATGGCATATTAACTATATGAAAATGTATTAACACACATTTTCCTTAGGTTTCAGCTGTTTTTCATATTAATTTAATTCATCTAAGACTAGTATAAAAAATTTTGAACATTTTATATTACATTTTTGATTGTTTTTTCTTCAGATTATCTCATCTTTCCTGTCCTAACCCTATATAAACCAAACCTGATTGTGGAAGAGTTTAAGCTTTCTGTAAATAAGTTACTATTCCATACTTTACTATAGCCACTTCTTTAGTCTTTTCATATATGCCTGCTTTACATAGGTTTTATGTTTTTCCTCTAAATTGGAAATACTATTGAATTCATTACGATTTCAGGCTTGATGATACACCCACCATTGATTTTCCACCTATTGACTTCACCAGTATTTCCATGGGTTGGGAATGATTAAATCTGTGGTTTCATTTTATGCTTGATTTATCTGGCATTAAATCTTAATGCCTAAATGTATCTCTATTGCTTGCAGCAGAAAGTTTCCACAGGAAACCAGTCTCTGGAGGAGCCTTCTGCTTAGGTTATTAGTATCCCCTGGAAGACAGAAACTACTCACAGCTTCCATGAACGTGGTGAAGCCAAACCCAAGTATGCAGGATCTTTCTACATTGCTATGTTCCTGAGAGATTTTTGTAGCCACTATAGTTCCTTCAAGCTCTCTGTATCATGTTTAATGAGGGCTCACAGAAAAGTTTGGATAAATGGTCTCTAACACTATTTATCTGTGGAAAGCTCAACTAATTTTGGGGAAATAACCACTGAAAAATGACACTACATATATTACAGAGATTTAAACTTTAAGGGGAGGAGAGAATGAAGGAAAAAGAAGAATTTTTATTATTGTAACCAATTCTCATTTCAAGGAACATTTGATATAATTTTAATACTGTCTCCTTCAAAACATTCCACATGATTGCAAGATAATGAAACTAATGAGCATCCGAACTTTAATAATGCTATAACAATTTTAGAATGGTAGAAGGAACTGTACAGCTAAGGACACACAAATCTGTCTATGGCCAGATAGGGAATATGTTGAATCATCAAACTTCACATATAGTTGAAAAAGTGATTGCAAAGGTTGCAGATGGATTTGGGTTTAGCTCTTATCATATTCACTTTTTACTTGGATTTATAATCATTTAATTAGTAAGAAAAAGTCAATTACTTTGACCTTTTTTTTTTCTTTTTTGCAAAATAAGAAAGATTTAATTTGACAAAAGAAAGAATGTAAGTTTTCTGTAGAAGGAAGTCTGCAAAGACAAACATTTTACCCAGGTCAGGCACTACACCCTGTACATTGGCTGTATAAGAAGCCCAGACTGCATTTACCCCTTCCAGCTTCCACACCTCCATTTCTTCCTGCTGGAAATCACATCTCAGGAATAAACGAGAAAAGGGAAGAGGAAGGAAAGGCAAGCCAGGCAAGACGGGGCTGGTGAGCATTTAATTCTCAGCCAGGAGCTTCCAATACATGTTACCAGACCTAGGAAATGCCATTGAGTTCTGACTTTTCAACAAAACTGAGTGCAATCTGCAAGGAGTTATTTAGTCCACTTCATATCTCTTCTGTGGAGAGTATAAGACCATGTTGGCTATCCTCATCTTCTCAAGATAGAGTCAGATTTGCCATTAGTAATGGCTCAGATTCAACAAAAGAGAGAGACCACAGGATATAAATTTGCTGATTTGTCCGGATGCTCACAAAAAAAAAAGTCATAGGTTTTTAACAATAAAGTAGAATCTAAAGTGTAGCCTTCTATTTCTTGGTTTAATTTCCATTTTTGATTGTGAACAGAGGTGTTACAGCACTACCAACGGTGATAATTCAGGATTAATATGATTAAAAAACCCAAATTTTCTTATGTCTTGGGTGACTTAAGTGCATTCACCTGAATCTCCAGAGAACTTCATGCAACCATCAGTTTTCCAGAACATTTTTGCTATCCCAACAAAAGTTGAGCAGCCAGGAAATTCAAAATCTGCAGTGAATACTTCACACAGACAATTCTGCACATCAATCAATCTAGAAGATGGATTTTAAGGCAAATGTTCTCCCTCAGGGAGATTTACGTGGAGTGTAACTAACCTCAAAATATTAAAGCAGAAAACATTGTAAATGGAGTAAAATGTTAAAAGTACCAGAAAGGCTCTAAATAAGTGAAGAAAGGACACAGAATTTTACTTTTACAGATCATCTTAATAGTGACTAACACACTGTACAGAGTGCTGCAGAGATTTATTTCTTAATTAATATGTTTATATTACTTTATTATATTAATAACTTCTTGATTATGTTATATCTTAATATACATCAGTACTAGTAATAGTTTTGACTACTGTTATCTAATAATTTTACAATCAGTATGACGTTATACAGAATTAATAATTTGCTTTAATTTGAATATTAAATATATTCTTCTCTTTGTTTCAGAAAACATCTACAAATTTTGAAATTTATTATCACACATATAAGAACGAAACTGGACTCTCAAAATGTAACAAAGAATGTCATCAAAGTCAGGTCCATTATAAAAAAATACCTAATTGTCTTCTAAGCCACAGTTTACTAATCTAATTTAATTTATGTAATATTTTTTTATCTTCGTCTAAACTGTGACAGGTTCCTTTATAGGGAAAGAGGAGCCTAGAGTGAAAAGATAGATTTAGACATGTAAATTTGAAGCAGTGAAACAAATTCCACTCATCAACTTGAACTTTTAGTTAATTAAATGTGGGAGAGAAGAATGTACACATTATGTCCAAATTGCTAGAACACGTAGCTCTGAGCTGTATCCGCATTACTGGCAATGCTGATTTGAATCCTTGCTTCAAATAGGAGGTCACAGAGACCTGATAATATGCTTTTATAATACACTGAAATTAAATGCCATTGACTATTCCAGGGTCTTCTTTTTCCTTCCATCTCTTCAAATAAATAAATAAAATCTGTATGTAAACAACAGATATTTAAAAAAATAAATCCCTTCCAAACTGAACCAGACAAAGCACATGCTCATACAGTTAACAACTGAAAAATCCATAGAAGGCAAAGACATAAATCAAAATCAGAAAAATTTGCCTTCTTTCACGTTTTATCTATTCCCTTCAAAATGTACTGATGTTTTAGGAAAAGACACCCTGAGTTTTTTCTCTTTTCTGTTGCCTCCTAAACATTTTCTAGACTTTGGTTTTCACTTCCTATTTCTTACTTAATATTATCCACATTCATTTGCATATACAACATCTTTTAACAGTCTACTAAACGCTTCAATTTGACATTGGAGGTTATAATGCTTATTAATTTGTTTGAAATGAATCAGATACACTCCCAACCTCTCAGGAGGACCTTCACAGGCTGGAAAAATGGCCAGAGAGAAAACTCATGATTTTCAACAAGGAGAAATGCAAAGTACAGCATCTGGTGAGCAATTACCTCAGGCACCAGTACATGCTGGAAGCTGATTGGCTGGAAAGTAGCTTTGCCAAGAATGACCTTGGAGTCCTGATAGACATCAAGATGAACACAGCCATGGTCCAGGGATACCTAATGTAGATGACCGTACCTGAGCAAGGACCACATGATCTCAAAAGGTCTTTTTCAACCTCAGTAATTCTGTGATCCTGTGAATAATGACCCTTAATATTCCTATTTTAGCAGTATGACATAACATAGTATTTCAGGTACTTGCAATGGATATGAAAAGCCTGAAAAGAATATCCATTGTATCACAAGGAATTCTTTAACTTCTACCTCACAGAACTGCATAGAATTTTCCCTTGTTTTTCTGATATTCATGAATATTGGTGAGTCTAAATGCTCTCTTCTGGGGATATTATCTTCTTTGCACTGACTCTGGCACAGTTCTGTTTTCTGAAGAATGTAACTAAATGGATGGCATCACTCAACCAGGATATCACAACCATCAGCTGCCTCCCAGACTCTCAGGAGCAAGCTGGTACAAGGTAACCCAATTCTAAAATATTTGCTGGAGTTTCTGAGTTGGTTGCCTGCCTTTATTAATATTTAGACAAGTGTCTTAATTTATCTAGTCATCTTGTGACTTCAGCCACTCAACAAAAGAACACCAGAAGCTGCACGTGCAAGCAAAGCAAAACAAGGAAATCATTTACTACTTCCCATTGGCAGGCAGGTGTTCAGCTATCTCCAGGAAAGCAGAGCTCCATCGCGTGTAATGGTTGCATGGGAAGACAAAACACCATAACTCCAAATGTCCCCCCTTCCTTCTTCTTCCTTTAGCTTTATATGCTGAGCATGATGTTGTATGATGTGGAATATGTCTTTGGTCAATGAGGCCAGCTGTCCCGGCTGTATCCCCTCCCAATTTCTTATGCACCCCCAGCCTGCTTGCTGATGGGGTGGTGTGAGAAGCAGAAAAGACTTTGATTCTGTGTAAGCCCTGCTCAACAATAGCAGAAGCTTCCCTGTATTATCAACATTATTTTCAGCACAAATCCAAAACACAGACCTATACAAGCTACTATAGAGAAAAAATTAACTCTCTCAATCAAAACCAGCACACCATGTCATAGAAACATAAATAACCCTGATATCTGCCTAGCATGCTTTTAGTACCTTAGAAGAAAAAAACTATCACATTTAGTTTATACAGTTCTTCCAGAAAGTGCAGATGATATGTGGCAAAAATCTTGTCAGCAAAACAAGGTCAACATACATGCTTTTGAATGAACAGTGTTAGACGTAGATTTTAGAGACAGGCCACTGAGCACTAAAAAAAAAAAAAGGGAAAAGCAATCCAAAATTTTCTACTCTAAAAATTTCTTTTTTCCTGTTTTGAAACTTTTTCTGTGAAATTGCCTGCAAACAGATAATATAGGTCTTAAGCCTGTTTTAAAAGCCAAAAGAAAAGTTTGGTCCAAAATATTTTTTCAAATTTTCTAAAGAAAAATATTTTCAAAACAACTTCCATTTTCATTTGTTTGCTCCTTCTTTTCTTTCCCCCTCCTGTTCACTATTGTGGAAAAAAAAATATGTAATGATCTGTACAACTTTACATATCAGCTTAGTGTGATTTCATAGAATCATAGAATCATAGAATCATTTGGGTTGGAAAGGGACCTTAAAGATCATTGAGTTCCAACCCCCCAGCCATGGGCAGGGACATCTCCCACTACACCTGGTTGCTCAAAGCCCTATCCGCCTGGCCTTGAACACCTCCAGGGATGGGGCATATATACATATATAATTTACATATATATAAAGCAAAAAAGTAGGTTTGTTAAATTAATCTTATTTTATAAATTCCTAAAAGACAGGTTCTTAAAATGGTTTCAGTAAGTACTGAAGCACAAACTATACAAAGATAACATCTCTTCATAAGGGCACTGGGCAGTTAAAGAATAGCAGAATATGAGTTGAGTCAATTGCAGGTCCTTTAATTAAGGTTTGTTCAAATATACATGTAGCCTTTACTCATTTGTAAAACGATAAATAGTAAAAGTTACCAGTCCAATGCAGAAAGTAAAAATAAATTACATTTTTGCTTGTTTTTTTTTTCACATGTTCTCACTTCTATTACAAACTGTGTGTTCTTCAAAGCATGATACTTGCATGACTTTGTGCATTACTCCCAGAACTCTCAGAAGGAGATTTCAGTTACCATCCTTACTCCAGTGAAGATATGTGTAACAAGACATTCCTAGAGGAAGTGGTTGCTTTTGCTTAATTGTAAATGCTTATAGCTGAAAATTTCTGGGGCTTGTTCATCTCCTGTGGTAACAAAAAGAATTATTTTTCTTTGCACATATAAGACACTTTATAAATTTTAATGAGTACTATGAGATACTAGTTACCATTAATGGCAGGAAATATTCTTGTCAAATACATTATTTGTAGTTCCCTGAATTCAGATAAAAAAAAAAAGCTTGTCATGTTACGTAAAATGCTGCCTTTATTCATCTGTAGATAAAGTATGATTGACAGCCAGGAACAAGGAATTCACTGAATATTCTAATATGAAAAGAGAAAATTAACTGGGACACCCAACTGATAGGTAATAAGTTCCATCAAGGCTGGAAATTCATGCAAATTAATTGACAGGCATACACAAAAGAGACAGATTGCCTCTCATTGAATAACAGAAGCTGAACCCTGACTGCTGGTATCATGGTATTGCAGCAGTCAGATGCATGGATGTCTCTTTCTCTCTCACCCACAAACACATTTACAGGGCTTAACAAAATGAAGTTATTACACAGCTTAAGTTAAATCAGATGATTAGCCATAAAATTCTGAGGCTGGTCTTCCTAATATCCAGTCCTGGTTAGAATCATAGAATAGAATCTGAGAATGGTTACAGAAGTAAGGGACATTAAAGATCATCTGTTTTCAATGGGCATGTTCTGGGACACCTTCCACTAGACTAGGTTGGTCAAAGCTCCATCCAGCCTGGCTTTGAACACTTCCAGGCCGGGGGCATCCACAACTTCTCTGGGAAACCTGTTCCAGACTCTCACCATCCTCACAGTAAAGAATTTCTTCCTAATAGATTATCTAAATATACTCTCTTTCAGTTTAAAACCATTACCCTTTGTCCTATTACTACACTACCTGGCAAAGTGTCCCTCCCCATGTTTCCTGTAGGCCCCCTTTAGGTACTAGAAGGCCGCTATAAGGTCTCCCCAGAGCCTTCTCTTCTCCAGGATGAACAACCCAACTCTCTCAGCCTGCCTTCATAGGAGAGGTGCTTCAGCCCTCTGATTATTTTCATGGCCCTCTGCTGGACCCAGTATGAAAGGAATGTCAATAATGCATATTGTTTTCCTTGTTGCAAGGTGGTGTTGATAGTATT
Source organism: Gallinago undulata (assembly GCA_026546715.1). NCBI lineage: Eukaryota > Metazoa > Chordata > Aves > Charadriiformes > Scolopacidae > Gallinago > Gallinago undulata. The sequence continues at coordinate 157,035,727 of JAOTQQ010000001.1, read as the reverse complement.
GAAAGACTTTTTTCAGTTTCCTGTGCAAGAGAAATAGTGTAGACAGAACAATGGAATGGAAACTTAAATATAATGTTAGCTTTTTAATCTGATCATAATTATAATAAATGCCAACGCTAGCCATAGTCTAAAACAAGAATAAGTTTTTCTCCAGGATGGAATGGTTAAAATCTTCACAAAAGGATGTGCAAAATGTAATGATTCTAAAACTTTAAGCCAGATAGAGAGAGGGCAAGTAAAAGGGGAACGGGCATTTTTAAGTGAGTCATTGTGTAGTGCCAAAATACTAATGACGTTTCCTGAACACTACAAATACTTCTAGTCATTTGGGATTTGCAAGGCTAACAATATAAAAGCATCTCTTCTCCACCTTTTCAGTAATGAACATATTTTCTGGTCCATTACCTTCCATTAACTAGGTACCAGTAGCAGCATTACACAATATTTCTGTCATTCAGTCAGGCTGATATGAGCATAAACCAGTGGATCTTGTTGGAAATAGGAGATAATAAGGGGGAAAAATTACCTTTAACTCAACAGGAACCTTTGCCTGACATGAGGACGAAATCTTGAGGCTTTTTTCCAGGCCATATATCCCTTATGAATTGTATAAAATTGTTGACCTTTGGTGTTGAAACAAGATATGAAAACTCTATTTATCTGTTCAAGTGTTTTCCTTTCAATACCCTTGAAAAGAGGGGTAAGAAAGAAATCAGAAGAAGGGCACTACCTATTTTTTTTCAGAGATTATTAAGTGCTTCCATGTTATTTCACTTCATTAAACACTGGCTGCTTAGAAAGAATACTAAGGTATTAAAATGCTAATTTTCAAAATTTGGACATCATGAGTTTAAAATTGTATAGCATTATCAGACTGTTTTCATTTCCACTTTTTCTTCAGACTTGTATTCAAAAGCACCTTGCAAATAATTTGTGCCAAGTAACAACAAAAAAAGAAGAATCATAAATAATTTTCAATATACTGGGAAGTTCCCTAACCAAACACTATTAACTGATCTCTAATTACAATGTAGTATAAAACCTCTGTTTAAAAACAACCATAGGATTGTCAGTACCAAAATGAAGGAAAGACATCAGATTTTGGAATATACAACAATGTTATTTCCAAAATTTACCCCAATGACTGGTGAATTTAGTTTGATTTAAGATGACTGGTACAGAACTTTGTGTCTGTTTCACTTAACATTCTCATGAGCATTAAGAAATAAGTTAGGAAATTACTGTGAAGGTACAAAACTAAACAAAAAGAACAGATATACTCAAAGAATAGTTATGAAATTATTTATTGCCAGTTTGGGGAGAAGCAAGTAGTACAGCAAAAGTCCAGCAAGGACTTGTCTTGCCCTGAGTACTGTTCAATTGCTTTATTAATTTTCTTTATAATAAAGTAGACAATATGCTTGTCATATGTGCAGTTTACACCATATTAGGCTAGTTGGAAACATTTTTGAATAGTTGAGTCAAACATGCTTGATTTCTTTGTCTGCCTTAATATTCTTAATCTATCTTTGTACATAATGAATAACACTTAGGCACAGATTTAGACTTCAAAATAACCAAAATACAAAGAAAAACAGCTTGGAGTTCTTCAGCCAGAATTATGTAACTGATAAGGGTCTCATGGAAACGAAAAACTCTCTTTGAGACATTTTAAGGGGCTTGAGAGACTGTATACAAATTCTGAAATGTTTTAAGATTATTGCAGAGAGGTAAAAATATAATTAAAAAATGTTTAGAGGAAAGGTCAAAAGAGGAACAAGAGTAGACCACAGACCACATAGGAATAAATATGATAAATTGGAGAGAAGGGAGGATAAATAGGCCGGTAGCATTCAAACAGGGAGCTGGCAAGTACACATGTCTTGTTGAGCCCTGCACCTGATCACCATAGTCTGTTCTACCTTCTCCTTAAACTATCTTCCTAACTAGTTTTGTGTGTGCATGTTCTCTGTGTGAGATGGTAGTGAAGTTTAAATTTTAGTTAACTTATCGGCAAATAGCATAAGCAGAGAGTCAGCTACTGGGGAGACCCTACGACTGAATCAGCTGTGAGAGAGACTTGTATGTGCATGTGTGTACACGTGAGTTTGATCTGCTAGGAAACTTTGAGACTGAAAAGGCGTTTAGAATAGAATCAGGCCATTTTCATTGCTCATGCATGTGAGCATTCTCTCCATGAGTGTATGTTCCTCATAAAGGCTCAGCTCTCCTGCTTGTGTTTCTCACCCTGCTGGTGGCTGGCCATGTTTGTAAAGAAAGCACGTAGTGATGGCAGGTTTGTGATCAGTCTCACTGCAGGCTGGACCTAGGGAAGAGGAATATCCAGCAGAACTAGAAGGAGGAACCAGTCCTGCCTCTCATATTTGAGCTCCAGGAGTTCCCTCCTAGTATCACGCTAGCACAAACAAAAGCCTCATCCTGGTCATAGTCAGAGATCCTTTGGAGTTCAGAAATCAGTCATTTGGTAAATGTTCATTAAGTCATTCAACACTTCCCAGACTGATTGATTGAATGATTGATTGATTGATTGATTGATTGATTTATTGATTTAATAGCTTTTGGTTTGTTTGGGTGTTTTTTTCAGCTCATCTGCCTTGTGAGTTTTCTTCAACATACAGTTTATTTTCTAGTAAAATTTAAGAGCTATACTTGTGTAAATACAAGTTTGTGCTGGCAGAAGGAGACAGAAATAACCAAAAGTTGTAGGGGTGACAGCAGGCATGGGTGTGAGGTATCAGTGGAAGGGTGGTGACAAAAACCATGTTCTGAGTTTGACTTGGTGTATGATGTGTAGATGTGTGTGTTTGTGCCTGTGGACCAGCCATGAGTGAGGCAGTTGAAGTGAAAGCATGGCAAGTGTGATGTGATCGAGAAGCATTGCAGGATGGGATCCATGACAGGATGAATGTCAACTAGTATTTGGTTGGGATAAAGCCACTGTTTAGCACATGCTGTCTTATTACAATAGATACTTATGTCAAGCTGAACATCTTGCCTTTAAAGACCATGCCAATGCCTATTTTACATATTAACACAGATGTTGCCCTCAGAGGAAACACCAGAATTAGGAAAGCTTATGTTAATCATAGGTTAGCTAGTAATATTTGGGGTTTGTTTAATGGTAAAATACAAAATACAAATAAATATTCTATAAATTAATCAGTTAGTGAGGGGAGCTGCTCTGGAGCTGGCCTAACCCACTGCAGAGAGGTGGATCTCAGCGCACAGGGGGATTTATTCAGATAAGAAAACACTGGGTCAGCAGAGAGACCTACTAGGAGCCAGCAGCTCTCATGGGAGAGGCTGATGCGGCCTGGGCATTGCCAGAGCAACCCCCATGCCTATAAAAAGCAGCCGAGGGAGTGTGAGAGACCAGGAGTGCTGCAACCAGAGCAGGCAAATAGGGTATGGCCTGTCAGCCAGAGCATCACGCGACAGTTTGTGTGACAGTTTGCACAGGGAGGGGGCCTCTTCTAAAGAAGGGCATTCCACTGGCCTCATGGGAGACTTGAGGTACACATAACCCAGCAAATGGGAACATTTTGTCACCAGGTCAAGGGCATTCATCCTAACTGGCCCTCAAGGCAAAATGGTGGGCACTCATCTAAGAGAAAGGGCTGCAGCTCTGGCTGGGGGGTCTGCACCATCTTCCCTAGCGGTGGCTGATACCTCCACCCAGACACAGCTGCTGAAGGGAGAGGTTGTGGTGCAAACCTCAGACATCCACTGGCACACACAGAAGAGAAGAGAGCCAATAATACAAAAGAATGGAAGCTTGCAATGGTAAGGACTGGCAGGAGGAAAAGACTTCCCCAAAACCTGAGATGCGCTTGCAGAACTGCTTCACTGCTCTGCAGAATGAATGGGAAAGGAGAATCACTGGAGCTCAGTAAGGCAGCCAGATCTGCTCCCCATATAACAACCAGTGCAACTAAGAAAAAGTTGTTGGGTGATATTAGTAGGAGAGTCTCTTCTGCAAGGTACAGAGGCACAGGTTTTCTGACCTGATGCACTCTCTAGAGGTGTGCTGCTTAGTGGGGGCTTGTATCAGCGATGTCACCAAGACTTTTTCTATAAGAAACACAGGTATGGGAGATGAGGAGGGTGTGTTGTCCTCCATGTCAATGACCAGCTGGAGCGCATGGAGCTTCACCTGGGAATGGATGATGAGAAGCCTACAGACAACTTATGGGTCAGGCTTAAAGGGATGACAGAGACAGGTGACATTGCAATGGGGGTCTGCTACAGGCCATCTAACGAGCAAGAGCAAGTGGATGAAGACCTCTATAGACAGATATCAGCCTCGTGTTCAAAAGCCCTGGTCCTCATGGGGGACTTTAACCACCCTGATACCTGTAGGAAGAACAACACAGCCAGGCACAAGTAATCCAGTAGATTCCTGTAATGCATTCCTGGAATAACTTTCTTCTCCAAGTGACAGAAAAACCAACAAGAGCTGCCATGCTGGACCTTGATCTCACCAAAAAGGAGGATCTGGTGGGGAATGTGAAACTCAAGGGCAGCCTTGGCTGCAGTGACCATGAAATGGTGTAGTTCAAGATCCTTAGGGCAGTAAGGAGGGCACACAGCAAGCTCACTACCCTGGACTTTAGAAGAGCAGACTTGGGGCCCTTCAGGGAACTGCTTGGTAGAGTACTGTGGCATAAAGCCTGTAGGGAAGTGGGGCCCAAGAAAGATGGTTAATATTCAAGGCTTACCTCCTCCAAGCTTGGGAGTGATGCATCTCAACAAGAAGTCAAGCAAAAATGACAGAAGGCTTGCATGGATGAAGAAGCTCCTGAGAAACTCAAACAGAAAAAGGAAGACTATGGAGGATGGAAGGAAGGAGAGGTAGCCTGGGAGTAATACAGAGAAATTGTCCAAGCAACCAGGGATCAGGTTAGGAAAGCTAAAGCCCAGATAGAGTTTAACCTGGCCAGAGATGTCAAGGGCAATAAGAAAAGCTTCTATAGGTACGCCAGTAATAAAAGGAAGACTAGGAAAAATGTGGGCCCTCTCTGGAAAGAAATGGGAGACCTGGTTACCTGGGATATGGAGAAGGCTGAGGTACTCAATGACTTTTTTGCCAAGTGCTTTAGCCATATCATGCAAGTTGCAGAAGGCAAAGGCAGGGACTAGGAGAATGAAGAACCACCCACTGCAGGAGACGATCAGGTTCAAGACCATCTAAGGAACCTGAAGGTAGACAAGTCCATGGGATGAGGATCTATCCATCTGTCTTTGATCTCAGTGGAAAACTCTCAGGTTGTTTAGAAAACGAATGTTACTTTCCTAAAATTCTGATTTTGTTGGTTTTCCTGAATGTGTTGCAGGGGTGTTTTTTGTTCAACATCAGTGCAGGATTGACTATCGTGTGACATGTGCTGCTGCTACTCAAATCCCACAGCCAATAAGTCTGTCATGGTTTGGGCCAGAGGAGACGAGGGAGAGAGATAAAGAGATTTATGAGTTTAGAATGTACTAAAACTAATCAAAATATTAATAATAAAATAAAAAGTCATGTCACCAGCAGGCACTGGGTAAGTCCAATACTGGACTCAGTGATGGATGGGAACTGGATTCCAGATTTGGATTTGGAATCAGGAATGCACAGAACAGGATCAAAGGCAGACAGATAGGCAGAATCCTCCTTGCATGATAGCCATTGAGGAAAGAGGGTGACCCTTTGATCCCTCGGCTTTTATACTGAACATGAGGAAAATGGCTTGGAATATCCTGTTGATCAGTTTTGGGTCACCCGTCCTGTCCACCCCTCCCCACAGGTGCAACCCCTTTATGCTTTTTTGTTTCTGACCCTCCAACAGGGCAAATAAAGTTAGCTGACTTTGCTTGTTATAGCAATAAGTACAAGCAAGAACTTCTCTGCATACCGTTCCTTGGCATTAACTATAAACATAGGTCTTATCACTCTGAGAGTGAACAGTTTCTGCACAATATGTTGTTAATTTCAAAGAGTTAGAAGAGGCTTCACTAAAAAGTAAAATTACTGAACAAAAAGTTGGTTCTGTTTTACCTCAAATCAGGACACATATATAAGAGTCGCAAGTAAAGGTCTGTACAATTCTAGTTACCAAAGAAAAAGGAAAGTCAAAGCAGAGTCTATATCCCATCACTGGTCTGAAGGAAACCTTGGCAAAACAGGTTTTATCTTCTTTATTAAAAATAACTTCTTTGTTAAAAAGAAGTTTTATCAGCCATACTGCTCTTTTGAAAGTTATGCATTCTTGACACTGCAATGCATAAATGCAAAAACTCAGTCTTTTAAATTTGCTTGCCTTTAAACATCAGTATTCAACAATTTTTTTTTGTGTATAGTCTTTACATCCCTGTAGCTTCTCAGGTGTCCTTTACATATTCATTTTCAAAATGAACACAAAACTCTACCTCTGGAAAAAACCTTCAGTTCAGTCCTTAGATTGCACTTTCTGGAAGAAGAATCTACAGCATGTCCACAGTACAACTATGAATGGATTTCCCCTATTGTTCCTGGTTTGTTGTCTATAATCTATCTGAGATTTTCTTCTATGTCTTACTATTTCCTCCATCTGTAAGGCAGCACATGAAACTGCTTAACCTCGTGGCCCAGCTGAAGGATGAAGTGGAGAGGCTGAGGAGCATCAGGGAGTGTGAAAGAGAAATTGA